>CM045898.1:8436921-8470109 GCA_025169545.1 Anguilla japonica | reverse complement strand
TCTATTTAAATCTCTGCGCCGATTGCGTCTTTTGCGTCACATCTGCGCCGATTGCGTCACATCAAGGCAACATCACGGTCCTGTAGATTCCTTCTGTACAACATCAGAAGGATTCGACCATACCTGACGACGCACTCCACCCAGCTGCTCGTCCAGGCTACGGTGACCTCTCGCCTTGATTACTGCAACTCTCTCCTTGCAAGCCTGCCAGCTTGTGCCATACAGCCACTTCAGATGATTCAGAATGCCGCTGCCCGACTCATCTACAACCTTCCCAAATTCTCCCACGTCACTCCTCTGCTGCGATCACTCCACTGGCTACCTGTCGCCGCCAGGATCCGGTTCAAAACCCTGACCCTTGCCTACACTGCTGCCAACAGGACAGCCCCCATCTACTTGCAGGACATGATTCGCTTCTATGTGCCTGCTCGACCACTCCGCTCTGCGGCAGCAGGGCGCCTAGTAACCCCTCCCACCCGCCCAAAGGGATCACAGAGCTTCTCCACCCTAGCTCCCCAGTGGTGGAACGAACTTCCCGTCCCTCTCCGAACCTCCCCCTCACTACCCATCTTCCGCCGTGGCCTGAAGACTCATCTCTTCAGACTATACCTAGATTAACCACCACCATGCTGTATATTTCACTCTTTAATTAAAAAAAAAAAAAAAAAAAAAAAAACCCCTTTTCATGTCACTTGTTACATGTTGCCCCATCCCAGCACCTTTTGGTAATTTGTATTTGTCCTAATACTGTAGCTTATTCCTCTGCCTAGTTGGCTTTGCAGAGGTTAGGTTAGAATAGTGTTCACTGTGTGAACTGTGTTCTTGGCTAGAAATAGCTGTACAAAATAAGTATTATACCTTTCTGAACTTGTGTTCAGCAGTTGCCTACGACCATGATATGCACTTTTTGTACGTCGCTTTTATAAAAGCGTCTGCGAAATAAATGTAATGTAATGTAATGTCTTGGTGTTGTGGTTGTGGTGGTTTAATGTTACGACCAATTCTGCCCTCTATGTTATTGCAACACTGCTGGGATTTCGGGTCGTAACAGGTTCTAATTCGGTTAAAACCATGAAAGAAGCATTAAGAATAAAAGAATAAAATCTGTCGTCACTTATATAACCACAATCCAATTTCCTGGACCTTTAAGAGTAGTGCAAACCAGGGGTAAATCGCCTTTTTTAAATGCTTGGGGTTAAGGGGTTAAATAGGAGTGTCCATTTAAGCCCATTTAATTACCTTTGATCACCTGTGAACTCTCCTTTGAAAGTGAGTGGAGGATCCACTGAAGGATCACTCTTTAGAGACACACAGCTGGGTACAGGTGACCCTGCTTTTTCTACCTGGACCCTGTGAACAAAACATGGAGACAGAGATTCCAGTTAAACTCATCCTCTTAATGCAGTTCTAACCCACAGCACATGAAGACAGCGCTTCCAGTTAAACTCATCCTCTTACTGCAGCTCTAACTCATATCACATTAAATATCTGATTCATGCATTTGTACCTCTTCCTCTCACTGCTGAGGGTTCCTCCTTTGGTCTTTGGCTCCTCTGAGAGATTCATTTTAGAAACAGCGCCCCCTATCTAAGGAGACAGGAACACATCAGACCAGACTTGACCACAAGTGGCTTCCAACCCAAATTAGCCTGCAAACACACAACATGAGCACACACTGAGCACTCGCTTGGACACACAGAAACACACACACACACACAATATAGCGTGGTTTTGACAGAAGTAATGCAGAATTTAAATGGGCCTTAAACATGTACTATACAGACATCTCAAAAGGAGTGGTGTTACCCTTGATACTGAAGCTCAGGAGCGTGTGTCCAGAAAAACACCAGAGTGCACTAGAAACAGTGTGCCGAGGCTTGATTAGTTTCTGCCATAAACACGTGATCACTTTCTGAGGGATTCCCAGCATCCCTTGTTCAATCAGTTTGTATTACGTCCCTCAGAGCGCAGATATACACCGATCAGCCACAACATTAAAGCCACCCACCTAATATTGTGTAGGTCCCCCTCGTGCCGCCAAAACAGCTCTGACCCGTCTCTGACCCGTCTCCACCTCTGAAGGTGTCCTCTGTTATATTTGTATTTCTGTATATATTTGTATCTACTGTATATTTGTATCTGATATTTTATATCTACTGTAAATTTGTATCGGATTGTGTTACTTTATTGTCTTTTATGCTGCAACAGTGCAAATTCCCCCCGGGGATCAATAAAGTACACTACTACTACTACTACTTATTACATTATTCGGTATACCCCCTCATTAATGCAAATAGGCTACTCCTAACCGCACATTATGTGGCTGTAACTCAATATAGACATTACATTACATTACAGGAATTTAGCAAACTCTCCTATCCAGAGTGACTTACACAACTTTATTGTCACATATTTTTTTACATTACATCCATACAGCTGGATATATACTTAAGTAATGCAGGTTAGGTACCTTGCTCAAGGGTACTAATGCAGTGTCCTACCTGGGACTCAAACCTGTGATTTATAGGTTAAAAGGCCAGCTCCTTACCTATTAGAATGGGCAAGATGTGTGATCTAAGCGACTTTGACTGTGCCAGATGGATGGTGCCAGATGTGGTGGTTCCAGCATCACAGAAACAGCTGCCCTCCTGGGATTTTCATGCAGCACAGTCTCTAGAGTTTACATAGAATGGTGTGATAAACAAAAAACACATTGTTAATGAGAGATCAGAGGAGAATGGGCAGACTAGTTCAAGCTAACAGAAAAGCCACAAATGAAATAACAGCTATACTTGGCCAAAGAGCTCTAATGTCTCCAGACCACAGTAGATGAGACAAAGGAGACAATTTAGATTCTTGAAACTGTCGATTACTCCCAGTAAAACCATTTTTCCTGAAGCCATTCCAAATAGCCTTTTGGCATGGAGGTAGCATCTAATTTTGGAGCATCTAATGTAGCAATTAATGGAAACTTGGTGACCCCCTGATGCAACCAAGTTCTGTAATTCTCCAACTGTGGCCACTGGATATTTCTTTTCTTAGTTTTTGACCCATTTCCTTATTTTTGAAGGTCAACAACCATTTTTTTCTTCATTTGTGAGTTTGTTGCTTTTTATGGATTTTAATGGATTTATAAGCAGGTTGCCTCAGTTTTATACTCCAGTGAAGCAGCAAGCCATGGAAGAGCACAACACAGTTCCTTAGGCCTGAGATCATCTTAATGTCTTATATACATGCTGATGTAGATCAGCTTCATCTCATATCTACATGCTGGTGTGAAGTTCACTGTTAGATTTTATTTTTAACAATCTTTAAAGGTGCCAATAATTGTGACCCCTACAAAGTCAGTATCTGAGATGCATGCATTTTGCTTGTAAGCATATACGATACGCTAGCAACAATTTATAGCCGACTGATATCCCTGTTATTGCGTTTCATGTAAAATTTTAAAACATTTGGCAACGTTAACTACCCATGCTTCCAG
Source organism: Anguilla japonica (assembly GCA_025169545.1). Lineage (NCBI taxonomy): Eukaryota > Metazoa > Chordata > Actinopteri > Anguilliformes > Anguillidae > Anguilla > Anguilla japonica. The sequence continues at coordinate 8,466,625 of CM045898.1, read as the reverse complement.
TCAGTGTTTCGACCGCACATTCACCCATAAACAACCCCCCTTACATCACATTTAACAAACACGAACATGCTCGTGAAAAATCTTCTTGGAAAACATCCAAAAATGACCCAAATCCATAATTTATGAAAGTAGATCATTATTTCTTCTTAAGTAGCCTAATTTTATCTCATGAAAGTAGTTTTATCATGTATTCTCCGTATCTAAGTACTTGTAATTCGATTCAAAATCGCTGCAGTAAAATTTATGTTGTATTTCAATTTCAACTTCAATCCAACTCAAGCAAAACGTAAATTCGCTTTGACGTGGTGGCTTTGAACAGACACTTTCGTGATTTTAAGTAGACCTACATGCACAGCTACATGCTGCCACCTTGTGGTTCACACAAGAAACGGCGTCTTAATGCAACTATAACCGCAGTTCTTTTCAGTTCTTGCTACTATTAAAATAGTTGCTGAATTTATTATCACTGAAACTTGTACAAATTCAGTAGAACAGAATTAATTGGTAAGTACATGGCCAGTAGGTCTTTGTGAATTGGTAAGTACATGGCCAGTAGGTCTTTGTGCCGATAAGCAAATGAATATACTTTTAAAACTTTTAAAAAGTTATTTGAAGAGGTATTTTTTGTTATTGGTCCCAAATGGGGAATTTGAAAAAAGCATATTACTCCTCGTCTACTTCTCGGGCGCCATTTTATTGCCTGTTTTATTTCACTAAATTAACCGTTATTGCGATCATAGCTGCAGATTCCTATTCCTCCAAACACCCCTTCTCATCTAGCTTCTATTCTCTCCATCCCACTCTACAACAGACTACTTACTCCTTTTCCAATTTAATTCCCTTTTTAATGCATCCACTTTGTCCTCCATCTTTTAAATGACGTTTGAGTTTGAAACAGTTTCACTTTTTATTTTTAATAAATTTAAAAATAAAATTCTAAAAACCTGTGTTTGCTTTGTCATTATGGGGTATCGTGTGTAGATTGATCAGAATAAAAATGAATTTAATCAATTTTAGAATTGTAATGTAACAAAATGTGTAAAAAGCGAAGGGGTCTGAATACTTTACAAAGGCACTGTATATGTGTTCTCCCACTTCATCAGGCGTTATAAGAGAAGACTCAGTGCATCCTCCCTTTGCCAAGATAACAGCACTAAGAACTAAATGCAAGGGGTGCCAAGAATTATGACATGCACTATTTTCACTATAAAAATGAGTGTTTTTTTCCCTATAAGCAATGGTTTCACAATAAAACTATAATGTTCTCATATTGCTGAGCATATGAAACATTTTATAAAGTGAATGTAATTCACATTTTTGCTCATATCAACTGATGGTTCCAAAAATTCTGTATACACTCTAAAGGTAGGTGAATGAACACACAATGAAAAGTCTGAGTTGAGGTATCAACAACTGACACGTTCTGTATCGTTTTGTAGGGAAGGGTTTGTGGCACACAAAAGCCACGCTTAAGAAAACACCGCATTTTCATAACTGATGACAATAGTCCTGGTATACATGACCATGTCCAGAATTATCTCGTTAAGTAAAGAATTCTTCCCCAAATATCATAAACTGATTTTTATTTTCATTTATCTAAAAGCAGACCTGTTAAAAGAACTGGTTCCCCGCCTCAGGCCTGTTTCCCACCTGTATGCTGGTTTTCATTCTAACCACAATCGTGATACCAGAATTTTAACAAGCCGTTCATTTATCTTAATTAGGTGCTTTTCATGTTTGGATTATTTGCCCTCTTAAGCCACATTATGTCAAAAATAGCTATGCGAAAAATGTAGAATAAATACCCCATGTTCACATTGTGCTTTTTGTGCTGTATTGCAAACAGTTAGGTCTACATACAGAGATATTTTAACTGAGGTATTTTAAAGACTGAGATGAATCAATAGGTTCCTATTCAGGTTGTTGAATAAGTGTTTAAATTATTTCATAAGTTCTGAACACAAAAAGTGCTGTTATTTAAACATTGTATTTTAATACAAACATGCAGACGTGCTAACAATAAGAAGTCACATTCTGTCCGTATACGTTTGGTCACAAATCCAAACTGCCTGAGTACAGACAAAAGAATTTAACTTTGACTTCACTCTCCCAACATTTATGGTGAGCACGCGTATATGTGTTCACTGAGAAGTACAGGGATTTTTTTTTTTTTTTTTTTTTTTTTTTTTTTTTTTTTTTTTTTTTTTTTGCTCCAGTGAAGGTTTTTGTACAGAAACACATAAACACACACACATTTAGTGGTAATTTAGCAGGATCTCCCCCCTGTGAAAAATCTCATTAGAGAGAAACCTGCCTCCGCCCGGTGAGGTGTCTTTGATCTGAAGCTTTTTTCCTAGAAGGGAGAATTGGATCTGAAACTTAGAGGTTAACTTCGTTTTTATTTCCCATGCAGATATCCCAGCTATTTGCCCTCAGTACTGTGCTTTGACAACCTGCCCTGTTAGCCAACTAACGCTAACTTGCTGATTTTTGTTCGCTGGCATACACCACTGGCTAGCTAAACAGCAGCCACCCGACAGCCTCAGACTGCTACATTACAATGTTTTGTGTAGAGTATTAGCAAGGTAGGTTGCGAACGTAGGCTAATCTCTTGTCAGTACCTATGCATGTTTGTTGCCTGAAGGCTTAGCTAGCTACACTACCGGTAATATCCCTATCATTGTGCTTCATACATTTATAGCAAAACATTTGGCAACATAAACTTCAATTTGCATGTTTAAACAAGATTAACCCATAAATAATTCCCCTTAAATGACATTTAACAGATATAGCCTACACAGGTCCCGAGAAACCTAGCCGCCTTCTATCCAAAGACGCCGCAGATCCAATCAAACCAGATAATTATTTGTTATTATTTCATTACTTTACTTTACATTACATTTATTTGGGAGATGCTTTAATCTAAAGAGACGTACATTATTATTATGAATACCACTAGATTGCAATAGTTTGAGTTGGATTGCAAATACGTAATGTCCAGCGAGGTAGGGGAGAGCGGGGTTGGTTGGTGCAAGGGTTGGTTGGCACACAGTTAATTTCCAGGCCACTAAAGGGTGCTGCCACAAAAATCTAACATTGAAATGATTGCCTTCTTGACCTGAACACATGCATTCTGTCAAAACATCTGAAGGTCACTAACTGTTGAGGTGAGGACAACCTTTCAATTTTGCTGTGTCAAAACAAAAAAGAAAATGGTCCCCCACTAAATACATTATAGAACTGTGTTAGATATAGATGTAGAAAATGTATTAATTTTAGTTGATAGAGATAGGAATCAGCTATATTTTGATATGAAATTTCAAAGCCTGTGGTGAGTGATACTAGCTGGCTAACATCAGTTTAGTACAGAGGTGTGTCCTAATGTGGGTGGGGTTGGTTGGCACACTGATTTTGGGGTTTGTTGGCAACATGTGTCAACCAACCCCGGTATAGCCATTTGGTTATGAATGTGGAAACATTTTTAAACATTTAAAAATTTCTTGTAGCAGTCAAAACGGTCAGAAAATTTGCACACATTATGCTAGAGGCAGTCAGACAGGTGAAGACTCAATACAAAAGTATCAGGAGTACAGCAAAGGAGTTCAATATACCATTCCGCACACTAACCAGATACTGCCACAAGATCAGCCAAGATGAGATTGAAGGCAAGAAGGAGCTAGGTGTAGCTGTTGGTTACATCAGGAACAGACTAATATTTTCCCCAGATTTGGAAAGGGAGCTGGTCGAGTATCTGTCCAAGTCAGCTGACATTTATTATGGCTTATCACCCAGGGAGGTTAAAAAGCTAGCCTTTCAGCTTGCTGTGGCACATAACATGAAGGTGCCTGAGGCCTGGTCAGAGCTGCAGCAAGCCAGCTGTGACTGGTTTACTGCCTTTTTGAAGAGGCACACTTCCCTTTCCATCAGGAAGCCAGAGGCCACAAGCCTTGCTTTTGCAACACCACTTCACTCTGACACCAGCAATGCTGCGCAACAGCTTCTCTCTGACACCAGCAATGCTGTGCAACAGCTTCACTCTGACACCAGCAATGCTGTGCATCACCACTTCACTCTGACACCAGCAATGCTGTGCATCACCACTTCACTCTGACACCAGCAATGCTGTGCAACAGCTTCACTCTGACACCAGCAATGCTGTGCAACAGCTTCACTCAGACACCAGCAATGCTGTGCAACAGCTTCACTCTGACACCAGCAATGCTGTGCATCACCACTTCACTCTGACACCAGCAATGCTGTGCAACAGCTTCACTCAGACACCAGTAATGCTGTGCAACAGCTTCACTCTGACACCAGCAATGCTGTGCAACAGCTTCAGTCAGACACCAGCAATGCTGTGCATCACCACTTCACTCTGACACCAGCAATGCTGTGCAACAGCTTCACTCTGACACCAGCAATGCTGTGCAACAGCTTCACTCTGACATCAGCAATGCTGTGCAACAGCTTCACTCTGACACCAGCAATGCTGTGCAACAGCTTCACTCTGACACCAGCAATGCTGTGCATCACCACTCCACTCTGACACCAGCAATGCTGTGCATCACCACTTCACTCTGACACCAGCAATGCTGTGCATCACCACTCCACTCTGACACCAGCAATGCTGTGCATCACCACTTCACTCTGACACCAGCAATGCTGTGAATCACCACTTCACTCTGACACCAGCAATGCTGTGCATCACCACTCCACTCTGACACCAGCAATGCTGTGCAACAGCTTCACTCTGACACTGGTTTGAATTACATGCTCAAATTATTTCTATGCGTCACTTCATACTTTGTAACTATAGCATTTTTTTATTTTGTGCCAATCAGCCCCATTGCATGTGCCAACCAACCCTGTGTTGGGGCTGGTTGGCACAAGTGCACAACTGGACTTTAATCATGAATAAAATCATTTTAGGATTCATTTGTGAACATTAAATGTATCTGTTTTTTAGCTGAGATCTTAATCTTTCAGTTGGTACTGGTTAGACTATTTTACCATATGGCATGCCTGGGAAATATGACAGAGAGTGAAAAGTGTGCCAACCAACCTCGGTCTCCCCTAAATATTGTCATGAAAAATACAAAAATGCATTAGTAAACTGTTTATTTAAACGTAAAACTTAAAAATAAAAAATAATAAAAAAAGAATTTTAATTACTTTTGTTTTTGGTCCCAAATGGGGAACCCGATAATAGCCTAGTACTCCTCGCGTATTTTCTTTTCAGTTTTACTGAATTAGCGGGTTAATTGTGATTATAGCTTCCCCTCACCTGTTCACCTTTAGTTTATATTCTCTCTATCCCACTCCACTTCAGACTCCTTACTTCTTTTTTTCAGTTTTATTCTTTTACTCTCTCTTCGTTCTTCTCCGTCTTTAAAATGGCATGTGAGTTTGAACACTTTCAGTTCCACTTTTGGACTGAATATCTGGAATTCTAAAATGGTGATGGTTTAAACTGTGTGTTCAGCACTGCCTCGTGACCATGGTCATATGTGCTGATGTTTGTGTAGTAATTTCCGTTTTCACTATTTGTTTTCTTCGATTCTTAAATGTTTCTTTTTGTTTATAAGTTTAGTTTAGACGCAAGGTTTGGAATTATTGTGTCTGGATGTTTTTGTAAGGTTATTTGTCATTTGTATGTTTATCATCATATCGTTTGTTTGTGAAGTTTTTTTTTTTTAATCGAGTAGCTGATTTTCCATGGCACCTGCTCTTTCCAGATTCACTTCCTAGCTATCTAAAAGGAGCTGTGGGACATGTTGTTTTACTTATTTATTTCCATTTCCAGGGCTGAGATATGAGCTCTGGTCCACAGCAGCTATAGTAAGTCTTCTTTCTCCCACAGAGGGGCCCATGGTATTGACAGCCAACAGGAGCAGAGTGAACTCCATACTGAATTGAGTGAAAACAGCTGCAATTCATTTGTAATAAAATGTTTCCTCAATGGATAATCAACCCAGTTTCCAACTTGATAAATCCATCAGCAGTAAAAAGAGTGATTTATCAAAAGGGTAAAATACAGCCAGGTATAATGATACAGAATGAGCACAAAAATCCGCAGACATGGTGCCAGTGAGCTGTAAACAAAAGAGTACATGCCTGGCCTGTAACTGTATGATTTTGCATTATGTATCTGCCCATTATTTGATTGATGTAAAAATAGATAGACTTGCACTTGTAGAATCAGATCTCAGTGATCAGATTCAATGAGAAGGAATACAAGAAGTCAGTTATGATTCAGTGGTGGGGGAGGGGGGGGGGGGGGTGATGACTATGCAGTGTACAAGATACACATTTTACAGCGCACAATGTAAAAGACAAAAAACCCCATACGTAATATCGCGGTATGCATTTACAGGCCACTGAATAATCAGTGATTTCTTGCATTCTGAACCTATATGTAGAAACTTGATTTCAGTGACAAATGGCATTGTCATTGTGACCACTTACTCCTAGTAAAGAAAGAATTATACTACTTCTGTCTACATATGGTAAAAAGCCCACACTGAATCTAATTGTACACAACATAAAAGGTACCTTCAGAATAAGAAACATCAGTGTCCATGTTCTTGCTCACAAGTGAAAACATGGAGTCATTTATGATTTCTGCAACAACGACAATTTGATGATACTCGTAGTGCAATAGTAATGCACAAAAAGCAAAACTTCACGCTGACCAGAGAAAGCTCCTGTAATCCATTTAGTGACAAGCTATTAGAAGGCTATCTCTCAGAACTCTGCAAAATCATTATTGCTGCTTAATTTACTTGTTATGCGAATTCTATTTTGTTTGCCGCAGCCCAAACATGAGATTATGGTTCAAACTATTAAGCACCCGTGAGACAAATAGCTCAGAGTGAAACTGAACTTCCAGTACCATCTAGTGGCTGTTTAGAGAAACTAAAATATTATTTTTCCACCTATCTTTTCTAGAACTCCACAGATGTTCTCATGTCTTAATAAATTGCTGTAGATGTGGCTGTAAACAAAAATGTTTTGAAAATAATTCACTGTTTGTTTGATCAAAAAAACAGTTTTCATGTCTATATGAGCACACATAGTGAATCACTGGCCATTCTTTCACTGCTCCACCTCAGTTCCTGTAGATTCAGTGGGGAAACCTGCAGTGATTAATGTACTTCAATGTACAGCTGCATGGACGCTTAAGGTAGTGAAGGGAAGTGTATGATTCTGTATTTCTGTATGCACTCCTGGCCACTTCTGCCTAGTCCTGTGGCCTGGTCCCAGTCTCCACATTCCCAGTTACCATGGTGATGAGGGAGAAGAGTGATGGAGAGCTACGGGGAGGATGGAATGCAGCTCAGGGCCATCCCGAGTGCACTCCTAAGAGGACCCAAAAAGCTCTGGCACCCACCATGGGGATATACCACCGGCGTCCCAGGCACTAAACTGTGCTGTTGTGTTGTGTGCTGAGAGGCTGAATTACTGATGTAACGTGCATGTGTGACCATGGACAGAGCCTCCATGCTTGTGAGATGTGACCATATGAGGTGTGATGCTGAAAAACTACTATCAAGACTGAGACAACTTAGTGAGTCTTTGGAGAATGCTTCTGCAGGCTGTGTAGTGGGTATTTCCATGGTTCATATTGTACTAAATCCTGTGACAGTGGGAAAATGTTGTCTGACCTAATGTTTTCCTGTCTACCTCGTGTACCTGGCTAAAATGTGTTCCTGTCAATATGTTTTAAAAAAATGCCCTGCCAAGCCAGACTTTTAAACTCTGCAACACTGAGTTTTAAACTGAACTACCTGTGCCTTAAAATACTGCAGTCTGTAATATGTTCAACTGTCATTTGCACACCTCCACAGTTGTTCTCATGTTTTAAGCATTGCTGGAGATTTGGCTGAAAACTGCTATGTGTTAAAAATAATCCAGATGATGTTTTAACAATCAAGAACAGGTCAGTGCACTTTCATTGATCGATGTTACACTGTGACCACATATTTCTAAAGAATTGTACTGTCTAATCATATTAAAAAGCCAGCATCATCACTCTGACATCACTTGCAATAGATTTTTTGGAGTGAACAGTGCTGTCATTAATACTCAAGGATACCAAAAACAAGATGGACCCACTGCACTTTGCACACAAGGTGAAGCATAACATTGATGATTTTTCTCTTTTTTCCATTGTAATTTACTTTCAGTTCAGTGGACTCTTGAGAACCTGTCAACTTCTGCCTTGAAACTCAACCTCTGAAGTTCAGTCCCTTGCAGTAGCATCACAAGGCCACCATATGGCGGAATGCTTCCACTTTGTGTTTACAGTATTCCAAAAAACTCACAGATCTGATAGTTGTCAAATAAATACTTTTGGCCATTTCCAGCTCCTGCCACAGTACATAATGGCTTCAATAAATTCCATTTAGCATGAGGATGGAGGTTCAATTTCAGGTGTAATGCACTGGTAAGCTCCTAATTGCTGAAAGTGTGGACATCTAGCCTCTACTCAAAGACATAGCAAATGATAACGAGCCAAACCTGCCTCTTAAGACAGAACATGAACGCATATGCTCAACAACCTAATTAGGAGGCTATTGATTCACCACTGCCTTTAATTTTATCCATTAAAAAATTGCCTCTTTTATGTAATTGTTAGCAGTATAGCAAAATAATCATACTATGAAAATGAGAAGTTTATTCTTCATGGGATAAATGCCTATTCCTGACATAATGTCACTGTGGTGTGGGGATGGCTGGTTTAAGCAGCCACACCTGCCCTGGGTCAAGTTAATTAGAGAATTGGCCAGGCTAATTGGACCTAGGAACAGGAGTGGCTGCACCTGTGCGTAGTGAGGTAATCACTGCGCACAGGTTAAATCTGCCATCCCCACCCACAGAAAGGAGTCTCTCTGTCATGACAGTGTTTTAGATCTGCTCATGTGGCTGTACCATCTTGCCACCCTTGTAAATAAATCTTGACTGTTGGAACATCATCTCCCTGTGTCTCTGTGCTGGAGGGGCCCTTGGAAAGCCACTTCGGTGGCCTGTGGCAGGCGTGTTTGCCACAGTGGCGCCCAACGTGGGGCTTCTCCAGTACAAGGAAGAGGCACAGGAGGGCCAGCCAGGAAGCACACTGGAGGAGGGGCAGCTGAGGTATTCCCGACAGGGCTTCGGGCGGATCCTCCAGGCCAAAGACAGGGAGCGGGGGATGACCACGGAGGGGAAGGAAGCGATCCTCAGCTGGGACGCTGAGGAGCTGGACCTGGCTGGGAAGGCAGGTCAGCTACGGGCGGTGCACGAGCGGTGGTCGCGCCGTGAGCTGGACTTGGCCGGGAAGGCGGGTCAGCTACGGGCGGCGCACGAGCGGTGGCCGCGCCGTTTTGCTTCCTCCTTTGTCCGTTTGGTTGTTTTAGCTTGTTTTGGCCTGGTTGGTTTGCCCGGAGCCCAGGAGGGGGTAAGCCTGCAGCTGCCTGCCAGCAGAGCAGACTGGCAGCCCCCACAGCTACGAGGGTTCCTGGTCCCCCGCGCCGCAACGAAGCAAGCCCACCAGCCCAGCCACCCCACCACAGCCCCTGGAACAGCCCAAGCCCGGTGACGCCCCCACCAGCCAGCAGAGCAGCCCAGGACTTCCCGTGCTCCAGGAGGGAGGAGGAAGGGCTGCCTGGTCGTCCGGGGGAGGGTCACAGCATGTACTGGACTGTTCCGGGGCCACCCACCCTGACACTTTTGTGGAGTTTTTTTTATTTTTTTTGTTTGTCTTTTGCTTTGTTGGGAGTGCGGGGTGGTGGTAGGGGGGGGGTAGGCTTCGGCCAGGGATTCTCCCTGGCCTCAGTTTGGCGTTGAGGGTATGTGGTGTGGGGATGGCTGGTTTAAGCAGCCACACCTGCCCTGGGTCAAGTTAATTAGACCTGGCCAATTGGATAATTGGTTAAGAATTAGAGAATTGGCCAGGCTAATTGGACCCAGGAACAGGAGTGGCTGCACCTGTGCGTAGTGAGGTAATCACTGCGCACAGGTTAAATCTGCCATCCCCACCCACAGAAAGGAGTCTCTCTGTCATGACAGTGTTTTAGATCTGCTCATGTGGCTGTGCCATCTTGCCACCCTTGTAAATAAATCTTGACTGTTGGAACATCATCTCCCTGTGTCTCTGTGCTGGAGGGGCCCTTGGAAAGCCACTTCGGTGGCCTGTGGCAGGCGTGTTTGCCACAGTCACTTAAGAGGGTAAATAATCCCTCTAAACATGAAAAGCCTCTAATGAAGAAAAAAACTAACAGCTTTTTTTAAATTCTGGGATTGCAATTGTGCTTGGAAAGAAAACCAGTATACACAGGAGCCCTAGGACTGACTTTGAGAACCACTGGTTTAAAGCAGGGGTTTCCAGTCTTACCCGAAAAGGGCTGGTTGGGTGCAGGTTTTTGTTTTAGTCCAGCACCACTAATGCACCTGGTTCAACTAAGTAACTATTCTTGGTTTTCAATTCTTCACATAGAACCAGGTGTTTTAGGACTGGTCTATAACAAAAACCTGCACTCACACTCAAACTCTTTTCAGATAAGATTGGACACCCCCTGGGATAAAGACACCATACTGTTAAATTGGCCCTGGAAAATAAAGAATTCAATTTGTGGGATGGTTTTTTCAGTCAGTCAGTAATGAGCGTGCAGTCAGGCGGCCCTATCTGAAGCTGGTGAAAGAGTTGACAGGACAGGCATCAAGCTCCTCTCCAGGAGCAGTGTGAGGGGGCGATCTCCGTGGGGGAGAGCACAGCCTACTCCTAGGGCTCATTCCAATCGCTTCTTTTCACTGTATCTGTAATTCATTGTGTCTCTCCCTCACATCCTTTCCTCGCTCTTCAGCTCCACTCAACAGAGGGCGCATGGAAAGGAGGCGAGGAAGAGATACGAGGGCAGAGGAATCGAGGAAACGTGTATTTGGCAAATGAGACATCCTTGTTCAGTCAGGTGTTAGTTTTAATCCATGTCAATTACAGATGTGGCAGATGTGGGGAGATGGATTGACAGGTAGATCGATTATATGTCACGTCTTCCAAAAAAATAATTCCGCAAAGGATGCACTCATGTACCCTTGCTGAAGCATCCTTTGGAAGCCTTTCTTTAACAAGGAAATATTTGTCAGCCTTAAGAAACCAGCCAATGAGAATAGATGAGAGAGTGTCTACTACATTCCTTTCCACTGTGGCGGGGGGGGGGGGGGGGGGGGGGGTAGTGCAGTGTGTGCACTGACTGCAGCTGCTCACATTGACTGCAGCTGCTCACAATAACTGCGACTGCACAGACTGACCGCAGCTGTGCACTCATCTCCATGGCCAGGCATGCCCAGTACAGTCAGAGGCTGCAGTGAGTTTTTGCCTAAAGCTCCAAGCTTATGACTCAGACTGCTGGCCTGTTTGCCTGCTTAATATTGAGCTGCCCGCAACACTCTAAGCCCCTCCCATATAAAACACCTCCATGGTGCTAATGTACAACATGGATTCCTTTTGATAAATTATTTCCAAAACATGTCGATCCATGGCGACTTGAGGCTTGTATCTCTGTGTTTTGGTTTTATTATTTCCATTGCTCTTTTGTATAGTAAAATCCAAAGACTTTTGGCCCTAGATTGCAGTTTCTCTGATGGCTGTCTTCTCTGAGATCTTCACATTGACCATTTGTATCTAACTTCTCATCTCCCTTTCCTTACCTACTCATTTTTCTGTGTTAGTCCTGCTCTCTTTTTCTCTCTCCCTACATCCTCCCTGATGTTTTTTCTTTTTTTATCTGATGCAGCTCGTTTCTGTGTTTGGCGTCGGTGTTTCCCTGTCCTCTGTGCTGTCTAATGTATCCTCTGAGACTGATGGGTGTCTGTTCATATGTCATATCTAACGACTCTTTCTTCCTCTCTCTTGACTTCATCTCATGCATAAGTCTGTTCTCCTTTTCCTTGTCTTCTCATTTTTTTGGGCTTTTGTCACGCCTGGTGCCTGCCCTGTGTTTTTTCACCTTTTTTATTTTATTCATTTGAGCAGGTAATCTCTTGACGCCGTTCGTGGAAGCCAGCGATCACCTTTAATTGCTTCCAGCTGGGGGGCGGGGCCGCGGATTGCTTAACCGTGGTCAGCTGGGATCATGCTTTTTAAAAAGGCTGCAAGTTCTACCAGCTGGAGCTCTTTTTTCATTTTCACCAGCTTGCCTTTTTCTTTTTTTTTTTCTTTTTTTTTGACTCACCTGCGTAGTAGCTTGCCAGCTTGTCAATTTGCCAACTCACTGCACTGCACATTTTGGCATTCCCAGCCAGTTCTTTGTTTGTAACTGTTTGTTTTTTGCGTAATAAATTCTTATTATTCCTTCACTCGGTTGTCGCATGATTTCATGTGTCGGACCTACGAGCTGGTTCGTCACATGAAATTGGGGGCTCGTCCGGCATCTTGTTTCTGTCGAGGAAACAAGTAGAGGGTATTTTCACATTTTGGCAGTCGGGTTGCGAGTGCAAACGACTTGCAGTATTGGTCGAAGAAGTTCGTAAGAGGAGGCTGCGTGGGTTCACGCTTCTGTGAAGTGGTTTCTGAACACTTGTTTTAGTAGAAGCTGTGTAGGCCTATAAGTTCGTGCTTCTGTGAAATTGTTTGAACACTTCTAGTGGTAATTTCAAATTTAAAGTCAATGGTTTGTGTGGGAATTTGCGGCAGTTGCTAGTGTCTAATGTTTGTTGGGTTGGGTTAAGTGTAGCGTGTGAGCTTAATAATAAAGTGTGTCAGCTGTTTTGAATGTCAGTCACCTGTTGGCTGGAATTTAGCTTGGGTTTGGATGCTGGAGATTTCCTTATGACACTCGGTGCAACGTTTTAAAAAAACGCCAAGTTGTGTTTTGTGTGCTCTGCTCTGCGCTTCCGACGCTTCTGGGCGAGGGTGAGAAAAAAGCCGTATGCGAGTTTTGCCCTGTTAGGCTGAAGCAGTTAGCCCGCCATTTAGAGGTTATTTGGCGAACTAACATTTGTTTATTATTTTAGTTTGTTGTTTTCGTGAGGCCACAGAAGAAGAAGAAGCCGATTGTACTCGGGTTCACCGTCCGCTGTGTGGCATATGTGTTGCATCGACGGGCTCAGTGATGAAAATCCTCCCGTAAAGTCACACGTACAGGCGAAGCTTCGTTAGCTGGGCAGCTCGGTTAAGGCTAGTTTGCCTTGAATGGTGTTTCTCTCCCCTTTCTGCTGGTGGCGTGTGTTGCATTTAGTGTTCATTTTTTCAAAGCGGTGAAAACAGTGTTAAAATTTCATAATGGCGCAGGAAATTACAAAAGTCGAAAGTGAGAAGGTTAAAAATTTTATTCAAGAACCTTCAGATAGTGTTTTTGACCTTTAGTAAAGCAGAGTCAAAATAACTGGTGGTTTTTTGGGGTGGTACTCCCACATCTACACAGAAGAAAGAGGAGTTGCGTGATCTGGCACGTCAACTAGCCTCGGAACAGGGTATAGTGTTTTGGATAAAAACCTGTACCGGATCCAGTATCTGGGTCTGAGTCAGAACCGGAACGGTCATTTCAGGAACAGACTCCGTTGAAAAAAATGACATATGATTTTGAAATGAAAACAAGAATTAAAAATGAGACTAGAAGAAAGAACTAGAATTAAAAATGAGAGAGAGAAAAAGAGAGAGAAATGAAACGAGGAGAAAAAGAAATTGAATTGGAGAAACTGAGGCTTGAAGAAGTCCGCATACAAGCTAATCTGACCTTAGAGCGTGACCGATTACAAGAGCAAAGCTCTCGGAGACATTCTTTGAATCCGACAGCGGGTAATCACGCTGACATTGCCCGTAATTTAAGACTCCTTCCTAAATTTTCAGAGAAAGATCCAGAGACTTTTTGTTTTATTTGAGCGACTTGCTAAAACTTGTAAATGGCCTGAAAACGATCAAATAGTTATGCTGCAGTCTGTCTTGGTCGGTAAAGCTCAAGAAGCGTATTCTGCTCTTACTGAGGAACAAACATTGTCATATGATGCGGTTAAGGAAGCCATTTTGAAAAGTTATGAGATGGTGCCTGAGGCATACCGTTTAAAGTTTCGAAAATGGAGGCGTGGAGAGGGTAAAACCCATGTAGAGTTTACCCATGAAATGTTACTCCATTTTACACGGTGGTGTGATGCAACTGGAGCTGATACTTATGAGAAACTGCGTGATTTAATAACCTTGGAACAGTTTAAAAATTCTGTTTCAGAGGATGTTGCCACCTACGTAACTGAGCGTAAAGCCTGTACCGCAACTGAAGCGGCAGTATTAGCCGATGAATTCGTTCTTATTAGGAAAGGTAGTTTTGCAAATCAAGGCTTCCGTGGTGGTTCCCGCCAGGGTGGTTCCTCTCGGGGGGTTTTCCAAGGGGGTTCTGATTCTCGTTCGCAGTCTTCCGGGTCTGGTTTTAGTCAGTCTACCTCCAAGAGAGGCAGTTCATCCCAGGCGAAAGAAGTAGCTGGCACTGATGGGAAATTGATCCTCACTCGCTCCTGTCATGGGTGTCACGAAAAAGGACATTGGATAAACGAATGTCCTAGTAAAAACCGTAAAGACCCTAAATATGTAGGTCTTATGGTAAAGTCAAATTCTCAGCTAATTTCTCCTCCTCGCTCAATTGATCAAAAAGACAAGTCATAAATTCGAGGCGAAGCCTCTGATTACACTCCTTTCATTTCCAGTGGAGTAGTTTCATTGAAAAACAAGAAGCCAGTGAATATTTTGCGAGGTACAGGATCTTCACAAAGTTTAATATTGGCTAACGTTTTACCTTTCTCTGTGGACTCGTATACTGGCCGCGGTGTTATTATTCAGACTGTGGTAGGATATACAACTGTTCCATTACATATGCTTACTCTGTCTTCAGAACTGGTGAATGGAGAGGTCGTGATGGGAGTTTGTCCTGAGATTCCAGTACCAGGTGTGTCTGTTGTGCTCGGGAATGACCTAGCTGGTCAGGCGGTAGGTGGCGCACTCTTCCCAGTGGTAACAGACAATCCGCACAAGTGTGAAGACGAAGTGGGTAAGCAATTCCCGAAAGTTTTTAGGCTACTTCATGTGCCGTTACACGTTCTATGACTCGCAAATGTGCGGTGGAAAATAAAAATGATACCTTGTTGTATAGTCTCGGGGACACTATCTTTGGTGATTTGGAATCCCAAGAGCTTACACCAGTAAGGTCTATGCCAGACATTGCTATGCCTACCCCCGCTGTTGAATTAAATGAACAGCGAGAAAGTTCTATCAGTGAAACCGAACCTGTTGCAGTTGAAAAGTTTGACTCTGAAGTTCCTGCTGTTGACATATGTACTGATTTTAACGGTGATGATAAAATAAGTCAAAACTGATTCTGTTAAAGATGTGTCTGATGCGGTTGTCAAGGAAGGCGTGTTTTCCAGTGGGGGCGCACAAGGTGACGCCTTTCCGGTCTCACTTTTCGGGGTCTCTCGCGAGACACTAATTAAAGAACAAGCGAACGATCCTACTTTAAAAGATCCGTTTGATAAAGTGGTTTCAGAAGATAAATTAGAGGACATGCAGTCTGGCTATTTTTTAGATAAAGGATTATTGTGCCGTAAATGGGGTTTGAGGACAGACACATTTGTTGGCGACCACGTGGTCCAGATCGTTGTTCCCTCTATGTTCAGAGAGGCTGTGTTACGTCTTTCCCATGGCGAAACAGCAGGCCATACTGGCGTTAGAAAAACTTATAACCGGGTGATGCGAAGATTCTTTTGGCCAAAACTAAAAAAAAATGTCGCTGACTATATTAGAACTTGTCACACCTGTCAGATCACGGGTAAACCGAACCAAAGCTTACCAGTGGCCCCTTTGTGTCCCATTCCAGCGGTGTCTAAGCCTTTCCAATATCTTTTGGCCGATTGTGTTGGTCCGCTGCCTCGTTCCCGTGCAGGACATAGTTATCTACTGACAATAATGTGTCAGAGTACTCGCTATCCTGAAGCTTATCCGCTTCGCTCCATCACCACTAAATCCATTCAAAGGGCATTAACCACTTTTATGTCAACTTTTGGTATCCCTTCGATTATCCAAACCGATCAAGGGTCGAACTTTATGTCCAAACAGTTCCATAAAGCGTTGAAACAACTAAAAGTGCAACATAACATTTCCACTGCTTATCACCCACAGAGTCAGGGAGCTTTAGAGCGATTTCACTCAACCTTGAAATCTCTCTTGGCTCTTACTGTACCGAATTGGGAGCAGACTGGGAAGAAGGTCTTCCTTGGCTTCTGTTAGCCATAAGAGAAGTTTGCGCAAGAAAGTCTGGGGTTCAGTCCTAACGAACTGGTTTTCGGACATGAGGTTCTGGGTCCTACAGCTGTGTTAGCCGATGAATGGAAAACAGCAAAACCTCCTAAAAATATTTTAAATTATTACAGTGGCTTCCGATACCGACTATCACGCCTGTGCTGCGGCCCAAAAGGCGCTGGGAGAGGCACAAACAAAAATGAAACGTTTGTTTAATCGCAAGGCCAAGTTTGCAGTTTTAACCCTGGGGATCACATACTGGCGTTATTACCTATGCCTAATAATCCCTTTCACGCCAAATTTGTGGGTCCTTATAAAGTAGAAAAATTTGTTTCTGATTTGAATTATTTAATTTCTACAGCCGACCGTAGAAAAAAAGTACAATTGTGTCATATTAATTTCCTTAAACCTTACCATTCTGTGGAATTATTTGAGCCTGCACAGTCTTCCAAGCCTATCCTTCCGGTTCAATCTGTTCTGTTGTCCCCAATTGCAGAGGGCCGTGACTTGGCCAGTCGTGATATGTCCCCGACCAGTGATGAAGGGGAAGGGGAAGACATTTTGGCAGAAGGTGTTTTCGGAGGAAAGTTAAAAAATTCTGGGTACCTGCGATCTTTGGAGGATTATTTTAGATACATGCCAAATGAACAGCGTGCTGACCTGATCCACCTGGTTCAAAAATACCTTTGTTTATTTTCTGATGTCCCTAGTCGTACGAATGTTTTAACTCATGATATTGATGTGGGCTCCGCAATTCCCATAAAACAGCGTTTTTATAGAGTCCCGTTACCCAAGCAACGGTACTTGGACACGGAGATAGATTATATGATTAAAAACGGTATTGCTAAACCTTTGTTTTCTGAGTGGTCTTCTCCCTGTATTTTGGTAGGAAAACCTGACGGGACATATCGTTTTTGTACCGACTTCCGTAAAGTGAACGCTGTCACTAAAACCAATAGGGATTTTGGCAAGTGCCTCTTACGCCGCGTGCTCAGGAGATCTCCTCATTTATTACCCATAATGGGTTATTTTCCTATTCGGTAATGCCATTCGGTTTAAAAAATGCGCCTAGCACATTCCAACGGCTAATGAATCGGGTGTTGCAGGGCTTGGAAGGCTGTGCGGCCTATATGGATGATGCGGTGGTATGTTCCGACACCTGGCCACAACACATGACAAGGTTGGAGGCCTTGTTTGACCGCCTGGCATAGGCCTTGTTAACCATCAACTTAGCAAAGTGCGAATTTGCTAAAGGGACGGTGACTTACCTGGGTAAGGTCGTGGGGCAAGGGGAAGTTCGGCCGGTATCAAGTAAGGTTGCTGCAATAGCCAACTTCCCTGTACCGTCTTCAAAAAAAGAGCTAATGCGTTTCCTGGGGATGATCGGGTACTATTGGGGGTTTTGTGAGAATTTTTCCACAGTGGTAGCTCCGCTCACAAACTTATTGCGTGGCAAAGTTTCCTTCCACTGGACGGACCAATGTGAAATGGCTTTTAAATCGGCAAAAGCCTTGCTTTGCAGTGCGCCAGTACTTGCTGCTCCTCGTTTCGATCGTCCGTTTGTGTTACAAGTGGATGCTAGTGGGGTAGGCGCTGGCGCTGCTTTGCTACAAGCAGACGACTTGGGCGTAGAGCATCCGGTTTGTTATTTCTCACGAAAATTCACCCCTTGTCAAACCCGGTACTCGGTCATAGAACAGGAAACCTTAGCTCTCATTTTAGCACTCCGCCACTTTGAAGTGTATGTCGGCTAGGTGCCAGGACCGTTAGTGGTGTATACAGACCACAATCCCCTTACATATTTACGTTCTATGGTTAATCACAATCGCCGTTTAATGCGATGGTCCTTATTTCTTCAACCCTTCGACCTAGAAGTTAAACATATTAAAGGAAAAGAAAACCTAATTGCAGATGCTCTTAGCCGTGCACCTGTATAGTAGGCCTATAGCTCGCTTTGCCTCTCCGCCTGTTGTTTTTTCTCTCTGTGTCTCTGTATGTGTCTTGTTGTCTTTATCCTGTGGGGGCGCGCACCACAGGGTGGAAGAAAGCCGGAGCTAAAGGAGGTGCTGAACAGAAGGTGACATGATGAGTGAGGCGGTATGATGGGCCTGATGGTGGAGGGAACAATTAATAAAACTTGTTGTGTAAAAAAATGAATTGTATGAATTGTGTAAAATATGATTTGGCCATGCCGCCACCTATTGGTGACGTCTTTTGGGGGGGGGGGGCGTGTCACGCCTGGCGCCCGCCCTGTGTTTTTTCACCTTTTTTCTTTTATTCATTTGAGCAGGTAATCTCTTGACGCCATTTGTGGAAGCCAGCGATCACCTTTAATTGCTTCCAGCTGGGGGCGGGGCTGCGGATTGCTTAACCGTGGTCAGCTGGGATCATGCTTTTTAAAAAGGCTGTGAGTTCTACCAGCTGGAGCTCTCTTTTCATTTTCACCAGCTTGCCTTTTTTTTTTTTTTGACTCACCTGCGTAGTAGCTTGCCAGCTTGTCAATTTGCCAACTCACTGCACTGCACATTTTGGCATTCCCAGCCAGTTCTTTGTTTGTAACTGTTTGTTTTTGCGTAATAAATTCTTATTATTCCTTCACTCGGTTGTCGCGTGATTTCATGTGTCGGACCTACGAGCCGGTTCGTCACACTCTGCACTTCTCATTGTCTGTTTTCTCTATTCCATTTTACTTTGTCTTTTTCCACTGACTCTTAATGCTTCTTTCATTTTTTAGGACTTTTCCTAAACATGAACATATCAAAAATAAATAATAGACATCACAATACATGTGCATGCACACACAACACAACACACACACACACACACACACACACCTCACTCCTTTGTTGTTCTCCTGCACTGCATAGACCTACATATTCTAATCTGTGCCATTCATTTGTAACAAAAGCATTCATAAATGGAAATAGACACACAGAATGTTAACTCAAAGACCAGCGTTCAAAAAATGGTTGGACATTGTAATAGAAACATAATAATTTGAATTAATACCAACCAAAAGATTGGAAAAAATAATGATCCCAAAGATATATGGGGCAATTTTCTTACATGTTGTACAGGGTACAACCCATAAATTAAATAACAGGGCTGTAAAAGGTACCTTATCAAATCAAAGACCTCCTAGTGTTTAATGTTAGCTTATTTTATTATATATATGTATATATGTATAATATATTTAGGCCCCTCCACCATGTTTCACAGATGATATGCTTTGGATCTTGGGAAGTTCTTTTTGGCCTCCACACTTTGCTCTTGCCATCATTCTGATACAAGTGAATCTTGGTCTCATCTGTCCACAAGCCCTTTTTCCAGCACTCTGCAGGTTTTTTAAAATACTTCACAGGAAACTGCAACCTGGCCATCCTGTTTTTGCAGCTAACTAGTGGTTTCCGTAGCTCTGTTCATTAAGTCATCTGCGGACAGTAGTCACTGTCACGTCCACGCCTGCCTCCTGAAGAGTGCTTTCAAAAACCCAATGGAGAAAAGCTTATCTGAAAATAGACGATGATCAGCCAAATCAAAAGCTTTAGTCAGATAAATGAAAATAGCTTCTGTAAGTTTCCCTGTGTCTGATGCAGAAAGCACATCATCTGTAAGTTTTATAAGAGTGACTGAAATGGGGATAAATTATAATGAGCATTAAGATAATGAATGTACTGTAAATCATTTTCTAAAATACTTTTCTGCAGCACAAATTATAGATACAGGTCTAATTACTGAGATTGGGAGAGTCCCCTCCCCATGCAGTGGAGTGACTCTCAGCACACTTACATATAACAGGTAATTCAAAGTGGATGAAGAAAGATTAAATAAATCAGCAATTGGATGAACAAGAACATGAGAAGCCAACTTGATCCAACCGATCAAGACCTACACCAAAACTTTCTATTAATTCATTAATAGAGCACAGAACATCCCTAGGTAATATTTTCTTGAATGAAAAAGGGACAAAAGCCGCTTATTATTAGAACTAAACTTGTAAGAGTTTAGGATCTAAGAAGAACTGACAGGCGAAATATTGATTGAAGGCATGAGAAACACATACAGTAAATGATCATGCACTAGCAAAACACTAGCTTTTAAAATACGATCAGGATGATTGTCATCGGGACTCCCCCACCACTGCGGTCCGACCCCTCTTTCGTCGCCGTCTCCACCCTGCCCACTTCCGTCACCGCCTGCCACTCCCCACCACCCGGCCCCGCCCATCATCTGAGCCGCCTCCTCAGGACTGTCACTTAGCTGCCACTCATTTGATCAGTGTGGACATTGACTGACTGACCGTGCCGGTCATTAAACTTGCACCCTGAGCCGACCAGAGGAGGATGGGTTCCCCCCTTGAGCCTGGTTCCTCTGAGGTTTCTTCCCATCTGCCACAGGGAGTTTTTCCTTGACACTGTTGCCTTAGGCTTGCTCCTGTGGGGGGTTAGGCCAGGGTTGTCTGTGAAGTGTATTGTGACAATTGTTTTTGAAATGCGCTATATAAATACATTTTGTTTTGATTTTTGATTTGATTTGACTAATGGGTATCCAATCTAATAGGCATTGTAAAATTGGGATGGCAGGTATGCCATGCAGCCAAGTTACGCCTTGGCGGGGGCATGCCCCATACCTATACAGCACCGAGAGTTTGGCACTTTTCAGGGTTCCCCACAGAAATAACCACAATGACCACAGACTCTCAGCCCTTGAGAACATTCATTTCTGTACCTTCTGACCCCTTTTCAACAGGCAGAATTCACAAACACCTTCACACGTCCACACAATAAAGCCCCAAACTTAGGGGATTTTTTTTCCCTTCTTCTTTTTCCTGCCTGATTACATCATCACAATTATACATAGAATATGTCTCGCCATTTGACATTTAGGTACATCAGCCAATAAAAACATTGGATACACAAGCAAAGTGGACGTATATAGTAGTGCAGTCGTTAAAAAGAGCAAAACTTTGCCGTTTCTATGTCTTCTTCACTAGTAGCTGAAATCTTACTGTTTAACCATGTTTCAGACAGAGTAATTATATTAGGTTTATGTTCATCAACCCACACTCTAAATAAGTCATTTTTACATACAAGCCTCCTAACATTCATATGGACTATTTTAAACCAAATCCATGTCAAAAGTGGAAATGAACTGTTACCAAGCTGCTCATGTTTACTGTAAGAGGCAGACAGGTCCAAAGACACAATAATAATAATTAAGAAAGTCTAATACTAAAATTAAAAACATAAATAAATAAAAAATTCAACCAGACATAACCAAGCACCTATGGGTAGAACAGTACATCGCCTCAGGAAACTTCACATGTAAGCTGAAAGCTCATCTGCATTACTAGTAAACCAAGAACAGCTAATAGTTTCAGAAAAAATAATTGTTATTCATATGGCCGAATTATAAACAGAAGTGAAAACTCTCATCTACCAGCTCATGCTCTATATGAAACAACTAAATAACTCTCAGACTGAGGACAACTGGGATATTATGAGGAAAAATAAAAGCTATAAAATGATACAAATAGGCCAAAAAAAGTATATATAATTTTAATGAAACATTAATATTTATCCACTCCCTTCTATTTGAATGGCGTAATATTCATTGTACCTATTAGTCTTGTCAGCTGAGCAGTAAAATATGAGTTACTGCAACTTATTAATGGTTTCTGTACCAACACATAAAAGGCTTGTCTCTGGAGCTTAGAATTTGTAATACAAAAAACCTGAGTTGAACCAACATAAAAAGTTCACTGTAATCGGCTACTTAGCATTTTGTAGTTGGAGGAGCCTTACACTTATTACGGTACATCAATACCAACTGCACTGGGCTGCTCCATGTTGTCAGACACTGCTGAATGTAGTGCTGTAAGACAGCCTTTTATGTTGGGATTACCAATCGTGCTGCAATGCGACTCACCTGGGCAATGCTGCTGGAAGTGATGAGACAGGATTGCAAAAATGTCGACTTTATTTCACAATCTGCATGTCTAGCAATAAAAATTTGGATGTCTTAATATGAGGTGACTGCACTGTGAAAACTGAGTATGTGATTTATAGTACTTTGTATGTAGGTACTGCAATTTGTGTCTTAGGGTAAGAAATTTGCCCGTCAGTTCGGATCATTGCATTGAGTTTTGTACATTGAGCTAAAGCAATCATAACGTACTGTAATGCATTTGTAATGTGTGACTGCAGTTATTAGAAATGCATCTGAAAAAACGAGAATAACTGCAGGGTCTCAGGAACATCTCAGAGACTGGACGTCATGCAAACCAGATTTCTGCCTTGATTTTGGCTTAGTGGTCTAATCCATTCAACTGATGTGCAGAAGAGATCCAGGTTCAAACCTACAGGAAAACCATTTATTTGAGAGGTAACATAAATGTACCAGCTCAATAGACAATCAGTGACTTTTCAAAAATGAGTTGTGGTTACACTACAGTAACAGAAGCAAGCATTCATCAGACACTACTACACTAACTTTTCTTATAATGGATTTTATTTCCACTACTGTAGATGAATGCCATTGCTTCAACTGCAGATTTTAGCCCCATGCTGATCTACTCATATTGAGCCCAAACATATCCCATACAGAATATGAAATAAGTACTACTGTGTCACAGGAGTTCAACACATCACACAATAATAAATCATAACACCAAACATTTGATATTTTTATAATTCAGGTTTAATCATTGCAGATTTTTTTCTGAAAATACAGAAAATTAAAGCAACAGATTTAAAAAAAAAAAAAAAAAAAAAAAAAAACAATCCTGACCCAATAAATAAGGAAACTCAATCTCATCATTGTTTACAGTAAAAATGAAATAAGTACACTGCAGTGATCATTCTGCATTCTCCCATCAGCTGCATTTGCCTGCATTTGCAATTTGCACATTGGAACTCTTGTGAAAATGAATGAAAGCAACTGTAAAAACTAGTAAACTGCACATTTAAGTGGAGGAGTTTGCCACTGGCTTCTTTAAAAAAGATGCAGATACAGGAGACAAAGTTTATTACTTCAAAAACATTTTACCTGCCATCTTTTGCCATTATTACACTAATGTTATATTAATGTTTTAATAATCAAAAGTACATAAACACACCTTGAACATTTGAAATATAATTTTTATTAAAATGTAAAAAAATAAAATCATATTTAAATAGCAAGTAAATCACCTGAACTCTAAAAGATCATACTCTTATGTACAGGGTTTAAGCTGCACTGAGGTTAATATTGGGCACAGCGGAAATTGGGTGGAGGATTGGTCAAGGAAGTGTGTGTGCGTGAATTTGTGAATGTGTGTGCATGCATGAGAGTGTGTTTCTGTGTGTGTGCATGTGTATGTGTGTGCATGTGTGTGAGTGCGTGAGTATATGTGAGCGCATGAGTATGTGTGTGTGTGTGTGTGCCAAGGTTGCGCATGTGTATGGGTAAGAGAATGTGTGTGTGTGTGAGTGTGCGTGTGCACGTGTGTGCATGTGTGAGAGTATGATTGAGTGCATGAGTATGTGTGTGTGCACATGGGTGCGTGTGTGTATGAGTAAGAAATTTGTGTGTGTGTGTTTTTGTGTGAATGTGTGTTTGTGTGACTGTGTATTGTGAGTGTGCATGCGTGCATTTGTGAATGATGTGTATGTTGCGTGTATGACTGGTGTGTGCGTGTGTGTGTGATTGAGAATTAATGTATATGTGTATACGTGTGTCTGTGTGTGTGTGTGTGTGTGGGTATGATAATGTTTGTGTATATTTCAGGAGGTGAGCCTGACGAGCCGCTGCTTGGTAAGAGCACTTCCTTAATTGGTAATTGGGAGCATGTGTGGGTATGTGGACTAGGGTTAATTGGTTTCCTCCACTTCGCCAGGTAACGAGCTCACACAGCTGCAGCTTGTTTCCTCGGACGCAGGGAGAGGGATAAGAGAGCGGGGATTGCAGCAGTTTGTGTTCAGGCAGCCAGGAAGGAACAGGCTCTGTAGACTTTTTAACTTGGGGTTTTTTTTGGATTTTGTTTTCTTTGTTTTTGTAGTTTGGATTTTCTTTTTCTTTTACCTTTAGTTATTGCAGCTGGGTTTTTTGGTTGAGGATTTTGGATTTGGTTTTACTTTAGTTTTTCTTTTTCTTTATTTCCTTTTGGGAGAAATCCCGTGGGGGGGGATTTCTTTCAGGTGTGTGTGGCGCGTGCGTGGCGGCGTGGGACGTGGAGGAGGCGCGGCATTTCCTGGCGTGGGCCCAGTCACATCCCACCCTTTTTGTGTGTGTGTGTGTGTGTGTGTGTGTGTGTGTGTGTGTGTGTGTGTGTGTGTGTGTGTGTGTGTGTGTGTGTGTGTGTGTGTGTGTGTGTGTGTGTGTGTGTGTGTGTGTGTGTCTCTCCCCGCCCCCGCCCCCGACCTCTCCCCCCTGGGGTGGCCAAGTGGGGGCCGGTCTGTGCTGTGCGGGCAGACTCGAGAGAGCATCAGAGAACGAGCACTGTGTGGAGTGAGTGTGGGGCACGGGGTAACTTACCACTGTGTGTGACGGCTTGCGGTGCGGTGATGGGGAGTCCCTCTCCTGGGGCTCGGCTCGCGCGGCACGGGGTCAGTCGTTGGTGGGATCACCGTACAAGCAGGGGGGGAGCTAGAGAAGGGAGGGGTGGGTCAGAGCAGGGCAGCTGCCTGTCCATCAACTGTTTTTATTATAAATTCAATACAGACTCTGCTTACCTTATCCCTGTGTCTTGGTTGTTCGTGGTGGGTGGATCCTTGCACCTGTGGTGGGTAGGGGTAGCAGGGGGAGTGTGAGCGACTCCTGACATGTTTAAAATACAGCCAGGTACTGTATAATGAAAAGAATGAGCACAAAAGTCTCATCAGCAGACATGGTATCAGTAAGCTGTAAACAAAAGAATACAAATTTGGCCTGTAACTGTATGAATGTACATAGTGTATCTGTGTCCATTATTTGATTGATGTTACAGTGGATAGAGTTACACTTGTGGAATCAGAGCTCAGTGATCATATTCAATTTGAAAGAATACAAGGAGAAGCCTGTGGAGCGGTGTGGCTGTGGCTTAGCTAGAGGGGGGAGGTGGGGGGGGGGGAGTGGCTCACGGGAAGAATGCCAGGATTGAGTTAATTAGCACAGGTGTTCCTTGTCACTGAATGAGTTAATTAGCACAGGTGTTCCTTGTCATTGATTGAGTTAATTAGCACAGGTGTTCCTTGTCACTGAGTTAATTAGCACAGGTGTTCCTTGTCAATGAATGAGTTAATTAGCACAGGTGTTCCTTGTCACTGAGTTAATTAGCACAGGTGTTCCTTGTCACTGACTGAGTTAATTAGCACAGGTCTGCCTTGTCACTGATTGAGTTAATTAGCACAGGTGTTCCTTGTCACTGATTGAGTTAATTAGCACAGGTGTTCCTTGTCACTGATTACTCTCTCCCTTTATATATGCAGTAGCGGCTGGGCCTGGGGGGAGGAACAAGGCACACACACGCCCTGCAGAGAGCGGCAGCATGCTTTAGGAGCTGCACTGGCATTTCTGTTATAAACAGTGATTTGAGTGTGTGTGTGTGTGTGTGTGTGTGTGTGAAAATAAAAGACGTCCTCCCTGCACTTCCCGTGTCATTTGTCGATCCTGTGCTGATTCTGAACCCACGGTGGCTAGAGAATTGCCACAACTGGCGCCCAGCTTGTAGTTCAGCAAAATAAACATGGCTGAACCCCGTCCGTCAACTCCAACTGCCCAGCCAGTGTCCTCCCTCGCACAGATGGTGGGGGAGGTGGCTGCTGTGCACCAAGAGCAAGCAGCCGTGCTCCAAGAGCAGTCAGCAGTGACTCACTGGTTTTTGGATGTGCTCCGCCAACAGACCCACCAGCAGACGCAGATCCTCCAGCAGCTGGTGATCCAGACGGCAGCCACGACGGCTGCCTCCTCGGCCCCTCCACATTCAACGCTCCTGAACGTGGCTCCACCTAAGATGTCCCCGGCGGATGACCCCCAGTCATTCCTGGACGTATTCAAGGCTACAGCAGGGGCATGTGGCTGGCCGGTGGCAGAGTGGGCCGTGCGCTTGCTCCCTCTGCTGACGGGGGAGGCGCAGACAGCAGCGTGCAGCCTACCAGCTGTGTCTCAGGGGAGGTACGCGGATGTTAAGAGGGCTATCTTGGACAGGATGGGTTACTCCCCCGAGGACCACCGCCGCCGGTTTCGGACGGCAAAGCTGGGGCCGTCGGACCGGCCATTTGTCTTTAGCCAACACCTAAGGGACGCGGCGACCAGGTGGCTGAAGCCGGGGGAGTCCGCTGGGGAGCAACGGGTGCTGGGAGTAGTTGGTTCGGGGCAGTTTGTGAAGGGGCTATCGGCCAGCACTGCGCCTTGGGTCCGGTGTCATCGGCTGAGGGACATGGACATGCTGTCGCGTTGGCGGAGGACCACCTGGCAGAGCACCCTCAGCGCCCAGCAGAAGAGGGGAGGACACCGGCGACGCAGCGTCCTACCCCAGTGCCAAGACGAAAACCCCCTCCCTCCCCTTCTTCATTTTCAGTTCACCCTCCCCCTCGCCCCCGCACTAACCCTCCCTCTGCTTCTCCTGTTTCACCACAGGTTCCAGCCGCTACGGGCACTGTTCCCACCTCACAGGGGGCTCCTCAAACGTCGGGACAGGAGTGCTGGCGGTGCGGGCAGCCCGGACACTTCTGCAGCGAGTGCCCACTGATGGAGGTCGGCCAAGTGATCCGGGTTGCTGGCCCACCGGCATCCTCCCCCGGTTCAGGAGAGACATACAGCGTTCCAGTAAGGATCCAAGGGGGTGTTCACCAGGCGATGGTGGATTCGGGCTGCATGCGATCTATAATCCACCAGAGTCTGATTCGGCCCGGGGCTTTGGTAGAGGCATCTGGGGTATCTATTAGGTGTGGGCATGGGGATATTCACAAGTACCCTGTTGTACCGGTTGAAATGATCTACAAGGGCAAAAACGCATAGTATTAAGGCTGCGGTTAGTTCCCTCCTTGTGCATCCTCTGATTTTGGGCACAGATTGGCCGGGGTTTCACAGCTTAGTGACAGTATGTGGGGATGGGTTCACGGCCTGTAGGGAAATGTGGAATGTGTGCTGTGCTCAGTGGCGACGTGAGGTTGTCCCCCATACGGCCCATTGGGGGTGTGCATTTACAGACCACTTTATTTGTCAATGATTACTTGTATTGTGAATCTGATCACCGAAATCTAATTTCAATGACAAATACTGTGGTCACTGTGACCATGTACTCCAGATTAATAAAGAATAACTAGTTCTGCCTACAGACGTTAAAAAGCCAACAATGAATCTATAATTTTACACAACATAGAAGGTCCCTTATGAATAAGAAACATCAGTGTCCCTGTTCTTGCTGAAACCATGCAGTAATACACAAAAAGCCAACCTTCATACTGATGCCTGTGACGCTCTGACCAGAGAAAGCTCCTGTAATCCATCTAGTGACAAGTTATTACAAGGCTATCTCTCAGAACTCTCAGAACATTACTGCTTCATGTACTTTCTCTGCTTATTCTGTTATCAGCCTTTGTCACAGCCCAAACATTGGATTACAGTTTGAGCTAGGATGTGCCCATCAGACCAAAACTCAGTCATTTCCACAGCTGCATAGGTGTTCTTATGTCATAGTAATTTCAGCAGATATGGCTGTAAACTAAAATGTTTTACAAATAATCCAGACAAAATGTTTGATCGATCAGAGAAACGGTTTTTTTTTTCATGGCTATATGAGCACACATAGTGAATCACTGCCCATTCTTTCACTGCTCCACCTCAGTTCCTGTAGACTCAGTGGGAAACCTGCAGTGATTAATGCACTTTAGACTGTGTTCTGCAGTGTGCAGCTGCTTGGAGACTTAAGGCAGTGAGGGGAAGTGTATGTTTCTATATTTCTGTATGCACTCCTGGTCACTTCTGCCTAGGCCTGCGGCCTTGTCCCAGTCTCCACATTCCCAGTTACCATGGCGATGAGGGCAAAAAGCGATGGAGAGCTATGGAGAGGATGGAATGCAGGTCAGGGCCGTCCCGAGTGCACTCCTGAGAGGACCCGAAAAAGCTCTGGCATCCACCATGGGATATACCGCCCCCATCCCAGGTGCTATACTGTGCTGTTATGTTGTGTACTGAGAGGCCTAATTAGTGATGTAACATTCGTGTGTAACCACAGACAGAGACTCCATGCTTGTGAGATGTGACCATATGAGGTGTGATGCTTAGAAACGACTATCAAGACTGAAACAACTTAGTGAGTCTTTGGAGAATGTCTCTGCATGCTGTGTAGTGGGTATTTCCCTGGTGCATATTGTACTAAAGTCTGTTACAGTGGGAAAATGTCACCTGACTTATGTTTTCCTGTCTAGCTCGTGTGCCTGCTTCGATTATTTGGCACATTGTATGGTAGTTAGCATTTCGTATGGATGCTGATAAGTTGAAAGTGGGCTTGGCTCATTCGGTTAAGGCACCACGCTGAGGTGCATGGATGAGCCTCACGGCCTCGGGTCGAATCCGGACCATGCCAGTGCTGACTGTGGCTGGTAGCTCCACAGGCCGACGCACGATTGGTGCCTGTGTTGCCCAGGATACAGGAGGGTTCAGTCAGACAGGGATCTGTGTTTCATCGCTCTCTAGCGACCCCCCTTGGGCACTCATATGACTGCATGTCAGAGCCACTCATGAAAGGTCTTCCTCTGGCATGAAAAACAGCTTTTCTGTTCTATTCCATTACAAAATATACATGCACACAAGCTGAAATGTGGTAAATGTTTCTTTTTCTCATCCAAGCAGAGTAAAATAATCCATCAATGTGTAGGCTTGTTATTACACCAAAGGTGTGATTTTTTTTAATATTTTTTTTTTTAAGCAAAGCATCAAAATTAAATATAAGGTCATGTCATGGTACTGGCTCCATCACATGGGTGTTTCATGTAATTACAACAGGGAAACATTTACTCAGACGAGCTCGCTCCTGTTAATAAAAGTACTGGGAGGCGGGGGGCACTGAATGGGGCAAACACGGGGAGAACAACAGTGGTCCCAGGTTGACCTTCCCAATCATAGACTGCATGCATGAATAAAGTGCTGAATTTCGGGACATCAATTACAATATCAAACATGTCACCAATATAAATACAACATGGGTATGTAAATACAATACAACAACTATATGTAAACAATGTAGCCAACAATGTCATCATCAACAAAACAAAATCGACATAGCAAAGGTCGACAGCATCGTGAAACATTGTCACAACTATCATCATCATCATCATCATCATCGTCACCATCATCATCATTAAAGAACAACACCATCACCACTATCTACCCCCCTGGCCTGAGTTCAGAATGGAAATGGCGGTGGGAATGAATGAGTGCCTGTATCTATTGCTCTTTACAGGGGGAGATCTGGACCGGGAGCCA
>CM045898.1:8390226-8436421 GCA_025169545.1 Anguilla japonica | reverse complement strand
ATGTAAATAGTTTAATACATATGGAGTCCCTAAAGGGATGTGGGTGAGAAAAAAAAGTTAAAATAAAAATGATATATACAGTACTGTGCAAAACTTTTAGGCAGGTGTGAAAAAATGCTGTAAAGTAAGAATGCTTTCGAAAATAGAAGTGTTAATAGTTTGTTTTTATCAATTAGCAAAATGCAAAGTGAATGAACAGAAGAAAAATCTCAATCAAATCAATATTTGCTGTGACGACCCTTTGCCTTCAAAACAGCATCAATTCTTCTAGGTACACTTGCACACAGTTTTTGAAGGAACTCAGCAGGTAGGTTGTTCCAAACATCTTGGAGAACTAACCACAGTTTTTTTGTGGATTTAGGCAGCCTCAAATGCTTCTGTCTCTTCATGTAATCCCAGTCAGACTCGATGATGTTGAGATCAGGGCTCTGTGGGGGCCATACCATCACTTCCAGGACTCCTTGTTCTTCTTTACGCTGAAAATAGTTCTTAATGACATTGGCTGTATGTTTGGAGTCATTGTCCTGCTGCAGAATAAATTTGGGGCCAATCAGATGCCTCCCTGATGGTATTGAATGATGGATAAGTATCTGCCTGTACTTCTCAGCATTGAGGAGACCATTAATTCTGACCAAATCCCCAACTCCATTTGCAGAAATGCAGCCCCAAACTCCAAACTTGCAAGGAACCTCCACCATGCTTCACTGTTGCCTGCAGACACTCATTCTTGTACCGCTCTCCAGCCCTTCAGCAAACAAACTGCCTTCTGCTACAGCCAAATATTTCAAATTTTGACTCATCAGTCCAGAGCACCTGCTGCCATTTTTCTGCACCCCAGTTCCTGTGTTTTTGTGCATAGTTGAGTCACTTGGCCTTGTTTCCACATCGGAGGTATGGCTTTTTGGCCGCAATTCTTCCATGAAGACCACTTCTGACCAGACTTCTCCGGACAGTAGATGGGTGTACCTGGGTCCCACTGGTTTCTGCCAATTCTGAGCTGATGGCACTGCTGGACATCTTCCGATTGTGAAGGGAAGTAAGCATGATGTGTCTTTCATCTGCTGCCCTAAGTTTCCTTGGCCTACCACTGCGTCTACGGTCCTCAGCGTTGCCTGTTTCTTTGTGCTTCTTCAAAAGAGCTTGGACAGCACATCTGGAAACGCCTGTCTGCCTTCCAATTTCTGCCTGGGAGAGACCTTGCTGATGCAGTATAACTACCTTGTGTCTTGTTGCTGTGCTCAGTCTTGCCATGGTGTATGACTTCTGACATTAAACTATCTTCAGCAACCTCACCTTGGTAGCAGAGTTTGGCTGTTCCTCACCCAGTTTTAACCCTCCTACACAGCTGTTTCTGTTTCAGTTAATGATTGTGTTTCAACCTACATATTAAATTGATGATTATTAGCTCCTGTTTGGTATAACTGGTTAATCATACACCTGACTATATTACTACAAAATCCCCGACTTTGTGCAAGTGTACCTAGAAGAATTGATGCTGGTTTGAAGGCAAAGGGTGGTCACACCAAATATTGATTTGATTTAGATTTTTTTCTGTTCACTCACTTTGCATTTTGTTAATTGATAAAAATAAACTATTAACACGTATATTTTTGAAAGCATTCTTACTTTACAGCATTTTTTCACACCTGCCTAAAAATTTTGCACAGAACTGTATATATGTATATAAATAACAATACATACAATAACAATACTGTGGCAAACACGCCTGCCACAGGCCACCGAAGTGGCTTTCCAAGGGCCCCTCCAGCACAGAGACACAGGGAGATGTTCAAAAAGTCCACATTTATTTCCAAGGGTTTGGCAAGATCTTACAGCCAAAGAAGCAGATGTAAAAACACTGTCATGACAGAGAGGCTTCCTTCTGTGGGTGGGGATGGCAGATTTAACCTGTGCACAGTGATTACCTCACTACGCACAGGTGCAGCCACTCCTGTTCCTGGGCCCAATTAGCCTGGCCAATTCTCCAATTCTTAACCAATTATACAATTGGCCAGGTCTAATTAACTTGACCCAGGGCAGGTGTGGCTGCTTAAACCAGCCATCCCCACACCACAAATACATTCAGGCAATTGTCACTGTGTCATAATGTCCCGGGGAACTGTAAACATGGAGGGGCAGCTGCTTGTGTTTTGCTTTAAACTTGGCTTTAAATATAAAGATGTTAGCTGTTAGACTGTTGTGAATACATATAGGCTACACTCCATTCCTCTGCCACACACATAATAAATACTTAGATAATATGCATTTATATTGGTTAGCGAGGGCTAGTTAG
The DNA here is from genome assembly GCA_025169545.1 of Anguilla japonica. NCBI lineage: Eukaryota > Metazoa > Chordata > Actinopteri > Anguilliformes > Anguillidae > Anguilla > Anguilla japonica. The sequence continues at coordinate 8,434,128 of CM045898.1, read as the reverse complement.
ACCATTCTGAATACGTATAGCCTTGCGACACTCAGTAAGTCTTCTGTCACACACAGTACATAAATACATAATGTGTTTATTTACTCATGTGTATGTGTTACATAGTGAGAGGGACAGCTGGCTAGACTATTGTGAATACCCTACTCTCAGTCATTCCTCTAGCTGCTCCTCCATGTTTACAAATTCTCAGGACATTATGACACAGTGACAATGACCCATGATATATATATATTTTTTTTTTTTTTTTTGCGAGGGAACCCAAAAGTTTTTGCGAAATCTCGCAATAACTTTGCAAGGGATACGTGATACATGAGTTGTCCTAACTGAAATTCATAAAATGTGGTTGCAGTTCACTCCTTGTTGATTAATTCGCATGAAATATGAAGCTACTCCTATTTGGATAGTGTTAACAGCTAGAATTAGGGGCAGAGTGAGAGGTAGAGAGAGTAACTCTGGCATTGAGGGAATGGATCGAGGGTCACTTATAACTGCAGAAACTCAACAAGAAAAAACACCATCTGAACAGCTGTAAGCCAATATGGTACACCACACCTCCCTCTGAACACATAATATACCCACCTACACATGAATGTGACATAATACACCCACCTACACCTGAAGTTAGAAATATTACATGTACATGTGTTTGTGTGTGTGTCTATGTTTTCTTTCTCTCTGTCTTATACATTTCTAGAAGTCCAAACTGGTGAGCTTGGATTTCCTCTTTATCCTCCCCCCTGCCATCCTGCCAGGGAAGAACCGGCTATGATGCCATGCGGCCCAGGACTCTGAAAGCAACTGGTAGATAAAGACCAAACTATTATTTCTGTATATGTAACACTGAAGACAAAGAGGTCACCATGTGCTTATTCAGTATTCATGCTATATAACTAGACACAGCCAATCATTTACTTTGTTCGATTTTACAAGATGCTTATGTATTAGCCATGCACCAATAAGAAATAGAACTGTACATGTTATTGTAAAACACGTTTTGCTAATAAAAAAAGAGGGACCACCCCAGTTCTCTTCAGTTCGAGCGCGTCCATCTTGTTGTGTGTAAGTGCCAAACTCATTCTGCAGAAATAAATAGCGTTTCATAGATGGATATACCTTGTTGTACCTGGTTATTCTAAGGGGAGAGTTTCCTCTGCGCAGCAACACACACCTTCACTTGAATGTGGCACAATATACCCATCTACACCTGATAATGACATAATACACCAATTGACACCTGAATATGACATAATACACTCACCTTCACCGGAATTTGGCATTATAAACCCACCATCACCCAAATATGACATAAAACATCCACCAACACCTGAATATAGCATAATATATCCTCCTACACCTGAATATGATATAATGCACCATGGACACCTGAATTGGAAATAATATACCCACCTACATCTGAATGTGACTCACATAGCAAGGGAACGTAAAACCCACCTACACCTGAATGAAGCATAAAACACCCATCTACAACTTGAAAGTGACATAATACACCCACGTAAACCTGCATATAGTACACCATTCTATCTACACCTGCAAATGACAATACGCCCATTGACACCTGAATGACATAATACCGACCTACACTTGAATATGGCATAATACAACCACCTACTCCTGAGTTACGCATAATACACCTACCTACACCTGCTTATAATATAATACAATACATCTGAATGTGACACATTACACCCAACTAGAACTGAATGTGACATAATACACCCACCTACACCTGAATATGACATCATACACCCACTTACACTTGAATGAGACATGGAGCTCCCAACCTACACCAGAAATTAGCCAGTCAGATTTAGGTCTAATTAAACAGTAGTGTCAACATGAACCTGTTCATGAACCTGAAAATGGCATAATACACCTACATACACCGGCATATAATGTAATAATCTACATCTGAATATGACACAATACACCCACCTACACCTCAGTATTGCACAATACACCGATCTACACCGGAAAATTACATAATACGCCCATCAACACCTGATTTTGAAATAATACACCAACCCACACCTGAATGTGACATAATATGCCAACTATACCTGAATATAACATTATTATATTATATGCAGATTAATTATGTATATCTGATTGTGACACAATACACCCAACTAGACCTGAATGTGACATCACACACCCACTTACACTTGAATGAGACATAGAGCTCCCAATCTACACCAGAAATTAGCCAGTCAGATTAATGTCTAATAAAACAGTAGTGTTAACATGAACCTGTTCATTTACCTTGAATAACTTGAATGCTCTTCTCTGAAGTCGATCAGATTCCCCATTGATGCTTCACTCTTCATAGACATACAGCTGGGTACAGGTAACCCTGCTCTTTCTGCCTGGGCCCTGTGAACAAAGCATTGATAATGTACCATCAAAACCTGAAAGTGATATCATACACTATCAACACCTGAATATGACATAATACACCACCTACTTCTGAATGTGACATATTACACCCACGTACACCTGCATATAGTATACCATACTATCTACACCTGAATGTGGCATAATACACCCACCTACACTTGAATCTGGCACAATACACCCATCTACACCTGAATATGACATAATACACCTACCTACACCTGCTTATAATAAGCTACATCTGAATGTGACATAATATACACATGTACACCTGAAAATGACATAATACACCCATTGACACCTGAATATGACATAATACACCACCAACAACTGAGTATTGCACAATACACCCACATACACTTGAATATAACATAATACACTTACCAACACCTGCATATAAAATTATAATTTGTGTCTGAATGTGACACAATACACCCAACTAGAACTGAATGTGACATAATATACCCATCTACATCGGAAAATGACATAATACATCCATATACACCCGAGTGTGAAATACACCTACCCACACATGTATACAATTTAATACAACACCTACACCTGAATGTGACATGGCACACCCACCTACACCTGAAAGTTATATCATATACTATCAACACCAGAATATGACAAAATACACCTACCATCACCTGAAGGACATCATAAACCAAACCTACATCTAAATGGGACATAATACACTCAACCACACCTGATTATGACATAATACACACACCTATGCCTGAATGGGACATAATACACTCAACCACACATGAATGTGACATAATACACCCACCTACACCGGAATATGACATACTACACTATCAAAACCTGATTATGACATAATACACCCACCGACATAAGAATGTGACATAATACACACAAAAACACCTGCCAATAGTATAATATAGCACCCACATCTGAATGTAAAATGATACACGCACTGTTATGTCCCAAAAGGCAACCAGAGTTCCAATAACTGGGGACAACAACGGACAGTAACACAACAAATGCCACAAACAAAACAAGGAGTCAAAATCTCTGTACAATAACAACAATATAAGATTTATTTCAAATAGGACAAAAAAACAGAACATAAATTACCATGTATAGGTTAACAGGATGATTCAGGCAGAAAACAGACCAGAGCTAGGCTACTCTTCATCTAAAAGAAAGCACCGTTCTAAACCTCACTATCGGGGCAAAGTAAAAGGAAACTTCTTCCTGCTCTGGCCTAACCATCTAAAAACGTATTTAAATAAGAAACTGCCTAACCACCTGCAACCTACTATGGAAAAGTATCAAAACAAACAGACAACAAAATGTGGTAGCAGCAAATTATAACACAAAAGTAAAGGGAGTGTTAGAAAGCAGTCAGAGTCAAAAAAGAATCTCTGTATATTATTATTTATATTAAAAAAATAAATAAATAAAAAAAAATTCCCCAACTGAGGTGTCTTCAGACTTTATCCCCTTGGCTTTTAAGTAGACACAGGTGCGCATCGTCAGGCAATCAAGCCCTCATCAGCTCCACCTACAGGATTTATACATGCACACAGACTCACAGAGCAAGGGAACGTAACACTTACCTACACCTGAATGAGGCATAATACACCCACGTAAACCTGCATATAGTACACCATACTATCTACACCTGCAAATGACAATACACCCATTGACACCTGAATATGACATAATACCGACCTACACCTGAATGTGGCATAACACCCACCTACACCTGAATATGACATCATACACCCACTTACACTTGAATGAGACATGGAGCTCCCAACCTACACCAGAAATTAGCCAGTCAGATTTATGTCTAATTAAACAGTAGTGTCAACATGAACCTGTTCATTTACCTTGAATCACTTGGATGCTCTTCTCTGAAGTTGAACAGCTTCCCCATTGATGCTTCACTCTTCATAGACATACAGCTGGGTACAGGTGACCCTGCTCTTTCTGCCTGGACCCTGTGAACAAAACATGGAGACAGAGCTTCCAGTTAAACTCATCCTCTTACTGCAGCTCTAACTCATATCACATTAAGTATCTGATTCATGCATTCATACCTCTTTCTCTCAGTGCTGAGGGATCCTGCTTTGGTCTCTGGCTCCCCTGAGACACTCATTTTAGAAACAGCGCCCCCTATCTCAGGAGACTGGAACACATCAGACCAGTTTAAACCACATGTGGAGTCTATCCCAAACTAACCAACCTGTCAAGACAAAAAATGAGAACACACTGAACACACATAGACTAATACACACAGAGACACACATATACAACACACCACAATGTTGACAGGAAGCAATCCAGAATTAAATAGGCCCTAAACATGTTCTATACAGCCACCTTAAAAGTTTTTGGCACCCTTGATAATGATGAACAACTGTGTGGTGTGGGGATGGCTGGTTTAAGCAGCCACACCTGCCCTGGGTCAAGCTAATTAGACCTGGCCAATTGGACAATTGGTTAAGAATTAGAGAATTGGCCAGGCTAATTGGGCCCAGGAACAGGAGTGGCTGCACCTGTGCGTAGTGAGGTAATCACTGCGCACAGGTTGAATCTGCCATCCCCACCGACACCAGGAGCCTCTCTGTCATGACGGTGTTTTACATCTGCTCACTTTGGCTGTAACATCTTGCCAAACCCTTGTGAATAAATCTGGACTATTGGAACATCTTCTCCCTGTGTCTCTGTGCTGGAGGGCCCCTAGGAAAGCCACTTCGGTGGCCTGTGGCAGGCGTGTTTGCCACAAATTGTATTACATAATTGTCATTGGTAAACTATATATTGATTGTACAACTTGATAAATATTTTTTATTAACGATTCAATAGAATTGACCAAAATTACACATTTCTCAGATTATACATTTATTTCCAGAAAATAAGTGTCACAATTATTGCCCCCTCCACCCCATATTCCATACTTTGTTCACCCTCCCCTTGCAAAGATAATGGCACTGAGCTTTTATGAATAATGTCTTACAAGACCGGAGAACACATTGGGAAGGATCTTAGACCCTTCCTCCATTAGCTCCTTAATATATTTTGATCTTTGCTTAAGAACTGTCCTGTTAAATTAAAACTGCAGGTTTCCAATATAGTTCAAGTCTGGAGGCTGTACCCATTGCAAAATGTGGCTTCTGTGGTTAATGAATCATTTATTTGTGAATAGTAATGTGTGCTTGAGGTCACTGTTTTGCTGGAAGATCCACTAGCGGCTTTCAGTCTGCTGGCAGAGGCAACCACGTTTCTGGCTAAAATGTCCTCGTACCTGGGTAGAGTTCATGATGCTGTTGTCCTTAACAAGGGCTCCAGGTCCTGTGGAAGCAGAACAGCCCTATAACATTAAAGATCCACCACCCTATTTAACAGTAGGTCTGAGGCTTGTTTCTATATACACATCCCTGAATCAACACCAAACATATATCCTCTCTATTATATACTGGCCACTTAATTAGGAATACCTGCTCATTTATGCAAATAGCCTACTCCACCAAACAGCAAATCATGTGGCTGCAACTCAATATATAAAGCATGCAGACATAGTGAAGATGTTTAGTTTTATGTTTGAGCAAATATTGTAATGGACAAGATTTGTGATCTAAGCCAGTGTTTCTCAACCCTGGTCCTGGGGACTCACTGCCCTGCATGTTTTAGATGTTTCCATGCTCTAACACACCTGATTCAAATGAATGGGTCGTCATCAAGCTCTGCAGAAGCCTGATAACGACCCATTCATTTGAATCAGGTGTGTTGGAGCATGGAAACATCTAAAACATTCAGGGCAGTGGGTCCCCAGGACCAGGGTTGAGAAACACTGATCTAAGCAACTTTGACTGTGGCATGATTGTTGGTGCCAGACGTGGTGGTTCCAGCATAGCCTACTTCACCAAACAGCAAATCATGTGGCTGCAATTCAATATGTAAAGTATGCAGACATAGTGAAGATGTTTAGTTTTTTGTTTGAGCAAACATTAGAATGGGCAAGATGTGTGATCTAAGCGACTTTGACTGTGGCATGATTGATGTGCTGGATGTGGTGGTTCCAGCATCACAGAAACAGCTGCCCTCCTCTGATTTTCATGCAGTACAGTAGCCTCTAGAGTTCACAGAGAATGGTGTGATAAACAAAAAACACCTTGTTAATGAGAGATCAGAGGAGAATGGACAGACTAGTTCAAGCTAGCAGAAAGGAAATGCTAAAAATAACAGCTATGCTTGGCCAAAGAGCTCTAATGTCATCTCTCTGGACCACAGTAGATGAGACAAAGATGAGACAAAAATTGTTGATTACTCCCAGTAAAACAATTTTTCCTGAAACCATTCCAAATAGCTTTTTTCGCAAGGAGGTAGCATCTAATTTTGGAGCATCTAAATGTAGCAATTAATTGTAGATTTGGAAACTTGGTGACCCCCGGTGCAACCAAGTTCTGTAATTCTCCAACTGTGGCCACTCGATTGTTCTTTGCTCCCTGAACCATCTACCTCACTGTGTATGGGGCCAAAATACACTACCGCCCTCTACTGGACAGGTTTGATGCTACTCCCGTGGTTCTAAACTTTTTAATATTTGGTCTCACAGTAGTAAGTCGTATATTTAGGGGTCCAAGCAGCGAAGGTGGTGGAACCCTATTGTTTTTGTTAGGATTATTATTATTATTATTATTATTATTATTATTATTCTTATTATTTTTCTCCGCTAAAAGTGTCTGAGGCTCAGCAACCATAAGTCCTAGAGCAACCAAATTTGGCAGGTGGGTTCCTATGGCCCCCCACTACTCAGGCACCATAAGTTAGATCAACACAAAACTTCATAGACCGACGCATGTGAATGTGCTCTACAACTTTGCTATTGGGGCTACATATGTCCGCCATATTGTTTTCCTGCCATTTGGACTTTTTTATTAAGTGGGGTGCGGAAGAGCTGTGGCTCCAAATCTAAACGATTACGACATCTAGTAAACTTCTTTACGGCAAGCGACATCCATGGCGACGCAAGTAATCCGACACCGTAGGGTTAGTTTTTTTATCAGTGAGGGGACGGTCTTGGGGCACTTGGAACGGTAGGATACTGCCCTCTAGGGTTTTCAACACACTTGTTCCTGGTTATGGTTAGACACTTTGTTGTACGTCGCTCTGGGTATGAGCGTTTGCCAAATGCCTGTAATGTAATGTAGGCTAATAATCCGTAACAACAAGATAAACCCGACATTTGCCCTAAAATATGCCAATACAGCAGTGAAAACGCTGCTTACTGAATAACGAAATAAACGAGACAAAGTTTTTTTTTAAATTATACCATCTCATATTACAGTCAATATCTGGGACTAAACATTGAATAAATATACAATCTTATCATTGGTTTTACGCGTAGAGATGTCCCTTTTGCGACTGAGTGGTCATATATTGTCTTGGACAATCCGTTTGTGATTCCTGTTGCTTACGGCGTTGTCGCCGTTTTTAGTACAATTTGGCTTGATTGACAGTTCATTTATTCAGTAGATGAGAGTATAAGCTTTCTAACGATGTCTGATTTTGCATTTGGAATAGCGTTTTATAGTTCAGCGTAATGGAATATTTTCTTATCGCATTCACTGTGGCGTAGCATTAAAGACGATGCACCTAACGAAACGTTGTCAACGATTTTCATAATTTCTTGGAGAGTACTATTATTATTGAGGACTTCGGGGCATAGCTAAGCCATTTCTTTGCTGATAGACCTATCTGACATCGTTTTCTGACGCAAAACAGAAGCGGATAGGACTTTGTCATTGATTTTCTGTCTCTATACTACTAAACACAGATAAAATGTCATGTTGCTATGTAAGTATTACTGCTCAAAATATTTCGGTTATATACGTTATCTTTGAAATTGAGTGTCTTTAAATAGGTTAGTGGTATTATATAATGTGGATATTTAACACTGCAATGTAAGCGTCAGTGTAATAGTTTTTGTGACCCATGGAACAGTGATGACGACAGTGTTGGAACGTTGCTAAAACGTGGTAGACGGTTGAAAATTATTTTCGTCCCATCCCCATCCGTCATTATTCTGAGAAATAGCTAAACCATTTTTATTGATAGTAATTGAGTTTCTCTGGAAACGCGCGAAAACACGCTGGTATAATAAAACAATGACGGTAAATATAGCCTACATATGTAGTCCGCTTCATTCCGTTGCTACCATAACATAACAGACTATCTTGTGTCTACAGCTGCAGTTTCTCGCTGCAATTACTAATATTGAATATAAACAAAAGACGCAATTTATGCTGTACTCTACCAATGTCTACATAAATAATACGGTACTCTGACCGTATGAAGCAGTTATCATGGATGGCGAGTTGATATTTCTTGCTACTACAAGTTTGTTAGTAAAAGCTTTGAGAGGATGAATCATTACTTTTCTTTGGCATTAATCCATTTGAAGACAATATCGGGTGAGTTCGTTTACTCTTTAAATCCGTCATTATGCTGAGAGAAATCGTATTCTCAATTTAATCTCCACATTGACTGTAAGCTTTGGGTTGTAACTAGTTAGCTGTTTCGTAGGTGACTTAGTTAATGCACTCGTCTTAACTATTGCTTGCATTTCTGCATAGACTGCGTTGTTGCTGTTCTTGTTTGTGTTAGTGTTAATCATTTTAACCTACAGGGTCCAAGTTGAACTATGCGGTTGTTCCCTGCACTTGGAACGGTAGGCTACTGCCCTCTAGGGTTTTCGACACACTCGTTCCTGGTTATGGTTAAACACTTTGTTGTACGTCGCTCTGGATAGGAGCGTCTGCCAAATGCCTGTAATGTAATGTAATGCAATATTCCGTAGCAACAAGATAAACCCGACATTAGCCCTAAAATATGCCAATACAGCAGTGAAAACGCTGCTCACTTAATTACGAAATAAACGAGACAATTAAAAAAAAAAATTATACCATGTCATTCTACAGTCAATATCTGGGACTAAACATTGAATAAATATACAATCTTACCATTGGTTTTACGCGTATAGATGTCCCTTTTGCGAATGAGTGGTTATATATTGTCTTGGACAATCCGTTTGCGAAATATATGCGCATCTGTGACGCCTGGGTCGGCTATCTTCAATAAGAGCTGTGCGTAATACCACACCTGTTGCTTACGGCGTTGTCGCCCTTTTTAGTGCAATTTGGCTTGATTGACAATTCATTTATTCTGTAGGTGAGAGTAGGCTATAAGCTTTCTAACGATGTAGGTTTTGCTTTTGGAATAATGTTTTATAGGTCAGCGTAACCGAAAATTTTCTGATCTGCCAATGTCTAAATAAATAAAACGGTAGGCTGCTCTGCGCGTAGGTCGCGACTTGATATCTCATCTTTTGTTTCGTTTTTTCTCAGTGTCGTATTTATTATTTGAAATGTGTATTCATGTGTTATTATTCTATCTGTCTCTGAGGCGCTCTGAAATGTGCATTCTCTGCTAAGCTGAGCAATGGATTGGAATAGGTATGTGTCTGACGTAATGTTGCACGATATACAGAAACTTCAGCACCTTTTAGGTACTTAAAAAAAATAAAAATAAAAATAAACGGTTCGGTATTAGAATTTTCCGACGTTCCGTAGTTTTGCGTCAAATGTAAAAGCCAGGGAAATGTGTCTCCCGCATTACTGATCGAGAGGATGAAAAGTGTAATTTGTTAGAATCTTCGCTAGATGACAGTAGCAACTAAGGTTGGCAAGTGAGGTGACGCGCGCTTGTGCACTACTCGTTGGTACAGCGCAAGCTTGGACTCAGTTCACTTCAGTAGCAATAGCTGGTCTAATTTGTAAATATTTTATTATAGGAAGCTGCTGTATTGTTATTGAAATATGCTGTTTTTAGATCTCTTAAAGTGAAAGACCTGTTTAAAGATAAATTTACTTTACAACTGCTTAATTTTTGAAGTATATTCAATATAGTTGTCTATGGTTTTGTGTTGTAACACTATTGGCCTATGCTTATTGATATGGTGAACCGGCTTCAACTTAAACGTTGTTAATAAACCAGGTTTTTAATGCACCGTGAATTCGAAAATGAGGTCAACCCTTGTGGTCATTATGTTTCTGATCTATTAAGGTACTTTCTGTATTGTTAGGTACCGAGTATTGAATCAGTATCGTTTCAGTATCAATTATTGTGATACTAAACCTGATATCGGTATCAAAGTCAAATTTTTGGTATCAAGACAACGCTAGTGTGATATCTTTTTCAGTTGCGGCATGGAAGCGCTGCAGCTGTACATACACGCCAGGCCATATAAGTGTTACGACATGCCATCTAAGTGTTACAACATAGTAAAGGCCTTTACGGGATGCGGCCAGGACATATCCATGGCGACGTAACTAAGTCATCCGACAGCGTCTCTTAGCACAAAATTGGCCATAAGTCATCAATATTTCATACGATCATCATGATATTCAGTAGATATGTTGGGTGAAGGCATATGATCATGAGGACAAGGCCATTTTAAAATCGCTCCATAGGGGGCGCGATGGTGCCAATGCTTGGACCCCTCCCAACGCCGCTTGCGGCTTTAATTCTCTTTGTTTAGTTTTTGACCCATTTCCTTATTTCTGAATGTCAACAACCATTTTTTTTTCTTCATTTGCGAGTCTAATGCTTTTGAAAAAAAAAAAAAAAAAAAAAAAGATTTTATAAGCGTTTTATACTCCAGAGAACCAGCAAGCCATGGAAGAGGACAACACAGTTCCTTAGGCCTGAGATCAGCTTAATGTCTTATATACATGCTGGTGTAGATCAGCTTCATCTCATAAATACATGTTGGTGTAAAGTTCACTCTGTTAGATTATTTTTAACAATTTTTAAGGGTGCGAATTATTGTGACCTCTATCAAGTACCTGAAATGCATGCATTTTGCTTGTAGGCGTATACGATATGCTAGCAACAATTTATAGCCTTCTGATATCCCTGTTATTGCGTTTCATGTAAAATTTTAAAAACATTTGGCAACGTTAACTACCCATGCTTCCAGTCTGTGTTTCGACCGCACATTTACCCATAAACAACCCCCCTTACATACATTTAACAAACACGAACATGCTCGTGAGAAATCTTCTTGGAAAACATCCAAAAATGACCCAAATCAACAATTCATGAAAGTAGATCATTATTTCTTCTTAAGTAGCCTAATTTTATCTCATAAAAGTCGTTATCATGTGTTCTTCGTTTCTAAGTAGTTGTAATTCAATTCGAATTCGCTGCAGTACAATTTATGTTGTATTTCAATTTCAACTTCAATCCAACTCAGGCAAAACGTAAATTTGCTTGGACGTGGTGGCTTTGAAATCAGACGCTGAAAACCGCAGTTCTTGCTACTATTAAAGTAGTTGAATGTATTATCATTGAAACTTGCACGAATTCAATAGAACATAATTAATTGGTAAGGACATGGCCACTAGGTCTTTGTGAATTGAAACTAGTCGTATATATGCAAATATGCAAACTAGTCATTTGCATATTTGGGTAGCAAATATGCAAATGAATATCATTTAAGCATCTTTTTAGCATGCTCTTGTACACGGGAGCTAATGTCTCGTTTCAAATGATAGAAGACCAGCTATAAAAGCTCCATACGTGAATTAGCTACCGACCACCGACTTTAACATGGTAGACATCAAGTTAATTTGTCTTAATCCAAACTGTGTGAATACCGAGCAAAAATAACATTTGGACATCACAAACCACACAGTTAAAATGTTTATGTTTGTGTTACAGTAGCAGGTGTCATAATGTAGCCGACAACAGGCCTGTGACTTCCGTCATATCCAAAAAGGTAAAATGATCATGAAATACCAAATAAATGCAAAAATAAACGTTAAAATTTGAAAAAGTTATTTGAAAGGGTTTTTTTTTTTTGTTTGTTTGTTTTTGGTCCCAAATGGGGAATTTGAAAAAAAATATACTCCTCGTCTACACCTCGGGCGCCATTTTATTACCTGTTTTATTTCACTAAATTAAGCGTCATTGCGATCATAGTTGCAGATTCCTATTCCTCCAAACACCCCTTCTCATCTAGCTTCTATTTTCCCGGCTGCAACGACTGAAGCCCCCAGTGAGGCTTGGCTTTGGGTCTGGTTTTACCCACATTAACGTTTATGTGTGGCTCCCTAGAGAGAAATAAGAGCACTGATGCTCTTTAATTCAGTTTTTGGTCAAAAAGTGAAATCCTGAATTCACACACGGCAAAACAATCTGTGTGACGATTTAAAAAAAAGCAGAGTTAGAGTCCCGGTTTGCGTCCTCTCTGCATGGAGCTAGCAAGTTCCTGTGCATGTGCTGGTTTCCTCTGGGTACTGGGTCACTATGTCCATATACTCCTAATAAAGAAATACTTACACAGTTCTGTCTACAGATGTTTAAAAGCCAACACTGAATCTCTAATTTTACACAACATAAAGTTTCCCTTCAGATTAAGAAACATCAGTGTCCATGTTCTAGGTCACAAGTGAAAACATGGAATCATTTATAATTTCTGCAACAACAATTTGATGACACTCGTAGTGCAACAGTAATGCACAAAAAGCCAAACTTCATGCTGACCAGAGAAAGCTTCTGTAATCCATCTAGTGACAAGTTATTACAAGGCTATCTCTCAGAACTGTCATGGTTCTGTGTTCCTGTCTGTGTTTCCCTTGTTGGGCCGCCAGATGGCGGCACTTCTGTTTTGTGTCCTGCTCCCCCCTGTTTAATTGTGTGATTGTTTTCAATTGTCTAATCATTGTTTTCTGGCTGTCTCGTTTCCCCTTCCCTTCCGTGGCCTGATTGTTCATGGTGCCCTCCTGTGTCTCGTCAGTGTCTGTCTATTTAAGTTTCCCTCCTCCTAGACTCAGGTGCTGGATCCTTGTTGGTGATTGTCTGTTCATGCCTCTGCTCATGTTCCTGCCCAGGTTCTGTTTCCACGTGATTTTGGATTTTCTTTGTTCAGTGTCTTGAAGTTTTCCTTTGTTAAGAGTTGCCCTGCAAGGCCTTTTGTTCCCTTGTTCCCTTTTGTTCCTTTTAAGTAAAGTCCTTCTGTTAATTTGGAGTTTGAGTTTTTCCTCCCCCCTCCGCATTTGGGTCCTAACCCTCCACTACACCCTGACAAGAACTCTGCAAAATGATTCTTGCTGCTTAATGTACTTATGCAGATTCTCTTATTTTTGCCACAAACATGAGATTATGGTTCAAACTAGCAAGCGCCCATGAGACAATAGCTCAGAGTGAAAATGAACTTCCATTACCATCTAGTGGCTGTTTAAAGGAACTAAAATAATATTTTCTCAACAGTCTTTTCTAGAACTCCACAGGAGTTCTCATGTCTTAATCATTGCAGTAGATGTGACTTTAAACCAAAATGTTTTACAAATAATCCAGACAATGTTTTATTGATCAAAAACAGTTCATGTCTATGAGCACACAGTGAATCACTGCCCATTCTTTCACTGCTCCACCTCAGTTCCTGTTGATTCAGTGGGGAAACCTGCAGTGATTAATGCACTTCAGACTGTGTTCTGCAGTGTTCAGTTGCTTGGAGGCTTAAGGTAGTGAAGGGAAGTGTATGTTTCTGTATTTCTGTATGCACTCTTGGCCAATTCTGCCTAGGCCTGTGGCCTTGTCCCAGTCTCCACATTCCCAGGTACCGTGACGATGAGGGAGAAAAGCGATGGAAAGCTACGGGGAGGATGGAATGCAGCTCAGGGCTGTACCGACATCACTCCTGAGAGGACCCGAAAAACTTTGGCACCCACCATGGGGATATACCGCCCCCGTCCCAGGCACTATACTGTGCTGTAATGTGTGTTGAGAGGCCTCATTACTGATGTAACAAGCGTGTGTGACTCCAGACAGAGCCTCCATGCTTGTGAGATGCGACCTTTTGAGGTGTGATGCTTGGAAACTATCAAGACTAAGACAACTTAGTGAGTCTTTGGAGAATGCCTCTGCATGCTGTGTAGTGGGTATTTCCCTGGTGCATATTGTACTAAAGTCTGTTACAGTGGGAAAATGTCATCTGACCTGATGATTTCCTGTCCACCTCATGTACCTGCTTTCAGTGGTTCTTATCAATTCAGTGATTATTTGGCACATTGTATGGTAGTCTGCATTTCTTATGGATGCTGATAAGTTGTAATTTTATTGAAATTAGGCTTGGGGCTGCTGGATGGCTCATTCGGGTTAAGGCACCACGCTGAGGTGCATGGATGAGACTCACAGCCTCAGGTCGAATCCGGACTGTGCCAGTGCCGACTGTGGCCGGTAGCTCCACAGGGAGACGTACGATTGGTGCCAGTGTTGCCCAGGGTACGGGAGGGTTCAGTCAGACAGGGATCTGTGATTCATCGCTCTCTAGCGACCCCCCTTGGGCACTCGTATGACTGCATGTCAGAGCCGCTTATGAAAGGTCTTCCTCCGGCATGAAAAACAGCTTTTCTGTTCTACTACATTTCAAAATATACATGCGCACAAGCTGAAATATGGTAAATGTTAAAATTAGCTTTTAATGTGTAGGCTTGTTATCATAACAAAGGTGAATTTTTTTTTTTTTTAAAGCAAAGCATCAAGATTAAACATAAGGCCATGTCATGGTTCTGTCTCCATCAAATGTGTGATTGATGTAATTACAAACAGGGAAACATTTACTCAGACAAGCTCGTTCATGTTAATAAAAGCACTGACATATGGCATTAGCAAACTTCCAATAATTCCTCTGCAAGCTGTGGCATGTGTACCTCTCTGGTGCTCCTTGTAATAAAACCTGTAACTGTGGGAAACTGTTGTCTGACCTGGTATTTTCCTGTCTACCTCGTGTACCTGCTTTAAATGTTTCCTGGAAATATGTTAAAAAAACTCCCTGCCAAACCAGACATTTAAACTTTGCAACAGTAAGATTTAAACTGAACTGCCAGTGCCTTAAAGTACTGCAGTCCTTAATGTGTTCATCTGTCATTTGTACACCTCATGTTGCACACAGTTGTTCTCATGTTTTAAGCATTGCAGGAGATACAGTATGGCTGTAAATTGCTGTTTCACAAATGATCCAGATGATGTTTTAACACTCAAGAACAGTTTATATATAGATGGGATTACACATAGTCTATCGGTGCTTTTTCATTGATTGATGTTGCACTGCGACCACATACTTCTAAAGCATAGTACTGTCCAATCATGTTAAAAATCCAACATGATCACTCTGACATCACTTGCAGTAGTTTTTTTTTGGAGAGAGCAGTGCTGTCATTTATACTCAAGGATTCCAAAAACAAGATGGACCCACTGCACTTTGCACACAAGGTGAGGCACAGCATTGATGATTCTCTACTTTTTTTTCAGTTCAGTGAACTCTTGAGAACCTGTGAACTTCTGCCTTGAAACTCAACCTTGGAGTTCAGTCACTTGCAGTAGTATCACAAGGATACCAGGTGGCAGAATACATCTGCTTTGTGTTTACAGTATTCCAACAAACTCAGAGATTTGATAGTTGTCAAAAAATACTCTGATACTTTTGGCCATTTCCAGCTCCTGCCATGGTACATAATGGTTTCATTAAATTCCGTTTATCTTGAGGATGGAGGTGCAATTTCAAAGAAATTCATTGTTCGACACACTGAAGATGCTCATTGTTGTTGTTGTATGCAGAGGACACACACAGCATACTGATGCACACAGCCTCACAGTACATTAACAGACAGCCCACCAGGCCCCAGGCATAGACACACACACACACACACACGCACGCACACAGACACATACACACACAGCCTGCCAGCACCCAGCCATAGACACACACACACACAGCATACTGATGCACACAGCCTCAGAGTACATTAACGCACAGCCTGCCAGGCCTCAGCAACACACACACACACACACATACACACACACACTCACGCACACACTCACACACACACACACACACACACACACACACAGCATACTGATGCACACAGCCTCAGAGTACATTAACACAGCCTGCCAGGCCTCAGCAACACACACACACACACATACACACACACACACTCACACACACACACACACACACGCACACACACACACAGCACACTGATGCACACAGCCTCAAATAACATTAACACACAGCCTGCCAGACCCCAGTGACACACACACACACACACACACACACACACAGCACACTGATGCACACAGCCTCAAAGTATATTTACACACAGCCTGCCAGGCCCAGGCACACACACATTGTTCTCCTGATCACATGGATAGTTGGTTTGATACAGTGGTTTGTGTCTTTGGAGGCCCTACTAGACTGAATGCTTTTCTTTCTGGGGAGGCTACGCTCCTTTGGTGTGTGTAGCAGAATGCTGGCCATTTTCTACCAGATCATTTCTACATGAGGAAACCAAAATGTCTGTTTCAACTGGCAGAAACTAATAAAAAAATTTTTTTTATAGATTCTCCAACCTCATGCACATATTCTAGCAGTCCTATGCCAACCACAGGCAGTGGGAATAACCAGGGAGGAACAGGGGACACCACCACGCCAGCCCAACTTCCTCCCTCACCAGACCCTATGCTGTTATGAAATGCTATCAGACTCCGTCCGCTTCTCACATACATTCCCCCACTGGCTCAGAATAGCTCGTCAGCGATTCAGTCTGTCCTCCCCCAAATTTGCCTTCTCTTTCCCAGACCTGGCAACACAATCTTCATCCACCCAAACTGGGATTTGATACACCTGTCATTTTCCCAATCGTACCCCGCACCTTCCCAGCCTGTGTGCCCTGGCCTATCCGAGAGCAGTACTCCCTCCAGCACTTCCTGTTCGGTGCCTCGATGACTCTCCTGGCCACTGCTCTCGCCCTGTGATCCTCCAGCACACAGTCTGGAGGAAGGATCCTGTGCAGGACCCGGAGTGCATGGCTGTGTGCTCAAACAGCCTTAGAACATTCCGGTGACCACCACAGCACCACCTTCCTCATCTTTCTCCCTTCAGACCAAGGGACAGCAGCTGACAAGGCAGCTAACAGAACTTCAGATGATGCAGTTACTGAATCATCTATATCACCCCCCACCTGGATCTGTGCTGCTCCAGTTTCACAGACCTGACTGAACACCTCCCAGTCTCCTTTTTCCCAGCACCATCTACCCGGGGACACCCACTCCTCCCTAGATGCTTCTGCCCCTATTTTACACAGTATTGGATAACGGTCAGTCCCTACAGCTGAATCCTCCCAGACCTCCATTCACACCCACCAGCCATAGAGCTGCACACTAAGGTACTGTAAGGTCCAACACTGATGACATCCCCAAAATAACATTAGGCTGTGTATCCCCGCCCATCATTCAGGCAAACCAATACCAGGCTATCCATAAATTTCTCCATAACAGCACCATTTCTGTTAGTGAACCCGCTACCCCAAAGTGTATTATAGGAATTAAAATCTCCACTCCAAATCACCTTATTAGCCCTAAGCAGGAGTATCCTTTCAAGGTAATGAAGGGACAGGTCCAAACTCTGGTTATAAAAATTCACCACTACAGCATTCCCCTGTACCCAACCACACCTCCTCCACCACTCATTCACTCTCAGCGTTTACAACCACCTCTTTAAATGATAACCCATCATTCACAAAGGTGCAGCACCCTCCCCCCTAACTTGTCTGCCCCTCCGCACTGATCTATATCCTGATAGGACAAACGGCAGGTGTGCAGTTAGCCAAGTATCTTCAATGCAGAGAAGGTCAGAGAACTCAGGCAACTCTTTTTTTAAATTGCAAATTTTTAAAATCCCTGCCCGTTGGCCACCTAACACAAGTGGAGACGTTTAAAAAACACCAGTTGTAAACTAAACTGTCAATCACCACTTTGAGATGCATGTGCCATCGCTGGAGACAACAACCCTGTCAAGTCCTCCAGTGTCACTCCAGTTCTCCCTAAATGCACACCCACAGCAGTCACAGTGATTTTTTTTGTGATTTGTATCAGTTTGGGCAGAACAGTTAATTACATTAGCCATAAAATCTGTCTGTACCAGGCTGTCTGTCTGGGGCGCCTGTGTGTACAGGCCTGTGTGTTCTCTTCACTGATCTCTCATCCTGCCTTATTGAAAAAAATAATGAAATAAAGCAGGAGAGACGGCCAGCCAACACTCACGCATTGGCGAATGAGGAAATGCCAGCATGTTGCCTCTTCCAGACTCCACTGCTGAGTTAGCTTGGCAACATGTCAAAATACTGGGGAGAAAACTTTTAGGGGACTGAGTTTTTATGTGCATTAAAAGGGTACTTCTCTGTTTTTAATTATTTTTCTGTTATCATTTAAAAGTTACTCTTAAGAATTCTTGGAGTTGAGAGCTAACATGCCAGAATAGTTACAGTATAGCCTGTAGATGACACTCTGTATCAGCAGTGATAGGAAAAACTATGGTTCTCGTGACGACGCTGTCACAAAGACTCTTTACAATGGCTTTACCAGGCCTGAACCCCCCCCAAAAAAGTTTGTGCTGATTGTAATTGCAGCGGCAAAATTTGCTTTCAACTCAAGAGATGTTGATATTATTCAAGGTTAGTTCATCTATTTTCACGGTTTCATTACATTACAGGCATTTAGCAGACTTACACAATTTTTACATTGTATCCATTTATACAGCTGGATATATACTGAAGCAATTCAGGTTAAGTACGTTGCTCAAGGGTACAACGGCAGTGTCCTACCCAGGAATAGAACCTATGAACTTTCGGTTACAAACCCAGTTCCTTACTCACTGTGCTACACTGCCGCCACGGTTAAACGAATATCCGTACATCAACCCTGAAGAATATTCAAATATCAAATTGTGTAAGAATGCACATCTGAAGCTGGATTCCTCCTGAGATAACATATTTACTGTTGCTGACGCCTCTTGGCCAGGTCATCATTGTAAATGAGAATTGGTTCTCAACTTATTTTACCTGGTTAAATAAATGTCAAATGAAATAAATAAAAAAATTTCTTTTTTCTGGCCACCGCTTGAGTGTTTTTTCTTCCCATCTGGGAGTTTATCTTTACCTCACTGCTTGTTTTTGGGGGTTCATGCCTGGATATTGCCAAATTTTCCTTCTGTTACTCTTTAAAACATAAATATCATGAATGCGGGAGAGTGAGTAATTGGATGTGCATCGTAATAACAGAAGTACTGTAATGTGTGAATAGCAGGATGTGTATTATAATAACACAAATACGGTAGTAACTGAATATCAATGTGTGTATTATAATAACACAAATACTGTAGTGTGTGAATAGCAGGGTGTGTATCATATTACCAGTTTTACCTCAGTATCCTACTGTGCTTTAGCTAAACCTGCTGTGTTAGCCAAATAGTATTAACACAAAATCTGTAACAGTAACACGCCACATACTGTACAGTCTGCCCACATTTTACATTTCTACATTCTGCACAAATCCAAACTGCGTAATTACAGAGAAAACTAAATTCTGACATCCCTTTCCACAAAGTGAAGACAAAGTGTCCACACAAGGCTCATCATGTGCAAAAAATCTGTTATTCTATCCATAAATCTCTATTCTAGAGATATAGGCTTCCATAGGCCTATTATTGCCATGTGAGAAAATCCAGTTGTTCCCAATGTGTCTTAATTATTTTCTGAAGAATAAATTAATAAATATGACACTAGTTGGAAAAGAAAAACTTCTGACAAAACGATGGACTGAATTTAATATGTGCATTGTTAAATAAATAGATATATCAATTAAATTAATAAATAGATTAACTGAAATAAAATCCACAGATGTTAGTGCTGAATCATCACTGTGTGTTTGCTCATGTTACTTTTATTTATTTAACTGATTCCAGTGCAAAATGAATATCTGTTACACAGGCTACTGTTTGACAAAAAGTTTGAAATGTCTTTCAATGTTACGGTTGCAGGTGTCAAAATGTAGCCTAATCTTTTAATCAAATTACTTGGCCTGTGGCTACCATCTTATCTCACAAGGTAATATTATCATAAACTATTTACAAAATACTGAAGTAAACATAAACTTTTTAAAAATTATTTTTTAATTACTTTTGGTCCCAAATGAAATATAAAAAAAGAAGAAGCCAATTGCACCCAGACCGCCATTTTGTTGTCAGTTTTCTGTTTTGCTGAATTAGGCGTGTTAATGCGATTATACTGGAAGATTTCCATTCCTCCCCACACCTCTTCACCTTCAGTTTATATTCTCTCCATCCCACTCCACAACAGGCTACTTACTCCGTTCTTTTTTCAGTTTTATTCCTTCTTTTACTCCGTCTTCTTTCTCGTCCGTCTTTAAAATGGTGTTCGAGTTTGAAACACTCCAAGATTCATACTTTTGGACTTTGGACCATCTCACCCTTTCAGTATGCCTTGCCCATTCACTTCCTCATGATCAGTTATGGCCCTTATGTAATATGCTAAAGTTTGTGGTGAATAATGTCTGTTAATACTAAAGTTATTTATTAGCTCCAGTTCTTAACTGACTGGTTTTGTTAATAAGTTTTGGTGTAAGGTTTGCTATTATGATGTCTGTACGTTGGTTATGTGACATTTCCAGTCATTGACTGTTTGATTTCTTTTTTAGACAGCCTGGAAGGTTATTTGTCATTTTCATGTTTGTCATCCTGGAGGCCAGGATCAAGGAATTGTGGCACTCATATAGTAAAATTATGTGATGAAGTTTATACCATTATTTCAACAATGCATCATACTTAACAATGTTCAACTGCAGAAAAAAATGGCTGAACATTTAAAGGGACAAATTTTAAATGCTTAAGCAATGACAACAGAGTAAACAGAATAGCCTATGACAGAGTGAGCTGAATAGCCTATGACAAAGTGAGCTGAATAGCCTATGACAGAGTGAGCTGAATAGCCCATGATAGAGTGAGCTGAATACCCCATGATAGAGTGAACTGAATAGCCTATGACAAGGCAAGCTGAATAGCCTATGACAGAGTGAGCTGAATAGCCTATGACAAAGCGAGCTGAATAGCCTATGCTAGAGTGAGCTGAATACCCCACGATAGAGTGAACTGAATAGCCTATGACAGAGTGAGCGGAATAGCGTATGAAGGAGTGAGCTGAATAGCCTATGACAAAGTGAACAGTCCCCCTTTCAAATGGAAAGAAAGACAGCTTATGTGAAGGGGCTACTAGAGCTTACCTCTGTTAAATGTAGTTCTTTAGCTGAACGTCCGTCCTGTGGAAACTGTCTCTGCTGTTGTCCCTGCAAGTATCAAAATGTGTCAGTTGCTCTGTGCCGTCAGTGGAACCATCGCCTGACCTAACTAGGCAACAGGTAACATTGGAATGTGCAGCCTTCTTCTCTATGGAGAATTATAAAACTGTAACACTAATGCTGCATTGCTTGTGTAGCTCTGTATTACCAGTTTGACCTCAGTATCCTACTGTGCTTTAGCTAAACCTGCTGTGTTAGCCAAATAGCATTAACACAACAACTGTAACAGTAACATGCCATGTTCTGTACATTCTGCCACATTTTACATTTCTGCATTCTGCACAAATCCAAACTGCTTGATTATAGAGAAAACTAAATTCTGATATCCTTTTCCACAAAGTGGAGACTGTCCACACAAGGCTCATCATGTCCAACTGAACTGTTTTTTTTCTATGTAATTCAGTACAAAATCAGTGTCTGCTAGACAAAACTACTACTGTTTGAAAAAAGTTTGGAATATTATTCAATGTTACAGTTGCAGGTGTCAAAATGTAGCCTTCTCTTTAAATAAAATTACTAGGGCTGTGACTACCGCCACATCTCACAAGGTAAAATTATCATAAACTAGTTTTTTGTTTTTTTTTTTAAACTGAAGTAACACATAATTATTTAAAATTCTTTTTTAATTACTTTTGGTCCCAAATGAAAAATTAGAAAAAAAAGATGCCTATTGCACCAAAACCGCCATTTTATTGTCAGTTACCTGTTTTGCTGAATAAGGCGTGTTAATGCGATTATGCTCGAAGATTCCCGTTCCCTCCCACACCTCTTCACCTTTAGTTTATATTCTCTCCATCCCACTCCACAAGAGGCTACCTACTCTTTTTTCAGTTTTATTCCTTCTTTTACTCCCTCTTCTTTCTCATCTGTCTTTAAAAATTCTGTTCAAGTTTGAAACACTCCCAGGTACTTTTGGACTTTGGACCATCTCACACTTTCAGTATGCTTTGCCCATTCACTTCCTCATGATAAGTTACAGCCCTTATTGGGATGGCAGGTATGCCATCCCGCCAAGTTACGCCTTGGTGGGGGCATGCCCCATACCTATACAGCACCAAGAGTTTGGCACTTTTCAGGGTTCCCCACAGAAATAACCACAACAGCCACAGACACTCAGCCCTTAAAAACATTAAATTTTGTACATTCTGACCCCATTTCAAACAACTTCACATGTCCACGCAATAAAGCCCCAACTAAGGGGATTTTGCGTTTTCTCCTTCTTCTTCCACTTCTTCTTCTTCTCATTCTTATTTTTCCTGCTGCCTATCCCACAAACAAAAGGTCTCCCCATTGGACATTTTACCGACACCAGCCAATCCTTCACCTACACGAGCCAATCAAAAACTCGCATACACATGCAAAATACCCATACCTTTTTAGTCTGAAACATTTCTGCTCTAAACAGCTAGTCTGTTAATGGCTTAGTGGTCAGGGTTACAGTCTATGGTCCCTGGGGTACTAGGTTTGAACCCAGCCAGCAACAAATTTCTTTAACCTGAGACTTAAAAGAATTGAGGAATCATTGGGTAGCATTGCTTTGGAATACACCTTTAATTTTGGTGAGGCAAGATAGCCTATATTGTTTGTAGTACCGTAACTTGGCGTCACTTTTAATGGCAGGCCTGGATTTTGGCAGTCTGAATGAATGAGTTATAGACGGTGTATGTCTTGTATGTGTGAGTAACTTGGCTTTTTTTTTTCGTTGAAAACGTGTTTTTTTATGAGATATCATTTCTTTTTGCAAAGCGTTTTATTATGAGAGTGAGAAATGCCAAGTGACCCTGTAAGAAACGGTTGTGGATTATGGCTATCCTTGTGTGAAATTGTACAGAGTGATGAGCCTGTACCGTTGTGCAGTTTCGGTTTGCTACATGTAAAACAGTGGCTGTGAGAAAGGGTGCGGTGGCGTGTAAGTGTAAACGCATCAGAAATGCGTTTACACATAATGAAATATGGCCAGTGTATGTACTCACGGATTTGACGGCCATCCAACGAGCTTTGATTGAGAAAAGAATCAGCAAGCCCGTAGAATTAGAGCTCCCTACGTCGCAACTTGTGTACCCTTATGTCCTGCTCTGTTGTCTGTTATTTCGTGGAGATGCACTTTTAGTGTTTGTAAGGTTTGTAAGGCATTTTGATAGGCTTATCTGCAGGTGGGAATCCTCCTCGCTGTTTTGCTAAGCTAGAACCGGAAAAGTTGATAGTGGAGAATAGGAGCAGATGCATATGTCCCAGCAGGCTTTGCATATGAGAAAATAACAACAGTGTGAGAGAAATTAGGATGAAATTATTACATTGCATAGTTGAAACAATATGTTTTTAGCAAAATGGGCATGTAGGTGAAGGTTGACATGATCAGAGACTATAGTGCGAAGTAAATGGAGTGACCATGAGCGAGCTTAGTTTCCTTATCGAATGGTATATATAACAGTCGGTATAAAACATTCGCTATTAAAATGGAGGGTTAAGTAACGTGTGAAGTCTATACGGATGTGTTTTTCTCATGTTCAGTAGTAGTAGTAGTTACAATTATGAGTGAGTCATGATTTTAAATGTAATGTTTTAATGGGGAGTTGCAGACCGTACATACGTAGTAATTGTTTGTATGTGGCTAGATAGAGAACAGGGCGAGGTAACATGAATGTACAAACGTGGTGTTTGCCGATAAGAAGGTTTGGTACGGTAGCCAAGTGAAGAAATATAGTTAGTAGAAATGGCACAGCGGTGAACTGGTGTAACGTTTTAATAAAAGGAATACATTTGCCGTCATGAAATGCATATGGGTGGCCGTGAGTGAGTTTTGGTAAAGCAAATATAAGCGTAAGAAAACGTTAGTGTAAAAGAGGAAATTATCTGCATGAGGGCGAGGCGGGATTCAATCCTTCAACCGGAGGTTTACCAGTCTGTGACTTTGTTAATGCAGCACCATGACAGAGCTATGCAATGCGTGAAATATCATTAGCAAACCTGTCCGTGGTTTTAAAGAAGAGCACAGGCGAGTAAGCACAGAAGAGCTCCCGTTGAATCCATATGGCTTTGCAATATTGTAGCCGGTTAATAATTGAACGTGCAGACGGTACGTCATAATGCAGTGTATACGTTCGGTGAACAGCGGGTAGATATGGTGCAAAAGCAATAATTGAGAAGTAGTAGACAATTATTAGTGAGGGTAAAAGCAGGTTAAAGAAACACGTTCCTAGCTGGGCTTTAACCAAGAACCCTATGTCCCCAAGACTGTAACCTTGCCCACAAGGCCACAGGCAGACTAGCTGTTTATACTGGAAATGTTTCAGAATAAAAAGGTATGGGTATTTTGCGTGTTTATGCGGGTTTTTGATTGGGTCGTGTAGGTGAATATTTGGCTGGTGTCGGTAAAATGTCCTATGGGGAGACATGTTGTTAGTGGGATAGGCGGCAGGAAAAATAAGAATGAGAAGAAGAAGAAGAAGGAGAAAATGCAAAATCCCTTTAGTTTGGGGCTTTATTGTGTGGACTTGTGAAGTTGTTTATGAAATTTGCCTGTTGAAACGGGGTCAGAATGTACAGAATTTAATGTTTTTAAGGGCTGAGTGTCTGTGGCTGTTGTGGTTATTTCTGTGGGGAACCCTGAAAAGTGCCAAACTCTTGGTGCTGTATAGGTATGGGGCATGCCCCCACCAAGGCGTAACTTGGCGGGATGGCATACCTGCCATCCGAATTCCAAAAAACTCACAGATCTGATAGTTGATAAAATAAATACTCTGATACTTTTGGCCATTTCCAGCTCCTGCCACAGTACATAATGGCTTTAATAAATTCCATTTAGCATGAGGATGGAGGTGCAATTTCAGGTTTAATGCACTGGCAGGCTCCTAATTGCTGAAAGTGTGGACATTTAGCCTCTACTCAAAGACATAGCAAATGATAACGAGCCAAACCTGCCTCTTAAGACAGAACATGAACGCATATGCTCAACAACCTAATTAGGAGGCTATTTATTTTAACCACTGCCTTTAATTTTATCCATTAAAAAATTGCCTCTTTTACGTAATTGTTATCAGTATAGCAAAATAATCATACTACGAAAATGAGAAGTTTATTCTTCATGGGATAAATGCCTATTCCTGACATAATGTCACTTGAGAGAGGAAATAATCCCTCTAAACATGAAAAGCCTCTAATGAAGAAAAAATTAACAGCTTTTTTAAATTCTGGGATTGCAATTGTGCTTGGAAAGAAAACCAGTATACACAGGAGCCCTAGGACTGACTTTGAGAACCACTGGTTTAAAGCAGGGGTTTCCAGTCTTACCCGAAAAGGGCTGGTTGAGTGCAGGTTTTTGTTTTAGTCCAGCACCACTAATGCACCTGGTTCAACTAAGGAACTATTCTTGGTTTTCAGTTCTTCAAATAGAACCAGGTGTTTTAGGACTGGTCTATAACAAAAACCTGCACTCACACTCAAACTCTTTTCAGATAAGATTGGACACCCCCTGGGATAAAGACACCACACTGTTAAATTGGCCCTGGAAAATAAAGAATTCAATTTGTGGGATGTTTTCAGTCCGTAATGAGCGTGCAGTCAGGCAGCCCTATCTGAAGCTGGCTGAAAGAGTTGACAGGACAGGCATTAAGCTCCTCTCCAGGAGCAGTGTGAGGGGGCGATCTCCGTGGGGGAGAGCACAGCCTAATCCTAGGGCTCATTCCAATCGCTTCTTTTCACTGTATCTGTAATTCATTGTGTCTCTCCCTCACATCCTTTCCTCGCTCTTCAGCTCCACTCAACAGAGGATGCAAGGAAAGGAGGCGAGAAAGAGATACAAGGGCAGAGGAATCGAGGAAACGTGTATTTGGCAAATGAAACATCCTTGTTCAGGCAGGTGTTAGTTTTAATCCATGTCAATTACAGATGTGGCAGATGTGGGGAGATGGATTGACAGGTAGATCGATTATATGTCACGTCTTCCAAAAAAATAATTCCGCAGAGGATGCACTCATGTACCCTTGCTGAAGCATCCTTTGGAAGCCTTTCTTTAACAAGGAAATATTTGTCAGTCTTAAGAAACCAGCCAATGAGAATAGATGAGAGAGTGTCTGCTACATTCCTTTCCACTGTGGCGTGGTGGGGGGGGGGGGGGGGGGGGGGGGGGGGGGGGGGGGGGGGGGGGGGGGGGGGGGGGCGGGGGCTGCAGTGAGTTTTCGCCTAAAGCTCCAAGATTATGGCTCAGACTGCTGGCCTGTTTGCCTGCTTAATATTGAGCTGCCCGCAACACTCTAAGCCCCTCCCATATAAAACACCTCCATGGTGCTAATGTACAACATGGATTCCTTTTGATAAATTATTTCCAAAACATTATCGATCCATGGGGACTTGAGGCTTGTATCTCTGTGTTTTGGTTTTATTTTTTCCATTGCTCTTTTGTATAGTAAAATCTGAAGACTTTTGGCCCTAGATTGCAGTTTCTCTGATGGCTGTCTTCTCTGAGATCTTCACATTGACCATTTGTATCTAACTTCTCATCTCCCTTTCCTTACCTACTCATTTTTCTGTGTTAGTCCTGCTTTCTTTTTCTCTCTCCCTACATCCTCCCTGATGTTTTTTCTTTTTTTATCTGATGCAGCTCGTTTCTGTGTTTGGCGTCGGTGTTTCCCTGTCCTCTGTGCTGTCTAATGTATCCTCTGAGACTGATGGGTGTCTGTTCATATGTCATATCTAACGACTCTTTCTTCCTCTCTCTCTTGACTTCATCTCATCCATAAGTCTGTTCTCCTTTTCCTTGTCTTCTCATTTTTTTGGGGGGGGGGGCGGGGGCTGCAGTGAGTTTTCGCCTAAAGCTCCAAGATTATGGCTCAGACTGCTGGCCTGTTTGCCTGCTTAATATTGAGCTGCCCGCAACACTCTAAGCCCCTCCCATATAAAACACCTCCATGGTGCTAATGTACAACATGGATTCCTTTTGATAAATTATTTCCAAAACATTATCGATCCATGGGGACTTGAGGCTTGTATCTCTGTGTTTTGGTTTTATTTTTTCCATTGCTCTTTTGTATAGTAAAATCTGAAGACTTTTGGCCCTAGATTGCAGTTTCTCTGATGGCTGTCTTCTCTGAGATCTTCACATTGACCATTTGTATCTAACTTCTCATCTCCCTTTCCTTACCTACTCATTTTTCTGTGTTAGCCCTGCTCTCTTTTTCTCTTTCCCTACATCCTCCCTGATGTTTTTTCTTTTTTTATCTGATGCAGCTCGTTTCTGTGTTTGGCGTCGGTGTTTCCCTGTCCTCTGTGCTGTCTAATGTATCCTCTGAGACTGATGGGTGTCTGTTCATATGTCATATCTAACGACTCTTTCTTCCTCTCTCTCTTGACTTCATCTCATCCATAAGTCTGTTCTCCTTTTCCTTGTCTTCTCATTTTTTTGGGCTCTTGTCACGCCTGGTGCCCACCCTGTGTTCTTCTTCTTCTTCTTCGGTGTTTTACAGCAGTTGGCATCCTTTTTAGTTGCATAACCGCCTCCTTCTGGATCTAACCATGTACTGCTCTCTGGATCTCTTATATCCTGTTACTTATTCCAGTTGCCCTCAAAAAACTAAATATCACCTTCTTTCCCTCCACCGTGTCCCCACACTCAAGCAGATCTGTAAGCCTTGCCTCCACTCCTAGTCTCTGTAATCCTGTAAACATTACCCTTCTTTCTTGCTCATACTTCCTGCATTCAATCAGGACATGCTCCACTGTTTCTGATTCCTGGCACTGATCGCAATAGCCAGTTGGATGTTTTCCTATAATAAATAGTGTGCTATTCAAGTTGCTGTGACCAATTCTTAATCTACTTATGATTACTTGCTCTCTTCTATCGGTTCCACTGTTTCTTACCATTCCTACTTTATTTTGTATTTTATCTAAATGTCTTCCCTTTGTTTCACTATCCCAATGTTGTTGCCATTGTTTGATTACTCCCCTACAAACGATGCTTTTCCCCTCTGATTTTGAAAGTTTAACGTTAAGGTCCACATACTCTCTCCTGACCGCCTCCTTCGCCAATTTATCTGCTTTTTCATTTCCCTGGATTCCTGAATGTGCTGGTACCCACATGAACTTTATGTTTTTCCCTTGATTAGTTATCCTTGAATTATTAAACAACAGTTCATATAATATGTCTTGGTGATTACTTCCTGATCCTGTTTTAATGCTTGACAATGCTGATACAGAGTCACTACAGATGAGTATATTATTTGCCGTCACTCCTTCCACCCACTCTAATGCTAACAGAACTGCAATTAGCTCAACAGCATATATGCTCAAATAATCTGACGTTCTCTTACTGATTCCAGTCTGGTGACTGGGAATCACCACTGCAGCCCCTGTCACCTCTGTTATTGGATCCTTTGACCCATCTGTAAAAATCTGTAAATAGTCATTGTAATTCCTGTCCCTATGCATGTAATATTCCTGACCTAAATCTGCTGTTTTATTTCTGTGTTTTATATTCAATAGTTCCATGTCCACATAAGCATTTTGCAACATCCAGACTGGTCTCACAGGCCACAACACAGTTGGGCAAAATTCAATTTCATGAATTTGCATTTGTTCTGCAACGTCCTTGCCTACCCATCCAAAGCTTGTTTTTTGTGCTTTTTCCCTATCCCAACTAGCCTCTAATACCCTCTTAGTTGGATGACTTTCTGTGTGTCCCCTTAGATTTATCCAGTAATTGGCCATCAACTGTTTCCTACGAATCCAGAGAGGCATTTCTCCTGCCTCAACTTGCAGTGCACACACTGGCGCCGTTTTTACTGACCCTAGGCAAATCCTCAGAGCACGAGCCTGCATAACATCCAGGTCTGACAGCACAGTCTTGGCTGCTGAGCCATACACTACACTACCATAATCAATTCTTTCCCGGATTAGCGCTACATATATATACTTCAATGACGCTGTATCAGCTCCCCATTCCAGCCCAGCAAGACATCTCATAACATTAATGACTTTCTTACTTTTTTCCACTATGCTTCTTATATGCTCTTTCCATGTTAGTCTGGGATCAAAATGTACTCCCAAGAAACGAACGCATTCTACTCTCTCTAGGTTACTTCCGTATAACTTCAGATTCCTTGCTTCCCTGATTTTCTTACTTGTAAAGGACATCATTTTTGTTTTTTCCACAGAGAATTTAAAACCCCATTCTATTCCCCATCTTTCCACTCAATTTATCCCTTCTTGTAATTTCTTAACTATATGTTCTAGGTTCCCTCCCCTCTTCCATAAAGCCCCATCATCTGCAAACAGAGACCTTCCCATGCCTAATGGTATACTTTCAAATATATCATTTATCATGTCTGAAAATAAAGTAGGACTTACAACACTCCCCTGGGGCGTACCATTTTCTACAACGTGTTTACCTGAGACCTCTGACCCTATCGTGACCTGAATTGACCTATCACTTAGAAAATCCCTAATCCAATTGAAGATGTTTCCCTCAATTCCCATTTTATGAAGCTTGATTAACAACCCTTCTTTCCATAGCATATCATAAGCTTTTTCCACATCGAAAAATACTGCAGCCACAATCTCTTTATTCACCTGGGCTTTTCTTATCTCATCCTCTAAACACAGAACTGGATCCATTGTGTTCTTGCCTCTCTTAAATCCACTCTGATATGCAGCCATCAGTCCCCCTTTCTCCAGAAACTGCATAAGCCTCTCATTAACCATCCGTTCCATTAGTTTACATATATGTGACGTTAAAGAAATGGGTCTGTAGTTTCCTGGCTTACTAGGATCTTTCCCAGGCTTTCTGATTGGCATTATAATTGCTTCCTTCCAGCTCATAGGGACTTGCCCCTCCTTCCACACTTTATTGAATAACATCAGCAATTTATTTAATCCACCTTCACTTAAATGTTTAATCATTATATAGCTTATTCCATCTTTTCCCGGTGCACTCATTCCTGTTTTGGCTAATGCCCTCTTCATCTCTCCAACAGTAAATGGGACATCTAGTTCATTTCCACTGGTATTCTTTCTCCTTAGTGCATCCATGTTTCCAGCTTTGGTTTTTTCCCTGCCTTGCTTTTATTCCTCATTCAGATTATAGGAACTGTGTACTGAAACAAAAGTTTTTAAAAGTAATTCAGCCTTTTCTTTATTGGTTATCGCCACTTCATTTCCGGTGCTCAGGACAGGGTAGTTCCATTCCCTCCTATCTCCTCCCATTTTCTTTATCATTCCCCAAACATCTCCTATCTGAGTGGTGTTCCCAATTGACCCACAGAACTTCCTCCAATATGACCTCTTTGTCTGTCTTATCGTTTTCTTAACCATTGCCTGTGCTTTTTTTGTACTGGAACAAATGCTGAAAATTATGGGATCTTTTGACCAGTTTAAATGCCTTGTTCCTACTCTTTACTGCTTGTTTGCACTTATCATCCCACCAAGGTACTAATTTCCTCTTTGTCCTACCTGTACTTTTAGGAATACAACTTATTGCAGCTGCCATTATACCCTGCAATATTTTGCAGTTACTCATTTCTATATTCATATTGTCGCTAATTTTCTGCAGATGTTTATCACTTTCAGTCATGAAATTTCCCCAGTTAGCTTTTCCAAAAATCCATTTGCCACCTGTGTTCTCTGTATTCTGTATCATTACTATATTTTATTTTACTGTATATTGGATAATGGTCACTACCTATGGTCCCTTCCTGATACACATCTCATTCGCACAATGGCGCTAAGGTATTGGTTACTAATGTCAGATCTATTGCAGACTCCTTTCCAGTGTTCACATCTATCCTTGTGTTTCTGCCATCATTAATATAGATAAGGTGTTTTCCATCCAACAACTCTTCCACTACCTGCCCATTGTAATCTGTTTTATCACTCCCCCATAACCTATTATGTGCATTGAAGTCTCCACACCACACAATGCTTCCTCTATTTAATCCTTCTATATCTTCCAGTCTGCTGAGTTCTAATTTCCTGCATGGATTATAGAAATTTATAACCACCAGGTTCTTCCTTTCTGCCCACACTTCAATAACCACACACTCCAACTCATTTCCAATATCAATAATTCTATAAGGAATGCCCTCCTTCACAAAGGTGACACAACCCCCTCCTGCCCCATCCTTCCTGTCCCGCCTGATTGCAACGTATTTATTATAAATCCATATCCATTTATTATAAAATCTAAACTTGGTTTTAACCATGACTCCTGGACACACAGCAGGTCTGGTTTTTCCTTCTGACTATGAATGAACTTTTTAAAATCCTGGCCATTAGCAATCAAGCTTCTTGCGTTCTATTGGAGAATTAACATTACTACTACTATAACCCAATACATTGTGTTTCTTGACTTGCCTGAACATTTAACTCCTCCCTGACTTCCTCCCATTTTAACCCTCTTATACCCAGGTGATGCACAGCTGCTTTGACAATAATCTTGATTCTTTCCGTTTTTGAATTTACATCCGCAGTTGCGTTTATAACTCCGGCTATAAGCGTCACCAGTTTCTTATTCTCTATCAACAACTTCTTTTCCACCTCTTGTATTATACTTGCCGCCGTTTACTCTTTCCCTCCCCCCTGCTTGTCATTCAGTTTCTCCTGTCCAGCCATCTTAGCTGCCTCGGCATAGGATACTTTCTCTTTTGTTCTAACCTTCTGTACTGCAACCTCACGCTTCATTGCTTCACATCCCCAGTACACAACACTATGTTCACCTCCACAGTTACAGCATTTCGTTTTATACCTGATCCACACTTTCCATATTCATGATCACCACCGCACCTTGCACATCTTCTCTTGCCCTTGCACACCTTAGCTATGTGCCCAAACTCCTGGCAATTGAAACACCTCATTGGTTTTGGGACAAATTCCCTCACATTATATTTAATAAATCCAAAAAAAATTTCTTTTGGGATATCTTTGGCATCAAACTCAATCAGCACTGTTTCTGTATCTTTTTTTTCTCTGCTTCTCTTGTCATTCTTTTAACATTTTTAACTTTACTGTTACGCACTTTCAAGTTTTCCGCTAACTCCTTCATACTTACACTAAGGGGGATCCCTGTTATCACCCCCTTACACCCATTGAGACTCGGCTCTCCAACTTTCACTGTTTTTGCGACTTTAACTTTTCCTATACACAGTAGCTTTCTCGCCTTTTCTACCTGGTTCTCAGAGTTACTTCCAATTAGCAAGTTACCATCCCCTAGCACTCTCGCAAACTTGACTTCACCTACCTGTGCTCTGATTAAATATGTGAGTCTAAGCGGGTCCGTTTTCTTCACTCCACCTTCTCCCTCAAACCTCACCACAACATTAAGGGATCCTGTCTTTGAACTCCTTGCCTCATCCTCCCTTCCCTCACTCTCTGTTTCTCCTAGATTACAGTCACTCTTTTTCTTCCTCTTAGCCGTCCGATGCCCACCACCCTTCCCCACCTGTTCCCATTCACCCCCATACCCCTCCTCCTCATTCAACTCCATGCTGTTATAGCTGTCTTCATCTACCTCCTTCCCCGCCATGTTACCACAGTCAACAAGAAGCAGCGTGAGAGTCTCGCTACCGGACCTATACAGGCCATCCGCCGACACTCTCACCCTTTACTCCTCAGTCGACCGACTACCGATTACCAAATCTAACACTCAATCGATTTAATCCAGCGAACCAGTAAGAAGCAAACAAATTCAAAACTTCGCGCCGCACTTCCAAACCACCATTTTCCCTGTTTCAAAAAAACCCGCTTCACCCGACAGTCAGTGGCCGCAGTAGTCAGCTACCTACTCCTAGCTACCGCAAACACTCCCCAAACTGGCGCTTTCCCTATTTTAGACCTTTTAAAGGTCTTTCTACACGGCTAACCCTGACCGAAAATCCCAAGCTGGGATGCGTTCGTGCTTCTCTAAATCCTAATCCTTTCAGAAGTGTCCGCACCTAACAGTCAAAAGAAAAAAACAAAACAAAAGCCATAAACTGTTTGAACTTCGGTGCCTCGCCGGCTCGACAATCTCCCGACCAGCCAACCTAAACTGAGAACCTGCCGCTACAACGACAAGCACCTTCTCTAACTGGTCCCCTCCTGGAAATCCTTAGGCCAGGAAACACGTGTTGTCTGTACTCCCTAGCTAGCTACTCCCCCGCCCTGTGTTTTTTCACCTTTTTTCTTATATTCATTTGAGCAGGTAATCTCTTGACGCCATTCGTGGAAGCTAGCGATCACCTTTAAATGCTTCCAGCTGGGGGGCGGGGGTTGCTAAACCTTTGTTTTCTGAGTGGTCTTCTCCCTGTATTTTGGTAGGAAAATCATATCATTTTTGTACCGACTTCCGTAAAGTGAACGCTGTCACT
The DNA here is from genome assembly GCA_025169545.1 of Anguilla japonica. Taxonomy (NCBI): domain Eukaryota; kingdom Metazoa; phylum Chordata; class Actinopteri; order Anguilliformes; family Anguillidae; genus Anguilla; species Anguilla japonica. The sequence goes on along the minus strand of CM045898.1, from coordinate 8,400,130 downwards.
AAAACGGATAATTTTCCTTTACCAAGAATGGAAGATTGTGTAGATCAGGTCGGGTCAGCTAAATTTGTCTCTAAAATAGATCTGCTCAAGAGATTTTGGCAAGTGCCTCTTACGCCCCGTGCTCAGGAGATCTCCTCATTTATTACCCATAATGGGTTATTTTCCTATTCGGTAATGCCATTCGGTTTAAAAAATGCGCCTAGCACATTCCAACGGCTAATGAATCGGGTGTTGCAGGGCTTGGAAGGCTGTGCGGCCTATATGGATGATGTGGTGGTATGTTCCGACACCTGGCCACAACACATGACAAGGTTGGAGGCCTTGTTTGACCGCCTGGCATAGGCCTTGTTAACCATCAACTTAGCAAAGTGCGAATTTGCTAAAGGGACGGTAACTTACCTGGGTAAGGTCGTGGGGCAAGGGGAAGTTCGGCCGGTATCAAGTAAGGTGGCTGCAATAGCCAACTTCCCTGTCCCGTCTTCAAAAAAAGAGCTAATGCGTTTCCTGGGGATGATCAGGTACTATTGGGGGTTTTGTGAGAATTTTTCCACAGTGGTAGCTCCACTCACAAACTTATTGCGTGGCAAATTTTCCTTCCACTGGACGGACCAATGTGAAATGGCTTTTAAATCTGCAAAAGCCTTGCTTTGCAGTGCGCCAGTACTTGCTGCTCCTCGTTTCGATCGTCCATTTGTGTTGCAAGTGGATGCTAGTGGGGTAGGCGCTGGCGCTGCTTTGCTACAAGCAGACGACTTGGGCGTAGAGCATCCGGTTTGTTATTTCTCACGAAAATTCACCCCTTGTCAAACCCGGTACTCGGTCATAGAACAAGAAACCTTAGCTCTCATTTTAGCACTCCGCCACTTTGAAGTGTATGTCGGCTCGGTGCCAGGACCGTTAGTGGTGTATACAGACCACAATCCCCTTACATATTTATGTTCTATGGTTAATCACAATCGCCGTTTAATGCGATGGTCCTTATTTCTTGAACCCTTCGACCTAGAAGTTAAACATATTAAAGGAAAAGAAAACCTAATTGCAGATGCTCTTAGCCGTGCACCTGTATAGTAGGCCTATAGCTCGCTTTGCCTCTCCGCCTGTTGTTTTTTCTCTCTGTGTCTCTGCGTGTGTCTTGTTGTCTTTATCCTGTGGGGGCGCGCACCACAGGGTGGAAGAAAGCCGGAGCTAAAGGAGATGCTGAACAGAAGGTGACATGATGAGTGAGGCGGTATGATGGGCCTGATGGTGGAGGGAATAATTAATAAAACTTGTGTAAAAAAATGAATTGTATGAATTGTGTAAAATATGATTTGGCCATGCCGCCACCTATTGGTGACGTCTTTTGGGGGGGGGGCATTTGAGCAGGTAATCTCTTGAGGCCATTCGTGGAAGCCAGCGATCACCTTTAATTGCTTCCAGCTGGGAGGCGGGGCCGCGGATTGCTTAACCGTGGTCAGCTGGGATCATGCTTTTTTAAAAAGGCTGCGAGTTCTACCAGCTGGAGCTCTTTTCATTTTCACCAGCTTGCCCTTTTTTTTTTTTTGAGACTCACCAGCGTAGTAGCTTGCCAGCTTGTCAATTTGCCAATTCACTGCGCTGCACATTTTGGCATTCCCAGCCAGTTCTTTGTTTGTAACTGTTTGTTTTTGCGTAGTAAATTCTTATTATTCCTTGTCGGTTGTCGCGTGATTTCATGTGTCGGACCTACGAGCCGGTTCGTCACATGAAATTGGGGGCTCGTCTGGGATCTTGTTTCTGTCGAGGAAACAAGTAGTGGGTATTTTCGCATTTTGGCGGTCGGGTTGCGAGTGCAAACGACTTGCAGTATTGGTCAAAGAAGTTCGTAAGAAGAGGCTGCGTGGGTTCGCGCTTCTGTGAAGTGGTTTCTGAACACTTGTTTTAGTAGAAGCTGTGTAGGCCTATAAGTTTGCGCTTGTGAAATTGTTTGAACACTTCTAGTAGTAATTTCAAAACTTAAAGTCAATGGTTTGTGTGGGCATTTGCTGCAGTTGCTAGTGTCTAATGTTTGTTTGGTTGGCTTAAGTGTAGCGTGTGAGCTTAATAATAAAGTGTGTCAGCTGTTTTGAATGTCAGTCACCTGTTGGCTGGAATTTAGCTTGGGTTTGGATGCTGGAGATTTCCTCATGACACTCAGTGCAGCATTTTTTAAAAAACGCCGAGTTGTGTTTTGTGTGCTCTGCTCTGCGCTTCCGACGCTTCTGGGTGAGGGTGAGAAAAAAGCCGTGTGCGAGTTTTGCCCTGTTAGGCTGAAGCAGTTAGCCCGCCATTTAGAGGTTATTTGGCGAACTAACATTTGTTTATTATTTTAGTTTGTTATTTTCGTGTGGCCACGGAAGAAGCCGATTGTACTCGGGTTCACCGTCTGCTGTGTGGCATATGTGTTGCATCGATGGGCTCAGTGATTAAAATCCTCCCGTAAAGTCACACGTACAGGCGAAGCTTAGTTAGCTGGGCAGCTCGGTTACGGCTAGTTTGCCTTGACTGGTGTTTCTCTCCCCCTTCTGCTGGTGGCCTGTGTTGCGTTTAATGTTCATTTTTTCAAAGCGGTGAATAGTGTTAAAATTTCATAATGGTGCAGGACATGACAAAAGTCAAGAGTGAGAAGGTTAAAAATTTTATTCAAGAACCTTCAGATAGTGTTTTTGACCTTTAGTAAAGCAGAGTCAAAATAACTGGTGGTTTTTTGGGGTGGTACTCCCACATCTACACAAAAGAAAGAGGAGTTGCGTGATCTGGCATGTCAACTAGCCTCGGAACAGGGTATAGTGTTTTGGATAAAACACTGTACCGGATCCAGTATCTGGGTCTGAGTCAGAACCGGAATGGTCATTTCAGGAACAGACTCCGTTGAAAAAAATGAAATATGATTTTGAAATGAAAACTAGAACTAAAAATGAGACTAGAAGAAAGAACTAGAATTTAAAAAGAGAGAAATGAAAATGAAACGACGAGAAAAAGAAATTGAATTGGAGAAATTGACGCTTGAAGAAGTCTGCATACAAGCTAATCTGACCTTAGAGCGTGACCGATTACAAGAGCAAAGTTCTCAGAGACATTCTTTGAATCCGACAGCAGGTAATCCCGCTGACATTGCCCGTAATTTAAGACTCCTTCCTAAATTTTCAGAGAAAGACCCGGACACTTTTTGTTTTATTTGAGCGACTTGTTAAAACTTGTAAATGGCCTGAAAACGATCAAATAGTTATGCTGCAGTCTGTCTTGGTCGGTAAAGCTCAAGAAGAGTATTCTGCTCTTAGTGAGGAACAAACATTGTCATATGATGCGGTTAAGGAAGCCATTTTGAAAAGTTATGAGATGGTGCCTGAGGCATACCGTTTAAAGTTTCAAAAATGGAGGCGTGGAGAGGGTAAAACCCATGTAGAGTTTACCCGTGAAATGTTACTCCATTTCACACGGTGGTGTGATGCAACTGGAGCCGATACTTATGAGAAACTGCGTGATTTAATAACCTTGGAACAGTTAAAAAATTCTGTTTCAGAGGATGTTGCCACCTACGTAACTGAGCGTAAAGCCTGTACCGCAACTGAAGCGGCAGTATTAGCCGATGAATTCGTTCTTATTAGGAAAGGTGGTTTTGCAAATCAAGGCTTCCGTGGTGGTTCCCGCCAGGGTGGTTCCTCTCGGGGAGTTTTCCAAGGGGGTTCTGATTCTCGTTCGCAGTCTTCTTGGTCTGGTTTTAGTCAGTCTACCTCCAAGAGAGGTAGTTCATCCCAGGCGAAAGAAGTAGCTGGCACTGATGGGAAATTGATCCTCACTCGCTCCTGTCATGGGTGTCACGAAAAAGGACATTGGATAGACGAATGTCCTAGTAAAAACCGTAAAGACCCTAAATATGTAGGTCTTATGGTAAAGTCAAATTCTCAGCTAATTTCTCCTCCTCATAAGTCATAAAGACAAGTCATAAATTCGAGGCAAAGCCTCTGATTACACTCCTTTCATTTCCAGTGGAGTAGTTTCATTGAAGAACAAGAAGCCAGTGAATATTTTGCGAGATACAGGATCTTCACAAAGTTTAATATTGGCTAACGTTTTACCTTTCTCTGCGGACTCATATACTGGCCGCAGTGTTATTATTCAGACTGTGGTAGGATATACAACTGTTCCATTACATATGCGGAGTGTAGCACAGTGGGTAAGGAACTGGGCTTGTAACCGAAAGGTCGTAGGTTCGATTCCCAGGTAAGGACACTGCCGTTGTACCCTTGAGCAAGGTACTTAACCGGAATTGCTTCAGTATATATCCAGCTGTATAAATGGATACAATGTAAAATGCTATGTAAAAGTTGTGTAAGTCGCTCTGGATAAGAGCGTCTGCTAAATGCCTGTAATGTAATAATAATGTAATATGCTTACTTTGTCTTCAGCACTGGTGAATGGAGAGGTTGTGATGGGAGTTTGTCCTGAGATTCCAGTACCAGGTGTGTCTGTTGTGCTCGGGAATGACCTAGCTGGTCAGGCGGTAGGTGGCGCACTCTTCCCAGTGGTAACAGGCCATTCGCACAAGTGTGAAGACGAAGTGGGTAAGCAATTCCCGAAAGTTTTTAGGCTACTTCATGTGCCGTTACACGTTCTATGACTCGCAAATGTGCGGTGGAAAATAAAAATGATACCTTGTTGTATAGTCTCGGGGACACTATCTTTGGTGATTTGGAATCCCAAGAGCTTACACCAGTAAGGTCTATGCCAGACATTGCTATGCCTACCCCTGCTGTTGAATTAAATGAACAGCGAGAAAGTTCTATCAGTGAAACCGAACCTGTTGCAGTTGAAAAGTTTGACTCTGAAGTTCCTGCTGTTGACATATGTACTGATTTTAACGGTAATGATAAAATAAATCAAAACTGATTCTGTTAAAGATGTATCTGATGCGGTTGTCAAGGAAGGCGTGTTTTCCAGTGGGGGCGCACAAGGTGACGCCTTTCCGGTCTCACTTTTCGGGGTCTCTCGCGAGACACTAATTAAAGAACAAGCGAACGATCCTACTTTAAAAGATCGGTTTGATAAAGTGGTTTCAGAAGATAAATTAGAGGACATGCAGTCTGGCTGTTTTTTAGATAAAGGATTATTGTGCCGTAAATGGGGTTTGAGGACAGACACATTTGTTGGCGACCACGTGGTCCAGATCGTTATTCCCTCTATGTTCAGAGAGGCCGTGTTACGTCTTTCCCATGGCGAAACAGCAGGCCGTACTGGCATTAGAAAAACTTATAACCGGGTGATGCGAAGATTCTTTTGGCCAAAACTAAAGAAAAATGTCGCTGACTATATTAGAACTTGTCACACCTGTCAGATCACAGGTAAACCGAACCAAAGCTTACCAGTGGCCCCTTTGTGTCCCATTCCAGCGGTGTCTAAGCCTTTCCAATATCTTTTGGCCGATTGTGTTGGTCCGCTGCCTCGTTCCCGTGCAGGACATAGTTATCTACTGACAATAATGTGTCAGAGTACTCGCTATCCTGAAGCTTATCCGCTTCGCTCCATCACCACTAAATCTATTCAAAGGGCATTAACCACTTTTATGCCAACTTTTGGTATCCTTTCGATTATCCAAACCGATCAAGGGTCGAACTTTATGTCCAAACAGTTCCATAAAGTGTTGAAACAACTAAAAGTGCAACATAACATTTCCACTGCTTATCACCCACAGAGTCAGGGAGCTTTAGAGCGATTTCACTCAACCTTGAAATCTCTCTTGGCTCTTACTGTACCGAATTGGGAGCAGACTGGGAAGAAGGTCTTCCTTGGCTTCTGTTAGCCATAAGAGAAGTTGCGCAAGAAAATCTGGGGTTCAGTCCTAACGAACTGGTTTTCGGACATGAGGTTCTGGGTCCTACAGCTGTGTTAGCCGATGAATGGAAAACAGCAAAACCTCCTGAAAATATTTTTAATTATTACAGTGGCTTCCGATACCGACTGTATCACGCCTGTGCTGCGGCCCAAAAGGCGCTGGGAGGGGCACAAACAAAAATGAAACGTTTGTTTAATCGCAAGGCCAAGGTTCGCAGTTTTAACCCTGGGGATTACGTACTGGCGTTATTACCTATGCCTAATAATCCCTTTCACGCCAAATTTGTGGGTCCTTATAAAGTAGAAAAATTTGTTTCTGATTTGGATTATTTAATTTCAACGCCTGATCGTAGAAAAAAGTACAATTGTGTCATATTAATCTCCTTAAACCATTCTGTGGAATTATTTGAGCCTGCACAGTCTTCCAAGCCTGCCCTTCCGGTTCACTCTGTTCTGTTGTCCCCGATTGCAGAGGGCCATGACTTGGCCAGTCGTGATATGTCCCTGACCAGCGATGAAGGGGAAGGGGAAAACATTTTGGCAGAAGGTGTTTTCGGAGGAAAGTTAAAAAATTCTGGGTACCTGCGGTCTTTGGAGGATTATTTTAGATACATGCCAAATGAACAGCGTGCTGACCTGATCCACCTGGTTCAAAAATACCTTTGTTTATTTCCTGATGTCCCTAGTCGTACGAATGTTTTAACTCATGATATTGATGTGGGCTCCGCAATTCCCATAAAACAGCGTTTTTATAGAGTCCCATTACCCAAGCAACGGTACTTGGACACGAAGATGGATTATATGATTAAAAACGGTATTGCTAAACCTTTGTTTTCTGAGTGGTCTTCTCCCTGTATTTTGGTAGGAAAACCTGACGGGACATATCGTTTTTGTACCGGCTTCCGTAAAGTGAACGCTGTCACTAAAACCGATAATTTTCCTTCACCAAGAATGGAAGATTGTGTAGATCAGGTCGGGTCAGCTAAATTTGTCTCTAAAATAGATCTGCTCAAGGGATTTTGGCAAGTGCCTCTTACGCCCCGTGCTCAGGAGATCTCATTTATTACCCATAATGGGTTATTTTCCTATTCGGTAATGCCATTCGGTTTAAAAAATGCGCCTAGCACATTCCAATGGCTAATGAATCGGGTGTTGCAGGGCTTGGAAGGCTGTGCAGCCTAAATGAATGATGTGGTGATATGTTCCGACACCTGGCCACAACACATGACGCGGTTGGAGGCCTTGTTTGACCGCCTGGCATAGGCCTTGTTAACCATCAACTTAGCAAAGTGCGAATTTGCTAAAGGGACGGTGACTTACCTGGGTAAGGTCGTGGGGCAAGGGGAAGTTCGGCCGGTATCAAGTAAGGTTGCTGCAATAGCCAACTTCCCTGTACCGTATTCAAAAAAAGAGCTAATGCGTTTCCTTGGGATGATCGGGTACTATCGGGGGTTTTGTGAGAATTTTTCCACAGTGGTAGCTCCACTCACAAACTTATTGCGTGGCAAAGTTTCCTTCCACTGGACGGACCAATGTGAAATGGCTTTTAAATCGGCAAAAGCCTTGCGTTGCAGTGCACCAGTACTTGCCATGAATGTAGAAACGTGGCAATTGCTGATAAGAAGGTTTTGTATGGTAGCTAAGTGAAGAAGTATAGTGAGTAGAAATGGCACAGTGATGAACTGGTGTAACTTTTTAATAAAAGGAATACATTTGCCGTCATGAAATGCATATGGGTGGCTGTGAGTGAGTTTTGGTAAAGCAAATATAAGCATAAGAAAACGTTAGTGTAAAAGAGGAAATTATCTTCCTGAGGGCGAGGCGGGATTCAATCCTTCAACCGGAGGTTTACCAGTCTGTGACTTTGTTAGTGCAGCACCGTGACATAGCTATGCAATGCTTGAAATATCATTAGCAAACCTGTCCGTGGTTTTAAAGAAGAACACAGGCCAGTAAGCACAGAAGAGCTCCCGTTGAATCCATATGGCTTTGCAATATTGTAGTCGGTTAATAACTGAACGTGCAGACAGTACGTCATAATGCAGCGTATATGTTCGGTGAGCAGCGGGTAGATATGGTGCAACAGTAATAATTGAGAAGTAGTAGACAATTATTAGTGAGGGTAACAGCAGGTGAAAGAAACGTGTTCCTAGCTGGGCTTGAACCTACGACCCCATGTTCCCAAGACTGTAACCTTGCCCACTAGGCCACAGGCAGGCTAGCTGTTTAAACTGGACATGTTTCAGAGTAAAAAGGTATGGGTATTTTGCGTGCGTATGCGAGTTTTTGATTGTGTCGTGTAGGTGAAGATTTGGCTGGTGTCGGTAAAATGTCCAATGGGGAGACATGTTGCTAGTGGGATAGGCGGCAGGAAAAATAAGAATGAGAAGAAGAAGAAGAAAGAGAAGAAGAAGAAGGAAAAAACGCAAAATCCCCTTAGTTTGGGGGACACGTGAAGTTGTTTATGAAATCTGTCTGTTGAAATGGGGTCAGAATGTACAGAATTAAATGTTTTTAAGGGCTGAGTGTCTGTGGCTGTTGTGGTTATTTCTGTGGGGAACCCTGAAAAGTGCCAAACTCTCGGTGCTGTATAGGTATGGGGCATGCCCCCGCCAAGGCGTAACTTGGCGGGATGGCATACCTGCCATCCCAATATAATTTTAATGAAATATTAATATTTATCCACACCCTTCTATTCGAATGGCATAATATTTATTGTAACTATTAGTCTTGTTAGCTGAGCAGTATAATATGAGTTACTGCGACTTATTAATGGTTTCTGTACCAACACATAAAATAATTTGTAATCCAAAGAACCTGAGTTGAGCCAACATAAAAAGTTCACTGTAATCAGCTACTTAGCATTTTGTAGTTGGAGGAGCCTTACATTTAGCTATTACGGTACATCAATACCAACTGCATTGGGCTGCTCCATGTTGTCAGACACTGCTGAATGTAGTGCTGTAAAACAGCCTTTTATGTTGGGATTACCAATCATGCAATGCGACTCACCAGGGCAATGTTGCTGGAAGTGACGAGACAGGATTGCAAACATGTTGATTTCATTTCACAATCAGCATGTCTAGCAATAACAATTTGGATGTCTTAATATGATGTGACTGCACTGTGAAAACTGAGTGATTTATAGTTGTGTACTTTGTATGTAGGTACTGCAATTTGTGTCTTAGGGTAAGAATTTTGCCCATCAGTTTGGATCATTGCATTGAGTTTTCCACATTGAGTCAAAGCAATCATAACATACTGTAATGCATTTGTAATGTGTGACTGCAGTTATTAGAAATGCATCTGAAAAAACGAGAATAACTGCAGGGTCTCAGGAACATCTCAGAGACTGGATGTCATGCAAACCACACTTCTGCCCTGATTTTGGCTTAGTGGTCTAATCCATTCAACTGATGTGCAGCAGGTCCAGGTTCAAACCTACAGAAAAACCATTTCTCTGAGAAGTAACATAAGTATATCAGCTCAATAGACAAGCAGTGACTTTTCAAAATGTATTGAGTTGTGGTTACACTACAGTAACAGAAGCAAGCATTCATCAGACACTACACAACTTTTCTTATAACAGATTTTATTTCCACTACTGAAAATGAATTTCATTGCTTCAACTGTGCAGATTTTAGCCCCATGCTGATCTACTCATATTGAGCCCAAACATAATCCCATACAGAATATGAAATAAGTACTATTGTGTCACAGGAGTTCAATACATCACACAATAATAAATCACAACAGCAAAACATTCGATATTTTTATAATTCAGGTTTAATCATTGCATATTGTTGTCTGAAAATACAGAAAATTAAAGCAAACAACAAAAAAAATCAATCCTAACAGAATAAATAAGGAAACTCAATCCATCATTGTTTACAGTAATGAAATGAAATAAGTACACTGCAGTGATCATTCTGCATTCTCCCTATCAGCTGCATTTGCCCACAGAAATTTGCACATTGGAACTCGTCTGAAAATGAATGAAAGCAACTGTAAAAACTAGTAAAATGCACATTTAAGTGGAGTTTGCCACTGGCTTCTTTTTAAAAATATGCAGATA
>CM045898.1:8310226-8382726 GCA_025169545.1 Anguilla japonica | reverse complement strand
ACACATAGCAGTGTGTTCACACCTAACACACATTAATATAAACTAGCAGGGCTGTGTGTGTTGAACTGTTATGGTTCCCTGACCTTGTGCCCTAGTGGCGGAATGTGGTGTTGCAACCTTTCTTTGATTATCTTCCTAATAGGAAATGGGTGTCACCTGGAAGGGGTCCTACTTAAGGGGCCCTCTGGCTGATACTCGCTCTCTCTCCATTCAGAGGACAACCTGCAGTCTGGGAGCATTTCCTACACTGTGCATTTTGTAGTGTTCTTTAATTAAAGATTTTGAATTGTGACTATTTTTGCGTTATCTCGTTTATGTTGCGACTGGCCAGGGGCTGATCGTAACATAACTGGGGGCTCGTCCGGGATCTGCTGATCCGGTATGTATTCTTGCTAGTTTGTATCTCGCTTGAGCACAGTTTTGATAGCCTACTAAAGTTCTCTGCGTTTGCGTGGTGCGCTGGTAGGTTGAGTCAAGAGTGTTATTGGTTTGCTGTGGTTTCCCTCAGGTAATTGTAGTCGTCGGGCATGTCCTTCGGGCTTGTCACTTTGTTATTTTGCCTTTATTATTTTTGGTGTTAACTCTGGGTGGGGGTACGCTCCGGTTCGCCGTGAGTGGCTAGTTAATTGGTCTCTCATTTGCGTTCACGGGTTTTGCGTTTAAAAGCCGCCTCGAGCCCGGTACTACACCGAAGACTATGGTAGGTTTTAGTTAGATTTTCGTTGATAGTTAGGACCTGAGGGAAGTCAACGTATAGTGACTCTAATTATCGTTGTTATTAGGTGATTAGTATCACCTGTGATTTTGCTCAAGCGGAGGACGCTAGGACGAGAGAGCTTGTGGTTGTTTGGGGGAGTATGGAAATTTGTTGCATTTCTACCTTTGCAGTTTGTTTGATTTTGCAAACGGTAGCTGTGTTCGCATGTTAATTTGTGATTTCCATGTTCATGGTCGTTCGTTTGTTCGTGCTTGTACTAGCTGCAAACGTGTTCACATTTCGACTTACGAACTGTGACTCGTGTTCTTTCAAGCCGTGGTGCCTGTGAACCGTGTTAGAATTACTTCCGTGTGCTTTTCGGGGAGAGCAATATCAGCGCTCGGTAAGTAAATTTGAGCTACTTTGGTGATTCATTTGATGGTTTTGATGCTACCAGTGTGTAATTGTTGTATTCGTAGCGCTAGTATTTTGTGCATCGTCATAACTACTTTGTAAGCTTGTAAAACTCTGTAATATTTTTACATTGATGCCTTGATATTGGCTGCTTCATAGTGGTTGTTTGTGTGCGGTTGTCCCTTCGCTTGCGTTTTGTGCTGTAGCTGTAAAGTTAAATGGTTTGGCTACTTGTGATACTGTTGATTGTACTGTAAAGCATTTTTCTTGTGCTTTGGTGCATTGATTAGTATAAAAGTACTTGTTTTGCCTTCCTATAGCCTTTTGTATAACCTGTGGAATTGGTAGTTTAGTGTTGATTGCTACACTTACTGCTGTTGTGGTGCTGGGGCACTGATCCAATTCCATTTTTTTTAGCCTCTCGATGTGTTAGTTTTCTTAGGTGAGTGGTTCTGATTGTGTGCTAGGATTCTTGACTGCATTTGTTTAGATTATCTTAAGATGTCTACTGTTGACAATCAGACGTTTTTTGATGATCCCTCTGAGAACCTGCTAGAGGAATTTACTAAAGAGCAGCTGTTTAAAATTGCAGAGTATTACGAAATTGAGATTTCTAGTAGTGATAAACGACTTAGAGCCAACGTTGTTAACACTTTGAAGGCAATTCTAACTGACATGGGGGTGCTTAGAACTAAACAGGAGTCCCCCTCGCGACTCATCGAGTCTGAGGTTACGTTGAAATTACAACTACTTGATCGGGAATTGGAAATGAAAAGGCTAGAATTAGCAGCAAAAGAGGCAGATTTGGAAATGAAAAGGTTAGATATTGAAGGCAAGAAGACTACCCCTCCTGTAGCATTTGATGTAGGTAGGCATATTCGTATGGTTCCCCTGTTTTCAGAAAAAGAGGTAGAGGGGTACTTTTCTCATTTTGAGAGAGTGGCCACCTCATTAAATAGGCCGAGGGAGGTATGGACTTTGTTGCTACAATGTGTCCTTACTGGTAAGGCCCAAGAGGCCTATTCAACGTTATCCTTTGAAGACAGCGCTGATTATGATTTAGTCCGGGCTGCCATATTGCGTACATATGAACTGGTACCTGAAGCATACCGTCAGAAGTTCCGACGCTATGCTAAGCAGGATAAACAAACTTATGTGGAGTTTGCAAGGGAGAAGGGGCAGTTGTTTGATAGGTGGTGTCGATCTCAGAAGATTGAGACTAAGGAACAACTCCGTGAGATGATGGTTCTGGAGGAGTTTAAGAATGGTCTGCCTGACGCCATTACCACTTATCTCAATGAACAAAAAGTAACCAACGTGTCAGAAGCTGCCGTCCTTGCTGATGAATCTTGTGTTGACCCATAAGGTTGTGTTTGGGGGAAAAACATCATAATGAGGGCAAAGACAGACATCAAGGGGGTTTTCGTTCCTTAAAGCCCACTTCCACTGGCCCTGTGCCACTGAGTAAGTCTAGCCCTATGGGTAAATACCCTGAAGGAGTCTGTTTTTACTGCAAAAAGGCAGGACATAGGATCTCCAATTGCTTCAGTCTCAGAAAAAAAACAGCAGGGTGCTAAATCTGTTGGCCTGGTAGCTCCGTTGAAGACTTGTGACATTGCTGAACCTGAATTCCATGTCTCACCATCCAAATGCTCCAGTACTCAAAAGGATTACACTCCATTCCTCATGAATGGCTCTGTGTCAATACCTGGGCAGGGTGGAAATGCACCAGTCTGTATCCTCAGAGACACAGGCGCTGCTCAGTCCTTCTTATTAGAAGGAGTTTTACCCCTGTCTGAACAGACCTCCACTGGCACTAGTGTTTTAATCCGAGGGTTTGAGATGGGCTTTGTTGACGTGCCCTTACATCGCGTTGATGTAACTTCTGACCTAGTGACTGGCAGTGTCGTAGTGGGAGTGTGACCGTCCCGCCCCGTGCCTGGTGTTACATTTATTTTGGGGAATGATCTGGCAGGTGGAAATGTTTGGAGCCAATCTGACACTCCACCGGAAGTTGTCTCTGTGCCATTGGTGTGTGAGGGTCCAGATGAGTTGGAACAAACATATCCTGACGTTTTCCCTACATGTGCTGTCACTCGTGCTATGGCCAAGCAACGTGATGCTAGTGACTTGCAGGACGAGGGTTTTTACGACCTTTGTGACACGTTTTTTGGGGACCCTGAAATGTCTGACTCGCAGTCTGTCTCTCTCTCTACCGTCAAGACATCTGAAGACCTTGTTCCAGAAAAGGGTAATACTGTGAAAACCACCATTTGTGACATGCCACTGTCTCGAGCACAATTAATCTCTGCTCAGAAGGCTGATCTAACCCTTGTGTCTCTGTTTGAGTCTGTGTCTCCTGATCAGGAGATTGATGCTGAACCCCGAGGATATTTCCTTAGGGATGGAGTGTTGATGAGGACATGGAGGCCACATGATGTTCCTGATGGGTGGAAGGTAATTTCTCAGATAGTAATTCCATCTACCTACAGAAACGAGGTTTTGAGTGTGGCTCACGATGGTTTGGCCGGACATCTAGGGATTAATAAAACATACAATCGCATCCTTCGGCATTTCTTTTGGCCTGGCTTAAAGCGGGATGTGGTGAAATTCTGTAAAACGTGTCATGTCTGTCAGGTTACTGGGAGACCTAACCAGACCATTCCTCCTGCACCCCTTTACCCAATCCCAGTAGTTGGTGAGCCCTTTGAGCATATAATTCTGGATTGTGTTGGGCCTCTTCCACGGTCAAAAGGGGGCCATCAGTACTTATTAACAATCATGTGTGCTGCTACTCACTTCCCAGAGGCTATCCCTCTGCGGAAGATTACTGCAAAAGCAGTCATCAAAGCCTTAATCAAGTTCTTCTCTGTTTTCGGCCTCCCTAGGGTCATTCAAAGCGACCAGGGAACCAACTTCATGTCACGTGTTTTTGCCCAAGTCCTTCAACAACTCCAAATCAAGCATAATGTCTCCAGTGCTTATCATGCTGAGAGCCAGGGGGCCTTAGAAAGGTTTCACCAAACCCTTAAGACTATGCTTCGTGCTTACTGTTTGGAGCTCGGGAAGGATTGGGAAGAGGGCATCCCCTGGTTGGTTTTTGCATCCAGAGAAGTAGTGCAGGAGTCTTTAGGGTTCAGTCCTGCGGAATTGGTGTTTGGTCACACGGTGCGTGGTCCTCTGGCCCTGTTGAGGGACCAGTGGCTTAAGGAAACTCCTCAGCATAATTTGTTGGAATATGTCAGCAAATTTCGCTCTCAATTACACCGAGCCCGTGACTTGGCCAAGCAGAACCTAGAAGTTGCTCAGGGGAAAATGAAACACTGGTTTGACCGTAAAGCCCAGGTCCGGAAGTTCGCCCCCGGTGAGGAGGTCTTGGTTCTGCTGCCCATTGCTGGTTCTGCTCTACAGGCTCGGTATAGTGGACCATATGTGGTGGAACGTAAGGTATCTGAACGTGACTATGTTATCATCACCCCTGATAGGCGACGGCCTACGCAACTGTGTCACGTCAATATGTTAAAGCCCTACCATGGGAGGGGGCCTACTACAAAGCCCGTATCACTCTCTGCTGTGCTCCCACATTTACCTTTGCCTTCCTGCACCTTCCCAGGGCTGACTGTTGCCTCGTCTTCACTCCTGGAGAGGAGTGTTGGGGATGTGACTGTTCATTCCCAAGGTAGGAATGTTGCATTGACCTCACTCTTGGAGGAGAACGAGGAGGGTGTGACTGCTCCATCTCGGTGTGTGATAGAGGGTCGCTTACAGAATTCTGAGATGTTTTCCATTTTTCATGATCACCTCCCTCACCTGTCCGGTGCTGAGAAGGCTGACATTGTCGCTCTGGTTCAGTCTTACCCTTCTCTTTTTCCTGATGTGCCCAGTTGTACATCTCTCATAGAGCATGACATTGATGTAGGTTCTGCACTCCCCATTAAGCAACATGCTTATCGGGTCAACCCCTTGAAGCGTGAGCTCTTGAAAAAGGAGGTTGATTATGTTGTCACATGATATTGCTGAACCGAGCTCAAGTCCATGGAGTTCTCCATGTTTGTTAGTAACAAAACCGGATGGATCATATTGTTTTTGTACAGATTATCGAAAGATTAATGCTGTCACTAAACCTGATTGCTATCCCCTACCGCGAATGGACGATTGTGTCGATAGGGTGGGATCTGCCAGATTTGTAAGTAAATTCGACCTTCTGAAAGGCTACTGGCAGGTTCCATTGTCCGCTCGCGCTAGAGAGATATCTGCATTTGTTACACCAGACTCTTTCCTCCAGTACAAGGTAATGCCATTTGGCATGAGAAATGCGCCTGCAACCTTCCAACGCCTTATTAACCACGTTTTGTCTGGTCTTTCCAACTGTGAGGCATATCTGGATGATGTGGTGGTTTTTAAGCTCCTCGTGGTCCACACATTTGGGTCATATACGGGAGCTTTTTGACCGTCTGTTGGCTGCTAACCTTACCATTAACCTTGCCAAGTGTGAGTTTGGTAGAGCTACTGTAACCTACTTGGGTAAGGTAATTGGCAGGGGGCAAGTGCGTCCCATAGGAGCAAAGGTTGAGGCTATTTGTCAGTTTCCTGTACCAACCACCCGCCGAGAGGTACGGCGATTCTTGGGTATGGCTGGATATTACAGGAATTTCTGTAAAAACTTCTCGTCTGTCGTCGCCCCTTTGACCGATCTCATTAGCCCCAGGGTTGATTTCCACTGGTCTGATTCCAGCCAGCGTGCATTTGAGAATGCCAAAGCGCTGCTAGTTAGTGCCCCAGTATTAGCAGCTCCAGACTTCTCGAAGCCTTTCAGTCTTGCTGTGGATGCAAGTGATTTTGGGGCAGGTGCTGTTCTTCTCCATGTTGATTCTAATGGCGTTGAACATCCTGTCTGCTACTTCTCTAAGAAGTTTAGTCCACAGCAGCGTGCATACTCAACCGTGGAGAAGGAGGCACTCGCCCTGGTTCTTGCTGTCCAACACTTCGAGGTTTATGTTGGCTCCTCTTCATGCCCTGTTCTTGTATACACAGACCATAATCCTTTGGTCTTCTTGAACCGCATGCGGAATTCAAATCAGAGGTTGATGCGCTGGAGCCTTATACTCCAAGCATTCAACCTTGAGATTGTTCATATCCGTGGTAAAGACAACGTTTTAGCTGATGCGTTGTCGAGGGTGTAGGGCGACTCTCTTTTTGGGTCTCTTGTCCTCTCTCCATCTCCCGGTCGCTCTCTATGCCTTGCTTCTCCCTCCTGTTTCAACTTTCCCAGGCGCCGGGGTCGGACATGTTGGACATGTTGGGATGGAGATACGGGTCGGTGAATGGGCACTGGTTGGTGGGTAGTAGTAGGGTCTGAGTCCCTGTATATATTTATGTTTAGTTGTATAACGATGTATTATATATATTGCCTATGATTTGACTGTTTTTGTGGCGACTGGTGTCACAATTTGGTGGTGGGGGTGTTATGGTTCCCTGACCTTGTGCCCTAGTGGCGGAATGTGGTGTTGCAACCTTTCTTTGATTATCTTCCTAATAGGAAATGGGTGTCACCTGGAAGGGGTCCTAATTAAGGGGCCCTCTGGCTGATACTCGCTCTCTCACCATTCAGAGGACAACCTGCAGTCTGGGAGCATTTCCTACACTGTGCATTTTGTAGTGTTCTTTAATTAAAGATTTTGAATTGTGACTATTTTTGCGTTCTCGTCATAGCAGTGTGTTACACACCTTACACACATTAATTGTCTTCAACCTGCCCAAGTTCTCCCCTGCTGAGGTCACTCCACTGGCTACCAGTCACTGCAGTTTCAATGTCCTGACCCTCACCTACACTGCAGCCAACAGGACGGCCCCCGTCTACTTACAGCACATGATTAAATCCTATATTCCCACTTGACCACTGCCTTGCACCCCCTGCCATCCAGGTAAAGGGTTCAATCTTGTCTCTACCACAAAGCTTCTCCACCCTAGCCAGTGGTGGAACGAACTCCCTGTTCCTCTACGAACCTCTCCCTCACTACCCATCTTCCGCCGTGGTCAGAAGATGCATCTCTTCAGACTATACCTGGACCAACTATCACCACTCTGTACATCATTTCTATCACTTAAATCCCCCTATTTCTACACATGTACCTCCTGTGCCACTCATGTTACATGTACCTCCATCCAGCACTTATTGTGCCTTGTATCATTGTCTAGATGTTGCTTGTAATGCCTCCTAGTTTGACTTAGCATAGGTTAGGTCAGAGTAATGTTCACTGTGTGAACTGGACTTAATGTGTTCATGACTATGAATAACTGAAAAATATTGTACCTTATCGGACCTGTGTTTTGTAGTTGTTCCAATTACCTTTTGTATGCACTTATTGTACGTCACTTTGGATAAAAGCGTCTGGTAAATAAATGTAATGTAATATAAACTAACAGGGCTGTGTGTGTTAAACTAAAATAACATGAATGTGGAATGAGTCATTATCAAACACATTTGAGTTTACACCCCACTACAGTTCAGTAAACAGGACTAATTCATTTTCTTCATTTGTGTAGTCGAATTCTACCAAGAGGAGGAACAGGAACATAATGTTTCAGTTCCGTGAAGTGTCTGTTTTCACATTAGAAACATTGACATCAGTGTTGTATTTAGTCACATTGTAGCCCTTTGGATTGTGTTTGTACTCACCCCAGTCTCTGCAGTTTACAGTGTGGGTCCTCCAGTCCAGCAGAGAGTGCTCTCACTCCTGAATCCTGCAGCTCGTTGTCTCTGAGCTCCAGATCTCTCAGCTCTGAGTGAGGAGAACGCAGGACTGAGGCCAGAACATCACAGCAGCCCTCTGTGAGACTACACCAACCCAGCCTGTGGAGAGACCACACACACACACAAACACGCACGCACGCACAAACACGCATAAATTCTTTGTGACATTGTTCACCTTGACAGTTGATACATATGTACCTATGCATTCCTGAGATGTACACACAAAAACAGGGAGGGGGGTGTGTAAATTAAGTTCATAAAGTATTCTGACTAATCCACAATAGTCTAAGGCAATTACTGTGCTCTAATAACCCTTTCCATGTGATGAACTTATCTGATTTGCAAACATATTAATTTCATCTGCAAACACAAAAAACAGCATTTTTGTGGTGCACTTTACCTCACCTGACATGTTCTTCAGTTCATAAACATCTATACATTTCAAAGACGCTGCATATTCATTACTATGAATAGATAAATATAACTGTTAATGTATAACTACTCGTATAACCCATTAGCTAGATACATTACTGTTATAATGGTAATATTTTCGTCCTAATCTTGTAACCATCAAGTTATTAAACAATTTAAGTTTAACAAATTATACAGTCTGTCAGGGTTTTTGACATTAATTTTAAAATATTCAGCAAGGTGAAATGAAACCGCATTCAATACAAAATTGCGCTCTTCCTTATTTACCTCTCACCAAAGTAACGTGACGGTAACCATGACGACGCTGTTTAAAACGTGGCCGTTAGGAGGGTCGGTTGGTTACCATGGTGATGCCAGCTCGTTCTGAGCGGTTTACTGTTACCTCAGCTAGTTCATTCTTTGAAAATACAGAACTACAGTTACATAACACAATTATTTGATAATAACTATTAACACTTCGCAAATATCATTTGTTTACCATTTACATCAAACAACATGACCCTCAAGTTGACACTTGTTGCCATTGTTCTAAGTTCAGCTTTCGCATTGACTCACAGGCATGAGTTAGCTAGCTAGCCAGCCCAACCTACCTTAATGTTACTTCATGACCCAACCTAGCTAGCGGAGCCAGAGAGGAACTAAGCAGTGTTGGGAAACAGACAGTTTTGTGTATTCTTAGTCCCAGTTTGTGTATTCTAAGTCCTGGAGGAAGGGCCACCCCCATGACCATATATGGGCCTCCATTCCTGTCGGTTTCGAGGTTTCCCCTCCTAGGAATTTCCGCTGGGCCCCCCATGTGTATTATGGATTTGAACGGTCCAATCAGAAGGAAGCACAGCTCCTTATCACCAATCAGAGGCAGTGCTCCTTTCAGCAATAGAATTCCACTATATGCAAATACCAATCTACTGGAAACTGTATAAATCTAATCACCCACCAGTACTATTTTGAACTTTCTCTTTGAGTTGTTTCCGTAGCCGGCTGCGTAATAAATCTTCCTGTTTTTACTACAAACTTTTGATTTGCTTCTTCCTGGGATAACGGTCATTTTACCTGTTTTTGGTAATACCTTGATTAACCTACAGCAGCTAACTGTCACGGACAACTTAAATATATACACCAGTTGTAGGAAAATTTTGAGACTCCCCATGATTGTGATGACGTCACATGTTAAAGTTAGGGTATTCCCATCAATGTTGATCAAACTGGTTCCTCCAAACTCTTGATGCTTCATGATAAAAATATATCACATGTATAACTATACACTCATATAATCAATATGTAATCCAATAAACCTATATCAGTAGTTGCAGCTAAGCTTATGGAAACGCAAGAAACCACAGTATCCACTGTAGAAAAAAGCAAGAGAACGCAGAAGGCTTCACATTTACTCACTCAGCAGAAAATACTAAACAAATACACATTTACTCACTCAGCAGAAAATACTAAATAAATACTAATCATACACTATTGCCAAAAAATGTCAGCAAATAACACTAACCAAAACAAACTAATCATATACTGCCAAAATAGAGCAGAGAACAATAATCCAAAACTAACAAAACGCTAATGCCAAATAGAAGTGCTAGAAAACTAATATTTACAGTGACCCATATGTAACCTGACTACAAAGGAAAGGAGGCTATGACTTGTATGCATAATGGAAAAGTACAGAATAAAGACCAATATTTCTTATGAGAAAGTTGGGGTAACATTCCACAATAACGTTATCTCCTAAGAACAGAAAATCATTGTGGTGCCAAAAAGGTCAGTTTGACCCAAGAACAGGAAATTAAAATCATTGTGGTGCCAAGAAGGACAGATGGTATTTTTAGAAATGTATTAAGGGGAGTTGTGGGGTACATTTGTGTATAAAAGGAATGTACAACTGACAATCGAGGTTCAATTCGGCGGAATTGATCCGGCTTTGTTGTGCACTTGTGCAAATAAAGTCTAACCTTTCTGAAGAGCTTGCTGCCGTGGTGTCTTTTCCCTCGTGAAGTAGTTTTCTACAGATTGGCGATTGGACTTTGAATTATGTCGGTTCCTAGACACGACACAGTATATAAAATAACATGAAGGTTTGATCTAACCAGTCATAATATTATTGGTCAGACCTGCGATATTGTACCTGCTAACAGCTGAAGCAGTGTCGGAGCCGTGTACGAGCTGTGCTACACTTCAGTTCATCTGGCACGATCTTACAGCAATGCAACTACGGTATCAACTGGAATTACACTGCATCGCCATCTAGTGGCTGTATCAGAACAGCACAACTGATTACTGCCACTAACTTTTATTGCTGGTAGACACTAGATTTTCAAAAATGTGGTGTCTTTTGAAACTTCCACACATTGCACCTATGTTCTGTATGTCTTTACGCTATAATCCATCCATTAATTTTATTTTCGCACGCTATTGCGAATATAATAGGTTAATTATTGCGTTGTATTTAATTATTTTTGTAACAATGATAATAATAATGAAAATAAAAGCCTGATGTATTAGGTCTTTTTTTTTTCTTTAAAAACCCCTTATGAACATGTTTGGTAGCCCTTGTGGTGTAATATAAACTGCACAAAAAATGTAATAAGTGGGGGCATTTGAAGATTATTCGAATACTTATCTAAGAAATACTCCTGTAAATGATGTTATTCTTTAGATGATAGGAGCTAGAGCCAGAATATTGATCTCTGAATCAGACTATTCCACACAGCATGACTGCTTACAAAGGTATAATATCCAGGCTATGACTTGGGACTGGACCCACAGAAAAGTGACTAAACTAAACGATGTAATACTGCATCTAAACAGCAGCTCACATGTTGTTCAGATGGACACTCTCCCACCAAGATGTACACACATACCGTGCCGGTGAGTTAATGCCCGGCTTTACCAGCAGAATAAAATACCATTTTATTTACAATCCTTTCAGAAAAACCACAATTCTGAAAATTAAACATCCTGTTGGACTGAACTCTCACAGTTCTATAGATGTAATTCTGACCCAAATGGGCCCTTTTCCTATACTGTAAGTTCTCTGAATTGGGGCAATGGGCTCATCTACCTTTTCTATGATCTTTTCTCTGGGCTTAACCCTCCCATCCCATACTAGACGTGCAGCTACCACCTTTCAGAGTGGACAGTGAGTTAGTTTTCAGTGCTGTAGGATGTTTGGCCACCACCAAAAGTAAAGACAACACACAGTTTTCATGTGTGGACAGTGAATTTGCTCATTTCCTTTTAGTTTTCTGTGACAAACTTCCCACAGCACTGCAAGCTAACACAGCTAAAGGCAGATTCACTGTAACAGGAAGTAATGCACATGCTCATATTTATGTATTGTGGTGTGGGCCTCTGGAGCCCCGCCCCTCCCTGCTATGAGCCGCCACTCAGCTCCACTTCACCTGTGTCTCACCGGCCCAGCCTGCCGCCCCATGGACAGCGCCAGAGGGACAGGGCTGAGTTTCAGCACCTCCACTCCACACTCAGACCTGGACAGCGCCAGAGGGTCAGGGCTGAGTTTCAGCACCTCCACTCAGCACTCAGCCTTAATAAATAATGTCTTATAATAATTGGCCAGCAGCCCTAATGAAAGGCAGCTGTTACCTGTTTATAAGAAAGTGGAATGTCTTAATCATTGTAACTGCACACTGAAGAAGGCAACACGCCAAAACATTTGTGCATAAATCTGCATTAAAGAAAACTAATAAAAAATAAATAATTACATTGTTTTGAAGCTTTGTAGCCATTTTTTTGAGTGCGAACCAATTTCTTTTCAATTGACGACATTTCTTTGGTATCTATGCACCAAACAAATTAAAACGGGTGAGCGCGGTGATTTCTCTTGTTATGAACAATAAAAGTCCTCTACAGGCATGTTGCCAGCACTGTCTGCCTCGTCTGTGCCTCGTTCCCGTAACATACAGTATGGATGTGATAAAAGTTTATTAAAGGAGATGAAAGATATGGAATTGAAGGTATCTGTAAGTGGGTAGAAAATCACAACCTCTACCTGTACAACATGCCATATAACTGATTTGCAAATGTAGCACACAATGCAAATCATGCAAACTATGCAGACTACACAGAAGTATAAAACAGTCATTAGAAGGACCATCTCTGTCAACCCTTGCAGGAGGAGTATGCAACACATACAGGAATGATAGATTCAATCATTAGGGCACACCAGTAGTAAGATGCCCCTTTACCATGCAGTGCTCCCATACCCCCCCCCCCCCCCCCTTGTTACAGGGTAGGTACTAGAGTTTTGGTCAGGTCAGACTTCATTTTGTCAAATGTAAACTAGAGTGGACTGCGGGAGATGTTCTCTGGATAGCATTTAAGGGAAGCTCAAACAATTTACTTCATTATCCAAAGTCCTTTCATAAAAAGCATTTTTGGTATGCATCACAATTTCTTTGTGTTCCATTTCTTTCTTACAATCTCTTCAGGTGCATGTCCTTTCCTCTCTTATAGCATAGTGTCCAGTCCATCTTGCCATGTCTTGTAAATAAAATCTCATAAAAAACACGTTTTCAACGTACAAAAATGCCAAGTTACTCACACATACAAGACCAGTCCAGGCCTGCCATTAAAAGTATTGATATCAAAATGACGCCAAGTTCTGGTACTACAAACAATATAGGCTATATTGCCTCACCAAAATTAAATAATATGTATTCCAAAGCAATGCTACCCAATATTTCCTCAGTTCTTTCAAGTCACTTGGGCCTGTGTGTATAAGCATGCACTACATGGACAGGCCAAACATATGTGTGGATGGCTCTCTCACAGTCAAGATTGATTGAATAGGCGTGTATATGTCCAATTTGTATTGGTATGTATGTATTTCGCTGCCCAGCCTTTCTGTTGCGTGAATGATAGTATGTGTCTTGGTATAAGTGTGTGTTCGTAAATGTGAATGTAACATGCTGCGAGGGAAATGTCCCCATGGGGATAAAGAAGTTGTCTATGTATGTATGTACAATATGTATTTTACATGCAGTATTTATTGTATGTAGCAAATATACAATAACTTGTACATTTACTCAAATTCAATTCAGAAGCAAGTATAAACATATGTTTTCTGGAGAAATATGCTCCCTGTAGTTACTCACCAGCAGTTTTCTACATGAATGTCAATGTGTTCCATGAGGCAATTCGAAATATTTGACTCTTTGATCTGACACAAAGTTTGCATGACATTGTAAAATGGTAAGATTACAAAACACAGGGCCAAGTGACTTGAAAGAACTGAGGAAATATTGGGTAGCATTGCTTTGGAATACATCTTATTTAATTTCGGTGAGGCAAGATAGCCTATATTGTTTGTAGTACCGTAACTTGGCGTCATTTTGATATCAGTACTTTTGAGTAACTTGGCATTTTTGTACGTTGAAAACGTGTTTTTTATGAGATATCATTTCTTTTTGCAAAGCGTTTTATTATGAGAGTGAGAAATGCGAAGTGACCCTGTAAGAATCGGTTGTGGATTATGGCTGTCCTTGTGTGAATTTGTACAGTCTGATGAGCGTGTACTGTTTAGCAGTTTCGGTTTGCTATATATGTAAAACAGTGGCTGTGACAAAGGGTGCGGTGACGTACGTGTAAACGCAACAGTAACGCAGGTGAAATATGGCCAATGTATGTACTCACGGATTTGACGGCCATCCTACAAGCTTTGATTGAGAAAAGATGCCATCCCAACCCAATCCCATATTTGCACACGCGCATCCACACACATTTAATATAAATACCCTACATTTCACTCATTCACTCATACATGTATCATTGTTTTCTTCTTAATAAATAATTCCTTTGTTTAAAAGTATACCTTGTTGTGTTGTCTCCCTTTTTGTCATAACTATAGCTTAAGTCGTAACAACTGTTTAATCCATAGAAATTCATCAATAAACATTCTTATTAAGAATTAACAGGTAATTGATTAACTTAACATCACTATTTCACATCAGTAAATCTGAAAGATGCCTTCTTCCACGTAAGCATTTATCCCCCTCACACAAAATACACAGTTCTACTCTTCGGTCTTTCGCTGAGTCCACGGGTGTTCTGTCATTGTGTAGAGGCGGGTCTGGCTCCAAACTATTGGCTGATCATTGGCAATTCAAAAAACCCAGAGTTGTGAAGGACACTCAGCGAGTTCTGCCGCATGTGTTGTCTCTTGGTTTCAGAGTAAACCTCCCCAAGAGCAATCTCTCCCCATCCTGGAGTATAATGGTCTTGGGACTTGATTTATACTCTGTATCCATGTGAGCTTGTCTAACAGCAGACTGCATTTTATCTCTCAGGGTATGCCTCTCTTAGTTCAAAACAGACTCAAGAGTGCAGTATGACACATGGCTCAGACTGCAGGGGCTGATGGTGTCAGCCTCTCAGGTTTTGCCACTGGGGCTGTTACGGTGAAGCCACACTGATTCTGGCAAAGCCGCCTGGCACCGCTCCCGCGTCCCACAATCGGCCGCTTGTGGGCGTGTCACCTATTTTATGACAGACAGTTGCGTTTGTTAAATGTTGAACGGGTTTAATGTTGTGTTTCAAATCATTGTCCAGTTTGAATAAAAACTTTTAAAATTATGAAAATGTAAGATATTGCATTTGAATTATTATGAAAGGCTAGGCTCCCTTATTCATTTTGTGATTTAAATTAAATATCAAATAGGATCCATTCCTGCTTGTTTTCAAATTTTTGGAGGGAGAGCACTTTATAAATAGAAGTAGGATTATTGGTTTTTATCATTACCTGAATTGGATTAGCCAGCTAATGTCATCAAATTTAGATCTGGTTAGCTAGCTAGGTGGCTGGTAGAGATGATCACAAACAGCAAGCAACCAACATATTATTAGTTTTATGGTCACCTTGATTTCACTTAGTCTACGTTTCTCTCACAACTAGATCAGGATGTGCTTCATTGTTATCCGATAAACGTTCTTGTTCAAATCACCAGTTTCTTTGGTAAAACATTTGTGCTGCTATCATTTATTTTATTTTATTTTTTAAATAAAATTGTTTGCAATATATAATATAAATATATATGGCACGTTTCCTTCTTTTGAATTACTATGCAGTAAATTCAATCCGCCTCAAACCCATTTCTTTCGATTTATACAAATTGGCAACTATATTAGATCTAATACAACTACCTTTCCTAATGCACCTAATAACACCCAGATGGAATCCTTGTTGATCCTTCATCTAGGGGGGGTAATATCTTATATCTATAACCCTATGTCTGAACAATTAGATATATCCCTAGATTTTCTGAAATCCGCTTGGGAGGAGGACTTAGGCATTAGCTTAATGGGGGTAGCAATGGATAGAGGCACTGGAGGGTGTGCACACAACATCTATATGTACCAGGCATGGTCTTGTTCAGTTTAGGGTGTTGCATCGTCTTCATCTTTCAAAAGTCAAGCTTTCTAAAATGTATCCTAATATAGATCCTTTGTGTGACCGTTGCGGTGTATTTCCTGCCTCGTTGGGGCACATGTTCTGGCTGTGCCCAAAACTATCCAATTTTTGGAATTCTATTTTTAAAACTCTGTCTGATATCCTAGGGCACATGATAGAACCTGGCCCAGTATTGGCAGTATTTGGGGTGCCAGGAGAGGAGTCCTCTTAGAGGACTCAATTCCACTGTGGCAAGGTTCATAACCCTTCTGGCACGCAGATTAATTCTATTGAACTGGAAACAGACACAGCCTCCCACTCACACTGCGTTGGTCAACGATGTAATGCAACACCTTAAACTGGAAAAACTCAGATTCACCCTACGAGGTTCCATTGAGAAGTTCCATAAGACTTGGCAACCCTTAATTGATTATGTAGAGGCCAGGCAATAAACACCCTCTTAATTTCTTTACTACAATAACTAGGCTATACCTAATATAAGATGTCAATAATCACCACGTAAAGCAGCTTTGTACCTTGGTTGATATTTACACTGTATACTGTATATGTACTATGCCTCCCCTATGTGTATGAAATCTTTGCATTGTTTTTTGAAACATTTTATATAATTTGTATACAGTGATTACTGTTTGTTTATTAACTAAAATACCAATAAACAGACATTTAAAAAAAAAATTGTTTGCAATATAGCAGAATATACGTTCATTTACATTCATGCAGACAAACTTCATTAGCTTATCTGATATGGACTAGCCATTAGCTCGTCAGCAGCATTGCATCTTCTGTGAAATTTACACTGTACATAGACTAATGACCGTCTACTCAGCAGAGCCACCGACAACTTCAGAGACTTTCCTCCACGCTGCGTTCCTCTGGTCAGCGTCTCTGCAGGAGGGCAGCGCAGGATTTACGACAATTAAAAGGAGTCCTCCATTGTGGAACTATAGAATGTGGAACTAAATTATGAAATGGGGGACAATTTACTTGACTTATTTTTAGGTCAAATCTGATTGGTTACCACAATGCGTAGTTGTGCCACCTGGGGTTTGATGTTAAACTTAGGTCATCTCTCCCACTGCCTTGCTGATGTGCCGCCACCTCTCATTTAAATGAATGGAGGCGGTGTCGCTGCCTGGCATTACCGCGTACAGTGTGGTTTCACCGTTATGGGGTGGATTTCATCCCTCCACCTCAGCCCCCTGCGCGATCTCCATCGCTGTCTCACAGTATCACACAAGCGCTACGCAGCTCTGCGTCACTGGGAAAACACAGACTCTTACTGTACACTCAGAGAACCCCTCTCAGGATCATTCTCATGTGGAAAGACGTGAGGACAGATGCATCCCTCTCTGGGGGGGGGGGGGGGCACTCAGGAGGGTCACATGGTGAATGGGACGTGGGCAACCCAACTGTGCTCAGCTTACATCAATTATCTGGAGCCACTAACTATATGGATAACTGCTCTACTAGGCCACTTTATGACAGTAAGTGTCAGGTGTGAGAAAGATGGTGTGCCTCTCGTCAGTCAGTGCCTTACCAGTACTCTGTTTCTGACGTGCTATGCTTTTCACAGAACCTTATGGATAAAGAAAAATCCTTTCCTACCATTAAGGTCTACCTGGCAGATGTCAGTGACCTCCATACGCTCTCAGTACATATCTCATGCACAATATTCTCCCCTAAGATGCACAGGCTTTTTCTTAAGCTCAATCCAGCCTTTATGCCTAAAAGCTTCCCTCCTTTCACATGTGAGGTGTTGAAGTTGCCGCTTTTTTCACCCACCACCTTTCTCCTCTGAAGAGGAGCATGGGCTGCATAAGCTGTGTTCTTCACACGTATATGACAAAGACTAAGGCTTTTAGAAAAAGCGACCAGCTCTTAGTCACCTGGGCCCTTGCCTGCAAAGGGAAAGCATCTCTAAGCAGTGGCTACCCCACTGGCTTGTGGAAGCTACTGTTATGGCATATGATTCAAAGAGGATAACACCCCCTTGGGCCTCAGGGCTCATGCTACGACGGGCATGGCTGCATTGTGGGCCCTATTCCATGGGGTCTCCTTGCAGGAAATTTATTCAGCCGCAGGCTGGGTTTCTCCAGATACTGTTGCTAGGTTCCACTGTCTGAGGCCGGTAGCCCACTCAGTTCTGGAGGTGAGCTCTGTGTGAGGTGCACACATCTCCCCTCATCTGCTATGGGTTTTAGTACTTTACATTGTTCCTGGCACCTGGCTATAGCTTTGGGCAGTGGAATGTGTTTAGTACTTCTCTACATGGGATGTGCCAGACACCACCCTCCCCTCAGGGGAAGAGGCATGCTTTGCTGGCCTGACAGCATCTCAGCTGTGAGCATAAGGCATTCTGGGAGCTGTCTATATCTCTCCGTAGGTGGATCTGAAACACGAGATGATGAAAGAGAACTTTAGGTTACTGTTGTAACCCTGGTGGAGAGATCCACCAAAAGTGCCCTGCTTGCCACGCATGAGAAGTGAATATGTTCACTGAGGAGTAGTAGCACTGCAGTGTCCTATATGTCCAATTGGATGACTGGATGTCATTCCCCATACGTGGATCTCTCCACTCTGCGTTTCAGAGAACCGGGGTAGCGACAGTGACTTACTGAGGTACTCACTGGGCATACTGTTAGATTCACTAGCAGGATATGCAGCTCTTCATGGATAGCTGCTAGGGTCAAAAATGTCATTTAATAGAATAATACAGAAGTCATGCCTTGTGATGTTTATATAGTCTCGCTACCCAAATGGGGTAAATCCTTATTAGGTTAATCCCAGGGATAGTTGTTGGTTTTAGATTCCTGGATAAACAGGATTGAAGATCTTAATGTCAGAGATCACTTAGATGAATGCCTGGCAGCAGTAGCCAGTCTCTCTCTCCAGGATACAGGGTCAAGCTGCTCATCATTTCACATGAGCACACCTCAGTCAATAATCTTATATGCAAACACACATTCACACAAACATCCATGAATGGAGTCAGGAAATTAGTCTTCCCTGTGACAAAATTCAAACCCTTACATTGCCATAATCAGTAATTCGATTTAGTTAATGTCACACAGTACACAGCACTACTCACCCCAGTCTCTGTAGTTTACAGATTGGACTCCTCAGTCCAGCACAGAGCAGCTCCACTCCTGAATCTCCCAGGTTATTGTAGCTGAGGTCCAGATCTCTCAGGGGTGAGTTTGATGACTGGAGAGCTGAGGCCACAATATCACCTGACTTCTCTGTGAGGTCACAGCTGTTCAGTCTGCAAAGAAGAGTTTATACATTCAACTCAGGAATTACTGGCCCTCTTTACGAAAATTATCAAAAATCATTGTGCAAGACAAACAATATACCCAATGATGCAAATTGTCTGCTCAAACATTTGGAGAAACTACTTACTTTCAGTATAATTTAAAAAATATTCTTTTAAAAAAACTTCTGAGTAATAGCAGTTTTCTCAAAAGCATAGGGGTCAAAATTATTGGTACCCCTAAAGAATATTTAAAATAAAACATCTGAAGTGGCATCTCAAGAAATTTTTTATTTTATTTGATCTCAGCCCCCAGAAACTGTATAGCTGCTTTTCACCATTCCTTGTATCACTGGCATGTAAATATGAGGCTGCACACACACAAAATGCCTTTGTCATCTATGACCATGGGAAAAACCAAAGAGCTTTCAACTCAGAAGAGAGAGTTGTTGACCTACACAAATCTGGTTTGTGTGTTGTCGGTTCCTCATGCTAGGCAGCCGACAGCTACCAGCCAGCTAGTTAGGATCCCCTTATCCTACACACTGCTAAGGGATCAGCTGAGCCCCTGTGCTGAGGCTGTCTCAGGACCCCCTGATCATGCACACTGTTAAGGGATCAGCTGAGCCCCTGTGCTGAGGCTGTCTCAGGACCTCCGGGTGCTGCACACTGCTAAGGGATCAGCTGAGCCCCTGTGCTGAGGCCGTCTCAGGACCCCCTGGTGCTGCACACTGCTAAGGGATCAGTGGGCAGGGAGTGGGGGAGCCCCGATACTCCCAGGGAGAGCAGGGCAGCAGTGCAGTACTGTATGACAGAGGAACATCTGCACATTGTGTTTATACATTAAAATACAGGAATAAGCAGTGAGCAGGCTGTATGGACCCAGCGGCAGTTTATATTGAGATTAAAGCTCAGACAGCAGTGTGTTTAAAACCCCAGGAGGCACTGTCGGGCAAGCAACAATTAAGTAAAAATATGTTTATTTTCTGAATCCAGTGCTTCAGTCAATGCCCTTGTTAAAATGTTCAGCACTCTGAATACTGAACACAAGTGGTATTGTGTGCTAAAACCCCTTAACCTACATATAAAATATATTTTACGTGATTTAATTTAACAAGTATTATTGAAAATGACAATTATGAATTCAATCATTGATAGGTCAGTCAACAGTAACCTGGTGGAATCAACTGGCAAACCAAAACAAACTCTGTATCAGGTCTACTTCTAAGTTACAAAACAAAACAGAAGACATCAAACAAGATCCTAAACTTAGATTACCAGAAAAGAAAGACTGAAGAACCAGACCTTATCAAAGTATTCCCCTCTTCCAGTGCCACAGGAACAAAGGAAATGAGCTAAAACACACAACCAAGAAACCACCACCAAAATAAAGACCAACTGCAACACAACACAACTTTTTCCTGAGGCCATCATAAACACTTGACGCAACATGGCTTGAGCATGTTTGCCCTGTTTGGGCAATGCCACGTTCAGATGTAGAAAGGGAGGCAGACTCAATTATGACAAGGACTGGCCTATCTAAAAGCTGACAGTGTACTTTTTAATGAAAGTGACCTTATGTTGTTGAAAGTATGGCTAAGAACCATATTATTACCAAAATATTTAGGAATTTAATCCCTTTCTAACAAGACCAAACATGAATATATTAGGACGTAATTCAGTTAAGTTATTGAATACCAATATAAAGCATGGAAGTTCACTTGTATGAAACGGGGAATGGGAAGTGTTCGGAGGCTCCCAAGCACACTGACAAGGGTACCACCAGGCTACTAAAAAAAACAAAGAAATAATAGTAGCGAAGCCGATATCCGACAAACGCTAACCAAGAACCCAAACACTGGTACAAAATAATCAAGGTCCCAGAAGTTCCAACGGGAAACCCTTAGACTTAGGGTTCAACAGAGAATACAGCTGCGTGACAAACATTCAGCTAAAATAAATAATCTGAGTGCAACTCAGAAAAATTCAAAAGAAAAACAAGACCAGGACAACGTCCCAAATATCCCAGCTTGCAGAGCTGCAAAATAATAAAGAACCTTTTCTTGAGCACTAAACTGCGCTTCACACCCACGCTGAATAAACCGGACAAGCAACCTAACACAAAAAGCTCACACAGAGCACTTGTCCCACTGTCCTAATACCTGGCTCTGGTCTTAGTAATATTGACACAGACGCGATGAACCCTGTCACGTCACAGGTTAAATAGGCGATGAACAGGTGAGCCCAATCAGGACTCAGGGTGCTCCCCTGGTGGCCACATCCAGCCACTGCACCTTGAAACCATGACATTGTGCTTCTAACATTAACATAAAGTTATCAGTCAATGATTTCAATAAAATGTTATAGATTGCATTTAAACTTAAGATCAAACAGAACCGGGTCTTTGTTCATTCTGTAGCCACACTGGGCCTCTGGCCTTGTAAATAGCTTTGTCTTCTGGTTTGTCTCTTCTGAGACAAATGTAGGAAAATTTTGAGACTCCCCATGATTGTGATGGCGTCACATGTTAAAGTTAGGGAATTCCCATCAATGTTGATCAAACTGGTTCCTCCAAACTCTCGATGCTTCATGATAAAAATACATCACATGTATGACTATACACTCATATAATCAATATGTAATCCAATAAACCTATATCAGTAGTTGCAGCTAAGCTTATGGAAACGCAAGAAACCACAGTATCAACTGTAGAAAAAAAGCAAGAGAACGCAGAAGGCTTAAAAAAAACTACACTTACTCACTCAGCAGAAAACATTAATCAAATACTAACCATACACTTATATTTTCAAACTGATCAACTGCTAATAAATGTGCCAGAAGACTAATATTTTACAGTGACCCCTATGTAACCTGAATACAATAGAAAATTACAGGAGGCTGTAACTTGTATGCTTAATGGAAAATTAAAGGAGGCTGTGACTTGTATGCATAATGGAAAATTACAGAATAAAGACTGATATTTTTTAAGGGAAAGTTGGGGTAACATTCCACAATGACGTTATCACCTAAGAACAGAAAATCATTGTGGTGCCAAGAAGGTCAGGTCGACCCAAGAGCAGGAAATCATTGTGGTGCCAAGAAGGACAGATGTTATTTTAAGGAATGTGTTAGGGGGAGTTGTGGGGTACACAGTGTATAAAATGAATGTAAAACTGACAATCGAGGTTCAATTTGGCTGAATTGATCCGGCTTTATGCACCTGTGCAAATAAAGTCTAACTTTTCTGAAGAGCTTGCTGCTGTGGTGTCTTTTCCTTCGTGAAGTAGTTTTCTACAAATTAGTGACTGGACTTTGAATTCTGTCAGTTCCTAGACACAACACAAACTCTGCAGGAGGTGGGACCCATAGATCTCCTGCCTAGATAAGTGTATCAGAGTGGCGTAAAGGATGTTCCTTTAATGTTCGTGGAGGGGATGGTAGGCAGCATTCTTCAAGCCAATATTGCATCCAGTTCACTGTTTCTCTCTCTCTGAGGCCATAATCTAAACACTTGATATCTGACATACTGTAGATAAGTTCATTGCTAATTTTGCCCTCCCGCCCAACCACAGCGTCTGGCTTCAGTCGGTTCGTGGTCTGAAGAGCAAATCATCACTGCAGACCCGTCGCCCTGTCCCACAGTTGGACCATTTCTGAGCAGCCAGCAGCTCAGTGGATGCAGTCTTGTCAGAGGCAGTTCATGAAAATGATAGGTATTGTGTAGTAATATTCATTTGAGCACCCTGGGGAAATACAAAAGGACTCTCGAGATACAAAAATACTCTCGATGCATTTTTGTTTTGTTTCTTTCCTCCTGACTCGTCGCTGAGCTCACTGAAAGTCAGCCATCTACCAATAGGAACTGAGCAGCCGAGACTAATGCCAATGATGTCACAAACTATCTTGTTCCAAGATGGCTGCAGCCTCATGTAAAAAAGCTTTTTTCCTGGCAAATACAGATCAATTTCAGATTTGAATGCAGGGCCATGTCTTATTTAAGGTAACAAGCGTGAATTCCGCAATAACTGCGACCGCACACGCGCATGCATCCATGCACAATTAGGGGCGCAATTAGAGTGGGGGGCATGGGGATCCTTCCCCAGAAAAAGAAAGAAAATAATGACGCAATTTTTCGGTATGGCCGATATATCGGCCATTATTTGACTTTTTTGAAGACATCGGGATCGGCAGTTATGCAGCCGATGTGTCCCGATTTTTAAATAAGTATAATAAACAAAAAAAACATTGATTATTTATCTGTACTTGTCTGTTCGAATGTTGTAATTGCTATTTACTAGAATTATCCAGTAAAGGGAGCTCTAATACAAGTGTGAACTGCAGCAGCTGACGCGCTACTTCTCTAATAAGACGTTTGTCACTCGTGCCTCATCCAATATTCTCCATTGCAAGACTTCTCTGCACAGATTCGATTGGCACAATAAAGGTATGTATATTTAGTGAAAGTTTTTAATTAAATGCGTTTATACGACCACTATGTTTATCAATCCTCATTATCAAGCGAGCGAGCTAGCTAACATATTTGGTTCACTTTAGCAAGCTAGCTGGCTAGCAAGCCTTTATGAAGTGGCAGTGAGCACATAAGCAGCGTAGGATCTACATTTCCAGAGGACATCTCAAATAAATAACCAGCCAAAATAAAAAGGTGATTGAATGCGTCACACATTTGTTTTTTTTATCTGAGATGATATTAGCTACTATATGATGCTGTGTCGATAGCCAACGCGTTATTGCAAGCGAGTGTCATCTAGTCACGCGTCATCGTAGCAAGCTAACCAGACAGTAAAAACGCTGATAAAACACTTCTAACGTGGATCATTTTAAGCCATGTTATCTAGCTTTGTCGTGATCAACCAACAGTTAGCGCAGGTAACCTGCACGAAAGCGCACTGTAATTTTTTTCACGTATTTCATCCAGTCAATTTAATTTCACCTAACGTTACACTTGATTCACTCATTAGCTCCGCTAGATAATGTCTTACTCTTTGAGATCATGTAGTAGAAATAAAATAAGAAAAAATAATTAATTGGGATGGCAGGTATGCCATCCCGCCAAGTTACGCCTTGGCGGGGGCATGCCCCATACCTATACAGCACCGAGAGTTTGGCACTTTTCAGGGTTCCCCACAGAAATAACCACAACAGCCACAGACACTCAGCCCTTAAAAACATTAAATTCTGTACATTCTGACCCCATTTCAACAGATCGATTTCATAAACAACTTCACATGTCCCCACAATAAAGCCCCAAACTAAGGGGATTTTGCGTTTTCTTCTTCTTCTCATTCTTATTTTTCCTGCCGCCTATCCCACTAACAACATGTCTCCCCATTGGACATTTTACCGACACCAGCCACATCCTACCCTCACGACCCAATCAAAAACTCGCATACACACGCAAAATACCCATACCTTTTTACTCTGAAACTTTTCCAGCATGAACAGCTAATCTGCCTGTGGCCTAGTGGGTAAGGTTACAGTCTTGGGAACCTGGGGTTGTAGGTTCAAGCCCAGCTAGGGACATGTTTCTTTAACCTGCTTTTACCCTCACTAATAATTGTCTGCTATTTCTCAATTATTGCTTTTGCACCATATCTACCCGCCGTTCACCGAACGTATACACTGCATTATCACGTACCGTCTGCACGTTCAGTTATTAACCGACTACAATATTGCAAAGCCATATGGATTCAACGGGAGCTCTTCTGTGCTTACTGGCCTGTGTTCTTCTTTAAAACCACGGACAGGTTTGCTAATGATACTTCACGCATTGCATAGCTATGTCATGGTGCTGCATTAACAAAGTCACAGACTGGTAACCCTCCGGTTGAAGGATCGAATCCCGCCTCGCCCTCAGACAGATCATTTCCTCTTTTACACTAACGTTTTCTTACGCTTTTATATTTGCTTTACCAAAACTCACTCACGGCCACTCATATGCATTTCATAACGGCAAATGTATTCCTTTTATTAAAAAGTTACAAAAGTTCACCAGTGTGCCATTTCTACTAACTATATTTCTTCACTTGGCTACCGTACAAAACCTTCTTATCAGCAAACGCCACGTTTCTACATTCATGTTACCTTGCCCTGTTTTCTATCTAGCCACATACAAACAATTACTACGTATGTACGTTCTGCAACTCCCCATTAAAACATTACATTTAAAATCATGACTCACATATAAGTATAACTACTAGTACTGAACATGAGAAAAGCACACTAGTATAATAGATTGCACACGTTACTTAACCCTCCACCTTAACAGCTAATGCTTTATACCGACTGTTATATATACCATTCCATAAGGAAACTAAGCTCGCTCATGGTCACTTTATTTACTCCGTACTATAGTCTGTGATCATGTAAACCTTCACCTACATGCCCATTTTGCTAAAAACATATTGTTTCAACTATGCAATTTCATAATTTCATCCTCATTTCTCTCACGCTGTTGTTATTTTCTCATATGCAAAGCCTACTGGGACATATGCGTCTGCTCCTATTCTCCAGTATCAAGTTTTCCGGTTCTAGCTTAGCAAAACAGCGAACAGGATTCCCACCTGCAGATAAGCCTATCAAAATGCGTTATAAACCTTACAAACACTAAAAGTGCATCTCCACGAAATAACAGATAACGGAGCAGGACAGCAGGGTACACAAATTGCGACCTAGGCAGCTCTAATTCTACGGGCTTGCTGATTCTTTTCTCAATCAAGGCTTGTTGGATGGCCGTCAAATCCGTGAGTACATACACTGGCCATATTTCACCTGCGTTTCTGTTGCGTTTAAAATTACACGCCACCGCACCCTATGTCACAGCCACTGTTTTACATATATAGCAAACCGAAACTACTAAACAGTACACGCTCATCAGACTGTACAAATTCACACAAGGACAGCCATAATCCACAACCATTTCTTACAGGGTCACTTCGCATTTCTCACTCTCATAATAAAACGCTTTGCAAAAAGAAATGATATCTCATAAAAAACACGTTTTCAACGTACAAAAATGCCAAGTTACTCAAAAGTATTGATATCAAAATGACGCCAAGTTACGGTACTAACTACGGTACTAGGCTATCTTGCCTCACCGAAATTAAATAAGATGTAGGCTATTCCAAAGCAATGCTACCCAATATTTCCTCAGTTCTTTCAAGTCACTTGGCCCTGTGTTTTGTAATCTTACCATTTTACAATGTCATGCAAACTTTGTGTAAGATCAGAGTCAAATATTTCGAATTGCCTCATGGAACACATTGAAATTCATGTACAAAACTGCTGCTCAGTAAGTACAAGAAGCATATTTCTCCAGAAAACATATGTTTGCACTTGCTTCTGAACTGAATTTGAGTACATGTACAAGTTATTGTATATTTGCTACGTACAATAAATACTGCATGTAAAATACATATTGTACATACATACATAGAGAAATTCTTTATCCACATGGGGACATTTCCCTCGCAGCATGTTACATTCACATTTACGAACACACACTTATACCAAGACACATACTATCATTCACGCAACAGAAAGGCTGGGCAGCGAAATACATACATACCAATACAAATTGGACATATACACGCCTATTCAATCAATCTTGACTGTGAGAGAGCCATCCACACATATGTTTGGCCTGTCCATGTAGTGCATGCTTATACACACAGGGACAAGTGACTTGAAAGAACTGAGGAAATATTGGGTAGCATTGCTTTGGAATACATCTTATTTAATTTCGGTGAGGCAAGATAGCCTATATTGTTTGTAGTACCGTAACTTGGCGTCATTTTGATATCAATACTTTTGAGTAACTTGGCATTTTTGTACGTTGAAAACGTGTTTTTTATGAGATAATTAATTTACTGAGAATATAATAACAAATTAACAACAACAACAATAATAATAATATTTATAAAAATACATGTTTGAAACTGGAAAACTGATTTTTTTAAATTTATTTTTTTATAGATGGCTGGAAAAGAAAGGAGTAAAAGCAAGGTGTGGAGTTATTTTGATTTCACACACTTAAAGATGGTGTTAATATATATATTTAATTTAATATCATCTTTTACATTTTTTTATCTAAAAAGTTCTTTGTGTGTTTATTTTTATTTTTATTTGTTTGCTTATAAGTTAAATGTTCTTAAATATAGAAACTTAAAATATAAGTTTTTTAAATTGATTTGAAAATGTTGCATTTTTTGACAAAATATCGGTCAAAACATCAGTAATCGGTGGGCTAGGACTCTTCAAAATCGGGATCGGCATCGGACCCAAAAATCTGGCATCGATCGGGCTCTAGAACAGTGTATGATGCAGGAAACTGACACAATGCAGTTAGTCAACACAATTCCAAATATAGCCAAGGCAAATAAGTTCAAAACTCCCGCAGCAGTTATGCAAGGCACGGCATTCAATAGAATTACAGATCATAAAATTAGGACAGGCACTGACTCAGAAGATAAAGAGTGTAAAACCTTTCAGCAAGGTGAGGATTATGTGAACTATGTTTAATTTTCTGAACCCAGCAGTTTTAACTGTTAACACCCTCGTTTGGCATCCGGCACTCTGAATACCGAACACAGTGCATCAGCAGCTAAAACACCTCACTTATCCAACATGTAAAATATATTTATTTCATTTTAATTTGGTAATTATTATCAAACATATCAAATCTAAAGACAAGGTTCAACTACCTTAAAACAATTAACAAAGGTTATAGACATGGACAGTCACACAAGGAATGTTTGAAAGAAGATACCAAACCACAGCGTGTTTGTCCCAAAGTAATCAAAGGATGTGCCAAGACCAAAATTTAAAAACAAAAAGGCAGCAGAATATTTTAAAAAACCAGAGATGAAATGTAGACAACAGACCCAGATGCTAGAATGCTAACTACAAGAAAGCCACATATTTTATCTAGTGGGAGGGGAGGGGGGAGGGGAATGGACACCCCCTCTGACATACATACACACACACACACACACACATGCAGACCCACACTCACACACACACACACATACAGATCCACACTCACACAGACACACACACACACCACACACACACACACACATACACACACACACGCATACAGACCCACACTCACACACAGACACACACATTCACACACACACACATACAGACCCACACTCACACACAGACACACAATCACACACACACACACACAGACACACAGACACACACACACACACACACACACACATACAGACCCACACTCACACACAGACACACACATTCACACACACACACACACACACACACACACACACATACAGACCCACACTCACACACAGACACACATTCACACACACACACACACACACACACAACACACATACAGACCCACACTCACACACAGACACACACACACACATGGAGACTCACACACAGACACACACATTCACACCTCCAATGGCTACCCCCAAGTTCGTCCTCTGTCTTATCTCTAGGT
The DNA here is from genome assembly GCA_025169545.1 of Anguilla japonica. Classification (NCBI taxonomy): domain Eukaryota; kingdom Metazoa; phylum Chordata; class Actinopteri; order Anguilliformes; family Anguillidae; genus Anguilla; species Anguilla japonica. Next base: position 8,354,251 of record CM045898.1, on the reverse strand, counting down.
TATCCTGGCCAAGTGTTTTGAAGCTTTCTATGGCTCAGAACAGCCAAATGGCGAATTAGACTAACTAACATGTAAAATCAAGATTTTGGCTAGCTGTTTTACAACTTATTTGATCCACTAAAGTACATCTGCATGGATAAAGCTACAAATTCATAAGAAATTGTCCCACACTGCTAATTAGCTAACGTGTTTAAAAAAACTTTTAAAAATTTGCCTATCGATTATATTGTTGTCATCAGCTAATTGCAAATTATTCAGTCGTCAACCTCGTGCCACTTATTTGTGAGCTAACCCCTAAATGCTAATTGAGTGAATTGCACAGGAACATGCCCATATTGGCTATTCATTTTTAAATTGGCTAAATGTTTCGGAAAGTCCTGTGAATCGCATAATAACATAGGCCTGTGCCAGGTTCATGTAGGAATTCACATCCAAAGCACAGTAGGTGAAATTACTTTCACTAGGAACTAGAGACTGAAGTTGGAATCAGTCACTGCATGACTCACTTGTTCACTAGGAACTGAAGTCAGTGAACAAGAGTCTGTAGTTGGAATCAGTCGCTGCATGACTCTCGTCTCGTTTGTGGAAGTCCATCCATCCATTATCTATACCCGCTTATCCTGGTCAGGGTCACAAGGCGAGAGGCAGGAATACACCCTGGACAGGTCGCCAAACTATCACAAGGCACACATAACATTCACTCACCATTCACACACACTCGGAGTACCCGGAGGAAACCCACATGAACACGGGAGAACAGGCAAACTTCACACAGAAAGGCCCAGGCCGGGATTCAAACCCAGGACGTTTTTGCTGTGAGGCGACAGTGCTGCCAGCAGAATAAAATGTCATTTTATTCACAATCCTTTCAGAAACACCGCAATCCTGCAGCACAAACCAGTGTGTGATGAAGGAGTAAAACTCATCTTCATCAAAAGGTCAGGGTGTGAAAGAGAGTGGGGTAAATGTATGGATGTCATTAGAGTTCATAGCAGGTAAATGGAGATGGATGAAGACTGCAATGTGTGACAGGCCTGAAACGTTTTACTATGCAGGTCAATGTTTTATCATGTCAATCAGACAGTCTGTATCCAGTTCTCACCAGTGACCTATTACAACAGGGACAGGGATTGTTTGACATCAGTACTCTCTTTTATTGATTTATTATCCCCCGTAGTTAGTTTATGTTTCAAAAAGATTACTTTCAGAAGGTCCTGAAAATGAATGGGAGTGAACTGGGAGCTGGACAACCAGGAGGAACGGCGATGCTGTTAACGGTTAACAGGGACAGCATATGTTGCTAGTATTCACACTATCCAAATACAATGAGGTAAGGTCCACAAAATTACTTGTGAAATATCCTTTTAATTATCTTGGTACCTAATTAATTTAATTTGAGGATTGTGGGTATGCATCACAAGTTCTTTGTGTGTTCTTTTTCTTTATTTATCAATCTGTTGGGGAGAATCACGTGACCTACTGGGAAGATGGCTGCCTAGTGATTTTGTCCCTTGCCCTCTCTCCTCTTCATGTAACTGTTTTCATTACAACTTAACTGTTCACTCCCAGTACAGTTTATTGGTGCTGTTGACCAATATATAAAATATATCAATTTCTTCAAAAACAAAGACTCTTTCAGGCAAGACTCACCCAGAAAGGGACATGATGAGGAATCCTGTGTCATGCTATCAGCCATTGTAGAGGCTGTGTTAGAAAAACACAGACAATATATTGAGACACAGCTCTCCCAGATCGAGGGCGAAACCCGGTCCATATGAGCTGGAATCTCTCAATATCCGCTCGGCATGAAAAAGCTACAGGCTGAATTTGCCGGTTTGAAAGCCAAAGTTAAACTAGCCGAAACTGCTGCCTCGCTGCACCAGGGCAAACAGGATCAGTTTGAGGCTAAAATGGCGGAGCTGGAGGATAGGAGCAGGTGATGCAACCTTCGCATTGTTAACCAACCAGAGAATTGGTTTGGTTTTCTTACCAATTCCCTCAAAGAGTGATTCCCCTCTCTGGCTGACAGGACTATAGAAGTAACGAGGGCCCACCGTTTCTATGGCAGCTGATCAAAAACTGCAGACAGGCCTAGAACATTGATTATTAATCTGCTGGGGTACACGGATCAACAGCATATTTCCCAAGCCGCCAGGAAATCACCAGTGAAGTTGAACAGGATAGTAATTAGTTTTTATCCAGACTTCAGTTATTACACAGCACAGCGGCACAGAGCCTTCTCTTCTCTAATGGCAGTAACCTGTGATCGCGGTCTCCAGACGTTCCTAATATACCCAGCCACACTGAAGCTCACTCACAATGGTGCACAGCACCTTTTCAAGTCTCCGGCTGAGGCAAGTCCGTTCATCAAATGTCTTTCCTGCTAGAGCTGTTCCATTCAACTGTAAGAGCTGGTATAGTGAAGCGGAAAGGTATGGGAGCAACAACAGCTCAGCAGTGAAACGGTCGGCCACACAAGCTCAGAAAGTGGCTTGCTGAAGCTTGTAGCATGTAAAAATCATCTTTCCATGGTTACAATACTCACTGCAGAGTTCCAAACTACCTCTGGAAACAACATCAGAACAAAAACTGCTCATCAAGAGCTTCATGAAATGGGTTTCCATGGCCAAGCAGCAGTACACAAGCCTAAGATCATGATGTGCAATGCCAAGCGTCAGCTGGAATGGTGTAAAACACACTGCCATTGGACTCTGGAGCAGTGGAAATGCATTCTCTGGAGTGATGAATCACACTTCTCTACCTGGCAGTCTGACAGACGAATCTGGGCTTGGCTATACAACTGTATAGTATGAAGGAGGAGGAATCATGGTCTGGGGCTGTTTTTCATAGTTTGGGCTAGACCCCTTAGTTCCTCTGAAGGGAAATCTTAATGGTACAGCATATAATGCCATTCAAGAAAATTGTGTGCTTCAACTTTGTGGCAACAGCTTGGGGAAAGCCCTTCCCTGTTTCAGCATGACACTGTTCCAGTGCACAAAGCAAGGCACATAAAGAAATGGTTTGCTGAGTTTGGTGGGGAAGAGTTTGTCTGGCTGGCACAGAGCCCTGACCTCCACTCCATCAAACACCTTTGAGTGAATTAGAAAGCTTACGCCCAACATCAGTACCCAACCTCATTAATGCTCTTGCAGCTGAATGGAAGCAAATCCCCGCAGCCATGTTCCAAAATTTACTAGAAAGCCTTCCCAGAAGAGTGGAGGCAGTTACAGAAGCAAAGGGGGGTCCAACTCCATATTAATGCCCATGGTTTTGGAATGAGATGTTCAACAAGGGTGTGATGTTCAGGTGTCCACACACTTTTGGAAATGTAGTGTATGAACATACCCCAGTCAATACGCTGATCTGCAAACTCGTATTCACACAATCATTGACGTTACAGGCTTTGAAAATGCAATCAGTAAATTTGTTTTCTTCCTTGTGACAAAATTCAGACATACACAACCATACTCAGGAATTATTTTTTGTTAAGGTCACACAGTACACAGCACTACTCACCCCAGTCTCTGCAGTTTACAGTTTGGACTCATCAGTCCAGCACAGAGCAGCTCCACTCCTGAATCTCGCAGGTTATTGTAGCTGAGGTCCAGATCTCTCAGGGGTGAGTCTGATGACTGGAGAGCTGAGGCCACAATACTACAGGACTCCTCTGTGAGGTTACAGCTGTTCAGTCTGCAAAGAAGAGTTCATATAGTATATTATAATTATATTAGGTATACATAAAACAAATGGTAAATGATACAAATGATAATGTTCAGTGATGAAGAGTGAAATTGAGGATTTTAAGGTTGATGATGCACTGAGGAAGAAGTCTGTGCTACACTCTCCAGCTGCAGCACTTTGGACCTGAGAATCAGACGTTCTGCTGGACTGAACTCTGACAGTTCTACAGATGTAATTCTGGCCAAAATGGCCTCTTTTCTTATTCTGAAAATTCTTAGAATTGGGGCTAAGGGCTCATCTACCTTTTCTATGATCTTTTCTCTGGACTTATCCTATTCCAAAAGTGTGGCTGTCATCTTTCAGAGTGGTCAGTCAGTTAGTTTGCAATGCTGTGGGATGTTTGACACAGCTACCACCAAAAGTAATGATGTAAAAGAGAACACACATCTTTCAGAGTGGACAGTGTGTTTGCTTCTTTACTTTTGGTTTTCTGTGACAGACTTCCCACAGCACTGCAACCTAACACACAGCTAAAGGCCGAGTCACTTTAAATAAGATTATCCATACATCCATCCATCCATCTAGGCATTGAGCAGACACTCATCCAGATGCATTTTTTATACACATAGCATCTGCATTGCATCCATTTATACAGCTGGATATATACTGAAGCAATGCAGGTTAAGTACCTTGTTCAAGGGTACAATGGCAGTTTCCCACCCAGGAATAGAGCCTGTGACCTTTAGGTTACAAGACCAGTTCCATAGCTATTATACTACACTGCCACCCTATCACAGTAGACACTTACAGGAGAACATGCAACATATACAGAACTGATAGACTTAGTCATAAGGGCACACCAGTCATACAAAGCCCCTTATTTACTGCCAGCTGGGCTGCTAGTTCTCCTGTGCCTGTAGGGGTGGTATAACTACCATGCAGCACCCCTGTCATTGTAGGAGGGGGGTCTGTTGGTGATGGTGGTAGGTACTAGAGTTCTGGTCAGGTCAGACTTTATTTTGTCAAATGTATAATAGTGTGGATTGTGGGAAATGTTCTCTGGATAGCATTTAAGGGAAGCTCAAGCAATTTACGTGCAAAGTACATGGCGCACTTATACACTGACTAGGGTGTGCATCTCTGCAAGAGCCAATCACTGTATTGGTGCCATAAATAAACTTCTCTTTCATCATCTTGTGTTGAAAATTTAACTATGGGGAATGACAGCCGGTCATGACCTCTGCAGAGTGTCTCATCATTGCACCAAGTCTGGCTCTGACAGACAGGTGCGTGTCCAATGCTAAAGGAGGCTACCGCCCTCCTGGAAGAGCACATAGGACACAGCAGCACTACTACAGACAAGGGCTACAGACAATAGCCAAGTGCTACAGACTCCAGTTCAAAGTGAAACCCCCCATTTCAACAGAGTCATTACTCTCAAACCCAAGAGAGCGCTGCCCATGTTTAAGAGGAAGAAATTTCTTGCCTCTTACAAAAAGGGGCGATACGTGTGATTCCCAAAGAACGAACCCAACAAAACCTTAATTATCCTTAATTCCAGGTCCCAAAGAAGGACGGTTCTCTATCTTCCTATCTTTAATCTCAGTGTTAAACATTTGAGGAAATATAATTTCAAAATGTTAACATGTTCAATGTCAGAACGACTGGTTTTAATTAGGGATGCAAATTTTGTGCAATTCTTTTAATCGATTGACGGCACCCATTCATTTATTAATAATGATAAACTGATTAGCTTAAAATCTTCTACATGACCTATAAAAAGAATGACTCAAAACAGACTTACCAATCAATGAGCTGTATCTATCAGAGAGGTTTTATTAAGACATGCTCAAACAATCATTTAAACAGGATTGTGTATTAAGGCCAAAACTACAAGAAGCAAAATCATAAAAACACAGATTCACAGACTGAGAAATCTGTTCAGGAGAGGAGGGACCGCTAAGGGCTGGCTGAACTGCCACTGTGATGGTGACAAAAGATATTTCTTATTAATTCTGCTTATTAATGCAAATGATTCATACTGCTTATTAATGCTGCTTATTCATACTGTTTATTAATGCTGCTTATTTATGCTGCTTATTAAAGCTGCTTATTTATGGTGCTTATTAATGCTGCTTATTAATGCTTAACTTTGTAATAAACTAATAGGCTTAACTTAATACTTAAGCATTTTTGTTAAGGAATATGAGCATGTCTACATGCTTTGGGGTCAGTCTGGTGTGCAGTCTGCTGAAGGTGAGACCAGCAGCTGAGAAGACGCGCTCAGATGGCACTGATGTTCCAGGAATGGACCAATAACATTTCACTAATGCTGCCAGTCGAGGGAACCATGAATTTATAATTTAAAATTTAAAAAATGTCTCTTTAATTTAAAATCTAATCACCAACATTATTCATTGAAATGGTTTAATGAAATTCAACAGTTTAATCTATAGAAATGAATCAATCAACATTCTTCTTAATGATTAACAGTTATCGATTAACTTAACATCCCTAGATCACATCAATAAATCTGAAAGATGCCTTCTTCCACGTAAGCATTTATCCCCTCAGATGAAATTTCTCCGCTTTTCCCATCGTGGTGTTTGCTACCCTTCGGCCTTTCCCTGAGTCCACGGGTGTTCTGTATTTGTGTAGAGGTGGGTTTGGCTCCATTGAGACTAATGAGGATCAGAATACTGACGTATTTAGACGACTGGCTGATTTTTGAAAGGCAGAGTTGTGCTGGACACTGAGTTCATACACATCTGTTGTCTCTAAGGTTCAGAGTAAACCTCCCCAAGAGTAATCTCTCCCCATCCTGGAGTGTAACATTCTTGGGAGTGGATTTAAACTCTGTCTCGCTGCGAGCTCACCTATCAGTGGACTGCATTTAATCACTCAGACTTGAGAACAAAAAAAAAAAGAACCAAATGTCCACAAATTTTCCAGGGAAGTCTGCCACTGCCGCTGCAGGGAAGTGTGTGTCTGCGCACGTCCTAGCCACCGCAGGGAAGTGTGTGTCTGCGCACGGCATCCTCGCCGCTGCAGGGAAGTGTGTGTCTGCGCACGGCATCCTCGCCGCTGCAGGGAAGTGTGTGAGTGTCTGCAGGGATGGCAGATCCCGGACGAGCCCCCATTTTGTTACGGCCGGTTCGAAAAAGCTGCAACAACCAGTCCAATGTACCAAAAAAAAAAAAAAAATCCAAAAACTGATCTAAAAACTCAGACATTTATTAGAATAAATAACTAAAACACAAACTAAAACAAAAGAAAACCCACAAAGTTTACCAAACAAAAAGGATCTTTACAAACACCAAAACCACAAAGCAAACCACAAGCTACACAAAAGAAACCCCAAAGAAGATCTCAAAGAAATGAACCTTATACAACCCACAAAACACAAACCACCCGAAAGAAAGATCTCCCCTGCCTCATACTGCTGGGCTTATGTTGGCTCACAGGCAGGTGGAGGAAATCAGGCAATTAGGTAATTAAGCAACTACCTCCACCTGCACTACCCAGGCAAGCAGAGGCAGGGGACGTAACAAATTCGCACCATAATGAAGAAAAACCCCCTAACACCTGTTCTACAAATCAGAAACACTCTCCATAATACAGGTATGGATGTGTCAGTACCTCCTGTCTGCAGAAGACTTCACAAACAATGACAGAAGCTACACTGCAAGATGCAAACCACAAGTTAGCATTAGCATAACACAAATCTGCCTACAATCAACACACCATCTCAATACATAATACCCATATTGATCATCTTAACGATCACCAAAAAAACCATCCTCCTAAATTGAAAATCTAGGAATTCATTAAGTATCGCACAATGTCAAAACCTTCTCACTGAACACAAATCAATGGAACAAAAATAACTGCCTCACTTAAAAATCTAAGTGACTTCACCACTGTTATATGTCAATGTGGTGGGGTGGGCGTGGTTTGAGCGTCGGCTGCAGAGAGAGAGAGTGTGAGAGGAGCGGCTCTCGGATCCTTCGCCACAACTGTCAGGTGGAGGTAATCAGCGCCGATAATTGATAATTGTTTAATTGCGCTGATTGCCTCTGATTGCTTTCAACAGTGAGCCTGGGGTTTTTAAAAGCGAGACCAGAAGCTGGAGAAAGAAGGACGCGCCGGTGAAAAGACGCCTGCGAAACCTCTGTGTTGCGGTTATTGTCAAAAACGCCGATGAAAAGACGTCTGCGAAACCTCTGTGTTGCGGGTATTGTCAGAAACGCAGAGGGCGTGAATAAAGAAGCACGAAAGTGCTAAGAACAAAAACGGTTGTCTCCCGTGAGTGTGTTTTAAGCCAGGAGGGGTGGCACTCACTTGCCACAGTGGTGGCCCGTACGGGGAGGCAGCTTGAAACATTACACAGTGGAGACAACCATGGAGCACAGCCAGGAGCAGGGGGAACCCGCACAACCGGTGGTAGAGCTGGCGAGGATGCTGGAGGGGATGGCGGCGATGCAGGAAAGGCAGGCGGCGATGCACGCTGAACAACTTCAGGCTCTGCGGGCACAGACCTCCCTCCAGACTCAGGCTCTACTGCAGCTGGCTGCTGCGGGAGAAACCGGCTCCCGAGAGCGACAGACCAGACCCCCCGTAGCACTCTATCTGCCCAAGATGACCCCGGAGGACGACGCGGAGGCATTCCTCGACGGGTTTGAGGTGGCCGCGAGCGCGTGTCAATGGCCGGAGGAGGAGTGGGTCGTCCGCCTCCTGCTCCTCTTAACTGGGGAAGCCCAACAAGCTGCACACAGCTTACCCCCCACAGCGCGAGCGGTTTATGCAAACCTGAAGAAGGCGGTCCTGGACCGCCTGGGGTACAGCCCGGGAGAGCACCGGCGACGGTTCCGGGAGACAGCCCTGGCAGGAGAGGACCGGCCGTTCGCATACGCCCAGAGACTGCTGGACATGGCGCGTCGGTGGCTGCGACCGGAACTCCGGTCAGCCGACGGGGTGGTAGAGCTGGTGACCCTCGAGCGATTTGTTGATGACCTCCCGGGGGAGACGGCGAACTGGGTGAGGTGCCATCGACCGACCGGGTTGGCGGCCGCCGTCACCCTGGCGGAGGACCACCTGGTGCTCTACCCCCGCGGCCAGTCGCAGCAGCAGCAGCGGCAGCAGCAGCAGCAGCAAGGACGGGCAGACACGGCTCCGCGCCGGAGAGCCCCTCCTCGTTTCCTTCCTCCCCCCCTTCCTTCCTCCCTTCCCCGTGCCCAAACCCCCTCATTTTCCCGCAACAACCCTTTTGTTTCTGTTTTCCCAGCCCCAGAATCAGTGGCGGGGGGGGTCTGACCCACAGAGGGCTCCTCAGACGCGCGGACCGGGGTGTTGGCGGTGCGGACAACCGGGTCACCTGCGCCGCGAGTGCCCGCTCATGGAGGTGGGGCAGGTGGTTTGTGTTGTCGGCCCGCCCACCTCCGCTCCCGACCCAGACGGAGCGTACTGTATTCCGGTAAGGATTCAAGGGAGTGAACACCAGGCGCTGTTGGACTCAGGGGCTATGTAGACCATGATTCAACAAAGCCTGGTTCGACCCGAGGCGTTGTTAGAAGCATCAAGGGTATCTATAAGGTGTGTGCATGGGGATTTACACGAGTACCCTATCGTCTCAGTGGAAATTCGGTGTCAAGGAAAAAAACATAAAATAAAGGCTGCAGTTAGCTCCCGCCTCTCGCACCCTCTGATTTTAGGCACTGATTGGCCGGGGTTCCGCCAGGCAGCTGGTAAGGTAGGGGGGGTGCGTTCACGACGGGTAGGGCTGTGTGATGTGTGTGCTGCTGTCAGCGGTGACGCGGGGTCGTCCGACGCGGCAGAGGGGGAGCCGGCACCAGTGGAGCCTCCGGGGGAGACTCCGCAGGTACCGGTGTTTTGCCCCATGGAGGATTTCCCACTCGAGCAGTCTCGTGATGACACCCTACGCTTTGCCTTTGACCGCGTGATGTCCATTGATGGTCAGCAGGTGCGCCCTGATGCAACACTCACTCACCCGTATTTTGTAATAATTCGGGATAGGTTATACAGAGTGTGTCGTGACACTCAGACTGATGAGGAAATCACCCAATTGCTGGTGCCTAAAAGCTCTCGGGAAATGGTTTTCCAGACGGCTCATTTTAACCCCATGGCTGGTCATTTAGGGTATGAAAAAACACTGAACCGGATAATGGCTCGTTTCTATTGACCGGGCATTTGGGCCGACGTGCGTCGGTGGTGTGCGTCGTGCCCTGAATGCCAACTAGTAAATTCCCCGGCTATCCCAAAAGCGCAGTTGCGCCCCCTTCCGCTAATGGAGGTCCTTTTTGAGAGAGTGGGGATGGACCTCACCGGGCCATTTGATCGGCGCACGCAGGGATACCGTTTCGTGTTAGTTCTGGTGGATTAGGCGACAAGGTATCCTGAAGCAGTTCCTTTGCGCAGCATTTCGGCAAAAAGTGTTGCGCAGGCATTGTTTCAAATAATCTCCCGAGTCGGAATCCCGAAAGAGATTCTGACTGACCAGGGCACGCAGTTTATGTCACGCACACTACGCGAGCTGTACGGGTTATTGGGCATTCAATCTATTAGAACCAGCGTGTACCATCCCCAAACGGATGGGCTTGTTGAGCGTTTTAATAGAATGTTGAAGTCTATGATCCGGAAGTTCGTTCATGAGGATAGCCGTAATTGGGATAAGTGGTTATCTCCTCTGGTGTTAGCAGTGCGGGAGGTGCCCCAGGCCTCCACGGCATTTTCTCCCTTTGAACTACTGTTCGGTAGGAAACCCCGGGGGATATTGGACCTAGTTAAAGAAAACTGGGAGGAGGGTCCGAGTCCTAGTAAAAATGAATTACAGTACGTGCTGGACCTGCGAGCAAAACTCCATACACTGGGTAAGTTGTCACGGGAGAATTTGCTCCAGGCGCAGGCACGTCAGCAACAGCACTACGACAGAGGAGCTAAACTACGTCAATTTTCACCGGGAGATAAAGTTCTTGTGTTACTCCCTACCTCTAGTTCTAAATTACTCGCCAAGTGGCAAGGGCCCTTTGCGGTCACACGGAGAGTGGGGGAGGTTGACTATGAGGTAGAGCGTACTGATAGAGAGGGGGCAAAACAGATTTATCACCTCAATCTCCTGAAAGCGTGGAAGGAGGTGGTGGCTGTCTCTCTGGTTACGGTGGATAAGGAGAGAGATGAGCTGGGGCCGGAGGTACCAAATTCATCCAATCAGACCTCAACCCTTTCAGATGACCATCTCTCACCGAATCAGAGAGCAGACCTTGCCTTGTTGCAAAAGCGTTTTGCTGATGTGTTTTCCCCCATACCAGGACGCACGCACCTCATACACCACCACATTGACACTTCCCCGGGGGTGACGGTGCGGACCCGCCCCTATAGGTTGCCGGAACACAAAAAGAAATTGGTTCAGGCAGAGATAAAGGCAATTCTAGAGCTGGGGGTAATAGAGGAATCCCACAGTCCCTGGAGTAGCCCCATTGTGCTGGTAGGTAAGCCTGATGGGTCTATTCGCTTCTGTGTGGATTATAGAAAAGTAAATGAAGTGTCACGGTTTGATGCTTATTCAATGCCTCGGGTCGACGAGCTCTTGGATCGGCTTGGCACGGCTCGATTTTTTTCAACGCTGGATTTAACCAAAGGTTACAGATTCCCTTATCTGCCAAATCTAAGGAAAAAAAAACGGCTTTCTCCGCTCCGGATGGTTTGTACCAATTCAGGACACTTCCGTTTGGGTTATTCGGAGCCCCTGCCACCTTCCAGCGCCTGATGGATCGGGTATTGCGTCTGCATGCTGGATATGCTGCTGCCTATCTGGATGACGTAATTATCCATAGCAGCAGTTGGGAGCAGCATTTGCAGCATGTGGGGGCAGTGCTTGAATCCTTAAGGCAGGCAGGGCTCACGGCTAACCCAAAGAAGTGTGCGATTGGCCGAGCGGAGGTACGGTATTTGGGGTACCACTTGGGAAGTGGACAGGTGCGGCCTCTAGTGGACAAAACTGCTGCGATTGCAGCCTGTGCCCGACCCAAGTCAAAAAAAGAGGTAAGGAGGTTCTTGGGGCTGGCCAGCTATTACAGAAGATTCATCCCGGCATTTTCGGAGCTAACCAGCCCCCTAACTGACTTAACCTGAAAAGGTGCCTCAGATCCGGTCCAGTGGGCGGAACCGTGCCAGCGGGCGTTTGAGAGGGTAAAAGAAGCTCTCTGTGGGGAGCCGCTCTTGTTCACACCTAACTTCTCTCTCCCGTTTATCTTGCAGACCGATGCGTCGGACAGAGGGCTGGGGGCTGTTTTGACCCAGCAGGTGGAGGGAGTCGACCGCCCCGTGCTGTACATTAGCCGAAAACTGTCACAACGGGAGGCGAAGTACAGCACGGTGGAGAAAGAGTGCCTCGCCATTCGGTGGGCGGTCGGAGCCCTCGTTATTACCTTCTGGGTCGCCCATTCACCCTCTGTTCGGACCATGCCCCCCTCCAATGGCTCCACCGCAAGAAAGATACCAACGCCCGATCACTCGGTGGTATCTGGTTTGCAGCCTTTTAACTTCAAAGTGATCCATAGACCGGGCGCATGGATGGTCGTGGCTGACTTCCTCTCTCGCCCCCAGGAGGGGGAGGGGGGGGGAGGGGGGGTTGGTCATCGGCCGGATGGCTTCCCCGGCCTAAGTCGGGCGGTGGGGGTATGTGGTGGGGTGGGCGTGGTTTGAGCGTCGGCTGCAGAGAGAGAGAGTGTGAGAGGAGCGGCTCTCGGATCCTTCGCCACAACTGTCAGGTGGAGGTAATCAGCGCCGATAATTGATAATTGTTTAATTGCGCTGATTGCCTCTGATTGCTTTCAACAGTGAGCCGGGGGTTTTTAAAAGCGAGACCAGAAGCCGGAGAAAGAAGGACGCGCCGGTGAAAAGACGCCTGCGAAACCTCTGTGTTGCGGTTATTGTCAAAAACGCCGGTGAAAAGACGTCTGCGAAACCTCTGTGTTGCGGGTATTGTCAGAAACGCCGAGGGTGTGAATAAAGAAGCACGAAAGTGCTAAGAACAAAAACGGTTGTCTCCCGTGAGTGTGTTTTAAGCCAGGAGGGGTGGCACTCACTTGCCACAGTCAACATTGTAATTGTATAAATAAAGGTGTCCTCCATCAGGTGGGGGAGTTGGTGGGCCAATTGAAAAATAATAAATAAATGAATAATTCATTAACACTGAAAAAAGTGTTATAACAGTGAAGACATATTGCAACACCCATGCAGCCAACAATTCACATCAACTATTAGCACTAAAAAACTGTCATCACCATGAATGAGTGTTTATAGCAGGTAAGCCTGCACTGAGGGACTTGAATCTTTTACCAGAAGGTAGAAGTAGGAATTTAGGATAAAATATGTGAGTGGGGTCTGATACTATTTTCTGTGCCTGTCTGATAACAGACTCCTCATATATCGTTTGAAGAGATGGGTGTTTCCCAACCCCCATAATATTCATAGCAGTCTGCACCAGATGAACCATCAGACAGTTCATTAGTTTTATGTTTCTGTTGTCACTTCACTTTTTAGTTGACTATCTCTCCCCTCAGCTGATCACTCTCACCTGTTCTGGCCGCATTCTCATGCACTGGCTAATCACTCATTTCATTCACCTGTTCCCTGTTTGCATGTTCACGCTCTGTTCTATTATCTCTCATTTCACTCACCTGGTTCTTTTGGTATATATTCTGTTTCCCTGTTCTTCCTTGCCAGATTGTGCCTCCTGTTTACAGTGCCTTTCCAGCGTTTACCCTCTCATTTGTTTGACTCGTGTTTAGATCTTGCTTTTTTTTCCCGATCACCGATTTTTGCCTGCTGTCTTTGTTTTGCTGATTCCTGTTCTGACCGCCGCCTGTTTACCGACTTTGATTTTGCCTTCCGATTTTGTACTTTTGCCCCGGTGGTTTTTTCTGGTTTTGATCTTTGCACGAACTGACTACGAGACTGCCTGCTGTATTGTGTACTTCAAAATTAAATTTCTCCTACGGGAGTTTCGCCACTCTGTTGTCCGAGTCTGCATTTGGGTCCACCTCACTTCGACCCGTGACAATCAGTACAGTCAAGTAACCAAACCATAGGTTCGCCTGTGCCACTGTGGCTCTTTCACCTTTGCAATCACGCCTGTATTGTAATAATCTGGGAGTTAAGCAACATACCGATTAAAACAGACTGAAAAAAATGATAGATCTGTTTTTCTTGAATTACACATAATAGAAAATAATCCACCATCTGTATGTCCTTTATTTGGCAGATGCTTTTATCCAAAGCGATGTACAAAAGTGCATTTCATGGTCGTGGACAACTACAAAACACACGTTCAATAAGATACGATACTCATTTCGTACAGCTGTTTCTAGCTAAGAACACAGTTTAGTTCACGCATACAGACCCACACTCACACACAGACACACACACACACACATGGAGACTCACACACAGACACACACATTCACACTTCCAATGGCTACCCCCAAGTTCGTCCTCTGTCTTATCTCTAGGTTATCCTGGCCAAGTGTTTTGAAGCTTTCTATGGCTCAGAACAGCCAAATGGCGAATTAGACTAACTAAAATGTAAAATCAAGATTTTGGCTAGCTGTTTTACAACTTGTTTGATCCACTAAAGTACATCTGCATGGATAAAGCTACAAATTCATAAGAAATTGTCCCACACTGCTAATTAACGTGTTTAAAAAAATTTGCCTATCGATTATATTGTTGTCATCAGCTAATTGCAAATTATTCAGTCGTCAACCTCGTGCCACTTATTTGTGAGCTAACCCCTAAATGCTAATTGAGTGAATTGCACAGAAACATGCCCATATTGGCTATTCATTTTTAAATTGGCTAAATGTTTCGGAAAGTCCTGTGAATCGCATAATAACATAGGCCTGTGCTAGGTTCATGTAGGAATTCACATCCAAAGCACAGTAGGTGAAATTACTTTCACTAGGAACTAGAGACTGAAGTTGGAATCAGTCACTGCATGACTCACTCGTTCACTAGGAACTGAAGTCAGTGAACAAGAGTCTGTAGTTGGAATCAGTCGCTGCATGACTCTCGTTCTCGTTTGTGGAAGTCCATCCATCCATTATCTATACCCGCTTATCCTGGTCAGGGTCACAAGGCGAGAGGCAGGAATACACCCTGGACAGGTCGCCAAACTATCACAAGGCACACATAACATTCACTCACCATTCACACACAATCGGAGTACCCGGAGGAAACCCACATGAACACGGGAGAACAGGCAAACTTCACACAGAAAGGCCCAGGCCGGGATTCAAACCCAGGACGTTTTTGCTGTGAGGCGACAGTGCTGCCAGCAGAATAAAATGTCATTTTATTCACAATCCTTTCAGAAACACCGCAATCCTGCAGCACAAACCAGTGTGTGATGAAGGAGTAAAACTCATCTTCATCAAAAGGTCAGTGTGTGAAAGAGTAGTGGGGTAAATGTATGGATTTCACTAGAGTTCATAGCAGGTAAATGGAGATGGATGAAGACTGCAATGTGTGACAGGCCTGAAACGTTTTACTATGCAGGTGAATGTTTTACCATGTCAATCAGACAGTCTGTATCCAGTTCTCACCGGTGACCTATTCCTACAGGGACAGGGATCGTTCAACATTAGTACTCTCTTTTATTGATCTATTATCCCTCATAGTTAGTTTCTTTTTTAAAAAGATTACTTTCAGAAGGTCCTGAACATGAATGGGAGTGAACTGGGAGCTGGACAACCAGGAGGAACGGCGATGCTGCTAACGGTTAACAGGGACAGCATATGTTGCTAGTATTCACACTATCCAAATACAATGAGGTAAGCTCCACAAAATTACTTGTGAAATATCCTTTTAATTATCTTGGTACCTAATTAATTTAATTTGAGGATTGTGGGTATGCATCACAAGTTCTTTGTTCTTTTTCTTTATTTATCAATCTGTTGGGGAGAATCACGTGACCTACTGGGAAGATGGCTGCCTAGTTATTTTGTCCCTTGCCCTCTCTCCTCTTCATGTAACTGTTTTCATTACAACTTAACTGTTCACTCCCAGTACAGTTTATTGGTGCTGTTGACCAATATATAAAATATGTCAATTTCTTCAAAAACAAAGACTCTTTCAGGCAAGACTCACCCAGAAAGGGACATGATGAGGAATCCTGTGTCATGCTATCAGCCATTGTAGAGGCTGTGTTAGAAAAACACAGACAATATATTGAGACACAGCTCTCCCAGATCGAGGGCGAAACCCGGTCCATACAAGCTAAAATCTCCCAATATCCGCTCGGCATGAAAGAGCTACAGGCTGAATTTGCCGGTTTGAAAGCCAAAGTTAAACTAGCCGAAACTGCTGCATCGCTGCACCAGGGCAAACAGGATCAGCTTGAGGCTAAAATGGCGGAGCTGGAGGATAGGAGCAGATGATGCAACCTTTGCATTGTTAACCAACCAGAGAATTCTGAAGGATCCGACCCGGTTGGTTTTCTTACCAATTCCCTCAAAGAGTGATTCCCCTCTCTGGCTGACAGGACTATAGAAGTAATGAGGGCCCACCGTTTCTATGGCGGCTGATCAAAAACAGCAGACAGGCCTGGAACATTGATTATTAATCTGCTGGGGTACACGGATCAACAGCATATTTCCCAAGCTGCCAGGAAATCACCAGTGAAGTTTAACGGGATAGTCATTAGTTTTTATCCAGACTTCAGCGATTACACACACAGCACAGAGCCTTCTCTTCTCTAATGGCAGTAACCTGTGATCGCGGTCTCCAGATGTTCCTAATATACCCAGCCACACTGAAGCTCACTCACAATGGTGCACAGCACCTTTTCAAGTCTCCGGCTGAGGCAAGCCAGTTCATCAAATGTCTTTCCTGCTAGAGCTGCTCCAGTCAACTGTAAGAGCTGGTATAGTGAAGCGGAAAGGTATGGGAGCAACAACAGCTCAGCAGCGAAGCGGTACGCCACACAAGCTCACAAAATGGGGTGCTGAAGCTTGTAGCGTGTAAAAATCATCTTTCCATGGTTGCAATACTCACTACAGAGTTCCAAACTACCTCTGGAAACAACATCAGAACAAAAACTGCTCGTCAAGAGCTTCATGAAATGGGTTTCCATGGCCAAGCAGCAGTACACAAGCCTAAGATCATGATGTGCAATGCCAAGCGTCAGCTGGAGTGGTGTAAAACACACTGCCATTGGACTCTGGAGCAGTGGAAATGCATTCTCTGGAGTGATGAATCACACTTCTCTACCTGGCAGTCTGATGGACGAATCTGGGCTTGGTGGAATGCATAGTGCCAACTGTATAGTATGAAGGAGGAGGAATCATAGTCTGGGGCTGTGTTTCATGGTTTGGGCTAGACCCCTTAGTTCCTCTGAAGGGAAATCTTAATGCTACAGCATATAATGCCATTCAAGAAAATTGTGTGCTTCAACTTTGTGGCAATAGCTTGGGGAAAGCCCTTTCCTGTTTCAGCATGACACTGTTCCAGTGCACAAAGCAAGGCACATAAAGAAATGGTTTGCTGAGTTTGGTGGGGAAGAGTTTGTCTGGCTGGCACCAAGCCCTGACCTCCACTCCATCAAACACCTTTGAGTGAATTAGAAAGCCTTATGCCCAACATCAGTACCCAACCTCATTAATGCTCTTGCAGCTGAATGGAAGCAAATCCCCGCAGCCATGTTCCAAAATCTACTAGAAAGCCTTCCCAGAAGAGTGGAGGCAGTTACAGAAGCAAAGGGGGGTTCAACTCCATATTAATGCCCATGGTTTTGAAATGAGATGTTCAACAAGTGTGTGATGTTCAGGTGTCCACACACTTTTGGAAATGTAGTGTATGAACATACCCCAGTCAATATGCTGATCTGCAAACTCGTATTCACACAATCATTGAGGTTACAGGCTTGAAAATGCAATCAGTAAATTTGTTTTCTTCCTTGTGACAAAATTCAGACATACACAACCATATTTTTTGTTAAGGTCACACAGTACACAGCACTACTCACCCCAGTCTCTGCAGTTTACAGTTTGGACTCAGCAGTCCAGCACAGAGCAGCTCCACTCCTGAATCTCCCAGGTTATTGCAGCTGAGGTCCAGATCTCTCAGGGGTGAGTTTGATGACTGGAGAGCTGAGGCCACAATATTACAGGACTTCTCTGTGAGGTCACAGCTGTTCAGTCTGTAAAGAAGAGTTCATATATTATATTATAATTATATTAGGTATACATAAAACAAATGGTAAATGATACAAATGATTATGTTCAATGGTGAAGAATGAAATTGAGGATTTTAAGGTTGATGATGCACTGAGGAAGATGTCTGTGCTACACTCTCCAGCTGCAGCACTTTGGACCTGAGAATCAGACGTCCTGCTGGACTGAACTCTGACAGTTCTACAGATGTAATTCTGACCCAAAATGGCCCCTTTTCTTATTCTGAAAATTCTTAGAATTGGGGCTGAGGGCTCATCTACCTTTTCTATGATCTTTTCTCTGGGCTTATCCTATTCCAAAAGTGTGGCTGTCATCTTTCAGAGTGGTCAGTCAGTTAGTTTGCAATGCTGTGGGATGTTTGACACAGCTACCACCAAAAGTAATGATGTAAAATAGAACACATCTTTCAGAGTGGACAGTGTGTTTGCTTCTTTACTTTTGGTTTTCTGTGACAAACTTCCCACAGCACTGCAACCTAACACACAGCTAAAGGCCGAGTCACTTTAAATAAGATTATCCATACATCCATCCATCCATCTAGGCATTGAGCAGACACTCATCCAGATGAATTTTTTATACACATAGCATCTGCATTGCATCCATTTATACAGCTGGATATATACTGAAGCAATGCAGGTTAAGTACCTTGTTCAAGGGTACAATGGCAGTTTCCCACCCAGGAATAGAGCCTGTGACCTTTAGGTTACAAGACCAGTTCCATAGCTATTATACTACACTGCCACCCTATCACAGTAGACACTTACAGGAGAACATGCAACATATACAGAACTGATAGACTTAGTCATAAGGGCACACCAGTCATACAAAGCCCCTTATTTACTGCCAGCTGGGCTGCTAGTTCTCCTGTGCCTGTAGGGGCGGTATAACTACCATGCAGCACCCCTGTCATTGTAGGAGGGGGGTCTGTTGGTGATGGTGGCAGTTACTAGAGTTCTGGTCAGGTCAGACTTTATTTTGTCAAATGTATAATAGTGTGGATTGTGGGAAATGTTCTCTGGATAGCATTTAAGGGAAGCTCAAGCAATTTACGTGCAAAGCACATGGCACACTTATACACTGACTAGGGTGTGCATCTCTGCAAGAACCAATCACTGTATTGGTGCCATAAATAAACTTCTCTTTCATCATCTTGTGTTGAAAATTTAACTATGGGGAATGACAGCCGGTCATGACCTCTGCAGAGTGTCTCATCATTGCACCAAGTCTGGCTCTGACAGACAGGCGCGTGTCCAATGCTAAAGGAGGCTACCGCCCTCCTGGAAGAGCACATAGGACACAGCAGCACCACTACAGACAAGGGCTACAGACAATAGCCAAGTGCTACAGACTCCAGTTCAAAGTGAAACCCCCCATTTCAACAGAGTCATTTACTCTCAAACCCAAGAGAGCGCTCCCATGTTTAAGAGGAAGAAATTTCTTGCCTCTTACAAAAAGGGGCGATACGTGTGATTCCCAAAGAACGAACCCAACAAAACTTTTATTATCCTTAATTCCAGGTCCCAAAGAAAGACGGTTCTCTACTTCCTATCTTTAATCTCAGTGTTAAACATTTGAGGAAATATAATTTCAAAATGTTAACATGTTCAATGTCAGAACGACATTTTTTAATTAAAATTGGTTTTAATTAGGGATGCAAATTTTGTACAATTCTTTTAATCGATTGACGGCACCCATTCATTTATTAATAATGATAAACTGATTAGCTTAAAATCTTCTACATGACTTATAAAAAGAATGACTCAAAACAGACTTACCAATTAATGAGCTGTATCTATCAGAGAGGTTTTATTAAGACATGCTCAAACAATCATTTAAACAGGATTGTGTATTTAGGCCAAAACTACAAAAAGCTAAATCATAAAAACACAGATTCACAGACTGAGAAATCTGTTCAGGAGAGGAGGGACCGCTAAGGGCTGGCTGAACTGCCACTGTGCTGGTGACAAAAGATATTTCTTATTAATTCTGCTTATTAATGCAAATGATTTATACTGCTTATTAATGCTGCTTATTCATACTGCTTATTATGCTGCTTATTAAAGCTGCTTATTTATACTGCTTATTAATGCTGCTTATTCATACTGCTTATTAATGCTGCTTATTTATGCTGCTTATTAAAGCTGCTTATTCATACTGCTTATTAATGCTGCTTATTTATGCTGCTTATTAAAGCTGCTTATTTATGGTGCTTATTAATGCTTAACTTTGTAATAAACTAATAGGCTTAACTTAATACTTAAGCATTTTTGTTAAGGAATATGAGCATGTCTATGTGCTTTGGGGTCAGTCTGGTGTGCAGTCTGCTGAAGGTGAGACCAGCAGCTGAGAAGACGCGCTCAGATGGCACTGATGTTCCAGGAATGGACCAATAACATTTCACTAATGCTGCCAGTCGAGGGAACCATGAATTTATAATTTAAAATTTAAAAAATGTCTCTTTAATTTAAAATCTAATCACCAACATTAGGTTATTCATTGAAATGGTTTAATGAAATTCAACAGTTTAATCTATAGAAATGAATCAATCAACATTCTTCTTAATGATTAACAGTTAATCGATTAACTTAACATCCCTAGATCACATCATGAATCTGAAAGATGCCTTCTTCCACGTAAGCATTTATCCCTCAGATGAAATTTCTCCGCTTTGCCCATCGTGGTGTTTGCGCTACCCTTCGGCCTTTCCCTGAGTCCACGGGTGTTCTGTATTTGTGTAGAGGTGGGTCTGGCTCCATTGGGACTAATGGGGATCAGAATACTGACGTATTTAGATGACTGGCTGATTTTTGAAAGGCAGAGTTGTGCTGGACACTGAGTTCATACAAATCTGTTGTCTCTTAAGTTTCAGAGTAAACCTCCCCAAGAGCAATCTCTCCCCATCCTGGAGTGTAACATTCTTTGGAGTGGATTTAAACTTTGTCTCGCTGTGAGCTCACCTAACAGTGGACTGCATTTAATCTCTCAGACTTGTAACTCTCTCAGTTCACACCGGGCTTGAGAGTAAAGTATCACACAAGCCTCAGACTGCAGGGGCGGATGGTGTCAGCCTCTCAGGTTTTGCTACTGGGGCTGTTAAGAATGAGGGGCTTTATGAGGTGGATTTCATCCCTCCACCACAGCCTCCAGCAACGATCTCCATCGCCGTCTCACGGTGACACACTCTGAGTCACTGGGAAAACAGACTTTTACACTCAAGGAACCCCTCTCAGGATCGTTCTCATGTGGAAAGTCATGAGGACAGACACATCCCTCTCTGGGGTGGGCACTCAGGGGGGTCACATGATGAATGGGAGGCGGCCAATCCAGCTGCACTCAGCTCACATCAATTATCTGGAGCTATTAACTATATGGACAGCTCTCAGATATTTTCTTCCCTGTCTGACATCATGTGCTCGTACGCTGCAATAATGACTGCGGTAGCATATGTCAATCACCAAGGTGGCATGCACTCCCTCCAGCTCCATGGTCTAGCCCACAGACTGTTGTTCTGGAGCAGCCGTCACTTTCTGTGGTTATGCGTGAGCCATGTTCAGATATTCTGAACGCAGGCGCGGATCTGCTGTCAAGGGGAAACCCACTGTACGAGGAATGGCATCTACATCCCCAGACTGTGGAAATGCTATGGCAGAGATTTGGCCGTGCAGCTGTAGATCACTTCAGAGGCGTTTTCCCCCCTCGTTCTCATCTCTCCCACTCCAGCCAGAGTGAGAGAGCAGAGCTTCACACTGATCCTAATCGCATGCAGGTGGCAGAAATTGCCATGGCTGGCTGAGATTATCCCTCTCCTTTATGTACAGCCATGCACGCTCCCACTACACATAGACCTCCTGTCTCAGGTGAACGGGGAAATACACCACCCCTGCCCCGAGCGAGTAGCTCTATGGGCTTGGCCTGTGAGAGGCATAACCTCGACACATTAGGGCTTCCCCCTCACGTGACTGCAACCATCTAGAGCACGAGAGCGCCCTCTACCAGGCCACTTTATGACAATAAGTGTCAGGTGTTAGAAAGATGGTGTGCCTCTTGTCAGTCAGTGCCTTACCAGTGCTCAGTTACTGATGTGCTGTGCTTTTCACAGAACCTTATGGATAAAGAGAAATCCTTTTCTACCATTAAGGTCTACCTGGCAGATATCACTGCTTGTCATGTTGGTTTCAGAGACCATGCAGTGGGGCAGCACCCCCTCATTCACAGGTTCATGAATGGGGCTCACTGTTCTCTGCCTGTTGCTAAAAAGCTCATTTCCCCTTGGGATTTATCACTGGAGCTGGAGGCTCTGTCTCTAAGGCCGTTTGAGTCTATATATAAAATTGTTGTCTCTCCAGACAGCGTTGCTGCTTGCACTGGCCTCAGCTAAGTGAGTCAGTGACCTCCATACGCTCTCAGTGTATCTCTTGTGCACAATATTCTCCCCTAATATGGACTGGGTTTTTCTTGAGCCCAATGCAGCCTTTATGCCTAAAGCTTCCCTCCTTTCACATGTGAGGTGTTGGAGCTTGCCATTTTCACCCACCACCTTTCTCCTCTGAAGAGGAGCATAGGCTGCATAAGCTGTGTTCTCCACACATATATGACAAAGACTAAGGCTTTTAGAAAGAGCGACCAGGGCCTGGGCCCCTGCCTGCAAAGGGAAAGCATCTCTAAGCAGCGGCTGTCCCATTGGCTTGTAGAAGCTATTGTTATGGCATATGATTCAAATCAGATAACGCCACCCTTGGGCCCGAGGGCTCATTCTATAAGCAGCATGGCTGCATTGTGGGCCCTATTCCATGGGGTCTCCTTACAGGAAATTTATTCAGCCACAGACTGGGTTTCTCTAGATCCTTTTGCTAGGTTCTACTGCCTGGACGTCACCAGGAGGCCGGTAGCCCACTCATTTCTGGGGGTGAGCTGTGTGTGAGGTGCACACATCTCCCCTCATTTGCTATGGGTTGTAGTACTTCACATTGTTCCTGGGTCCTGGCTATAGCTTTGGGCAGTGGAATGCGTTTAGTACTTCCCCACACGGGATGTGCCAGACACCACCCTCCCCTCAGGGGAGGAGGCATCCTTTGCTGGCCTGACAGTATCTCAGCTGTGAGCATAAGGCAATCTGGGAGTTGTCCATATCTCCCCATAGGCGGATCTCAAACACGAGATGAAAGAGAAATTTAGCTTACAATCGTAACCCCCAATGGAGAAATCCGCCAAGACTGCACTGATTGCCATGCATGAGAAGTGAATATGTTCACTGAGGAGTATTCAATTCAATTTTATTTCTATAGTGCTTTTTACAGACAGACTTTTTACAAACCGTCACAAAGACGCTTTACAGCGTAGAAAGGCAGGAAACAGAGCAAACAGGGCAAACACCAGGCGCTGCAGTGTGGCCTCCTTTAGCATTGGACATGCTTCTTTCTGTCAGAGCCAGACTTGGTGCAATTGGATGCTCTGCTAAGGTCAAGACTGGATGACATTCCCCATAGGTGGATCTCTCCACTCATTGTTTCAGAGAACTGGTTTTGGGGTAACAATAGATCAAGTTTTGGGGTAACACCCTTACTGGGGTACTCACTGGGCAAATCGTTAGTTTCACTAGCAGAATGGGCAGCTCCTCTGGGGAAAAAAATGATTGTATAAGAGAAACAATACACCTAATGATTAAAATTTTCTGCTGAAACATTTGGAGAAACAACTTACAGTTGACAACAGAAGTTTACATACACCTAGGCTAATGATTTTCAAACTCAGTTTTTCACAACTCCACACATGTCATGTTACCACACATTACTTTTGGCAAGTCAATTAGGGCATCTACTTTATTTCCATAAGAGGTCATTTCAAAACAATCGATTAGAGACAGATTTATTTCAGTGACATCACAACCTAGCTTGTTCCAGGATAGCTGCACCCTCATGCAAAAAGGAATTTTTAGCTTTTTTTTCTAGTAAATACAGGTTGATTTCTGATTTGAAGGCAGGGCCATATCTTTTATAAGGTAAAAACCAAACAAACCAGAGCCACATTATGAGTAGTTCTGTTCCCCTTTAATACTGTGTCCTTGTCTTACAGTTTTTCTCAAATGTTTACACACTAAAACTGGAACTATGCACACGATAGTGAAAACTTGAAGCTCGTGTGTCAACAACAAAGACTATTTCCGCAAAACTCTAAGCACAATTCCTTTGTTTTCACTCAAATAGCAATTCTAAATCACATCTTTGCACAACTCTACACACAAAATCTCATTTAGCACAATTTTGATAATCAAGCCTTGTTTGTTCACATGGAAAACACTGGCCTTCAAATGCCAAACTCTAATTACCAATTGGTCTCACTCACACCACACCTGCTCAAACTCAATTGGCTAAACTTTTCAATTATCTGCCAGAGCATAAAAGAGACCTCAAGTGACCTCTATTGTGTTGTAAAACAATGGAGCAACACAGAACACAGAGAGGTAGAGGAGGACGAGGACGAGGGAGACGAGCAAATATTTCAAACGAAATACGTGCAACTTTAGTTGATCACGTAATCAACCATGGGTTGACCATGACCGAAGCTGGGAGGCGAGTGCAATCCAATTTGAGCCGCTTCACCGTGGCCTCTGTTATCCGGGCTTTTAGAGATGAGAATAGGTGAGTAACCACTTCAATTGTCTTCTATTAGAGTACACTACTGAAATGCATAGTATACAGTAATATTATTTTGTGTCTTACATTTCTGAAATGTGTAGCCTATATATACTTTCTTTTCACAGAATTGAAAGACGACCAGCAAGTGGTGGCAGAGCTCGTATGTTCACAAATGAGCAAGAGACAGCTATAGTAGACATGGTGTTAGCTAATAATGCGATCAAACTGCGAGAAATTCAAAGAAGAGTAATCCAAGACAACACACCCATGTTCTCAAACATACACCGGGTCAGCCTTTCCACCATTGATCGTGTCCTGCGCCGAAATCATGTGAGAATGAAGCAAGTTTATCATGTGCCATTTGAGAGGAACTCTGACCGAGTAAAGAGCTACGCTATCAATATGTGCAAGTGAGTACAGGTGGTTACTGTGATTGACCACATTCTTTCAGTACTCTGTATAGACCTATTGCTGTTCACTCTGCACTTCAGTGTTCCTGTATGTAGGCCTATTGTCTGATATGGTCATGTTTTCTTTTCAGAGAGTTCTTGAACTTGATTCAAATGCTACTCCGCATGAATATATCTTCATTGACGAGGCGGGATTCAATCTCACCAAGACCAGGCGGCGGGGAAGGAACATCATTGGCCACCGCGCCACCGTTGATGTCCCTGGCCTGCGTGGTGGAAATGTGACTATGTGCACAGCCATATGTCACCGTGGTGTCATCCACCATCATGCAAATCTTGGTCCCTACAATACAGCCCGTTTGCTTATATTTCTAGATGCACTCCAAAATATCCTCATCCCCCCAGAAGGAGAGGGCCCAGACCAGCCTAACTATGTCATCATTTGGGACAATGTAAGTTTCCACCACGCTGCTCAGGTCCACAACTGGTTCAATATCCACCCACGATTTTCAGTCCTTTATCTGTCACCATATTCCCCCTTTCTCAATCCGATAGAAGAATTTTTTTCAGCATGGCGTTGGAAAGTTTATGACCGCAAACCCCATGAGCGTATGACCCTACTCCAGGCAATGGAAGAGGCATGTGGTGACATTGGTGCAGATGCATGCCAGGCCTGGATCCGTCATTCAAGGCGCTTTTTCCCCCGCTGCTTGGCCAGGGAAAATATTTCTTGTGATGTAGATGAAGTCCTCTGGCCTGATCGGGATCAAAGGCGGGATGCGGACTTTTTTTTTTTTTTTTTTTTTTTTTTTTTTCAGCAGGCCTACAAATGATTTTTATTTTTGCAGTCTGAAATTTTTTTACAGTAAAAAAAGATTTTCTTTGTTACCTTTTTGAATTTGTTCATTGATTTCATATGATAACAGATCATTACATCCATTGTCCAGACTGACACAGTCTAATCATTTTCTTAGAGCTTTGAGAAGACTCAAATGTTATCTATTTTGGCAAACCTCATAATTGCACTGATAAGGAAAATGAAAAAAACACTTCTAACAATGTTCAGTATTACTCATGATGGAACCTGGGTTGTGAGTGCAGCCCAACTGGACCTCATTGGCAGGACAATACAGTAAATGTGCATTGTATCATACACAATAACAACAACACTGAAAGTGATAACAGTTCACACACTTTGTGTGTGAATTAGAATTAGGTTTACCTAGCAAATGCACTATATGATGATATATTTACT
This sequence comes from Anguilla japonica, assembly GCA_025169545.1. Lineage (NCBI taxonomy): Eukaryota > Metazoa > Chordata > Actinopteri > Anguilliformes > Anguillidae > Anguilla > Anguilla japonica. The sequence continues at coordinate 8,328,021 of CM045898.1, read as the reverse complement.
GTATTGTATCATGGCAACAGTCTTTATATTTACTATAAAATTGCAGCCTATTTTGGGACCCCTTGAAAAGAAAACTAAAACTTCAAAAAAGGAGAAAAAATAAGCATTTTTTACACAATTTTATAAACTTGAATATGTAACATGACCTCATGAGGCTAGAACAAATATACAGTATTTTGATGGTTGTGTTTTTAAATTTATCGCACCAGTGTGAAATCAATGCTAATCCCCCCCCCCCCCCCCCCCCCTCTTTTTTTTTTTTTTCTTTTTTCTCCCCCCCCCCCCCCCCCCCCCCCCCCCCCCCCCCCCCCCCCCCCCCCCCCCCCCCCCCCCCCCCCCCCCCCCCCCCCCCCCCCCCCCCCCCCCCCCCCCCCCCCCCCTCCCCCCCCCCCCCCCCCCCCCCCCCCCCCCCCTCTCCCCTAAAAAAACCACCCCACAACACACAAAAAAACACCCCCCCCCCCCCCCCCCCCCCCCCCCCCCCCCCCCCCCCCCCCCCCCCCCCCCCCCCCCCCCCCCCCCCCCACCGCTTTTTTCCTATTTGGGGGGGGTTTTTTTTGTGTTTTTTTCCCCCTAGAAAGAATCGCTTTTGTCCTCTTTCGGCCCCGAACCTCGGGTTTTTTTTTTTTTTTTTTTTTTTTTTTTTTTTTTTTTTTTTTTTTTTTTTTTTTTTTTTTTTTTTTTTTTTTTTTTTTTTTTTTTTTTTTTTTTTTTTTTTTTTCTTCCCCTCCCCCCCCCCCCCCCCCCCCCCCCCCCCCCTTTCTCTCCCCCCCCCCCCCCCCCCCCCCCCCCCCCCCCCTTCTTAAAAAAAACCCCCCCCCCCCCCCCCCCCCCCCCCCCCCCCCCCCCCCCCCCCCCCCCCCCCCCCCCCCCCCCCCCCCCCCCCCCCCCCCCCCCCCCCCCCCCCCCCCCCCCCCCCCCCCCCCCCCCCCCCCCCCCCCCCCCCCCCCCCCCCCCCCCCCCCCCCCCCCCCCCCCCCCCCCCCCCCCCCCCCCCCCCATCTCCAATTTCTTTTCCCTTTTTTTTTCCCCCCCCATTTTTAAATTTTTCCTCTCCTCTAACCCCCCCCCCCAAAAAAAAACCCACCCCCCCCCCCCCCCCCCCCCCCCCCAACCCCCCCAAACCCCCCCCCCCCCCCCCCCCCCCCCCCCCCCCCCCCCCCCCCCCCCCCCCCCCCCCGCCCCCCTTGTCCCCCCCCTTTCATATTCCCCCCCCCCCCCAACCCACAAAGGCCATGCTGGAGTTGGGGTGTAATAGAGGAGTCCCACAGTGCCTGGAATAGCCCCATCGTGCTGGTAAGTAAGCCGTATGGCTCTATTCGGTTCTGTGTGGACTATAGGAAAGTGAATGCTGTGTCACATTTTGATGCCTATCCTATGCCTAGGGTCGACGAACTCCTGGATCGGCTGGGCACGGCTCGTTTTTTCTCGACATTGGATCTGACTAAGGGCTATTGGCAGATTCCCTTGTCTGCGAAGTCCAAAGAGAAATCGGCTTTCTCCGCTCCGGACGGTTTGTACCAATTCCGAACACTTCCGTTTTGGGTTTATTCGGGCCCCAGCCACCTTCCAGCGCCTGATGGATCGGCTGCTGCGTCCGCATGCTGCGTATGCTGCTGCCTATCTGGATGACGTTATCATCCACAGTAGCAGCTGGGCACAGCATATGCGGCATGTGGGGGCGGTGCTCGAGTCCTTGAGGCAGGCGGGGCTCACGGCTAACCCAAAGAAGTGTGCGATTGGCCGAGCGGAGGTACGGTATTTGGGGTACCACTTGGGAAGTGGACAGGTGCCCGACCTCTTGTGGACAAAACCGCGGCGATTGCGACCTGTCCACGACCCAAGACGAAAAAAGAGGGTGAGGAGGTTCTTGGGGTTGGCCGGCTACTATAGGCGGTTTTATTCCGGCGTTTTTTCACAGCTGACCAGCCCCTTGACTGACTTAACTCGCAAAGGTGCCTCAGATCCGGTCCAGTGGACGGAGCCGTGCCAGCGAGCGTTTGAGAGGGTAAAGGAAGCCCTCTGCGGGGACCGCTCTTGTTCACCCCTAATTTCTCTCTTCCTTTTATCCTGCAGACCGATGCATCGGACAGAGGGCTGGGGGGCTGTTTTGATCCAGCAGGTGGAGGGAGGTCGACCCGCCCGGTGCTGTACCTCAGCCGCAAACTATCACAGCGGGAGGCGAGGTAACAGCACGGTAGAAAAGGAGTGCCTCGCCATCCGGTGGGCGGGTCGGGGAAGGGTCCCTGCGCTACTACCTGCTGGGTCGCCCATTCACCCTCTGTTCGGACCACGCTCCCCTCCAATGGCTCCAACCGCATGAAGGATACTAACCCGCGAATCACCCGGTGGTATCTGGCTCTACAGCCCTTTAATTTAAGACCTATTCATATGAGGCCTGTGTGAATCATTTTGATTGAAAAAGTCAGTTTTGAGAAGAGAGAACATGATTTTGAATGCATGAATGCATTTTGCAAGAGATTTGTGTAGTTTTGGCAAAAGGTTAACTGTTGCTGTGCATTGTGTGTAGAGTTTTGAGAAATTGAGCTGTAGTTTCAGAAAATGTGTTTAAACAATTGAGAAAAACTGTAATATTGTAAATTAATATAGCCTCAGTTTGAGTTGCATGTTTTGACATGGAGGTTTATCCATTAGATTACACTGTGTGGCAGGGCTTGGTTTGTGAGGGAGGTTCGGGGCAATCAGAGGACCACGCCTACTGGGTAAGTAGGCACACACACCTGGATAACATTACTAATCAGTCCAGGGTTTAAAAGTGTGCGTTCTTTTCCCAGTAGGGGTCTGAGACTGGAGATTAACTAATGGCAATAAAAACAGTTAATGTATTTGTTTCTGGTTAACTCATACGTTTATCCTGTGTTTTGTATAAATAATCATGTAACTAATAAATTAGTAACATTATTTAACTACTAACTAAAGACAAATTTGTTTCATACTGAAGTCATGTGACCTGATTGTAAAGTGTTAGACTTTATTCTGACAAGGAAAAAAAAGTGTGAAAATATGTGGTTCATCATCCACATTATTGACATAATACTCACAAGGCCTTCTTGCAGTTCCTGACTACTGGTAGCAGTCTCCGATGACCTGCTGCTGATGTGTTGTAGGTCTTCAAGTCAAACTCATCCAGGATCTCCTCTGACATCACTAACACAAAGGCCAGAGCTGAACATTGGTCTGGTTCCAGCTTTTTAGCAGAAAGTTTTCCTGATCTCAGGGAATTCTGGATTTCCTGCACTAGAGAGTTGTCATTCAGTTCATTGAGACAGTGGAACAGATTAATGGTCCTCTCTGCTGAAAACTCCTCTCTGATCCTCTCCTTAATGTGCTGGACTGTTTTCCTAATGCTCTTTGATCTGCTTTCTGTCTGTGTCTGTAGTCTTTTAAGGAAAGTAAATACAGAGTTTGTTTTGTGTCTTCCTCCATCAGATCTTCTTCCTGTCTGTGTCAGTAGTCCCCCTGAGAGCTTCTGAATGGACTCCAGAGAGAGGCCAAGAAGGAATCGGAGGAAAAGGTCCAGGTGTCCATTCTTACTCTTTAAGGCCTGATCCACTGCACTCCTGTGTAACTCAGACAGCTGCACTCTGTCACTGTGAGGTGTTGATTCTTCTGCTCTGAGTACATTTCTGTTCTCATTTACACATGAATGAAACACAAACAAGGCAGCCAGATACTCCTGAATGCTCAGATGCACAAAGCAGTAGACCTTCTTCTGATCCAACCCACACTCCTCTTTAAAGATCTCTGTGCACACCCCAGAGTACACTGAAGCTTCACTGACATCAATGCCACTCTCTCTCAGGTCCTGTTTATAGAATATCAGATTGCCCTTTTCCAGCTGTAGAAAAGCCAGCTGCCCCAGTTTCAGGATGATTTCTGTATCTGATGCTGACATCTTTGGGTTCATCTCGTTGGTGCCACGATACTTCTGATTCTTCACATTAGTCTGAATGAGCAGGAAGTGTGTATACATTTCAGTCAGTGTTTTGGGAAGATCTTCACTCTCTGTTTTACCCAAAATTGTCTCCAGAACAGTAGCAGAAATGCAGCAGAAGACTGGTATGTGACACATGATGTAAAGACTCCTGGATGACTTTATGTGTGAGATAATTCTGTTGGCCTGGTTCTGATCTCTGATTCTCTTCCTGAAGTACTCCTCCTTCTGTGGGTCATTGAAACCTCGTACCTCTGTCACCTGGTGGACACACTCAGGAGGGATCTGATTGGCTGCAGCTGGTCGGGAGGTGATCCAGAGGAGAGCAGAGGGAAGCAGATTCCCCTTAATGAGGTTGGTCAGCAGCACATCCACTGATGATGACTCTGTTATATCACAGCAGATCTCATTGCTTCGGAAATCTAGAGGAAGTCGACACTCATCCAAACCATCAAAGATAAACACCACTTTGACTTCATCACCTTCAATACTTTTGATCTCTTTCAATTGTGGAAAGTAGTGCTTCAGAAGCTGCATCAGACTGAATTCTCTTTCCTTCTTCAAATTCAGATCTCGGAAAGGAAGGGTGAAGATGAAATCAACATCCTGATTGGCTTTTCCTTCTGCCCAGTCCAGAATGAACTTCTGCACAGAGACCGTTTTCCCAATGCCAGCGATGCCCTTTGTAAGCACAGTTCTGATGGGTTTCTCTTGTCCAGGTAAAGGCTTAAAGATGTCATTGCAGAGGACTGCAGTCTCCTGTGTGGTTTGTCTCTTGGATACTGTCTCAATCTGTCTGACCTCGTGTTCATTATTGACCTCCCCACTTCCCCCTTCTGTGATGTAGAGCTCTGTATAGATCTCATTGAGGAGGGTTGGGTGGCCCTGCTTTGCTAAACCTTCAAATATGCATTCAAACTTCCTCTTCAGATGAGTTTTCAGTTCCTGCTGGGCTCTTTTTATGGATTCATCTGAAGAGAGGAAATATGAGAAATAATAATTTTAAAGATGTGATAAACATTTCCCACTCAATAACGGATTTTAAGAAAAAACAGCCAATGACAATATTAATGCATTCAGTTTTCACAGTATTTCACACATATCAGTGTTACATACCTCACACAGCATTACACACCTCTCTCACAGTGTGTTACACACATCTCACACAGCATTACACACCTCTCACACATCATTACACACCTCTCACACAGCATTACACATCTCTCACACAGCATTACACACCTCTCTCATAGTGTGTTACACACATCTCACACAGCATTACACACCTCTCTCACAGTGTTACACACCTCACACAGCATTACACACCTCTCTCATAGTGTGTTACACACCTCCCACAGCATTACACACCTCTCTCACAGTGTGTTACACACATCTCACACAGCATTACACACCTCTCACACAGTATTACATAACTCAATTATAATTCATCATAAATAAAACAAATCAGCAAGAAAGTACATACTGTTGCGTTTGTACAATAAAGATGAAGGAAAAAAACTGAAAATGGGTTCAAATGTCCTTCTACACTTCATTTCTCAAGTTTATGTTGTGGACGTGTCCTTGTGGTAAAGTCTTTGAAGGCCACAGGGTAATTTTAAAATCTAATATTTTCATCCTGAGTGCTCTTTAGCCCTGGATACAACCTCAGGGCAGGCTGTCTAATGGGACAGTGGTTTAGTCACTGGACTTTGAGCACAAGGTTCCTGCTTTGAATCTCCCTCAGGGACATTTAATCTCATGTACATTTGCTTATCCCCATAATCACTGCTTCATGCTATAGTTTAACTTAAATGCCTTTGCATGCACATTGGTTGTGACATATTCTATATGTAATATTGTCAATGTAAAACATTACTATGAAAGTGTGGATGCAATGACTAATTTCAGCATTTGAATGGACACGCATTAGCAATGAGAGAAAACTCTTACTGTGCTGCTCATCTCTCTCCAGTGAGTCCTTCTGCTTCATGTTCCTCAGGATGTGGAGTGTGATCTTCAGAGACCTCTCACTGCCATAGGTCTCCAGCATCTTCTCAACTATATACAGGGCCTCAGGATCATCCTGCTCTCTCCCAGTGCATTCTGGGTAATCAGCAATTTGATGACTCTTGAACAATTTCTTCATCTTCATAAACTTAACCAGCACAGAAGGATCTTCAGACAGACTCTTTTTGCATTCTGGACAATCCTGACTCAGATGGCTCTGAAACAGTTTCAACTTTTCATCCTTCTTTAGCCTCATCAGAGTGCGCAGGAGAGACTGAAACAAACACATGTAGAGGTGTGCTGCATCAGTGAGAAATAAACAAATGAAGCGGTGTGCTGTATCAGTGTGAAATAAACACATGAAGAGGTGTGTTGTATTACTGTGAAATAAACACATGAAGAGGTGTGCTGTATCACAGTGAGAAATAAACACATGGAGAGGTGTGCTGTATCAGTGTGAAATAAACACATGAAGCGGTGTGCTGTATCAGTGTGAAATAAACACATGAAGAGGTGTGCTGTATCAGTGTGAAATAAACACATGAAGAGGTGTGCTGTATCAGTGTGAAATAAACACATGAAGAGGTGTGCTGTGTCAGTGTGGAATAAACACATGAAGAGGTGTGCTGTATCAGTGTGAAATAAACACATGAAGAGGTGTGCTGTATCAGTGTGGAATAAACACATGAAAAGGTGTGCTGTATCAGTGTGGAATAAACACATGAAAAGGTGTGCTCTATCACAGTAATTGAAATAAAAACTGAACAAACTGTGATCCTTGCCTTTCGTATCATGTGTTTGATAGCCAGTACAGGGACAGATACACTATATGACCAAAAGTATCTTGACACCAACAAAGTCTGGGCCTGTTTCTCGTGGTTTGGGCCAGACCCCTTAGTTCCAGTTAAGGCAATGCTACAGCATACAATCACATTCTGGACAACACACATTCACACCTCCAATGGCTACCACCCCCTCCCTGCCCCCTGCGCCCCTGCTCTGTATCATACAGGCTATGCTGGCCGAGCACTCTGAAACTTCCAATGGCTGAAAACGGCCAAATAGTGAATTAGATGTCTGACAAGAGTAATCTTTGGAAAAGGCACGGTATGTTATTCAGGCTAAGTGCAATACTCGGAACCTAAAAACATTATCTCTGCATTGTACATGATATATGTCTCATATCATCAAATGAAACTTGCTGTATGAAGAAAACACATAATAACAAATTAAATACAATGAAGAAAAATGCAGATCACACACCTCTTTTGAGGAAGATAGTTTCTCTGAACTTGTCGCTTCTGAAGAGCTAGGCTCCTGTGACTGCCGTATCCTGTGAACAAAACATGGAAACAGAGTTTCTGGGTAAATTCATGCTCTTACTGCAGCTCTAACTCACAGCACATGGAGAAAGAGTTTCCAGTTAAATTCATCTTCTTACTGCATGATGACATAAACCCCATGTACACCTGAATGTGATATAATACACCCACCTACACCTGAAAGGTGACAATGACATTGCAGTGTAAGATCCCCTCCTGCCCCCTAGTGGTATGGGCAGCAGCGCCCACAGAATGGGGATAAAGTGAAGATGAGAAATTTATTAAAAAAGGGGCTACAAACACGTCACAAATTCGGCAATAAATGTCAGTAAAATAAAAGGAACCTCCCCATGCCCCAATCACCTGTTGCACAATAACCCACATCATAAAACTTTTTTTTTTTTTTTTGCATAAAAACAGGTATACCAAAACACCCCCACAACATGACACTGTCATTCCTCCTAGTCATCTTGTTTTGCTGGAAAAGGGACTGGTGCACTTCAGAAAATAGATGGTATCATGAGGAAGGAGGATTATCTAGAAATACTGAAGCAACACCTCAAGACATCAGCTAGAAACTTTGTTGCAACTGGGTCTTCCAGCAGGACAATGATCCTAAGCATACCTCCAAAGTTGTAATAAAATGGCTTAAAAACAACAAAGTGAAAGTATTGGAGTGGGCATCACAAAGCCCTGACCTGAATCCCATAGTAAATTTGTGGACTGAACTGAAAAAGCGTGTCTGAGCAAGGAGGCCCACAAACCTGACTGCGTTACACCAGTTCTGTCAGGAGGAATGGGCAAAAATTCCGGCAAAGTATTGTGAGAAGCTTGTGGTAGGCTACCCCAAGCGTTTGATTCAAGTTAAGCAATTAAAAGGCAATGCCACCAAATACCAACAAAGTGTATGTAAAACATTTTACCCACTGAAAATCTGATATAGTACATAAAAGCTGAAATAAATCTGTCTCTTAGCTATTATTCTGAAATGACCTCTTATGGAAATAAAGTAGATTCCCTAATTGACTTAACATGGGAAGTGTATGGTAACATGAAATGTGTGCAGCTGTGAAAAATAGAGTTTGAATGCCTTTAGCCTAGGTGTATGTGAACCTTTGGCCTGAACTGTATGTAGCCTAAGATTTTCTGTAATCCAAAATGCCTCGGCTCATATTCAAGCTAAGACTGCTAGCTAGGTCAGGTGCCATTTTCAACAAGAAAGTCTTTCTACATGAAATATGATGTGGCAGGGCTCGTTTTGCGGGAGGAATTCAGGGCAATTAGAGGACTACTGGTTAAGCAGACACACACCTGGATGATGTTACGAATCAATCCAGGATTTTAAAGTGTGCTTCTTTCCACAGTAGGCGTCTGAGACCAGGATCCCCCGACAACGGTGAGAGAGAGCACGTCCAGACCAGAGAAAAGCTGAAAAGCGCTCGTATAATTTTGTTTATTTTGTCTTTGTTATTTTAGTTTATTGTTTTTGTCCAGATCACGTGAGGGTGACGGGCGAAGGTTTTTCATGTTCGTGTTTGAATATGCTCTCTCTCACTATTGAACATAAAACTCTGGAGTTATCTGAAATTTCCGCATCTCCCTGTGTCCAGCTCTTCTGTCCCTAACAGGGTGATCACGGCGTGTGACCTATGTAAATAATGCTCTTGCCACTTTTGTGCAGGTGAGGCAAGCTAAATTGAAAATGCCTAAGCATTGACCCTTCTCCGGATGCAGAGAAAGCAATATACTTTCTTCTTTTCCCAAAAATGAAGAGAACTACAAGAAAACAACACTGAAGTTAGCTCCCGATTCGAAAATTCCAGTCCACCGTAAATCGGTTGTTATATGATTGAATGTTTTCACAGTCTTCCTTACATGTTTGCAAAGGTTATAATGTGCTTCTAAAAGTGAGCTACGGCTCGAGAGAAATTGAACAATGGTGGTAATTATTATTTTTTTTTTTTTAATTATGTTCTGTTCTCACATGTCTTTTTAAAGCTGTAATATGGAAAGATCAGATAAGTGTCATGCATTTTGTTTTCTCCTCAAAATCTAATGGTCTCACCATTGCATCACGTACTGTATGTATGAGAGAACAGGAACTAATGTACATGTGAAATGGTGTGGATGAAATATCATGCACCGTACGCAAATAAAACTCCAAACTGTCTATATAAACAAATACAGTAATAAAATCCTATTGAAAAATGATCATAAGGCATGGCAAATTCTCCTCAAAATTTAAAGGTCTCAAACTTTTGACACTTAATTATGACAGAAGAGGTCCCGAAGTAGTAGTGACCTGATTTTGGTGAAATATTCCTGAAGCGTTTTCCAAACATCACACTCCAAACTATGTAATCCTATAGAAAAAATCCAATTGAAAAAAAATTAAAATAGGCATTTCTCCCCAAATTTATAAGGTCTCAAAGTTTTAACACATGTTCATAACAGATGGGGTCCTGCTCTATGTCCTACCCATTTTCGTGAAATTTCACTGTACCATTTTTGAATAATCCCACTACAAACCTTCTATGTAATCCAATACAAATGAATAGAAAAAATGAAAATTTGGATTGGAATTTCTCCCCAAATTTTAAAGTTCTTAAACTTCTGACACTTGTTTATGATAGGAGGGGTGATGGGTTCGGAGCGTTTCTCCTCTCTGCAAGTAATGATGCCATATGGTATCAGGCAACATTAAGGGAATAGGTTGTTTAGGGACAAAACAGATGCCATTAGGGAACAAAGAGATTCTTGCAGATAGGATGGACACGCATACCCAGTCAAGGCCCCAGAGGGTATTTAAACCAGACCATAAGACCAGTGTGGGGCGAACTGCTGTACCGCAAACTTGTGTCACTTACATGAACACTTACACTGATTCACGCTATGCGTTTGGGGTGGTACACGATTATGTGGGTCTGTGGGCGAATAGGGGGTACCTGACTAGCGCAGGATTCCCAATTCAAAATGGGGGAGTAGCGGAGAGACTACAGAAAACTAGTACTGGCACCAAAGTGAGTAGCAGTAATAAAAGTAAAGGCACACATCAAAGGAACAGACCCACACACAGAAGGGAATAGGTGCGCTGATGAACGGGCTAAAAGAGCAGCCACAGAGGGAGCGATAACACCGGCCTTGGCCGCAGTACAGGAAAAGCAAGCAAAAAAAATTAACCAAAATAAGACATTTTTGAGTAAGAGCAGCTTCAGCATCTAGCACCATGAGCAGAGAAGTGGTTATGGATGGAAAATTGGAGGAGGCTTGGGGATGGCAATTGTCATGGAGTGAAACCATGACCTGTGGACATTTACAGTTTTAAGCATGCGCACATGGTCCAATGCATTTAAAGCCCTGTTCGTGTTTTTTAATTGCGCGCAACGTAACAACCATATAAAGTAACGTGAAGGAAGGAGGGAAAATGTACTTACCATTGTTTGTGTGTGTTCTGAAGGTGATTTGTATATGAATGAGAACAAGAAAATATGGCAAAAACGGAAAGAAACAATGTTCGTTTTACCGCGAATTTAAAATACTTTTTTTTTTATTTTAAAAAAACGACCGCAATTTCTGTTAAATGAAATTGGTAGTGGTACCGTTGTTTGTCGTAAATTTGTGGGGGAAGAAAGTAAATTATTGAAGGTAAAATGTAACACTCATGTTAAACATTTTTTTAGTTTGCATTTTATGAAAAGTTAGCAAACACCAGCCAAATATACAGCCGGTTTTTCTGGAAGCCTTCCAAGGAAGCGCGAGCCATACCATAGGGCTTTTTCATGGGGGTGTTTGGGACACGTCATGTGTGAAATCCCAAGGGGGAGGATGTATGCATTTGCTTTTGTTTTGCTTTTCCGTAATGGGCAATTCATTATTCACATTCATTTGTTTATGCATAGAAATTATTTATTGTTGGTTCTTGAAATGTAAATGTGAAATAAGACATAATGATAAAGGGAAGAAACTTTTTTTTTGTAATAGGATTGCCGGGGGAGGGGCTTGGGCTATATAAGCCAGAGGAAAAGTCCTCCTGGGGTGGAATTTCTATTTTTTTGTGTGTGCTGAATGGTCATCTAGACACACAGCTTATTTCAACGAGTAGGGCCTACTAGGCATAGCCTACGGTGTTTTGTTTACTTGTTTTTGTTTTGTTTATGGTATTTGTTGTATATATATTTTGTCGTGTCATCACCTGTACATATTTTGCACCGGTTCTGGGTTTGAAGCACGTCTCCTGTAAATAAACCTGGGTGAACAGAAGTTTTTGTCTCCTGCCACTTGTGCTGCTCCAACCGCCGCCGGACTCCCTCACAACAATATTTGGAGGGGACTAAGGAACACAGTAATCCTGCCTTATTCATTAATGGGGTCCATGATAGAAGTGTATCATTCCTTGGGACATAATTGGGTAAGGCGCATGCGACACCAGATGGGGCAAACCTGGTGGCACTCTAAGCTAGGGGTAAACAGTCACGAATATGTTCGGAGATGTATCACATGTGCACGATGTAATCCAGGGCCCACCCTTAAGACTAAAATGAAACAACCAAGATTGAACCAGGTTTTTGCACAGTTGCAAATTGTTTATATAGGGCCAACCGAACACTGAAGAATAAACTAAACAATTGTTTTCTACTGGAGGGAAGGATTGGGTGACACAGCTACTAGCTGTGCTTCTCTCCATGAGAGCAGGACTAATTAACCCTAATGAACTTTCTCCCATTGAGGTTCTGACAGGCCGCCCCATGAGGACTCCAGGGGATTTATGCCTCACAAGGGGGGAGTTGCATGTTATGGGAGATAAGTTAGCAGAGTACTGCAGGCTCCTGTCAAAGTGTGTTCCACAGGATCCCAGGGCAGAGCCAGACGCTGCAGAAGAGAAAGGTGAAGAGTGCCGGGTGAATCCGGGGGACCAGGTTCTGGTAAAAGCTTTCCAGAAAAAGTAACTTGAACCTAACCGGACCGGACCATACACAGTTCTGTTGACCACACCATCAGCGGCCCGAGTCTCTAAGATTCCAGTGTGGGTTCATTTGTCACGTTTGAGAAAATACAAGGGTGAGGCTCAACATGGGGCACAATAATCCCCACCTACCCTATGGCATCCTAGGGAGCCTGTTCGTTGTTGCGAGTCTCCATGTTGAAGACACACTGATTCCAGACATCAAAGTATGCACTAGTGCCGATGAGTGCAGTTGCACGTGGGACCGCGACTTCAATCACACTGGATGGGGATCTTTCTGGTGTCTTGAGGATTTGTGTTGTATTGCTTATTGTCATAAACGTGGTTATTAGAAACATAACAAAATGGTGCATCACCCCTGTTGCAATGTTGTTATGAGAAATGTTACTGGTGTATTAGTGTGGAAAAATTCAAGGGTGTGGGTTGATACTGGTATGGGCTGGGAGACTGCATTAATTTACAATGAGTTATATGAGGAAAACTGGGTAAAGACAGAAGCAGGACGGTAGGAAGATGGCTGCCCCTCAGTGGAAGCAATTCATAAATTCGCTATCCACTCACAAGGAGTGCTGACCATCAGATGTTTTCCTCCAGGGAAGCCAGGCTCCCGTCCAAAATTGTATGCCGGCCCCAAGTTTGGTCTGGTCCCCGAAAGAAAGCCCCTCCCAGCCCTAGTAGGAGTATCAGTCCAACACTCCCCTTTGTTGATTCTGTATATGATCATGTAGAAAAATCAATTCAGATGTTAAGTGTCTGATATGTTGCAAAAGTTATCTGCCTGTTACAATCCTGCAGCACACAGAGAACACAGGCACTTGGTGTCTGATGCTGCTGAATGAGGAGGGGTCACAGGGTCAGCAGCAAGTGCAATATCTATGGCTATAAATTCTAACAATGGGGACTGGGCTGAAAATTTGGTGGCAGATGGTACGGTGTTGGTGGCAAAGCGGGGACTTCTTTCTAACCAGACTACACGCCATCTAGCTTCTGCTACACAGGATACTGGAAGCTGTGTCTGTTATGCTCCATCATGTGTTAGAAAGTAACCAATTGTTTGACAAAGCACTGCTCGGGGAGAACGTTTGCACCCGCAGAGAGTAGGTGTGCCACCAGAAAATGCCACCATCGGTGACGGCTGGGGAGGGGTCCCTGTCTGTAATAGGGCTCTGCCAGGAGGACAACACAACGTTCAGTATGTCATCACTGACGGCCATAAACAGGCAGCTTTCTCCCAGGAGCAGTTTTCCACAGTAGGGGGATGGGTGCTTTGCACCACTTCCAGAGAATCAGAACAAGCCCTGTCATCATCACTGGGACCTGATGTAAAAGTTCAAGTATTATCAATATTGAATGGAGCCATAGCAGTGCGGGCAAACTCCACAGTTTGGTGTGGGGCGGCCCCCTCGCGGGGCCTTCGCAGCGACTTTGCATGACGCCTGAAACTTCTTACTGCATTAACCCTTCTGGCACTTCTGTTTCTATAGGAGCTATCCCAGTAACCACCAGCACCACCATGCCTAGCCATGTCCATTGGGAAATAGATCCTGACAATTCTTTTAATAAAGCTCTCTCTGCTATAGAGGCTAAAATAAAATAAAAATGATAGAGGAATCTGGGGCAAAAATATAACGCTTCCGTTGCAACTCGAAAGGCAGTCAAGGCCACTCTGAGGGCCGATGAGGAGTATCATGATGCTACCGGAAAAGTGGTTGCTGTGACCCAGTGGCGATGGGACTCTGAACTATCTGGGAGTGGGATCCCGGGGGGGGGGGGGGGGGTGGGGGGGGGGGGGGGGGGGGGGGGGGGGGGGGGGGGGGGGGGGTATGTGTGGGTAATATTTTCCCAATGCATGGGGTTTGAATATAATAATTTCTGTTGTGCTTATTGTGGTGTATTACACCCTCCAGAAAGGAATTAGAGAAGTAAGAGATTAACTCTTGTTAACCAAATTAGGTAAGGCTTTTAGGACCAGATAGGTCCTGTCCTCTGTCCTTTATGTGTAAGAGGGTGGGTGAGGGAAAGAGTTTCTCATCACCAATTCAAAATGGGGGACTGATGGGTTCAGAGTGTTTCTCCTCTCTGCAATTAGCGACGCCATATGGTATCAGGCAACATTAAGGGAGTAAGTTGTTTATGTACAAAACAGATGTCATTAGGGAACAAAGAGATTGCAGATAGGATGGAAATGCATACCCAGTCAAGGCCCCAGAGGGTATTTAACCCATTTAGATCTAAGGCGAATAATGAATAATGCATTTCGCCTGCCCAACATGCATTTCAATGAATCACAATGCATTTCATCAGTCACGTGTCTTGAAAACGATGACAGCATCTAAAACGCACTCACACTGCATCCGGCTCTAAAGGGAGAAGCAGGCAAACATCGCGCCCGGAGTGTTGGAGGACAGACCTTATGGCGGTATAAAACCAATGATGTCGACCAAAAATGAAGACGCAAAAGGAAGATTTATTGTCTTCTAGACAGGTGGAGAAAAGGATGCCAGTATTTACAGTGAACAAAAGTGAAACAATAATAAAAATAAACAAACAAAAAGACTTGCAAAACAAAAATAAAGTAACACATATCTACATTTTTAAGGTAAGGTTCAATAATAATAATAATAATAATAATAATACTTTGCACTGACTCGGACCAGTCTGCACCCAACAACCAACCAACCACAAATGATGGTGGTAGCTGCACTTAAATAGCTTCTCCACCCTTGGACCCTACCAATTACCAAGAATTTAATACAGTTCTACAACAGATTAAAATTACCCATAACAAATACCATCAATAATTAACACATTTAGATAATCAATACATTTCATTGAAATACTTCAGGTACACCATAAACCACATTATTTACCATGAACTACACAAACCCGGGAATAATAGATCGTCCCAACCAAACTGGCGGCAACTAAAAACTACAACAAACTACAAAATCCTATAGGAAGTTGCGCCGCGTCCTCTTGCCCCAGCGTGATGACGCAACCAGGAAGCATGCTACACCACACGGAAAGAACTCCTCTGATTAATATATAAAGTTTGTAACGTTACCAACATTTCAAACATGATCTAAATTCCAGCATAAAGATAACACGAAATTCCAATACACCTAGTTCTAAACATGATTTATATGAGCACACCGTATTAATGTTAAACGCACAAACACATAGTGATACATGATACAAGCAGCACAATGGTAGTGTGAAACCATAGACACATCCGCCGCATTGGCCTTTAGATCGTATGTCAACATCGCCGCCATATTGGACCAGGCAAGACTGGCCTGAAAACAAATAGCCTACAAGTGAACTGCGGTTTTTCTGGATAAAAAGCACTATAGCGTTTACATTTCTTATAGATTTCAGTTCTTTGTTTTTATGTTCAAGGGTTTATGATCTATGTAGAAAAAAAGTTTTGAAAAAGACCATAAACCATTTTGATGATGTATTGCTGATGGTAATGATTATATCAAAATCAATAAAAAATTTGAACGCAAAAAAAAAAATTCCATATGTTATATTACATTACATGCATTTAGCAGACGCTCTTATCCAGAGCGACATACAACAAGTGCATCAGTTCAAGGTGCATGTAATGTACTTACTCTACAGTCACTTTTGGTATACCCAATAATTGCATCTTTATGGCTCTTTTGTCAATGTAAGAGTTTCTGTAATCCCAAATGCCCCTGCTCATATTCAAACTAAGACTGTTAGCCAGTTCAGGCGCCATTTTCAACTCAATCTGTCAAGCATCCACCCGAAACTTGGCCGGCATATCTGACCACCCGATGCTGTCTTTACATATACTATTTTGTTCAGCAGGCATTTGGTTATCTAAACAGCGATAGGTTTACTTTTAAGTCAGTCAAGTTACAGAATGAATTAAACAAGACTGTCACCTGCCCATGTTCGGGGCGCAGACACTATCACCTTATTTAAAGCTAGGCTCAAAACGTAGCTTTTTAGTCTCTCCTATATTTGAGGGGCAGGAGTGGGTGGCAGGCATAGCTATAGAGTCTCTGGTGGACTGAGCGGTTAGTGCTGTCACTGGATCATCATTGGTAGTGCTGTGTTAAGCTGTACGGTCATGGTCTGGTGATGACTGTCTCAAGCCTGCCCTCTGTTTCCCACTGTTTCCCTTAGCTATGCTGCCATAGCCTTATTCTGCTGGGGTTTTCCTTATCGCACGCAGGCACCTCTGTCTCTTCTGCTCTGCTTGCTAATCTATCATTTGAACCCCCTAACAATTTTTTTTTGTCTTCCTCGGCTCTGGGCACCTGCCCGCAGCTCTAGCCCAAGTTTGCTGAGCATCCCCCCCCCCGGCCCGGAGCTCCAGCCCTAGACCAGCTAGACCAGCTGGGCACCCCCGCCTCCTGCCACTGTTGATTCAGCTGTAGCTCCAAGCCTGTCTCCCTGTCTGACCCTGCCACCCATCGGTGTTCCTGCCCATCTCTCTACGTGACCGGAGTCACCTTTGCTTGGACTTAATTAATACTAGATTGGCTGTTATTATATTATAAAACAGATAAATTAAATATATTATAATTTATCTGTTTTTATGTAAGCCATTCCCATAACAAATCGGTGCCTGCCCGCGGCAGATGGGTTCCCCCTCTGAGTCCGGTTCTGCTCAAGGTTTCTTCCTGTTATCAGTCAGGGAGTTTTTCCTTGCCACTGTGGCCCTAGGCTTAATCTTTGGGGGCCGGATCTCTGGGAAAGCTGCTTTGTGACAAAGCTCCATTGTTAAAAGCGCTATACAAATAAAAATTAATTGATTGACCTGTCAAATGAGCCCTCATTGCTGTCTGTGGGTCCAGCCATTTGCTATTAACCTAAATGCGTATCTGCCTCCACTCCCTGTGCGTAATGCAGATTGTGCTGACAAGCAGAGAGTGCATGTAGACTGAAGCGAGCTCGCTCTCAAAACAGCTTAGCATTGTACTATGAAATTAATTCATAATTATGGTGGATCGAAGAAAAGGTTTTTGCACTGTGATAACAGTAATTGAAGAGCTCGAAAAAGCAAATCTCAATTAGAGGCATTATTTCCATATTTAGAAAGTTCCGATTGGTTTGGAGAGTGTGCTGTAGACCATGTGAGAGCCCTACTGGTGGGCATGTAAGTTTACTGAAGTTAATTTAGTGTTCTCCTTATTATTTCTTCTTATTCCACATCAAGTCAACATCCTGTATGCTACTCTTCCTACAGTTTTTCAGCAACACCTACCTTTTTTATCTCGTAGCTTCACCTAGTTGCTTGTGCTTTTCTTGTCAGTAGTGCAAATATTTTTGAGATATTTACCATTTTATTTATATTTTATTTATGTTTACCAAGAAAATTTCCCATTAATTAACACTAGTGGAATGTTCACAATGTAAACAACATGCTTGCAGCTGACATTGCAATCAGCCGCTGCAGCAGCGACAGATACAGACCGTCTCTTTCTTTTGCAAAGCTTCTAATGGATGAAATCTCTTGCAAAGTGAGTAACGGCAGCGGCAGCAAAGCAAGTTCAACTCAAACTAATATTAGT
>CM045898.1:8283846-8309726 GCA_025169545.1 Anguilla japonica | reverse complement strand
GGCTTGTAACCGAAAGGTTGCAGGTTCGATTCCCGGGTAGGACACTGCCGTTGTACCCTTGAGCAAGGTACTTAACCAAAATTGCTTCAGTATATATCCAGCTGTATAAATGGATACAATGTAAAAGTTGTGTAAGCCGCTCTGGATAAGAGCATCTGCTAAATGCCTGTAGTGTAATGTTTGCCTGTTTTTGGGATATATATATATATATATATATATATATATATATATATATATATAATTTCTTTATTTATTTCTTTATTTTTTCTTTCTTATTTATAATAATTATGATTTTATGGGACATGCGGCCAATGTCATGTTGTCCAAAGAAATGCAGTTTGGCACTACAGATGCTTTACGTGGTTGTATGTTTTCTGTGTGTCTTCGTCTGCGGGTTTGTTTTTTGTTTTGTTTTTTCCTTATCTAATTATGTCCACCATTTTGTTTTTGTTTCTCACCTGCCGCATGACTGCTGGCGGGTATGGCATTTTTGTTGAAGTCACCTGAAATAAATAAAAGTAGTCCTTTGAAAAACGTCGTTTTGAAATAAAAACCTATTTATTTATTTATTGAACTATAAATATATCATTTATATATTTACATTTACATGTATTTATATATTGCCTCATTTATTTATTTCAGGACTTATTTCATAGTCATATTTATTTATTTCATAGGCTTATTTATTTATTTATTTATTTATTTATTTATTTATTTATTTAATATTTACTTAAATGGTATTCCATAGTCAACAGCTCTGCTTTTTTTATGTTAACTGTGTCGTATATATTAATCAAAGAGCGCATGTGCGAAAGAGCTCTCAGACTCGCCTTTAGATTGAATGGGGAAAAAAGCAGAGACAGGGGCTGCCTATCCTCCAGCATTCTCTTCATATTTAAAGCAGCATTAGCGGATATTTTCTAATCAAAAATCTTAAAACCATTGCAACTATACAGAGAAAGAACATAAAAAGCACAAAATATACATACAAGTTTTTTTAAATGTCTTTATTTCACAAAAGCTCAATTCAGTGATTTTCACAGGGTAGGCACTGCCTACCTTGCCTACCCTGACTGCACATCACTGCCCACTAACACCAGCACACACACACACACACACACATATTACAATCTCACACCAAAATCTTATTCTCCTCCTCTCATCATCTTACTCCCTGATCTCATATCCCCTACATCAACACATAAACTCTCCCATTAACTATCACCAATGCTTGTGTTTAATTCAGTGCTTTCTTTGTTTGTTTCTCATTTGTTTGGTTTTGTTTTTGTTTTGTTTCTCCTTTGTTTTGTTCTTGTATGTTTATTCATTGTTTTGCCTGTTTGTAATGGGTGGGGGGGGGGGGGTGGCTGGGTGGGTATGCTCTAGGGGGACGTGGAATATATTGTAAAATATATAACTATTAATAAAGATTTTCTCAGAAGAGGGGGATGGTGGTGGGCCAAAAAAAAACAAAAAAACATTTCTGACAGTTAACCCTTCAACTGTGGCACTCACTAGCAAACTAGAACAGTGACTTGTGACAAATTTCCGCTGCTCTTATTTTAACGGGAAAGGAGGAAAATACATTTTAGAGACATGCTGTAATTAGGTATATGTTTCTTACCCGTAACATTTTTTTGTGTATCTGAGTGAAATGTACGTGTACGGTTATTCAACGAACTTTGTGGTCAGACTATCAGCCTAGTCAGATAGTTTTGAGCACAGTCTAACGTCATCCATGTTAGTTTCACTTAGGATATAGGGGAGAGTTGGTATTAATGTAACGGATCATAAATGTACCACAGTCAATAACTTTTAGTACACTGCTGATACAGTCACTATTTGAAGATTGTATATGTGCAATTCAGCCCTATACCAAATGATTTATAGAAAAGAAACTGGTCACATGCATTGATTTATAAGCACACACCAGATTGGTCTGTATAGTAGACTATTTGCTTTTTCTTTTTAGCTTTGTGTTTGTTTTTAATGCATAAATAGGCTATGGACAAATTAATCAAACTTAATTTATTTCATGTAAGTAACCTAATCTTGGTCAAAATGGAATGGTCTGTTGTTGATAAGATAAATGCATCCCTTTGCAATGCAGTAAAACAATGAACATAATTTAATTCACAGGTCAGTACATTGTCTAACAACAGTAGGCTACATGGAAGTTTGATATAGGCTACAGTAATTTACGGTAATGGTAATAAAAATCCAGCATAAATTATCTGACATGATTAATTTATGAACAACTGAAATGGGAGAATCCTGACATGCCAGAGCTGTTTGAAGCAAAAATTCACAATAAATATTTCGCAAATTTTTAACTGGCAGTAGAACTAGTAATATTGCAAACCGATTGCTCAGACCGACATACTTCTGTATTTATTTAATTAATGTGACAAGGGCAGATTGTGTTTCGCTGTTGATGTGTCCTTTAGAAAAGAAAAGAGGCAATGAATTAACCAGAGACAAACTTGATATTTTGTCAATTTTTCAAAGGCGGAGAATATCCGTATCTACTCTTCTATGAGGCAATAGTTATTTGTTCACTGAGCAAGGCAGGCTAATAACGCATAGCTACTCACTAACGTGAATGCAATGCAACTAAGCGCTGAATGTTTCGTAATACAGAGATTAACAATTAGAAACAGCCTCCGTGGATCACTGATCAAGTGACTCCACTGACATAGCTGACTCAGTGAGGTGTATTTCTTGTGGTAGGCCAGTTGATCAGACAGCACCTTATCATCAAACTCAATATGAATTGTTTGAGCCATAAATGCATAAGACAATCCTGTTACTGCAGCTTTAACTCACAGCCCATGAAAACAGAGCTCCCAGTTAAATTCATGCTCTTACTGCAGCTCTAACTCACAGCATATGGAGACAGAGCTTCCAGTAAAACTCATCCTCTTACAGCAGCTCTATCCAGAAGAATCTGTTTTACACAATGTGTACTGAACCATTTGCATAGTTTCTCTCTTGTACACACATCAGAGTTAGAAATGAATGAGTGGTACGCACAGAATGCACAAAGCAAGTTCTGTCCGGAAACTCAAAAATCGCAGCTGACCAATCGGTTGGCTCCATTAACCGCATACTCGTGCGTTTCTACAGTCATCCAATTGCATACACACAACACTCTTCTCTTACCCATCCAATCACAGGCACACATCACCAAAGGAGTGCCTTATTAAACCACCAATCAGACCTCTCAGTGCTGCTGCTTGCCTGCGCTGCTTTTGCCTGCTTCACTGCTGATGCTCAGAACTGCACTCACCCTCCACCACCCCATCATCACCTACTGTTTGGATCTGCTCCTAGATACTGGGGGGTTTACTGGTATTCCTCCTGTTTAGTAGGGGAGATGTATAGTACTCCCTGTTAGATAGGGTAATGCACCCTGGCGCGTGCACTGATACCTGAAGCAGATCCATTCACCGCCAAACCCAAAATAAGTATTTACATAGCCACGTAAATATTTTAGTACGTACGTAGCCCCTGAAGAGACATGGGTGAGAACATTTTTTAAAATATTATTGCGTTCCCTCGCAAAAAAAATGTAAAAAATTAAAATAAAGATAAAAGATGTTAGCTGTTAGACTATTGTGAATACATATAGCCTACACTCCATTCCTCTGAAACACACATAATAAATACTTAGATAATATGCATTTATATTGGTTAGCGAGGGCTAGTTAGACCATTCTGAATACGTACAGCCTTGCGACACTCAGTCTTCTGTCACACACAGTACATAAATACATAATGTGTTTATTTACTCATGTGTATGTGTTCGTTAGAGAGGGACAGCTAGCTAGACTACTGTGAATAGCCTACTCGCAGTCATTCCTCTGTCACAAACTGTCGCTTGCTAGCTATATTTTATGCTCAGCAATTTGTGCACAGGAGCAAATATTAATACATATGCCTAGCATCGATAGCTATACAGCTGTCGGGGTAGCAGGGTTAATGACTGGGTTGCCAGACTGGGGAACATTCCCCTAAATGTAGGGGATTAAAAACATTATTTGGGGAAGTATTACAATAAAAATGTGTTTGGGTCAATGACAGATGGGGGATTTTAAAAGGAGGTATGGGGGGAAATTGTGAGAAATTTGTATGGGAGTCAGTTGAAGATGGGGATTTTTGAGGAGTTTGGATGTTGAACTACCAGTTGCTTCCTGGAATGATCAGTTTTGCGATTCGACCTGCTTGTGTTTTACTGTGAACTTGGCTTTAAATATAAAGATGTCAGCTGGCTAGACTGTAATCGATCAGCTTTACTTTGAACATTCCATTGAACAAGTAACAGTGAACAGATGTGCTAGCTACATCATACGGCCTCATAGAATTGCGATTAATAAAGGCTAACATCACACTAGCCCTTGCTTGGTGTAAGTCCGATCACCACTGCAGTGAAGTTAACGGTCAACTGGCTACGATTCCTGCGAGAAATGTGTAGTCACGCTGTAGTGCACACGTGTCGTCCACGATCTAAAGCTCCATTTTGCACGGCCTAAAGCTACTCTTAGCAACTAACATTGGGAAATGAACATGTCATTATTTTTGATCCAGTGCTCAAACATTTGCAACATTTGCTTAGCTTTTAATTCATTATTCAGCCGGGGGATTGCGACATTAGCCACTTAGCACGCCAAGAACTAGATAACATTAGCTGGCCTAGTTAAGAACCCATCTGATTAAGAACCTATCGCTTGCTGGCTAGCCAATAACCAACCCATTAGCAGTTGCTAGGCTTCCTGTTGTAGTATTTGTTGGATGAATGAGGATGATGGTTGTTTCATTAAACGTTTATTGACACAAACTGGGATTCATCATTGTATGTACAGAGGTTACCTGTGAGACATGACTAATGTAAGAGACTGACAAGTGACACTGCACTATATTGGTTTGTTTACTTTACTGCCTTGCGTATGAACACACATATAAAATAGTCCATTTATATGACACCTGGCTGTCTACTGCTGGTAGATTGACAGAAGTGCTTGCGAGCACTTAGATCTTTAAACAAGTGGGTACTTAACTATGTAGTTAGCGCCCTAAGTGGCTAATGTCACAATCGCTAGCTGAATAATGAATAAACTTAAGCAAACGTTGAGTTGCTTGATCAAAATAACAACGCTTCCTTCCTTGTCATCATAAGAGGACAGTCTGAGGGCAGTTCATCAACCCTGCCAATCCTGACAGAAGCTCTAGCCAGACAGACAGCCAGATATGAAGATATAGAGATCTACAGTTGAGGCCAAAAGTTTACATACACCCAGGCTAATGATATTCAAACTCAGTTTTTCGCAACTCTGCACGTCATGTTACCATACATTTCTTTTGGCAAGTCAATTAGGGTATCTACTTTGTTCACATCAGAAGGCATTTTAAAACAATGGATTAGAGACAGATTTATTTCAGCTTTAATTCACTATATCCAAAATCCAGAGGGTCAAAAGTTTACATACACCAAGTTCATTGTCACTTGAAACAGTCTGGAAGATTCCAGAAATTGATGTCATAACTTTTTAGAAGCTTCTGATTAGCCAATTGTCATAGTTATGAGTTACTTGGGAGTTATTTGGCACCTGTGGCTGTATTCAAGGGCCTACCTTTAGAGCCACTGCCTTTTTCCCCTTGATACCATGGGAAAATCCAAGCCACTCAGGCAAGAACTCAGAAGACAAATTGTGGACCTCCACAAGTCCGGTTCCTTGATAGGAGCAATTTCCAAACAACTGAAGGTACCACGAGCATCTGCACAATCAATTGTATGCAAATATAAAAATCTTGGGACCACACAGACACTGCATCATTCAGGAAAGAGGCACAAATTAACTGCCAGGACTGAACAAACTTTGGTCTGAAAGATTAAACTGAACCACAAGACAACACAAAGGAACTGGTGAAGGAGTTGGAGGCATCAGGTACCAAAGTATCTACATCCACCATTAAGAGAATCCTACATTGCCATGGCCTGAAAGGCTGTTGTGCAAGGAAGAAGCCCATACTCCAAGACTGGCATAAAAAAGCCAGAATTAAGTTTGCAGGTGATCACCAGGACGAAGACCTAGCCTTTTGGAGGACTGTTCTCTGGTCAGATGAAACAAAACTTGAACTGTTTGGCCATAATGATCAGCGCTAAGTATGGAGGAAAAGGGTGAAGCATTTAATCCGAAGAACACCATCCCAACTGTGAAGCATGGGGGTGGCAGCATCATGTTGTGGGGGTGTTTTCCTGGGAAAAAGGACTGGTGCACTTC
The DNA here is from genome assembly GCA_025169545.1 of Anguilla japonica. NCBI lineage: Eukaryota > Metazoa > Chordata > Actinopteri > Anguilliformes > Anguillidae > Anguilla > Anguilla japonica. The sequence continues at coordinate 8,303,445 of CM045898.1, read as the reverse complement.
AGAAAATAGATGGTATCATGAGGAAGGAGGATTATCTAGAAATACTGAAGCAACACCTCAAGACATCAGCTAGAAAGTTAAAACTTTGTTGCAACTGGGTCTTCCAGCAGGACAATGATCCTAAGCATACCTCCAAAGTTGTAATAAAATGGCTTAAAAACAACAAAGTGAAAGTATTGGAGTGGGCATCACAAAGCCCTGACCTGAATCCCATAGTAAATTTGTGGACTGAACTGAAAAAGCGTGTCTGAGCAAGGAGGCCCACAAACCTCACTGAGTTATACCAGTTCTGTCAGGAGGAATGTGTAAAAATTCCAGCAAAGTATTGTGAGAAGCTTGTCGTACGCTACCCCAAGCGTTTGATTCAAGTTTAGCAATTAAAAGGCAATGCCACCAAATACTAACAAAGTGTATGTAAAACATTTGACCCACTGAAAATCTGATATAGTACATAAAAGCTGAAATAAATCTGTCTCTTAGCTATTATTCTGAATGATGCGGGGGGCAGGAGTGGGTGGCGGGCATAGCTATAGAGTCTCTGGTGGCCTGAGCGATTAGTGCTGTCACTGGATCTTCATTGGTAGTGCTGTGTTAAGCTGTGCCGGTCATGGTTTGGTGATGACTGTCTCAAGCCTGCCCTCATGGTTGCGTTGGCCCCTGCCACTGTTTCCCTTAGCTATGCTGCCGTAGCCTTATTCTGCTGGGGTTTTCCTTATCGCATGCAGACGCCTCTGTCTCTTCTGCTCTGCTTGCTAATCTATCATTTGAACCCCCTAACAATTTTTTTTTCCATCTTCCTCGGCTCTGGGCACCTGCCCGCAAACCTAGCCCAAGTTTGCTGAGCACCCCCCCGGCCCGGAGCTCCAGCCCTAGACCAGCTAGACCAGCTGGGCACCCCCGCCTCCTGCCACTGTTGATTCAGCTGTAGCAACAAGCCTGTCCCCCTGTCTGACCCTGCCACCCATCGGTGTTCCTGCCCATCTCTCTACGTGACCGGAGTCACCTTTGCTTGGACTTAATTAATACTGGATTGGCTGTTATTATATTATAAAACAGATGAATTATATATACTATAATTTATCTGTTTTCATGTAAGCCATTCCCATAACAAACCGGTGCCTGCCCGTGGCAGATGGGTTCCCCCTCTGAGTCCGGTTCTGCTCAAGGTTTCTTCCTGTTATCAGTCAGGGAGTTTTTCCTTGCCACTGTTGCCCTAGGCTTAATCTTTGGGGGCCAGATCTCTGTAAAGCTGCTTTGTGACGAAACTCCATTGTTAAAAGCGCTATACAAATAAAAATTAATTGATTGACCTGTCAAATGAGCCCTCGTTGCTGTCTGTGGGTCCAGCCATTTGCTAGTAACCTAAGTGCGTATCTGCCTCCACTCCCTGTGGGCAATGCAGATTGTGCTGACAAGCAGAGAGTGCATGCAGACTGAAACGTGCTTGCTCTCAAAACAGCTTAGCATTGTACAATGAAATGAATTCATAATTATGGTGAATTGAAGAAAAGGTTTTTGCACTGTGATAACAGTAATTGAAAAGCTTGAAAAAGCAAATCTCAATTAGAGGCATTATTTCCATATTTAGAAAGTTCCGATTGGTTTGGAGAGTGTGCTCTAGACCATGTGAGAGCCCTACTGTTGGGCCCGTAAGTTTACTGAAGTGAATTTAGTGTTCTCCTTATTATTTCTTCTTATTCCACATCAAGTCAACATCCTGTACGCTACTCCTCCTACAGTTTTTCAGCAAGACCTACCTTTTTTATCTCGTAGCTTCACCTAGTTGCATGTGCTTTTCTTGTCAGTAGTGCAAATATTTTTGAGATATTTACCATTTTTATTTATATTTTATTTATGTTTACCAAGGAAATTTCCCATTAATTCCCATTAAGTGGAATGTTCGGAATGTAAACAACACACTTGCAGCTGACATTGCAATCAGCCTCTGCAGCAGCGACAGATACAGACCATCTCTTTCTTTTGCAAAGCTTCTAATGGATGAAATCTCTAGCAAAGTGAGTAACGGCAGCAGCAGCAAAGCAAGTTCAACTCAAACTAATATTAGTTTTCTGTTATAATTTCTGCTAATTCCTGCCAGCTACTGTAACATTTGAATTTCAACATTCAGCATAATGTTAACTGCTGTAAGAAATTAACTCCCAAAAACGTTAGAACCGATTCACCTCAGTTAATTATTGAAAATATGTGATTTTGAGAGAAGAAAACTTATTTTGTAGTGTAGATAACCTGTTCAAAACGTTAGCCAAAATGTGCAATTTGGAAAGGTTTTGGGATGTCTTGGAAAATCCATTGCAACATTTCACTGCTTTTAGTTATCTGCACAACAATCTGTGAATTCTTTTCTGATGTGTCATTTTATTACTGTTTTACATTCACGAATGGCCCAGAAATACTTTCAAACGATTATTGCAGAAAACAAAAAAAGAAAAAACAAATGAAAGCCTGTGCCGAAATTGGCTTGCTCTCCCCCTAGCTAAACGCCAGGTTTTCAATGGGCAGGGTTCATTGGGTGTTAGTTATGTAACAAAACCCTTAAGTCCAGTGAAATTCTTTCTACATGTAATGTGTAAATAATGCTCTTAGCAACTTTTGTGCACGCTAGGCAAGCTAAATTTAAAATGCCTAAGCATTGCCCCTTCTCTGGATGTGGAGAAAGCAATACATTCTTTTGCCAAAAATGAAGAGACCTACAAGAAATGGGTTTTAATTCTGGAGCCCACAGGCACTCCAGTATTACAATAACCAGTGCAGTTAGTATTTGCATTGCCCATTTTCTCAGAACAAAAGAACTTTTCGCAGAACGTGCTGGATCGGTAAGGATGCCTACCATTAGCTAGCGCCAATTAAAACGTTTTCAAGCTAAGACATGTGGAATCAAAGCCTTTCCTTATTTGGGTGTAATGTCCAGAATTTGAGACTTCTATAGAGTGTAATGTTAGTGTACAGTAGCTCAGTGTTACAATGCTATTACAAGTTGAATAATCTTCAGGTTTAATCATACGATGGGAACGCCTAGTTTATGTTGCTTTCTTTCATTTTGTTGGGTACTGAATGGGACAATCTGCTCTAACCAGCTCTAACCGAGCTAGCGATGAGAAACGGTTTACATACTGTATGATGTGTCTTACAGGTATGAATGTTAATGAGCGCAGGATACACACCCAACCTGCCTATGTCTGCTAAACAGGTCGCAATAATCTAACCGTGTCTATTACAATTCAATGGTTCTAATTCGGTTAAAAACGTGAAAGAAGAATTAAGAAGAAAATCTGTCGTCACTTCTGGGGAATATAACAACAATCTAGTTTCCTGGACCTTTAAGAGTAGTGCAAACCAGGTGGAAATTGCCTTTTTTTAAATGCTTGGGGTTAAGGGGTTAAATAGTAGTGTCAATTTAAGCCTATTTAATTACCTTTGGTCATCTGTGAACTTTCCTCTGAAGATCAGTGGAAGACTCATTGAACGATCACTCTTCATAGACACACAGCTGGGTACAGGTGACCCTGCTCTTTCTACCTGGACCCTGTGAACAAAACATAGAGACAGAGCTTCCAGATACATTCATCTTCTTACCACAGCTCTATGTCACTGCACATCTGGTGATGACATAATAAACCCCACATACACCTGAATGTGACATAATACACCCACCTACACCTGAAAGGTGACAGTGACACTGAAAGGTATATTTCCCTCCTGCCCCCTAGTGGAATGGGCAGCAGCGCCCACAGAATGGGGATAAAGTAAAGATTTGCAATTTAATAAAAAAGGGGCTACAAACACGTCACAAATTCAAGCTCAACGGCTGCAACAGCCTCCTTTTTGGCCAACAACACCACTCGTTCCCTTATCAGCACTAATGGCGATGAATGTCAGTAAAATGGAAAGAGCCTCCCCATCCCCCAATCACTCATTGCCCACTAACCCACATCATAACACATGTTTTTTATGCTTTCCATAATTACTTGGCCTTTCTTATTTTTGCATGAAATAATGTATTCCATTTAAGCTGTCAGAACAGCACCTCAGATCACCAAAACAATCATTCAGAAAAAAGTTTTAAATTCCATATGTAATGTACTTACACTGCAGTCACTTTTGGTATATCCAATACTTGCATCTTTATGGCTCTTTTGTCAATGTAAGAGCTTCTGTAATCCCAAATGCCCTCGCTCATTTTCAAGCTAAGACTGTTAGCCAGTTCAGGTGCCATTTTCAACTCAATCTGTCAAGCATCTACCTGAAACTTGGCCGGCATATCTGACCACCCGATGCTGTCTTTACATATACTATTTTGTTCAGTAGGCATTTGGTTATCTGAACAGCGATAGGTTTACTTTTAAGTCAATCAAGTTACAGAATGAATTAAACAAGACTGTCACCTGTCAAATGAGCCCTCACTGCTGTCTGTGGGTCCTGCCATTTGCTAGTAACCTAAGTGCGTATCTGCCTCCACTCCCTGTGCGCAATGCAGATTGTGCTGACAAGCAGAGAGTGCATGCAGACTGAAGTGTGCTTGCTCTCAAAACAGCTTAGCATTGTACTATGAAATGAATTCATAATTATGGTGGATTGAAGAAAAGGTTTTTGCACTGTGATAACAGTAATTGAAGAGCTTGAAAAAGCTAATCTCAATTAGAGGCATTATTTCCATATTTAGAAAGTTCCGATTGTTTTGGAGAGTGTGCTCTAGACCATGTGAGAGCCATACTGGTGGGCATGTAAGTTTACTGAAGTGAATTTAGTGTTCTCCTTATTATTTCTTCTTATTCCACATCAAGTCAACATCCTGTACGCTACTCCTCCTACAGTTTTTCAGCAAGACCTACCTTTTTTATCTCGTAGCTTCACCTAGTTGCTTGTGCTTTTCTTGCCAGTAGTGCAAATATTTTTGAGATTTTTACCATTTTTATTTATATTTTATTTATGTTTACCAAGGAAATTTCCCATTAATTAACACTAGTGGAATGTTCGGAATGTAAACAACACACTTGCAGCTGACATTGCAATCAGCCTCTGCAGCAGCGACAGATACAGACCATCTCTTTCTTTTGCAAAGCTTCTAATGGATGAAATCTCTAGCAAAGTGAGTAACGGCAGCAGCAGCAAAGCAAGTTCAACTCAAACTAATATTAGTTTTCTGTTATAATTTCTGCTAATTCCTGCCAGCTACTGTAACATTTGAATTTCAACATTCAGCATAATGTTAACTGCTGTAAGAAATTAACTCCCAAAAACGTTAGAACCGATTCACCTCAGTTAATTATTGAAAATATGTGATTTTGAGAGAAGAAAACTTATTTTGTAGTGTAGATAACCTGTTCAAAACGTTAGCCAAAATGTGCAATTTGGAAAGGTTTTGGGATGTCTTGGAAAATCCATTGCAACATTTCACTGCTTTTAGTTATCTGCACAACAATCTGTGAATTCTTTTCTGATGTGTCATTTTATTACTGTTTTACATTCACGAATGGCCCAGAAATACTTTCAAACGATTATTGCAGAAAACAAAAAAAGAAAAAACAAATGAAAGCCTGTGCCGAAATTGGCTTGCTCTCCCCCTTGGCTAAACGCCAGGTTTTCAATGGGCAGGGTTCATTGGGTGTTAGTTATGTAACAAAACCCTTAAGTCCAGTGAAATTCTTTCTACATGTAATGTGTAAATAATGCTCTTAGCAACTTTTGTGCACGCTAGGCAAGCTAAATTTAAAATGCCTAAGCATTGCCCCTTCTCTGGATGTGGAGAAAGCAATACATTCTTTTGCCAAAAATGAAGAGACCTACAAGAAATGGGTTTTAATTGCCCATTTTCTCTGAACAAAAGAACTTTTCGCAGAACGTGCTGGATCGGTAAGGATGCCTACCATTAGCTAGCGACAATTAAAACGTTTTCAAGCTAAGACATGTGGAATCAAAGCCTTTCTTTATTTGGGTGTAATGTCCAGAATTTGAGACTTCTATAGAGTGTAATGTTAGTGTACAGTAGCTCAGTGTTACAATGCTATTACAAGTTGAATAATCTTCAGGTTTAATCATACGATGGGAACGCCTAGTTTATGTTGCTTTCTTTCATTTTGTTGGGTACTGAATGGGACAATCTGCTCTAACCAGCTCTAACTGAGCTATTGATGAGAAACGGTTTACATACTGTATGATGTGTCTTACAGGTATGAATGTTAATGAGCGCAGGATACACACCCAACCTGCCTATGTCTGCTAAACAGGTCGCAATAATCTAACCGTGTCTATTACAATTCAATGGTTCTAATTTGGTTAAAAACGTGAAAGAAGCATTAAGAAGAAAATCTGTCGTCACTTCTGGGGAATATAACAACAATCTAGTTTCCTGGACCTTTAAGAGTAGTGCAAACCAGGTGGAAATTGCCTTTTTTAAAATGCTTGGGGTTAAGGGGTTAAATAGTAGTGTCAATTTAAGCCTATTTAATTACCTTTGGTCACCTGTGAACTTTCCTCTGAAGATCAGTGGAAGACTCATTGAACGATCACTCTTCATAGACACACAGCTGGGTACAGGTGACCCTGCTCTTTCTACCTGGACCCTGTGAACAAAACATAGAGACAGAGCTTCCAGATAAATTCATCTTCTTACCACAGCTCTATGTCACTGCACATCTGGTGATGACATAATAAACCCCACATACACCTGAATGTGACATAATACACCCACCCACACCTGAAAGGTGACAGTGACACTGAAAGGTATATTTCCCTCCTGCCCCCTAGTGGTATGGGCAGCAGCGCCCACAGAATGGGGATAAAGTTAAGATTTGCAATTTAATAAAAAAGGGGCTACAAACACGTCACAAATTCAAGCTCAACGGCTGCAACAGCCTCCTTTTTGGCCAACAACACCACTCGTTCCCTTATCAGCGCTAATGGCGATAAATGTCAGTAAAATGAAAGGAGCCTCCCCATCCCCCAATCACTCATTGCACACTAACCCACATCAAAAAACATGTTTTTTATACTTTCCATAATTACTTTGCCTTTCTTATTTTTGCATGAAAAAATGTATTCCATTTAAGCTGTCAGAACAGCACCTCAGATCACCAAAACAATCATTCAGAAAAAAGTTTTAAATTCCATATGTAATGTACTTACACTGCAGTCACTTTTGGTATATCCAATACTTGCATCTTTATGGCTCTTTTGTCAATGTAAGAGCTTCTGTAATCCCAAATGCCCTTGCTCATTTTCAAGCTAAGACTGTTAGCCAGTTCAGGTGCCATTTTCAACTCAATCTGTCAAGCATCTACCTGAAACTTGGCTGGCATATCTGACCACCCGATGCTGTCTTTACATATACTATTTTGTTCAGTAGGCATTTGGTTATCTGAACAGCGATAGGTTTACTTTTAAGTCAATCAAGTTACAGAATGAATTAAACAAGACTATCACCTGTCAAATGAGCCCTGGTTGCTATCTGTGGGTCCAGCCATTTGCTAGTAACCTAAGTGCGTATCTGCCTCCACTCCCTGTGCGTAATGCAGATTGTGCTGACAAGCAGAGAGTGCATGCAGACTGAAGCGTGCTTGCTCTCAAAACAGCTTAGCATTGTACTATGAAATGAATTCATAATTATGGTGGATTGAAGAAAAGGTTTTTGCACTGTGATAACAGTAATTGAAGAGCTTGAAAAAGCAAATCTCAATTAGAGGCATTATTTCCATATTTAGAAAGTTACGATTGGTTGGGAGAGTGTGCTCTAGACCATGTGAGAGCCATACTGGTGGGCATGTAAGTTTACTGAAGTGAATTTAGTGTTCTCCTTATTATTTCTTCTTATTCCACATCAAGTCAACATCCTGTACGCTACTCCTCCTACAGTTTTTCAGCAAGACCTACCTTTTTTATCTCGTAGCTTCACCTAGTTGCTTGTGCTTTTCTTGCCAGTAGTGCAAATATTTTTGAGATTTTTACCATTTTTATTTATATTTTATTTATGTTTACCAAGGAAATTTCCCATTAATTAACACTAGTGGAATGTTCGGAATGTAAACAACACACTTGCAGCTGACATTGCAATCAGCCTCTGCAGCAGCGACAGATACAGACCATCTCTTTCTTTTGCAAAGCTTCTAATGGATGAAATCTCTAGCAAAGTGAGTAACGGCAGCAGCAGCAAAGCAAGTTCAACTCAAACTAATATTAGTTTTCTGTTATAATTTCTGCTAATTCCTGCCAGCTACTGTAACATTTGAATTTCAACATTCAGCATAATGTTAACTGCTGTAAGAAATTAACTCCCAAAAACGTTAGAACCGATTCACCTCAGTTAATTATTGAAAATATGTGATTTTGAGAGAAGAAAACTTATTTTGTAGTGTAGATAACCTGTTCAAAACGTTAGCCAAAATGTGCAATTTGGAAAGGTTTTGGGATGTCTTGGAAAATCCATTGCAACATTTCACTGCTTTTAGTTATCTGCACAACAATCTGTGAATTCTTTTCTGATGTGTCATTTTATTACTGTTTTACATTCACGAATGGCCCAGAAATACTTTCAAACGATTATTGCAGAAAACAAAAAAAGAAAAAACAAATGAAAGCCTGTGCCGAAATTGGCTTGCTCTCCCCCTTGGCTAAACGCCAGGTTTTCAATGGGCAGGGTTCATTGGGTGTTAGTTATGTAACAAAACCCTTAAGTCCAGTGAAATTCTTTCTACATGTAATGTGTAAATAATGCTCTTAGCAACTTTTGTGCACGCTAGGCAAGCTAAATTTAAAATGCCTAAGCATTGCCCCTTCTCTGGATGTGGAGAAAGCAATACATTCTTTTGCCAAAAATGAAGAGACCTACAAGAAATGGGTTTTAATTCTGGAGCCCACAGGCACTCCAGTATTACAATAACCAGTGCAGTTAGTATTTGCATTGCCCATTTTCTCTGAACAAAAGTACTTTTTGCAGAACGTGCTGGATCAGTAATTGTACCTACCATTAGCTAGCGACAATTAAAACTTTTTCAAGCTAAGACATGTGGAATCAAAGCCTTTCTTTATTTGGGTGTAATGTCCAGAATTTGAGACTGCTATCGAGTGTAATGTTAGTGTACAGTAGCTCAGTGTTACAATGCTATTACAAGTTGAATAATCTTCAGGTTTAATCATACGATGGGAACGCCTAGTTTATGTTGCTTTCTTTCATTTTGTTGGGTACTGCATGGGACAATCTGCTCTAACCAGCTCTAACCGAGCTAGCGATGAGAAATTGTTATACATATGACCTGTCTTACAAGTATGAATGTTAATGAGCGCAGGATACACACCCAACCTGACCATGTCTGCTAAACAGGTCGCAATAATCTAACCGTTTCTATTACAATTCAATGGTTCCCAATTCGGTTAAAAACGTGAAAGAAGCATTAAGAAGAAAATCTGTCGTCACTTCTGGGGAATATAACTGTTATGGTTCCCTGACCTTGTGCCCTAGTGGCGGAATGTGGTGTTGCAACCTCTTTTTGATTATCTTCCCTTAGGAAATGAGTGTCACCTGGAAGGGGTCCTACTTAAGGGGCCCTCTGGCTGATACTCACTCTCTCTCCATTCAGAGGACAACCTGCAGTCTGGGAGCATTTCCTACACTGTGCATTTTGTAGTGTTCTTTAATTAAAGATTTTGAATTGTGACTATTTTTGCGTTATCTCGTTTATGTTGCGACTGGCCAGGGGCTGATCGAAACATAATTGGGGGCTCGTCCGGGATCTGCTGATCTGGTATGTATTCTCTAGTTTTTATCTCGCTTGAGCTTTGCGTGGTGCGGTGGTAGGTTGAGTCAAGAGTATTATTGGTTTGCTGTGGTTTCCCTCAGGTAATTGTAGTCGTCGGGCATGTCCTTCGGGCTTGTCACTTTGTTATTTTGCCTTTATTATTTTTGGTGTTAACTCTGGGTGGGGGTACGCTCCGGTTCGCCGTGAGTGGCTAGTTAATTGGTCTCTCATTTGCGTTCACGGGTTTTGCGTTTAAAAGCCGCCTCGAGCCCGGTACTACACCGAAGACTATGGTAGGTTTTAGTTAGATTTTCGTTGATAGTTAGGACCTGAGGGAAGTCAACGTATAGTGACTCTAATTATCGTTGCTATTAGGTGATTAGTATCACCTGTGATTTTTGCTCAAGCGGAGGACGCTAGGACGAGAGAGCTTGTGGTTGTTTGGATGAGTATGGAAATTGGCTACATTTCTACCTTTGCAGTTTGTGTGATTATGCAAACGGTAGCTGTGTTCGCATGTTAATTTGTGATATTTCCATGTTCATGGTCGTTCGTTTGTTCGTGCTTGTACTAGCTGCAAACTTAGCGTGTTCACATTTCGACTTACGAACTGTGACTCGTGTTCTTCCAAGCCGTGGTTCCTGTGAACCGTGTTAGAATTACTTCCGTGTGCTTTTCGGAGAGAGCAATATCAGCGCTCGGTAAGTAAATTTGAGCTACTTTGGTGATTCATTTTTGTATAACCGAGGATGGTTTTGATGCTACTATTGTGTAATTGTTGTATTCGTAGCGCTAGTCACATAATGCTAGTGTAGCAATTTTGTGCATCGTCATAACTACTTTGTAAGCTTGTAAAACTAATATTTTTACATTGCCTTGATATTGGCTACTTCATAGTGGTTGTTTGTGTGCGGTTGTCCCTTCGCTTGCGTTTTGTGCTGTAGCTGTAAAGTTGAATGGTTTGGCTACTTGTGATACTGTTGATTGTACTGTAAAGCATTTTTCTTGTGCTTTGGTGCATTGATTAGTATAACAGTACTTGTTTTGCCTTCCTATAGCCTTTTGTATAACCTGTGGTATTGGTAGTTTAGTGTTGATTGTTACACTTACTGCTGTTGTGGTGCTGGGGCACTGATCCAATTCCATTTTTTTTAGCCTCTCGATGTGTTAGTTTTCTTAGGTGAGTGGTTCTGATTGTGTGCTAGGATTCTTGACTGCATTTGTTTAGATTATAGCTTAAGATGTCTACTGTTGACATTCAGACGTTTTTTGATGATCCCTCTGAGAACCTGCTAGAGGAATTTACTAAAGAGCAGCTGTTTAAAATTGCAGAGTATTATGAAATTGAGATTTCTAGTAGTGATAAACGACTTAGAGCCAACGTTGTTAACACTTTGAAGGCAATTCTAACTGACATGGGGGTGCTTAGAGCTAAACAGGAGTCCCCCTCGCGACTCACCGAGTCCGAGGTTACGTTGAAATTACAACTACTTGATCGGGAATTGGAAATGAAAAGGCTAGAATTAGCAGCAAAAGAGGCAGATTTGGAAATGAAAAGGTTAGATATTGAAGGCAAGAAGACTACCTCTCCTGTTGCATTTGACGTAGGTAGGCATATTCGTATGGTTCCCCCGTTTTCAGAAAAAGAGGTAGAGGGGTACTTTTCTCATTTTGAGAGAGTGACCACCTCTTTAAATTGGCCGAGAGATGTATGGACTTTGTTGCTACAATGTGTCCTTACTGGTAAGGCCCAAGAGGCCTATTCAACGTTATCCTTTGAAGACAGTGCTGATTATGATTTAGTCCGGGCTGCCATATTGCGTACATATGAACTGGTACCTGAAGCATACCGACAGAAGTTCCGACGCTATGCTAAGCAGTTATCTCGTTTATGTTGCGACTGGCCAGGGGCTGATCGTAACAATAACAAAGATCTAGTTTCCTGGACCTTTAAGAGTAGTGCAAACCAGGTGGAAATTGCCTTTTTAAATGCTTGGGGTTAAGGGGTTAAATAGTAGCATCAATTTAAGCCTATTTAATTACCTTTGATCACCTGTGAACTCTCTACTGAAATCGTCTGGAAGTGGCATTGAACGATCACTCTTCAGAGACACACAGCTGGGTACAGGTGACCCTGCTCTTTCTACCTGGACCCTATGAACAAAACACAGAGACAGAGATTCCAGTTAAATTCATCTTCTTACCACAGCTCTATGTCACTGCACATTGGCGATGACATAATAAACCCCACATACACCTGAATGTGACATAATAGACCCACCTACACCTGAAAGGTGACAGTGATACTGAAAGGTATATTTCCCTCCTGCCCCCTAGTGGTATGGGCAGCAGCGCCCACAGAATGGGGATAAAGTAAAGATTTGCAATTTATTAAAAAAGGGACAACAAACACGTCACAAATTCAAGCTCAACGGCTGCAACAGCCTCCATTTTGGCCAACAACACCACTCGTTCCCTTATCAGCGCTAATGGCGATAAATGTCAGTAAAATGAAAGGAGCCTCCCCATCCCCCAATCACTCATTGCACACTAACCCACATCAAAAAACATGTTTTTTATACTTTCCATAATTACTTTGCCTTTCTTATTTTTGCATGAAAAAATGTATTCTATTTAAGCTGATTGGTTTGGAGAGTGTGCTCTAGACCATGTGAGAGCCATACTGGTGGGCATGCAAGTTTACTAAAGTGAATTTAGTGTTCTCCTTATTATTTCTTCTTATTCCACATCGTCAACATCCTGCACGGTACTCCTCCTACAGTTTTTCAGCAAGACCTACCTTTTTTATCTCGTAGCTTCACCTAGTTGCTTGTGCTTTTCTTGCCAGTAGTGCAAATATTTTTGAGATATTTACCATTTTTATTTATTTCATTTATGTTTACCAAGAAAATTTCCCATTAATTAACACTAGTGGAATGATCACAATGTAAACAACACACTTGCAGCTGACATTGCAATCAGCCGCTGCAGCAGCGACAGATACAGACCGTCTCTTTCTTTTGCAAAGCTTCTAATGGATGAAATCTATAGCAAAGTGAGTAACGGCAACAGCAGCAAAGCAAGTTCAACTCAAACTAATATTAGTTTTCTGTTATAATTTCTGCTAATTCCAGCTACTGTAACATTTGTATTTCAACATTCAGCATAATGTTAACTGCTGTAAGAAATTAACTCCCAAAAACATGTTCACCTCAGTTATTTATTCAAAATATGTGATTTTGAGAAAAGAAAACTTCTGTTGTAGTGTAGATAACCTGTTCAAAACGTTATCTAAAATGTGCAATTTGGAAAGGTTTTGGGATGTCTTGGAAAATCAATTGCAACATTTCACTGCTTTTAGTTATCTGCACAACAATCTGTGAATTCCTTGCTGATGTGACATTGTATTACTGTTTTACATTCACGAATGCCCCAGAAATACTTTCAAACGATTCTTGCAATGTTAGTGTACAGTAGCTCAGTGTTACAATGCTATTACAAGTTGAATAATCTTCAGGTTTAATCATACGATGGGAACGCCTAGTTTATGTTGCTTTCTTTCATTTTGTTGGGTACTGAACGGGACAATCTTCTCGAACCAGCTCTGACCTAGCTAGCGATGAGAAACCAGGTTGGAAATCCTTTTTAAATGCATGGGGTTAAGGGGTTAAATAGTAGTGTCAATTTAAGCCTATTTAATTACCTTTGGTCACCTGGGAACTCTCCTCTGAAATTGTATGGAGGTCCCTTTGAATGATCACTCTTCATAGACACACAGCTGGGTACAGGTGACCCTGCTCTTTCTACCTGGACCCTGTGAACAAAATATGGGGACAGAGCTTCCAGTTAACCTCATCCTCTTACTGCAGCTCTAACTCACAGCACATGTGTAGTAGAGGGTATTTTTAAAAATTCTGCGTATTTTAGGCATTTTGTGACATTACAGAATTATGAAGTTTAAAGGGAGCATAATTCATATTTTCTGTGCTGTGGAATATAAGTTGCAATCAGGGCAGAGAGAGAAGGGGGGGTTCCCATAGAAACCAGAGGGAGCCTAGTGCATGTCTTGCATAGATAAGACTGAAGCCTGTACAACTCTAGGCAGGAGAGGCCCCAACCATGACTCAGCAAAAAACGGAGGGCTCAACTTAACTCAGTGAAATATGACCGCAAATGTTATAAACATGTATTTGATCTGCACCAGGAGAGTGCTAAATATTGTGAGCATATTTTTGACATATTAGAAAAGTTGCTTAAATATATTTTTTGATGTGTGTATTTTTGACATGTGTTAGGAGAGTTGCTGTTATAAACATGTTGTTTTTAACTTGTATTAGAAGACTGTTAAGTGTGTGCAAATTAATGTACAAGTTGACCCATGACATGACTTAGACAAGGTCTGACTAGGACAGATGAGGAGAGGATAAAACCTGGCGCTGTAGATTACTCAGTGCCGTGTGTGTGGATTGGAGGCAGCCAATCCACTGCAGAACGCGACCCTGGCGACGGGTGGACTCAGAAGCCGTAGGTGGCTAGTCCTGAAGCAAGTCCATCAACACTGCACAGAAAATCATCGGCTGCCCTCTGCCTTCTCTGGAAGACATCTCCAGCTCCCGCTGCCTCGGCAGAGCCAAAAACATTCTAAAGGACTCCTCTCGTTCTGGACACCACCTGTTTGACCTGTTGCACTCTGGCAGGCGCTACAGGACCATTAAAGCACGGACCACCAGACTTAGAACATTTTCTTTCCCTGGGCCATAAGCACACTAAACTCCAACAAGCATTGAATCATTACTTAACTTTTTAACCGCATTTAGTTTTGTGCTTTTTTGAAAAATGCGCGATTTGTGTTGTATTCAAACCATTGTCCTCGCAGGGTCATTTTTGGTTACTTGTTTCTATTTTTGGGAGCCCAATGGAGACCAACGCACTATTTCCTAAGGCAAAGGTAGTACCCACTAAGCTACAGGGAAGCAGATGTCAGAGGCACGAAGCTGAACTGTTTTAAAATGTATGGTGCAAACCAGGTGGAAATTGCCTTCTTAAATGTTTGGGCTTAAGGGGTTAAATAGTAGTGTCAATTTAAGCCTGTTTAATTACCTTTGATCACCTGGGAACTCTCCTCTGAAACTGATTGGAAGTTCCACTGAACAATCACTCTTCAGAGACACACAGCTGGGTACAGGTGACCCTGCTCTTTCTACCTGGATCCTGTGAACAAAACATAAGGACAGAGATTCCAGATAAATTCATCTTTTACTACAGCTGTAAGTCACTGCACATCTGACTATGACATAATAAACCCCTCGTACACCTGAATGTGATATAATATACAATTGAGCCCAAAAGTTTACATACACCTAGGCTAAAGATATTCAAACTCAGTTTTTTCACAACTCTGCACATTTCATGTTGCCAATTATGACATCTACTTTGTTCACATCAGACGTAATTTTAAAACAATCGATTAGCGACAGATTTATTTCAGCTTTAATTCACTATTTCAGAATTCCAGTGGGTCAGAAGTTTACATACACCAAGCTGACTGTCTCTTTAAACACTCTGGAAGATTCCAGAGATTGATGTAATGACTTTTAGAAGCTTCTGATTGGCTAATTGTCATAATTAGGACTTAATTGGGGGTTAATTGCCACCTGGGGCTGTATTTAAGGGCCTACTTTTAGAGCCACTGCCTTTTTGCCCTTGATATCATGGGAAAATCCAAGCAACTCAGCCAAGACCTCCACAAGTCTGGTTCCTCTTTAGGAGCAATTTCCAAACAACTGAAGGTACTACGAGCATCTGTACAAACAATTGTACGTATGCAAATATGAAAATCTTGGGACCACACAGACACTGCATCGTTGGAGTTGGAGGCATCAGGTACCAAAGTATCTACATCCACCATTAAGAGAATCCTACATCGCCATGACCTGATAGGCTGTCGCACAAGGAAGAAGCCCCTACTCAAGGACTGGCATAACAAATCCAGAATGAAGTTTGCAGATGATCACCTGGATGAAGACCTAGCCTTTTGGAGGAATGTTCCCTGGTCAGATGAAACAAAAATTGAACTGTTTGGCCATAACTATCAGCGCTATGTATGGAAGAAACAGGGTGAGGCATTTAATCCGAAGAACACCATCCCAACTGTTAAGCATGGGGGTGGCAGCATCATGTTGTGGGGGTGTTTTGCTGGAAAAGGGACTGGTGCACTTCATTAAATAGATGGAATCATGAGGAAGGAGGATTATCGTGCGGAAGGAGGATTATCGAGAAATACTGAAACAACACCTCAAGTCATCAGCTAGAAACTTAAACATTAGTCACAGCTGGGTCTTCCAGCAGGACAATGATGCTAAGCATACCTCCAAAGTTAACAAAATGGCTTAAAGACAACAAACTGAAAGTATTGGAGTGGCCATCACTAAGCCCTGACCTGAATCCCATAGA
Source organism: Anguilla japonica (assembly GCA_025169545.1). Lineage (NCBI taxonomy): Eukaryota > Metazoa > Chordata > Actinopteri > Anguilliformes > Anguillidae > Anguilla > Anguilla japonica. Next base: position 8,287,243 of record CM045898.1, on the reverse strand, counting down.
AAATTTGTGGACTGAACTGAAAAAGCATGTCCGAGCAAGGAGGCCCACAAACCTGACTGAGTTACACCAGTTCTGTCAGGAGGAATGGGAAAACAAATCTGGCAGAGTATTGTGACAAGCTTGTGGAAGGCTACCCCAAGCATTTGATTCAAGTTAAGCAGTTAAAAGGCAATGCCACCAAAATACTAACGAACTGTATATAAACTTTTGACCCACTGAAAATCTGATATAGTACATAAAAGCTGAAATAAATCTGTCTCTTAACTATTATTTAGAAATTACCTCTTATGGAAATAAAGTAAATATTCTAATTGACTCAACACAGTAAATGTATGGTAACATGAAATGTGTGGAGTTGTGAAAAATTGAGTTTGAATGTCATTAGCCTGGGTATATGTAAACTTTTGGGCTCAATTGTATATTATATCACATTCAGGTGTTGGTGGGTTTTGTTATGTCATAGTCAGATGTGCAGTGACTGAGAGCTGCAGTAAGAGGATGAGTTTAACTATTCAACTACTCAACCTACACCTGATAGAGTGTCCAGTTAAACTCATCCTTTTACTGCAGCTCCAACTCACAGCACATGGAGACAGAGCATCCAGTTAAACTCATCCTCTTACTGCAACTCTAACTCACAGCACATAGAGACAGAGCTTCCAGTTAAACTTGTCCTCTTACTGCAGCTCTAACTCACAGCACATGGAGACAGAGCTTCCAGTTAAACTCATCCTCTTACTGCAGCTCTTAGTTACTGCAGATCTGAATATTGTATAAAACAGCTCACCTGCAACTGAATGGTGCCAGTAACATTGAAGTATGATTAAAAAGTAGCGTCAATTTGAACCACTTTAATTACCTTTGATCACCTGTGAACTCTCCCCTGAACTCGATTCGACGATCCGTTGAACGATCACTCTTCATAGACAGACAGCTAGGTACAGGTGACCCTGCTCTTTCTACCTGGACCCTGTGAACAAAACATGAAGACACAGCATCCAATTGCACTCATCCAATTGCACTCATCCTCTTACTGCAGCTCAAACTCACAGCACATGGAGACAGAGCTTCCAGTTAAACTCATCCTCTTACTGCAGCTCTAACGCACAGCACAAATGAATATGACAAAATACACGTCACCTACACATGAATGTGATATAAATCACAAACCTACAGCTATATGTGTAACAATAACCCCCACCTAGATCTGAAAGTCTTAATACACCCACCGACAACAGAAAGGTGCCAGTAACACTGAAGTATAATTAAACAGTACTGTCAATTTGAACCTCTTTTAATTACCTTTGGTCACCTGTGAACTCTCCTCTGAATCTGAATGGACGTTCCATTGAACAATCACTCTTCATAGAAAGACAGCTGGGTACTGGTGACCCTGCACTTTCTATCTGGATTCTGTGAACAAAACATGGAGACACAACATCCAGCTAAACTCATCCTCTTACTGCAGGTCTAACTCATATCACAAGAAGACAGAGCTTCCTGTTATACCCATCCGGTAACTGCAGCTCTAACTCACAGCACATGGAAACAGAGCTTCCAGTTAAACTCATCCTCTCACTGCAGCTCTAACTCACAGCACATGTTTAGTAGAGGGTATTTTTAAAAATTCTGCGTATTTTAGGCATTTTGTGACATTACAGAATTATGAAGTTTAATGGGAGCATAATTCATATTTTCTGTGCTGTGGAAAATAAGTTGCAGTCAGGGCAGAGAGAGAAGGGGGGGGGGGGGGCGTTCCCGTAGCAACCAGAGGGAGCCTAGTGCATGTCTTGCATAGATAAGACTGAAGCCTCTACAACTCTAGGCAGGAGAGGCCCCAACCATGACTCAGCAAAAAACGGAGGGCTCAACTTAACTCAGTGAAATATGACCGCAAATGTTATAAACATGTATTTGATCTGCACCAGGAGAGTGCTAAATATTGTGAGCATATTTTTGACATATTAGAAAAGTTGCTTAAATATATTTTTTGATGTGTGTATTTTTGACATGTGTTAGGAGAGTTGCTGTTATAAACATGTTGTTTTTAACTTGTATTAGAAGACTGTTAAGTGTGTGCAAATTAATGTGCAAGTTGACGCATGACGTGACGTACACAAGGTCTGACTAGGACAGATGAGGAGAGTATAAAACCTGGCGCTGTAGATTACTCAGTGCCGTGTGTGTGGATTGGAGGCAGCCAATCCACTGCAGAACGCGACCCTGGCGACGGGTGGACTCAGAAGCCGTAGGTGGCTAGTCCTGAAGCAAGTCCATCAACACTGCACAGAAAATTATCGGCTGCCCTCTGCCCTCTCTGGAAGACATCTCCAGCTCCCGCTGCCTCGGCAGAGCCAAAAACATTCTAAAGGACTCCTCTCGTTCTGGACACCACCTGTTTGACCTGTTGCACTCTGGCAGGCGCTACAGGACCATTAAAGCACGGACCACCAGACTTAAGAACATTTTCTTTCCCTGGGCCATAAGCACACTAAACTCCAACAAGCATTGAATCATTACTTAACTTTTTAACCGCATTTAGTTTTGTGCTTTTTTGAAAAATGCGCGATTTGTGTTGTATTCAAACCATTGTCCTCGCAGGGTCATTTTTGGTTACTTGTTTCTATTTTTGGGAGCCCAACAGAGACCAATGCGCTATTTCCTAAGGCAAAGGTAGTACCCACTAAGCTACAGGGAAGCAGATGTCAGAGGTGCGAAGCTGAACTGTTTTAAAATGTATGGTGCAAACCAGGTGGAAATTGCCTTCTTAAATGTTTGGGCTTAAGGGGTTATATAGTAGTGTAAATTTAAGCCTATTTAATTACCTTTGATCACCTGGGAACTCTCCTTTGAAAGTGACTGGCAGATCCATCGAACGATCACTCTTCAGAGACGCACAGCTGGGTACAGGTGACCCTGCTCCTTCTACCTGGACCCTGTGAACAAAACATAGGGACAGAGATTCCAATTAAATTCATCTTTTACTACAGCTGTAAGTCACTGCACATCTGACTATGACATAATAAACCCCCCCTACACCTGAATGTGATATGATATACGATTGAGCCCAAAAGTTTACATACACCCAGGCTAAAGATATTCAAACTCAGTTTTTCACAACTCTGCACATTTCATGTTACTATACATATCTTTTGGCAAGCCAATTAGGACATCTACTTTGTTCACATCAGAGGTAATTTTAAAACAATCGATTAGCGACAGATTTATTTCAGCTTTAATTCACTATTTCAGAATTCCAGTGGGTCAGAAGTTTACATACACCAAGCTGACTGTCTCTTTAAACACAGGGAAGCAGATGTCAGAGGTGCGAAGCTGAACTGTTTTAAAATGTATGGTGCAAGCCAGGTGGAAATTGCCTTCTTAAATGTTTGGGCTT
>CM045898.1:8257731-8283346 GCA_025169545.1 Anguilla japonica | reverse complement strand
CACTCCTTTCCTTCAGAATGTCTGATATAAGTGAGAGCATCAAGGACGCAGTCATTTCTGTCCTGCCAAGTGTGCCAGAAGAGACGCTCATTCTGTTGGTTGAAACGATCTTACAACCAGGGAGTGGAAAGCAAAGATGACTTGCAGTACATAAGAGAACAGGAAATTGCAGAGAGTGTATTCGACCCAAGCCAGTGCAGAAAAACTTTTAAATGCATGCGAAAACTGAGCAGGTACTGTATCATTTATACTTCAGACCAAATTAAAGAGTGTCATTAAATGCTTAGTTTTTTTAATTAATTGCGCATCATTTAGTCAATATTGATAATGAAGATTTTTGTGTTTCATTGCCAGATGCCATAAGTTGTGCTACCCCCCTACTCCAGTCCCAGAAGGCAGTTCATCACTGTCAAGCTCCTCGAGATCCAGTAGCCCTTCACCATCACATTCCACACGGCCACCAGTAAAGCAAAAAACTGGCCAGAAACTTTCCAGGTACCCTGGGAGAAAAAATGCCACCAGGTATTGGTACTGCCACTGAAAGTGGGATAAGGCCCTCACCAGCAGATAGAAGGCAAATGGTTCGGGTCTTGGTGGACGAAATGAGGAAGTTTGAGGCCAACCCTTCGTGGTCGCAGTGCCTCATAATTTCTGTCAAGATTGTCAAGGGGTTTCCACAGTCCTTGGCTGACATGATAGAAGGGAAATTTATAGGGGGAGGATATGCATCTCTCCTGAGTCAAATAAAAATTCATGTTGAGCATTTAAAGAGAAATAACACTTTGGCACGGTGCAGGTCTGTCACCACAGGGGCAAAGCCAAACACAGGCCCTGCAGATAGCTATGGCTGCACACGGTGGCAGCCAGACCTTCCACCTGAAGAAACAGGAAGCACACTGGAAGAGAAAAAGAAGATACTTTTGGAGTTCTTCTCTCGTGAGGGCTTGTCTGGGATTGAAAGGGGAGAAGTACAGAATCTCATGGAGGCAACGTACTACTTACAGCGCAAGATGATAAACACAACACCGGCCCACACACTTGAATATCTGAAATCTCAGTGGCCATACCTGTTTGTCCCTAGGAGTATGTGTACACATTTTGAGATGTTAACAGACATCAACATTTTGAGAAAACTGGAAGCATCTCTTGAAGGAAATGGGCGAAATATCATGGAGTTCCTCAAGAAAAACCCTACCAACAGTGAAGTCAAGGCTGTTCTGACCCGAAGCAATACCAGTGTGGCAGCTCCATATGTTCTGCTGGTGCTGATGGCTCACTTCAAACAGCAGAGTGATGCACTGATACTGGAAACAGATGTGACGACTGTCTCTAATATTGTTTTATTTTTATTGTAGTTACAGGAGTCGGCCAGTGTGTGCGGTGCACCCCTTTCTAATTGAGAGCACCTGGGGGTAAACCCCTATAATAAGGAAGCCCCAGTGCTTTCTGGGCCGTTTTTCTCTCTTTTCTTTCTCACTCTGTTCCAGGTAATCCTGCACCAGGTCGGGCGGTTGGACGGGCCGCGGGTTTTTTTTTTTCCCTTCACCCTCTTTTATTCCCAGGTTTTGCGTTGTACAACAAATTAAAGTAAATATACAGTGCAGTCTGTATGTGTTTGGACAGGGACACATTTTTTTGTTGTTTTTTCATTCTGTTCTCCAACAAACAAACAGTTGACATAAAACAGTCACAATGTGGTTGAAGTGCAGACTTTCAGCTTTGATTTGACCATATTTACATCCATATCAAGTGAACATTGTAGGAATTACAGCCCTTTTTATACATAGTCCCCCCCCAATTTTAGGGGCTCAAAAATAATTGGACAAATTAACATAATCATAGATTAAATTGTCATTTTTTTATACTTGGTTGCATATCCTTTGCATGCCATGACTTCCTGATGTCCGTGACCTATCAACATCATCAGAGTCTGGATATCTTATTTTCAGGTTGTCCTACAAGCGATACTAAAACTCTTTGCATTTGAATGGATCTCTATGGGAATTTGGGGGTACTAAACATGACTACTTTCATTCACAGACAGTGCGCATCATAAATGGAAATCCAGGAAATCCAGCAATATTTCTTTACAAATAACAACATTTGGGGTTCCTATATGATGCAGTGTATCAGCAACACTGGTTTTCCAGATACCAATGAAACATATCAAGACTAACAAGGACCCAAAGGTGCTCAATTGAATTTTGATGTTGCTCAGCACTCCCCATCAAACATCAAGGCACTCAATGTTGGCTAATTCACTGATTTTACAGTTATTGATGACATATCTTTCTATGTTGCAGTTAAGTATATGTTTAATAGCTGTCAATTTTGTTTTCTTTTTTGTGATGGTCATAATTTAGAAGCAGAAACAAATTTTGCTCAGAGGCGGTGTACTCATTTGCAACATGGCTCTTTATAATGTTGGTTAAAAAAAAAACATGCTTTCCTGTTTAGCATTGCAGTATTGCAGTGTTGCTGAAACACTACATAATATAGGAACCCCAAATCTTTTTTTATTTGTAAAGCGATAAAGCTGGATTTCCATTTTTCAGAGAGGGTGTACTCCTTCATGATGTGCACTGTAACATTGCTGTGTCCCAAGCATGGTGCCCTAAAATTGGGGGGATTATGTATAAAAAGGGCTGTAATTCATACACTGTTCACCCAATATGGATGTAAATACCCTTTTTTATTACAAATCTCAAATTGTGGAGTACAGAGGCAAATCAATAAATGATGGGTCTTTGTCCCAAACATTATGGAGGACACTGTATTCCTAATAATATTGAAATGTGTTTAATTTCATATCGTTTGTTCTCTGCAGGTTTCTGCCTCTGCTGCTGACGTTGAGAGGTCCTTGACTTTGCCTGACAGTCCTCGATTGATTGTTCTCAGTATGCATGTGTATGTTTAATTTAACTTTTTCCTTGACCATGTGGCCACACCACAGGCCTTCCCTGTCCTCACTGCTATGCTATGTGTCAACCCCATCCCAACCCGTTCTCTCCCCTACAGAACTCGCTTCCGCAGGCGAGGCCCCCCGCGGCGACGGAACCTCTCCAACCTTCGCTATCCCTGACTGACCCCCCTGTGACGACTTCACGGTCGCAGGAGGGCTATGGAACTGCCAGTCTGCTACGCGGAAGGCTGACTTCATTTCGGCCTACGCGTCCCTCTTCTCTCTACATTTCCTTGCCCTCACTGAGACCTGGATCACACCAGGCAACACTGCAACCCCTGCAGCCCTCTCCTCCTCCTCCTCCTTCTCTCACGCCACCCGCCCGTCTGGCCGTGGTGGGGGCACAGGTTTGCTGATCTCTCCCTCCTGGAAATTCTCTGTTCTCCCCCTCTCTCACCTCTCCATCTCTACCTTTGAATACCACTCTGTCTCAATCACCTATCCTGTTAACTTGTATATTGTTGTTATCTATCACCCTCCAGGGGCCCTGGGAAGCTTCCTCGATGAGCTTGACACCCTGCTCAGCTCCTTCCCAGAGGATGGCACCCCACTGATCCTCCTGGGAGACTTCAACATCCACCTTGATGCCTCCCACTCCGCAGCTTTCCTGGCCCTACTCCACTCATTCGTCCTCTCCCTGATGCACTCCCCACCAACACACAAGGCTGGCAATTATTTCTGTGTCGGGAAGTCGGATTTATGAGATCGCTATTCGCGTAACGAACTGTGGCAGCGCAGTCCGGTGCCCACGCGATCTATTTGGTGAACGTGTACCACTTGTAGATTGTTTCCTATTGCACAAAATTCGTTTTAGATGGACTGGATAATAATTTCTGTCTCGGGAACTTGGATTTATGAGACATCGCCAAAAGCGTAATCAACTGTATTTAAAACGGTGACGCACACACCTGCGCCCGATTACACGTTTGTATTTGCTATATTATTTGTTTAAATAGTTTCCAATGCCACAGCGTTCGTGTGGATGCACTGGTTAATTATTTCTGTCTGGGGAATTTGGATTTATGAGATCGCTATTCGCGCAACGAACTGTGGCAGCGCAGTCCGGTGCCCACGCGATCTATTTGGTGAACTTGTACCACTTGTAGATTGTTTCCTATTGCACAAAATTCGTTTTAGATGGACTGGATAATAATTTCTGTCTCGGGAACTTGGATTTATGAGATCGCTAATAGCGTAATCAACTGTATTTAAAACGGTGACGCACACACCTGCGCCCGATTACACGTTTGTATTTGCTATATTATTTGTTTTTAAATAGTTTCCAATGCCACAGCGTTCGTGTTGGATGCACTGGTTAATTATTTCTGTCTGGGGAATTGGATTTATGAGATCGCTATTCGCGCAACGAACTGTGGCAGCGCAGTCCGGTGCCCACGCGATCTATTCAGAGAACTGTACCACTTGTAGATTGTTTCCTATTGCACAAAATTCGTTTTAGATGGACTGGATAATAATTTCTGTCTCGGGAACTTGGATTTATGAGATCGCCAATAGCGTTATCAACCTTATTTAAAACGGTGACGCACACACCTGCGCCCGATTACACGTTTGTATTTGCTATATTTTGTTTAAATAGTTTCCAATGCCACAGCGTTCGTGTTGGATGCACTGGTTAATTATTTCTGTCTGGGGAATTTGGATTTATGAGATCGCTATTCGCGCAACGAACTGTGGCAGCGCAGTCCGGTGCCCACGCGATCTATTCAGAGGACTTGAACCACTTGTATATTGTTTCCAGTTGCACAAAATTCGTTTTAGATGGACTGGATAATAATTTCTGTCTCGGGAACTTGGATTTATGAGATCGCTAATAGCGTAATCAACTGTATTTAAAACGGTGACGCACACAACTGCGCCCGATTACACGTTTGTATTTGCTATATTATTTGTTTAAATAGTTTCCAATGCCACAGCGTTCGTGTTGGATGCACTGGTTAATTATTTCTGTCTGGGGAATTTGGATTTATGAGATCGCTATTCGCCAACGAACTGTGGCAGCGCAGTCCGGTGCCCACGCGATCTATTTGGTGGACTGTACCACTTGTAGATTGTTTCCATTGCACAAAATTCGTTTAGATGGACTGGATAATAATTTCTGTCTCGGGAACTTGGATTTATGAGATCGCTAATAGCGTAATCAACTGTATTTAAAACGGGTGACGCACACACCTGCGCCCGATTACACGTTTGTATTTGCTCAATTATTTGTTTAAATAGTTTCCAATGCCACAGCGTTCGTGTTGGATGCACTGGTTAATTATTTCTGTCTGGGGAATTTGGATTTATGAGATCGCTATTCGCGCAACGAACTGTGGCAGCGCAGTCCGGTGCCCACGCGATCTATTCAGAGAACTGTACCACTTGTATATTGTTTCCATTGCACAAAATTCGTTTTAGATGGACTGGATAATAATTTCTGTCTCGGGAACTTGGATTTATGAGATCGCTAATAGCGTAATCAACTGTATTTAAAACGGTGACGCACACACCTGCGCCCGATTACACGTTTGTATTTGCTATATTTTTGTTTAAATAGTTTCCAATGCCACAGCGTTCGTGTTGGATGCACGGTTAATTATTTCTGTCTGGGGAATTTGGATTTATGAGATCGCTATTCGCGCAACGAACTGTGGCAGCGCAGTCCGGTGCCCACGCGATCTATTCAGAGGAACGTGTACCACTTGTAGATTGTTTCCATGCACAAAATTCGTTTTAGATGGACTGGATAATAATTTCTGTCTCGGGAACTTGGATTATGAGATCGCTAATAGCGTAATCAACTGTATTTAAAACGGTGACGCACACACCTGCGCCCGATTACACGTTTGTATTTGCTATATTTTTTTAAATAGTTTCCAATGCCACAGCGTTCGTGTTGGATGCACTGGTTAATTATTTCTGTCTGGGGAATTTGGATTTATGAGATCGCTATTCGCGCAACGAACTGTGGCAGGCGCAGTCCGGTGCCCACGCGATCTATTTGTGACTTGTACCACTTGTAGATTGTTTCCTATTGCACAAAATTCGTTTTAGATGGACTGGATAATAATTTCTGTCTCGGGAACTTGGATTTATGAGATCGCTAATAGCGTAATCAACTGTATTTAAAACGGTGACGCACACACCTGCGCCCGATTACACGTTTGTATTTGCTATATTTTTGTTTAAATAGTTTCCAATGCCACAGCGTTCGTGTTGGATGCACTGGTTAATTATTTCTGTCTGGGGAATTTGGATTTATGAGATCGCTATTCGCGCAACGAACTGTGGCAGCGCAGTCCGGTGCCCACGCGATCTATTTGGTGAACGGACTTGTACCACTTGTAGATTGTTTCCTATTGCACCAAATTCGTTTTAGATGGACTGGATAATAATTTCTGTCTCGGGAACTTGGATTTATGAGATCGCCAATAGCGTAATCAACTGTTTTTAAAACGGAGATGCACACACCTGCTACCGAATGCATGAGCTTCTTCGTTCACTGTGGAGCCCAAGCCATCCTTTTATTTTCCCCAGGCATTAAAGTCCTTAAATGTAAGGCTGCGTGTGCACAAAACGCCTGCGAGGGCATGCATTTCTTAGAATGAATGTCAATATTACTAGTAATAGCGGTGGTGCTTGATTATTGGCGAATTTGACGGATGATGCACACACCTGCTGCCGAATGCAGGAGCGTATGCATCTTACCCCAATTTCCTGGTTCAACACACTTTCCCCCACGTCACATCCTTACTAGGTTTAAACTTCCAACTACTCTCACTAAAGCAATACAATGCCTCCTCCTAGTGGTCAGAATACACTCAACCTGTAACATCTATTATTGAACACAACAAATGTAATGCCAAAAAACGTATGGTAGCTTTACACATGGTATAAACTAATTGCATGCTATGAAACGAGAAGGAAGGAAAACTATTTATTTCTTGATAAAATCATTGTTTTCCTGGAACTAACGACCAGAGGTTTTTGCTTAAAAACGGTGCAAATAGAACTACCAACCAGAGTGTCTGCATAACGACGGTCCAATTAGAACTACGACGAACCAGAGTTTTGCTTGACAACGGCAAAATAATATGCCCAAACGCCCGCAGAAGAACATTTCACTTTCAGCTGATTAAATCTATAAAAATCAATAAATATAAAAAAAATAAACATATATATAGTCAATCATTGTTGGTACACGGTATGAAATTTGATGTGAAATTACAGGGAAAATTCCGACAGTAACCTGCTGTTTTATTGATATACAGCACATTGCTGGAGACAGAACAGCATTGTGGGCGTTTTGCTCTTAACTGCATATCACCGTTTGAATTTGCAGTAATTAACTGGAAATTGCAAAGGATATTGGGAAGCCATTGGTTAGTAGTGGCGGCAGAGAGAATTTGCTAACAAAGCAATGCCAAGTTTCGAGTGTCACACCTAATAGGCTACGCGAATTTAAAAGTAATTATTACAATTTGTTCGTTTTTTATTTCCAACAGAATACGTTGATCTGTATTTCACATTAATCTTCTTGTTCTTTTCCAAGGCAACCCTGTATTTCGAATATTATTTGTTGCAGCTGGCTAGAGAGTCGCTGGATTGCGCAGGTAGGCTACGTGCGTTTCGAATTCATAAACTAGTTCGTATCATAACGGCCAATCATTCGCCAGCGATAGCTTAGTATGAAAGCATGTTTCCATGTCAGTATTGTGGTCACCAATGCTTAACGAAGTATGCGTTTGTTAGGCATATGAAAGTACGTGCGAGTCTTCCAATCGCGTCGTTTAAATGCGCCTTTTAGATTGCACCCGTTCGTTCAGAAACGTAACGCAGTTGGAATGTCATGTATATCGAGAGCATCAAGATAAGAGGAGAGCACAGGTAACTGCAATCGAGCGTGTATCTTGTCATGTAGAATTTTGCGATGTTAGATGCAATGATTTATCCAGTTTTAAACTCTCATTTGAAATCTCATATCAGAGAGGGCAGGGCAGTTTCTTGTCCATTTCGTCAGTGTGGGAGAACGTTTTCAGTCGTCTCTTCCTTTACTTCTCATTTTTCAAGAGTACACAAGTCTTGTACAGCATCCAGTCTTTTGGGCCTTGAAACAGTAGGAAGAGAGACGAGACTAACGGCAACCAATGAACAAGTTGAGGATGTTTCAGTGTTGGAGGGGGATTTGACTGACGACATAACTGATGATAATGAGGGAGACCAAGCAGCGGTGCTGCCAGAGAGAGCAGATGAATCCCTTTTCTTGCACAATTTGGCTTTCTTTTATTTAAAGTTTCAGGCAAAACTTTTACTGCCAGCATCAGTCATACAGTCTATTATTGAGGATTTTCAAGCAGTGCCATGATATCAGTCAGTCTCATTTACTTCATAAGTTGGACGAAAAGCTGGTATCATTGGATATCTCTGATAGTGAGAGAGAGAATGTCATAGAGGTTCTTAAATCCGAGGATTTGTTTCGGGCATGCAACACTGGTACCTTGAAAACTGATCAAGACAAAAAACAGTTTTTACATTACATTGAGCCAGTCCCACTTTATCTTGGAATGAATGATTCAGGGAAGGAATGTTTTGCTCAATACATTCCGTTTAAAAGATGCACTTCGATCACTCTTTCAGTGTCAGTCGGTCAAGCAGCAAACACATAGCAACAAACAAGAGATACAGTCTTTGTCTAGATCAAGAGATGTCTTGGAAGACATCTGGGATGGTAGCAATGTGGCAGCAAATGTATCTGTTTAAGAAGTAGGAGGAATCTCTTGGCGTCTGGTACTGTACCTTTACCGTTGTCAAGCAAAACTGTCCCGTTGGTAGTTGAACTTGGACCGTTGTCTGCACAAAAAGGATATAACAGGCCCAATAGTCAGATTGTAACGGTTGTTTTCTATATCCTCTTCAAGCACATTCATTAATGTTTTATGCGACACATTCACTTTCATGTCTTGACATCCGAAGCGACAGAATGCATTCACATTTCCAATACAACTGGCCAACAACAGCAGAAAACATTGGCACACGTTTCTAGTAAACAATTTGCTAGTTTGATTACTTTCTCATTGTCAATTCCATATAGGCTAATCGCAAAATGACCAAGAATAGAAACGAAAACTCGGACTTGCGTGAAACGTTAAAATTAGCAGTGGTACAGCCACCGTTTGCTTTCCTTCGAGAGTTACTGCTAGCCGAGCAGCGAAGTGTGCCTCCAGATGCGAACCATGCACCATAAATTAGTCCATAGTCTTACCTGGTCTTTTTGTGGAATTTGAAGAAATTGGCAGAGTAAAATTACGGCAGTCAGAAAAAGCTAAAGCGAACGATTACTAGAATTAAACCTGTTTATTTTTCTCTGACAAAAAGTGCGGAAGGTGATTTCCAGTTTGCTTTTACTGTATCACCAATGTTAATTACGCAGAACTACCGCATACCTCACATAAAACTGTATCAACGTTTGAGGACAATTACAATGGGCTAACAAAGAAATCCGGAAGAAAATATTCAGCAAAACCGAATTAATTCGTTTGAATGTTTTGGTACGTAATATGCTGTCCAGCACGAATGCTTAGCATTTTATAAAACGAATACTAAAGCAAGAAAAGAACAGAAGAGCACACGTTATAATTTCAAGACGTTGGCAGGCTATAATCAAAACTAGGCTACCTGCGCCGCATAACATACAAGTTTGATTTGAAGTTATTATGAAAATAAATTGGTGTTGCGGCTGCATATTTTCAAAACATGGCGGTTGAAAATAAATACAAAAAAAAAGGCTGCGAGTACTCGACCAATCAGAAATGTTCAGCGCTGCAAGCTTCGCACCACCCAAAAGGTTCCTGTACTTTCGGAAGTACTACCCATCCGAGCAGGAACTTTTTCTGGGGGTAAATAAAGCCCCAGGAACTAAATTTAGACCCTAGTTCCTGCGGTGGAAAAAAGGTTCCTCAAAAGGTTCCTAGTTCCGGGGTAAAGTTCCTGCAGTGGAAACGCGGCTTTGGTGTATGTAAACTTCTAACCCACTGGAATTCTGAAATAGTGAATTAAAGCTGAAATAAATCTCGCTAATCGATTGTTTTAAAATTACCTCTGATTTGAAACAAAGTAGATGTCCTAATTGGCTTGCCAAAAGATATGCATAGTAACATGAAATGTGCGGAGTTGTGAAAAACTGAGTTTGACTATCTTTAGCCTAGGTGTATGTAAACCTTTGGGCTCAATCGTATATTATATCACATTCAGGTGTACGGGGGGTTTATTATGTCATAGTCAGATGTGCAGTGACTTACAGCTGTAGTAAAAGATGAATTTAACTGGAATCTCTGTCCCCTATGTTTTGTTCACAGGGTCCAGGTAGAAAGAGCAGGGTCACCTGTACCCAGCTGTGTGTCTCTGAAGAGTGATCGTTCAGTGGAACTTCCATTCAATTTCAGAGGAGAGTTCCCAGGTGATCAAAGGTAATTAAACAGGCAATTGACACTACTATTTAACCCCTTAATGAGAGGAGTCCTTTAGAATGTTTTTGGCTCTGCCGAGGCAGCGGGAGCTGGAGATGTCTTCCAGAGAAGGCAGAGGGCAGTCGATGATTTTCTGTGCAGTGTTGATGGACTTGCTTCAGGACCTAGCTACCTACGGCTTCTGAGTCCACCCGTCGCCAGGGTCGCGTTCTGCAGTGGATTGGCTGCCTCCAATACACACACACGGCACTGAGTAATCTACAGCGCCAGGTTTTATACTCTCCTCATCTGTCCTAGTCAGACCTTGTGTACGTCACGTCATGCGTCAACTTGCACATTAATTTGCACACACTTAACAGTCTTCTAATACAAGTTAAACACAACATGTATATAACAGCAACTCTCCTAACACGTCAAAAATACACACATCAAAAAATATATTTAAGCAACTTTTCTAATATATGTCAAAAATATGCTCACAATATTTAGCACTCTCCTGGTGCAGATCAAATACATGTTTATAACCTTTGCGGTCTTATTTTCACTGAGTTAAGTTGAGCCCTCCGTTTTTTGCTGAGTCATGGTTGGGGCCTCTCCTGCCTAGAGTTTCAGGCTTCAGTCTTATCTATCCAAGACATGCACTAGGCTCCCTCTGGTTGCTATGGGAACCCCCCCTTCTTTCTCTGCCCTGACTGCAACTTATTTTCCACAGCACAGAAAATATTAATTTTGCTGCCTTTAAACTTCATGATTCTGTAATGTCACAAAATGCCTAAAATACGCAGAATTTTTAAAAATACCCTCTACTACACGTGCTGTGAGTTAGAGTTGCAGTAAGAGGATGAGTTTAACTGGAAGCTCTGTCTCCATGTGCTGTGCGTTAGAGCTGCAGTAAGAGGATGAGTTTAACTGGAAGCTCTCTCCCCATGTTTTGTTCACAGGGTCCAGGTAGAAAGAGCAGGGTCACCAGTACCCAGCTGTGTGTCTCTGAAGAGTGATCGTACAATGGATCCTCCACACTGGCTCAGAGGAGAGTTCACAGGTGATCAAAGGTAATTAAATAGGCTTAAATTGACACTATTTAACCCCATAACCCCAAATATTTAAAAAGCAATTTCCACATGGTTTGCACTACTCTTAAACATCCAGGATATATTCCCAGGAAGTGACAAATGATTGTCTTCTCAATACTTCTTTATTGTTTTTAACCTAGTTATAACAATTAAATTGTGATAAACTCAATTAGTTTTTTGCGACCTGTTTAGCAGAACAGGGCAAGGTTGGGGGTGTGGTATCCTGCGCCTCATAAAAAACATGTTTTCAACGTACAAAAAAATGCCAAGTTACTCACACATACAAGACATACACCGTCTATAACTCATTCATTCAGAATGCCAAAATCCAGGCCTGCCATTAAAAGTACTGATATCAAAATGACGCCAAGTTACGGTACTACAAACAATATAGGCTATCTTGCCTCGCCGAAATTAAATAAAATGTATTCCAAAGCAATGCTACCCAATATTTCCTCCATTCTTTCAAGTCACTTGGCCCTGTGTGTATAAGCATGCAGTACATGGACAGGCCAAACATATGTGTGGATGGGTTTCTCACAGGCAAGATTGATTGAATAGGCGTCTATATGTTCAATTTGTATTGGTATGTATGTATTTAATGGTATGTATGTATTTAATGGCAGGCCTGGATTTTGGCAGTCTGAATGAATGAGTTATAGACGGTGTATGTCTTGTATGTGTAACTTGGCATTTTTGTACGTTGAAAACGTGTTTTTTATGAGATATCATTTCTTTTTGCAAAGCGTTTAATTATGAGAGTGAGAAATTCGAAGTGACACTGTAAGAAACAGTTGTGGATTATGGCTATCTTTGTGTGAATTTGTACAGTCTGATGAGCGTGTACCGTTTAGCAGTTTCGGTTTGCTATACATGTAAAACAGTGGCTGTGACAAAGGGTGCGGTGGCGTAAGTGTAAACGCATCAGAAGCGCAGGTGAAATATGGCTAGTGTATGTACTCACGGATTTGACGGCCATCCAACAAGCCTTGATTGACAAAAGAATCAGCAAGCCCGTAGAATTAGAGCTCCCTAGGTCGCAACTTGTGTACCCTTCTGTCCTGCTCCGTTGTCTGTTATTTCGCGGAGATGCACTTTTAGTGTTTGTAAGGTTTATAAGGCATTTTGATAGGCTTATCTGCAGGTAGGAATCCTCTTTGCTGTTTTGCTAAGCTAGAACCGGAAAACTTGATAGTGGAGAATAAGAGCAGACGCATATGTCCCAGCAGGCTTTGCATATGAGAAAATGACAACAGTGTGAGATAAATTAGGAGAAATGATGAAATTGCGTAGTTGAAACAATATCTTTTTAGCAGAATGGGCATGTAGGTGAAGGTTGACATGATCACAGACTATAGTGCGAAGCAAAAGAAGTGACCATGAGCGAGCTTAGTTTCCTTGTCGAATGGTATATATAACAGTCTGTATACAACATCTACGTTGAAGTGGAGGGTTAAGTAACATGTGAAAGCTATTGCACTGATGTGCTTTGCTCCTGTTCAGCAGTAGTGATAATTATGAGTGAGTCATGATTTTAAATGTAATGTTCTAATGCGGAGTTGCAGAATGTACATACGTAGTAATTGTTGTATGTGGCTAGATAGAGAACAGGGCGAGGTAACATGAACGTAGAAACGTGGCGTTTGCCGATAAGAAGGTTTTGTACGGTAGCCAAGTGAAGAAATATAGTTAGTAGAAATGGCAGAGTGGTGAACTGGTGTAACTTTTTAATAAAACGAATACATTTGCCGTCATGGAATGCATATGGGTGGCCATGAGTGAGTTTTGGTAAAGCAAATATAAGCGTAAGAAAATGTTAGTGTAAAAGAGGAAATTATCTGCCTGAGGGCGAGGCGGGATTCAATCCTTCATCAACCGGAGGTTTACCAGTCTGTGACTTTGTTAGTGCAGCACCATGACATAGTTGCGCAATGTGTGAAATATCATTAGCAAACCTGTCCGTGGTTTTAAAGAAGAACACAGACCAGTAAGCACAGAAGAGCTCCCGTTGAATCCATATGGCTTTGCAATATTGTAGCCGGTTAATAACTGAACGTGCAGACGGTACGTCATAATGCAGTGTATACGTTCGGTGAACAGCAGGTAGATATGGTGCAAAAGCAATAATTGATAAGTAGCAGACAATTATTAGTGAGGGTAAAAGCAGGTTGAAGAAACATGTTCCTAGCTCGACTTGAACCTAGAACCCCACATTCCCAAGACTGGGACCTTGCCCACTACGCGACAGGACTAGCTGTTAAAACTGGAAATGTTTCAGAGTAAAAAGGTATGGGTATTTTGCGTGTGTATGCGCATTTTTGATTGGGTCGTGTAGGTGAAGATTTGGCTGGTGTTGGTAAAATGTCCAATGGGGAGACATGTTTTTAGTGGGATTGGTGGCAGGAAAAATAAGAATGAGAAGAAGAAGAAGAAGAAGAAGAAGAAGAAGAAGAAGAAGGAGAAAACGCAAAATCCCCTTAGTTTGGGGCTTTATTGTGTGGACATGTGAAGTTGTTTATGAAATCTGTCTGTTTTTTCGGGCTGAGTGTCTGTGGCTGTTGTGGTTATTTCTGTGGGGAACCCTGAAAAGTGCCAAACTCTCGGTGCTGTATAGGTAAGGGGCATGCCCCCGCCAAGGCGTAACTTGGTATACCTGCCATCCCAATGTGTGAGTAACTTGGCATTTTTGTACGTTGAAAACGTGTTTTTTTTATGAGATCAAACATACCAAATCTAAAGACAAGGTTCAACTACCTTAAAACAATTAACAAAGGTTATAGACATGGACAGGCACACAAGGAATGATTGAAAGAAGATACCAAACCACAGCGTGTTTGTCCCAAAGTAATCAAAGGATGTGCCAAGACCAAAATATAAAAACAAAAAGGCAGCAGAATATTTAAAAAAACCAGAGATGAAATGTAGACACCAGACCCAGATGCTAGAATGCTAACTACAAGAAAGCCACATATTTTATCTAGTGGGAGGGGAGGGGGGAGGGGAATGGACACCCCCTCTGACATACACACACACACACACACACACACACACACACACAGACAGACCCACACACTCACACACACACAGACACACACACATACAGACCCACACTCACACACAGACACACGGACACACACACACACACACACACACATGCAGACCCACACTCACACACAGACACACACATTCACACCTCCAATGGCTACCCCCAAGTTCGTCCTCTGTCTTATCTCTAGGTTATCCTGGCCAAGTGTTTTGAAGCTTTCTATGGCTCAGAACAGCCAAATGGCGAATTAGACTAATTAAAATGTAAAATCAAGATTTTGGCTAGCTGTTTTACAACTTGTTTGATCCACTAAATAACATCTGCATGGATAAAGCTACAAATTCAAAAGAAATTGTTCCACATTGCTAATGAATGTGTTTAAAAAAATAAATAAAAAATAGCCTATCGATTATATTGTTGTCATCAGCTAATTGCTAATTGTTCAGTTGTCAACCTCATGCCACTTATTTGTGAGCTAACCCCTAAATGCTAATTGAGTGAATTGCACAGAAACATGCCCATATTGGCTATTCATTTTTAAATTGGATAAATGTTTCGGAAAGTCCTGTGAATCGTATAATAACATAGGCCTGTGCTAGGTTCATGCAGGAATTCACATCCAAAGCACAGTAGGTGAAATTACTTTCACTAGGAACTAGAGTCTGAAGTTGGAATCAGTCACTGCATGACTCACTCATTCACTAGGAACTGAAGTCAGTGAACAAGAGTCTGAAGTTGGAATCAGTCGCTGCATGA
This sequence comes from Anguilla japonica, assembly GCA_025169545.1. NCBI lineage: Eukaryota > Metazoa > Chordata > Actinopteri > Anguilliformes > Anguillidae > Anguilla > Anguilla japonica. The sequence continues at coordinate 8,268,043 of CM045898.1, read as the reverse complement.
CTCTCATTCTCGTTTGTGGAAGTCCATCCATCCATTATCTATACCCGCTTATCCTGGTCAGGGTCACAAGGCGAGAGGCAGGAATACACCCTGGACAGGTCGCCAAACTATCACAAAGCACACACAACATTCACTCACCATTCACACACACTCGGAGTACCCGGAGGAAACCCACATGAACACGGGAGAACATGAAAACCTCACACAGAAAGGCCCAGGCTGGGATTCGAACCCAGGACCTTCTTGCTGTGAGGCGACAGTGCTACCAGCAGAATAAAATGTCATTTTATTCAGAACCCTTTCAGAAACACCACAATCCTGCAACACACACATGTGTGTGATGAAGGAGTAAAACTCACCTTCATCAAAAGGTCAGTGTGTGAATGAGAGTGGGGTAAATGTATGGATTTCATTAAAGTTCCTAGCAGGTAAATGGAGATGGATGAAGACTGCAATGTGTGACAGGCCTGAAACATTTTACTACGCAGGTCAATGTTTTACCATATCAATCAGACAATCTGTATCCAGTTCTCACCGGTGACCTATTACAACAGGGATTGCTTGACATCAGTACTCTCTTTTATTGATCTATTATCCCCCGTAGTTAGTTTATGTTTTAAAAAGATTGCTTTCAGAAGGTCCTGAAAATGAATGGGAGTGAACTGGGAGCTGGACAACCAGGAGGAACGGCGATGCCGTTAACGGTTAACAGGGACAGCTAGTTGCTAGTATTCACGCTATCCAAATACAATGGGGTAAGCTCCACAAAATTACTTGTGAAATATCCTTTTAATTATCTTGGTACCTAATTAATTTCATTTGAGGATTGTGGGTATGCATCACAAGTTCTTTGTGTGTTCTTTTTCTTCATTTATCAATCTGTTGGGGAGAATCACATGACCTACTGGGAAGATGGCTGCCTAGTGATTTTGCTCCTGGCCCTCTCTCCTCTTTATTTAACTGTTTTCCTTACAACTTAACTGTTCACTCCCAGTACAGTTTATTGGTGCTGTTGACCAATATATAAAATATGTCAATTTCTTCAAAAACAAGACAAGACTCACTCAGAAAGGGACATGATGAGGAATCCTGTGTCATGCTATCAGCCATTGTAGAGGCTGAGTTAGAAAATAACAACATTTCGAGACGCAGCTCTCCCGGATTGAGGGCGAAACCCGGTCCTTACGAGCTAAAATCTCTCAATATTCGCTCGGCATAAAAGAGCTACAGGCTGAATTTGCCGGTTTGAAAGCCAAAGTTAAACTAGCTGAAACCGCTGCCTCGCTGCAGCAGGCCACACAGGATCAGCTTGAGGCTAAAATGGCAGAGCTGGAGGATAGGAGCAGGTGATGCAACCTTTGCATCGTTAACCAACCAGAGAATTCTGAAGGATCCGGCCCGGTTGGTTTTCTTACCAATTCCCTCAAAGAGTGATTCCCCTCTCTGGCTGACAGGACTATAGAAGTAATGAGGGCCCACCGTTTCTATGGCGGCTGATCAAAAACAACAGGCAGGCCTGGAACATTGATTATTAATCTGCTGGGGTACACGGATCGACAGCATATTTCGCAAGCCACCAGGAAATCACCAGTGAAGTTGAACAGGATAGTAATTAGCTTTTATCCAGACTTCAGCGATTACACAGCACAGCGGCACAGAGCCTTCTCTTCTCTGCTGGCAGTAACCTGTGATCGTGGTCTCCAGACGTTCCTAATATACCCAGCCACGCTCAAGCTCAATCACAATGATGTACAACACATTTCAAGTCTCCAGCTGAGGCAAGTCAGTTCATCAAATGTCTTTCCTGCTAGAGCTGCTCCAGTCAACTGTAAGAGCTGGTATAGTGAAGCGGAAAGGTATGGGAGCAACAACAGCTCAGCAGTGAAGCGGTAGGCCACACAAGCTCACAAAATGGGGTGCTGAAGCTTGTAGCGTGTAAAAATCATCTTTTCATGGTCGCAATATTCACTACAGAGTTACAAACTACCTCTGGAAACAACATCAGAACAAAAACTGCTTGTCAAGAGCTTCATAAAATGGGTTTCCATGGCCAAGCAGTGGTACACAAGCCTAAGATCATGATGTGCAATGCCAAGCGTCAGCTGGAGTGGTGTAAAACACACCGCCATTGGACTGAAGTGCATTCTCTGGAGTGATGAATCACACTTCTCTACCTGGCAGTCTGACGGACGAATCTGGGCTTGGTGGAATGCATAGTGCCAACTGTATAGTATGAAGGAGGAGGAATCATGGTCTGGGGCTGTTTTTCATGGTTTGGGCTAGACCCCTTAGTTCCTCTGAAGGGAAATCTTAATCCTACAGCATATAATGCCATTCAAGAAAATTGTGCGCTTCAACTTTGTGGCAACAGCTTGGGGAAAGCCCTTTCCTGTTTCAGCATGACACTGTTCCAGTGCACAAAGCAAGGCACATAAAGAAATGGTTTGTTGAGTTTGGTGGGGAAGAGTTTGTCTGGCTGGCACAGAGCCCTGACCTCCACTCCATCAAACACCTTTGAGTGAATTAGAAAGCCTTATGCCCAACATCAGTACCCAACCTCACTAATGCTCTTGCAGCTGAATGGAAGCAAATCCCCGCAACTATGTTCCAAAATCTACTAGAAAGCCTTCCCAGAAGAGTGGAGGCAGTTACAGAAGCAAAGGGGGGTCCAACTCCATATTAATGCCCATGGTTTTGGAATGAGATGTTCAACAAGGGTGTGATGTTCAGGTGTCCACACACTTTTGGAAATGTAGTGTATGAGCATACCCCAGTCAATACGCTGATCTGCAAATTCGTATTCACACAATCATTGAGGTTACAGGCTTTGAAAATGCAATCAGTAAATTTGTTTTCTTCCTTGTGACAAAATTCAGACATACACAGCCATACTCAGGAATTATTTTTTGTTAAGGTCACACAGTACACAGCACTACTCACCCCAGTCTCTGCAGTTTACAGTTTGGACTCATCAGTCCAGCACAGAGCAGCTCCACTCCTGAATCTCCCAGGTTATTGTAGCTGAGGTCCAGATCTCTCAGGGGTGAGTCTGATGACTGGAGAGCTGAGGTCACAATATTACAGGACTTCTCTGTGAGTTTACAGCTGTTCAGTCTGCAAAGAAGTGTTCATATATTATATTATAATTATATTAGGTATACATAAAACAAATGGTAAATGATGCAAATGTTAATGTTCAGTGATGAAGAGTGAAATAGAGAATTTTAAGGTTGATGATGCACTGAGGAAGATGTCTGTGCTACACTCTCCAGCTGCAGCACTTTGGACCTGAGAATCAGACGTCCTGCTGGACTGAACTCTGACAGTTCTACAGATGTAATTCTGACCCAAATGGCCCCTTTTCTTATTCTGAAAATTCTTAGAATTGGGGCTAAGGGCTCATTCTCTGGGCTTATCCTATTCCAAAATTGTGGCTGTCATCTTTCAGAGTGGTCAGTCAGTTAGCTTGCAATGCTGTGGGATGTTTGACACAGCTACCACCAAAAGTAATGACGTAAAAGAGAACACACATCTTTCAGAGTGGACAGTGTGTTTGCTTCTTTACTTTTGGTTTTCTGTGACAAACTTGTGACAAAGCACTGCAACCTAACACACAGCTAAAGGCCGAGTCACTTTAAATAAGATTATCCATACATCCATCCATCCATCTAGGCACTGAGCAGACACTCATCCAGATGCATTTTTTATACACATAGCATCTACATTGCATCCATTTATACAGCTGGATATATACTGAAGCAATGCAGGTTAAGTACCTTGTTCAAGGGTACAATGGCAGTTTCCCACCCAGGAATAGAGCCTGTGACCTTTAGGTTACAAGACCAGTTCCATAGCTATTATACTACACTGCCACCCTATCACAGTAGACACTTACAGGAGAACATGCAACATATACAGAACTGATAGACTTAGTCATAAGGGCACACCAGTCATACAAAGCCCCTTATTTACTGCCAGCTGGGCTGCTAGTTCTCCTGTGCCTCTAGGGGCGGTATAACTACCATGCAGCACCCCTGTCATTGTAGGAGGGGGGTCTGTTGGTGATGGTGGTAGGTACTAGAGTTCTGGTCAAGTCAGACTTTATTTTGTCAAATGTATAATAGTGTGGATTGTGGGAAATGTTCTCTGGATAGCATTTAAGGGAAGCTCAAGCAATTAACGTGCAAAGTACATGGCACACTTATACACTGACTAGGGTGTGCATCTCTGCAAGAACCAATCACTGTATTGGTGCCATAAATAAACTTCTCTTTCATCATCTTGTGTTGAAAATCCAACTATGGGGAATAACAGCCGGTCATGACCTCTGCAGAGCGTCTCATCATTGCACCAAGTCTGGCTCTGACAGACAGGCGCGTGTCCAATGCTAAAGGAGGCTACCGCCCTCCTGGAAGAGCACACAGGACACAGCAGCACTACTACAGACAAGGGCTACAGACAATAGCCAAGCGCTACAGACACCAGTTCAAAGTGAAACCCCCCATTTCAACAGAGTCATTTACTCTCAAACCCAAGAGAGCGCTGTCCATGTTTAAGAGGAAGAAATTTCTTGCCTCTTACAAAAAGGGGCGATACGTGTGATTCCCAAAGAACGAACCCAACAAAACTTGTATTATCCTTAATTCCAGGTCCCAAAGAAGGACGGTTCTCTACTTCCTATCTTTAATCTCAGTGTTAAACATTTGAGGAAATATAATTTCAAAATGTTAACAACATGTTCAATGTCAGAACGACTGGTTTTATTTAGGGATGCAAATTTTGTGCAATTCTTTTAATCGATTGTCAGCACCCATTAATTTATTAATAATGATAAACTGATTAGCTTAAAATCTTCTACATGGCCTGTAAAAAGAATGACTCAAAACAGACTTACCAATTAATGAGCTGTATCTATCAGAGAGGTTTTATTAAGACATGCTCAAACAATCATTTAAACAGGATTGTGTATTAAGGACAAAACTACAAGAAGCAAAATCATAAAAACACAGATTCACAGACTGAGAAATCTGTTCAGGAGAGGAGGGACCGCTAAGGGCTGGCTGAACTGCCACTGTGATGGTGACAAAAGATATTTTTTATTAATTCTGCTTATTAATGCAAATGATTTATACTGCTTATTAATGCTGCTTATTCATACTGCTTATTAATGCTGCTCATTAAAGCTGCTTATTTATGCTGCTTATTAATGCTTAACTTAGTAATAAACTAATAGGCTTAACTTAATACTTACGCATTTTTGTTAAGGAATATGAGCATGTCTACATGCTTTGGGGTCAGTCTGGTGTACAGTCTGCTGAAGGTGAGACCAGCAGCTGAGAAGACGCGCTCAGATGGCACTGATGTTCCAGGAATGGACCAATAACATTTCACTAATGCTGCCAGTCGAGGGAACCATGAATTTATATTTGAAAATTTTAAAAATGTCTCTTTAATTTAAAATCTAATCACCAACATTAGGTTATTCATTGAAATGGTTTAAGGAAATTCAACGGTTTAATCTGTAGAAATGAATCAATCAACATTCTTCTTAATGATTAACAGTAAATCGATTAACTTAACATCCCTAGATCACATCAGTGAATCTGAAAGATGCCTTCTTCCACGTAAGCATTTATCCCCTCAGATGAAATTTCTCCGCTTTGCCCATGGTGGTGTTTGCTACCCTTCGGCCTTTCCCTGAGTCCACGGGTGTTCTGTATTTGTGTAGAGGTGGGTCTGGCTCCATTGAGACTAATGGGGATCAGAATACTGACGTATTTAGATGACTGGCTGATTTTTGAAAGGCAGAGTTGTGCTGGACACTGAGTTCATACACAACTGTTGTCTCTAAGTTTCAGAGTAAACCTCCCCAAGACCAATCTCTCCCCATCCTGGAGTGTAACATTCTTGGGAGTGGATTTAAACTCTGTCTCGCTGTGAGCTCACCAATCAGTGGACTGCATTTAATCTCTCAGACTTGTACCTCTCTCAGTTCAAACCAGACTCAAGAGTGCAGTATCACACATGCCTCAGACTGCAGGGGCAGATGGTGTCAGCCTCTCAGGATTTGCCACTGGGGCTGTTAAGAATGAGGGGCTTTATGAGGTGGATTTCATCCCTCCACCACAGCCTCCAGCAACGATCTCCATCGCCGTCTCACGGTGACACACTCTGAGTCACTGGGAAAACAGACTTTTACACTCAGGGAACCCCTCTCAGGATCGTTCTCATGTGGAAAGTCATGAGGACAGACACATCCCTCTCTGGGGTGGGCACTCAGGGGGGTCACATGATGAATGGGACGCGGCCAATCCAGCTGCGCTCAGCTCACATCAATTATCTGGAGCTATTAACTATATGGATGGCTCTCAGATATTTTCTTCCCTGTCTGACATCATGTGCTCGTACGCTGCAATAATGACTGCAGTAGCATATGTCACTCACCAAGGTGGCATGCGCTCCCTCCAGCTCCATGGTCTAGCCCACAGACTGTTGGTCTGGAGCAGCCGTCACTTTCTGTGGTTATGCGTGAGCCATGTTCAGATATTCTGAACGCAGGAGCGGATCTGCTGTCAAGGGGAAACCAACTGTATGAAGAATAACATCTACATCCCCAGACTGTGGAAATGCTATGGCACAGATTTGGCCGCGCAGCTGTAGATCTCTTCACAGGCATTTTCCCCCCTCACTCTCATCTCTCCCACTCCAGCCAGAGTGAGAGAGCAGAGCTTCACACTGATCCTAATCGCACGCAGGTGGCAGAAATTGCCATGGCTGGCTGAGATTATCCCTCTCCTTTATGTACAGCCATGCGCGCTCCCGCTACGCACGGACCTCCTGTCTCAGGTGCACGGGGAAATACACCACCCCTGCCCCGAGCGAGTAGCTCTATGGGCTTGGCCCGTGAGAGGCATAACCTCAACGCATTAGGGCTTCCCCCTCACGTGCCTGCAACCATCCAGACCATGAGAGCGCCCTCTACCAGGCCACTTTATGACAATAAGTGTCAGGTGTTAGAAAGATGGTGTGCCTCTCGTCAGTCAGTGCCTTACCAGAGCTCTGTTTCTGACGTGCTGTGCTTTTCACAGAACGTTATGGATAAAGAGAAATCCTTTTCTACCATTAAGGTCTACCTGGCAGCTATCACTGCTTGTCATGTTGGTTTCAAAGACTATGCAGTGGGGCAGCACCCCCTCATTCACAGGTTCATGAAGGGGGCTCACTGTGCTCTGTCTGTTGCTAAAAACCACATTCCCCCTTTATTTATCACTGGAGCTGGAGGCTCTGTCTCCAAGGCCGTTTGAGCCTATAAATAAAATTGTTTTTCTCTCCAGACAGCGTTGCTGCTTGCATTAGCCTCAGCTAAGTGAGTCAGTGACCTCCATGTACTCTCAGTGCATCTCTCGTGCACAATATTCTCCCCTAAGATGGATAGGCTTTTTCTTAAGCTCAATCCAGCCTGCATGCCTAAAAGCTTCCCAGCTTTTATATGTGAGGTGTTGGAGCTTGCCGCTTTTCACTTACCACCTTTCTCCTCTGAAGAGCAGCATAGGCTGCATATGCTGTGTTCTCTGCACGTATATGACAAAGACTAAGGCTTTTAGAAAGAGCGACCAGCTCATAGTCACCTGGGCCCCTGCCTGCAAAGGAAAAGTATCTCTAAGCAGCGGCTGTCCCATTGGCTTGGGGAAGCTCTTGTTATGGCATATGATTCAAAGAAGATAACACCCCCCTTGGGCCTGAGGGCTCATTCAATGAGGGGCATGGCTGCATTGTGGGCCCTATTCATGGGGTCTCCTTGCAGGATATTTATTCAGCCGCAGGCTGGGTTTCTCCAGATACTGTTGCTAGGTTCCACTGCCTGAGGCCAGTAGTCCACTTAGTTCTGGGGGTGATCTCTGTGTGAGGCGCACACATCTCCCCTCATCTGCTATGGCTTTTAGTACTTCACATTGTTTCTGGGTCCTGGCTATAGCTTTGGGCAGTGGAAAGTCTTCAGTACTTCCCTACTTGGATGTGCCAGACACCACCCTCCCCTCAGGGGAGAAGGCATCACTTGCTGGCCTGACAGCATCTCAGCTGTGAGCATAAGGCATTCTGGGAGCTGTCTATATCTCCCCATAGGTGTATCTCAAACACGAGATGATGAAAGAGAACTTTAGGTTACTGTTGTAACCCCGGTGGAGAGATCCACCAAGACTGCCCTGCTTGCCGCACATGAGAAGTGAATATGAAGAGTAGTAGCACTGCAGTGTCCCATATGTTCTTCCAGGAGGGCAGTAGTCTCCTGTAGCACTGAATGCACTGCTGGCTGTCAGAACCATACTTGGTGAAACTGGATTACCGGATGTCGTTTCCCATACGTGGATCTCACTACTCTGTGTTTCGGAGAACCGGGGTAGCGACAGTAACTTAAAGTTTTGGGGTAACACCCTTACTGAGGTACTCACTGGGCATATTGTTAGTTTCACTAGCAGGATATGCAGCTCATGGGTCAGTCAAATGTTATTTAATAGAATAATACAGAAGTCATGCCTTGTGATATTTATATAGTCTCGCTACCCAAATGGGGTAAATCTTAATTAGCTTAATCCCAGGTGTTGGTTTTAGATTCTTGGATGAGCATGACATTTACCTCCCAGGATTGAAGATCTTAATGTCAGAGATCACTTAGATGAATGCCTGGCAGCAGTAGCTAGTCTCTCCCTCCAGGATACAGGGTCAAGCTGCCCATCATTTCATATGAGCACACCTCAGTCAATAATCTCATATACAAACTCACATTCACACAAACATTTAGGTTACAGGCTCTGAAAATGAATGGAGTCAGGAAATTAGTCTTCCCAGTGACAAAATTCAAACCCTTACATTTCCATAATCAGTAATTCTATTTAATGTCAATGTCACACAGTACACAGCACTACTCACCCCAATCTCTGTAGTTTACAGTTTGGACTCCTCAGTCCAGCACAGAGCAGCTCCACTCCTGAATCTCCCAGGTTATTGTCGCTGAGGTCCAGATCTCTCAGGGGTGCGTTAGATAACTGGAGAGCTGAGGCCACACTATCACAGGACTTCTCTGTGAGGTCACAGCTGTTCAGTCTACAAAGAAGAGTTAATATATTCAAGTAAAGAAGAATTATTGGCACTCTTCATTAAAATGAGCATAAATGTATAAAAGATACATTTTAACATAATGATTTTAATTTTCTGCTCAAACAATTGTAGAAACTGCTTACTTTCACTTTAATAAAACATAATTCTTATAAAATTTCTGTGGTTGGTCTGTTTCCCTGTTTGGATTGTTTTTTTTAGTCAATTATTCCATTATTGTTTTTGGGTTGTCTCGTTTTCCCTTCCTCTCTGTGGCCTGATTGTTCATTGTGCTCTCCTGTGTCTCGTCAGTGTCATGTCTATTTAAGTTCCCTTCTCCCTGACTCAGGTGCTGGATCCTTGTTGGTTTGTGTGTGCCTCTGTTTTCTGCCCCGCGTGTTTCCTCCTGAGAGTAGCTTCCTGTGTTTTTTTTTTTCCCACGTTCCATTTTTACGTGCTTTTGGATTTTTGGATTTTCTTGGTTTCCTGAGTTTTGAAAATTTACTTTGTTTTTTTAGGAGTTGCCCTGCGAGGCCTTTGTTCCCTTTTGTTCTGGATTTGTTTGTTCTGTTTCTTGTTAAGTAAAGTCTTTGTTTCTTACCGTTTTGAGTTTTTTCCATTCACTCTGCGTTTGGGTCCTAACCCCCCCACTACTTCCTGACAACAAAAAAAAAACTACGAAAATAGTATTTTTCTCAAAAACATTGGGGTCAAAATTATTAGCACCCCTAATGAATATTTAAAATAAAACCAAACAAAGTGGCATCTAAAGAAATTTTACTAAAAAAAATTTCTCAGTCCCCCGGAACTGTATTGCTGCCTTTCACCATTTCTTGTTTCACTGGGGTACAAATATGAGATTGCACAAATGTAAAATCCCATTGTCATCCATCACTATGGGCACACTGCTAAGGGATCAGCTGAGGCCCCATGTGCTGAGGCCGTCTCAGGACCCCCTGGTGCTGCACACTGCTAAGAGATCAGTGGGCAGGGAGTGGGGGAACCCCGATACTCCAGGGAGAGTAGGACAACAGTGCAGTACTGTATGACAGGGGAACATCTGCACATTGTGTTTTATACATTAAAATACAGGAATAAGCAGTGAGCAGGCTGTACGGACCCAGCGGCAGTTTATATTGAGATTAAAGCTCAGACAGCAGTGTATTTAAAACTCCAGGAGTCACTTCGGGCAGGCAACAATTAAATAAAAATATGTTTA
>CM045898.1:8078694-8257231 GCA_025169545.1 Anguilla japonica | reverse complement strand
CCTATAGTGTTACAATACTAAACAACAGAAAAATATATCAAATATATTTCAAAAATTAAACAGTTGTAAACTAAATAATCTTTAAAACAGGTTTTTCACCTTTAAAAAGATTTAAAAACTGCATATTTAAATAACAATACAGCATCTATCTATAATAAAATATTGGCAAATTGGAAACACCTATTGCTACTGACGTGAACTGCGTGAAAGCTTGCGCTGTATCAAGAAGCTGAGTGCACAAGCGCAAGTCACCTCACTTGGCAACCATAGTTGCTACTGCCTTACAGCGAAGATTCTGACAAATTACACTTTTCATCCTCTCAATCAGTAATGCGGGAGACAATTTTCCCTGGCTTTTACATTTGACTCAAAACTACCGAACGTCGGAATATTCTAATACCGAACCGTTTTTTTTTTTTTTTTTTTTTTTTTAAGTACCGAGAAAGTGCTGAAGTTTTGGCATACCGTGCAACACTACGTCAGAAACATATTCCAATCCATTGCTCAGCTTAGCAGAGAATGCACATTTCAGAGCGCCACAGAGACAGATAGAATAATAACACATGAATGCACATTTCAAATAATAAATACGACATTGAGAAAAAACGGAAAAAAAAAAGACGTAGCCTAATATCAACTCGAGATCTGCGTGCTGCGCGCAAAGTAGCCTACCGTTTTATTCATTTACACATTGGCAGATAAGAAACATTTTGGTTACGCTGACCTACAAAACGCTATTCCAAAAGCAAAATCAGACATGTTATACATCGTTAGAAAGCTTATACTCTCACCTACGGAATAAATGAATTGTCAATGAAGCCAAATTGTACTAAAAAGGGCGACAACGCCGTAAGCAACAGGTGTGGTATTACGCACAGCTATTATTGAAGATAGCCGACCCAGGAGTCACAGATGCGCGTATATTTCGCAAACAGATTGTCCAAGACAATATATGACCACTCATTCGCAAAGGGACATCTCTACGCGTAAAACCAATGGTAAGATTGTATATTTATTCAATGTTTAGTCCCAGATATTGACTGTAGAACGACATGGTATAATTTAAAAAAATAAAAATTTGTCTCGTTTATTTCGTAATTCAGTGAGCAGCGTTTTCACCGCTGTATTGGCATATTTTAGGGCTAATGTCGGGTTTATCTTGTTGCTACTGAATATTGCATTACATTACATTACAGGCATTTGGCAGACGCTCCTATCCAGAGCGACGTACAACAAAGTGTTTAACCATAACCAGGAACAAGTGTGTCGAAAACCCTAGAGGGCAGTAGCCTACCGTTCCAAGTGCATGGAACAACCGCATAGTTCAACTTGGATCCTGTAGGTTAAAATGATTAACACTAACACAAACAAGAACAGCAACAACGCAGTCTATGCAAAAATACAAGCAATAGTTAAGACGAGTTAAGTCACCTACGAAACTTTTCGACACACTTGTTCCTGGTTATGGTTATACATTTTGTTGTAGCCTACGTCGCTCTGGATAGGAGCGTCTGCCAAATGCCTGTAATGTAATGCAATATTCCGTAGCAACAACATAAACCCGACGTTAGCCCTAAATATGCCAAAACAGCTGTGCGTAATACCACACCTGTTGCTTACGGCGTTGTCGCCCTTTTTAGTACAATTTGGCTTGATTGACAATTCATTTATTCAGTAGGTGAGAGTATAAGCTTTCTAACGATGTATAACATGTCTGATTTTGCTTTTGGAATAGCGTTTTATAGGTCAGCGTAACCAAAATTTTTCTTATCTGCCAATGTCTAAATAAATAAAACGGTAGGCTACTTTGCGCGCAGCACGCAGATCGCGAGTTGATATTACGTCTTTTTTCCGTTTTTTCTCAGTGTCGTATTTATTATTTGAAATGTGCATTCATGTGTTATTATTCTATCTGTCTCTGTGGTGCTCTGAAATGTGCATTCTCTGCTAAGCTGAGCAATGGATTGGAATATGTGTCTGACGTAGTGTTGCACGGTATACCAAAACTTCAGCACTTTCTCGGTACTTAAAAAATAAAAAAGAAACGGTTCGGTATTAGAATATTCCGACGTTCGGTAGTTTTGAGTCAAATGTAAAAGCCAGGGAAAATTGTCTCCCGCATTACTGATTGAGAGGATGAAAAGTGTAATTTGTCAGAATCTTCGCTAGAAGGCAGTAGCAACTAAGGTTGCCAAGTGAGGTGACTTGCGCTTGCACTCAGCTCCTTGACACAGCGCAAGCTTTGACTCAGTTCACTTCAGTAGCAATAGGTGTTCCAATTTGGAAATATTTTATTATAGATAGATGCTGTAATGTTATTAAAATATGCTCTTTTTAAATCTATTTAAAGGTGAAAGACCTGTTTTAAAGATTATTTACTTTACAACTGTTTAATTTTTGAAATATATTTAACATATTTTTCTATTGTTCAGTGTTGTAACACTATAGGCATATGCATATTAATATGTTGAAGAGGCTTCAACTTAAAGGTTGTTAATGAACCAGGTTGTTAATAAACCATGAATTCGAAAATGAGGTCAACCCTTGTGGACATTACATTTCTCATCTATTAAGGTAATTTCAGTATCGTTAGTTACCGAGTATGGAATTAGCATCGTTTAAGTTTCAAGTATCATTTCAGTATTGAGTATCGTAATACTAAACCTGGTATCACTATCAAAGTCAAATTTTGGTATCGTGACATTACTAGTGTGACGCCTTTTTTAGTGGTGGCGCAGAAACACTGCAGCTGTGCATACACGCCGGACCATCTAAGTGTTACGACATAGTAAAGGCCTTGACGGGAAGCGGCCAGGACATATCCATGGCGACGTAACTAAGTCATCTGACAGCGTCTCTTAGCACAAAATTGGCCATAAGTCATCAATATTTCATACGATCATCATGATATTCAGTAGATATGTTGGGTGAAGGCATATGATCATGAGGACAAAGCCATTTTAAAATCGCTCCATAGGGGGCGCGATGGTGCCAATACCCCTCCCAACGCCGCTTGCGGTTTTAATTATTCTTATTTTTTTCCTCTAAAAGTGTCTGAGGCTCAGCAACCATAAGCCCTAGAGCAACCAAATTTGGCAGGTGGGTTCCTATGGCCCCCCACTACTTAGGCACTAAAAATCACCTGTGTCGGCCAGATGGTGGCGCTATAACAAAGGGTCCATACTTTAAAAGGCCATAACTCCCACACCATAAGTCAGATCAACACAAAACTTCATCTGCCCAGATTTTACACCATTATTTCCGAGCCCTCTTCCTTTCTTATATAAAAAATAAGTGTTCACGTCCCCTTTCTTACATAAGACAGGTATTCACCTCATCCAGCCCCTGCTGGTTCTATCACTCATGACATGGTCTGTTTGAAAGGCCATGTTTACAATGTAGGAGATTGTGCTTACATTATATGAAGGTTTCTGCTGGTTTTATAATTTGACCATGGTCTGACCACTCTAACTCTACAAGTAATAAATAATGTTAATGCAGTGATATGATCCATCATAGTGGTGATGGCTGTAAGCTTAAGTGCAGTTCCCTTCCACATTCCGCTCTTTGGAACTTCTGAGTTCCATGTCTAACATGATTAACTATTGGAATCAGTTGCAATCAGTGCAGATAATATTGGCATAGTGCTGGAATATAACCTGATATGCAGACTGAGGTAGCTAGAGCATAGCCCTAATAACAATGCAGAAACTACGGAGCACTCTTTTTGTGCCGCCTCCTGCACGACAGCCCATGTGGGTAGCCCTTGCGGCACATCCCATGCCAAGCCCAATCCTAACACACATCTTTATATACCTGTGCTAGGACTCTTGCGTTTCTTAGCATTCATTTAATATGTATTTGGTATACATTGATTAATATGTATTCGTGCTAATACATGTATAGATTACATTTGGCAAACTTTCCCTAAGATCTGTTGTCAGATTCCGTCCGGTCAGACAGCAAAACGCTATCTCGTGACCTTAGCGATAATCAAATGATGGCTGTCGTCTGGAGGGAGACCTAACAGCAGAGCAGAGCATCGCATGGAAAACATCCCATCCATATTTTGCGGGGAGTGGGTAAAAGCCACACAATGCTCATATCCCTCACAGTTCTTGCCATTTCACCCTTTACACAGGCCAAAGAGATCCAAAGCAGTACAACAAGTATAGTCTGCCTAACAATCAGTATAACATATTCTCCTTACTACTAAAATGTTTTCAGCCCACACTGACTCGTTGAGAAATAAACAATTCAACAGACTCCCTATACGGCCTTTCTCTTGCTTAATTTTTCCACTAGCAAACTGATTTGCCCGGGAGTTGTCGTCCAGTATTCACTCACACAACTGTAGCTGAGCATGAGCAGTAAGGCAGAATACTGCTCAGGCATGCCCCCGAACATGCATCACGTGGCCCCCCTTACACACGTGGACATCGCCTTCTGAGTGCGACGGATTGGATTATATCTTCATCGCCTGAATTTTCCTGAATAACACCAACAGGGCAAACCGTGGCCTTTGTTTCACAACGAGATTGAGCGTGGCCTGATTTCCTTTTAACAAATACAATTTCATGTATACATATCGCGTGCTTAAGCCCGAGTACATTAATAATTGGACCAGCCATGGGTTATAGGTACACAAGATTATACATTTACATGGGATGGTTAGGTGGAGTTCTAACATCATAATTCTGGTTAGTTATCTACTAAATCAATCAGTTAATTATACTTGGTTATACTGGTTTCTTAACTATAGCCTCTACTTTTACTTCACTCATGTTTTCGTTTTCGGTGCAGTTGCAAGGTAAAATTTCTATTTTCCCAATCAACTCTGTTGTCCCTTCACAATGGGACATATTCTTCCATGGTGTGCACACTGGTGGAGTTGTAAAAATTCCACTGCCGTACATGAGTGGAGCTGAGTGGAGCCATAAAATGCCCCAGGATGGGACTGTCTTTTGCGGCCCCATGTATTGAGGGGAAGCAATCTTCAAATGGCTTATCCTCCTGGAAGAGTTGGAGGAATCAGATGACAGGATATTACCCTCTTGGGGTAATAAATCCATAAAATGCTGCTCTGCAATCCATGGACAATGCCCAGGCTGTCCTGGGTCATACAAAACTACTACCATGGACTGAAAGAATGCATTATATGTATTTGCATGTGGATAACTAAGGATGATATGATAAATGTGGGGGACTGTGAATAATATCATACAAAGACAAGCACACTGAACAGGTATGAGATGGTATATGGGGTTATGATCACAAGTATGTAAAGCATAGTATATTTATACATAGGTATGCCTACATAAGTGTCTGGGTCACAGATGGGTCACCACCATGGACTCCCATATAGAAGTATTTGGAGAATTGATAGGTAAAATCATAGGATCACGTGCCATCGTACAAAGTATCTTATCACTGTCACTGGATTTTTTATACTTCTCCTGTGTCTACAGAGGAGGGGGGAAGTGTAGTCTCTCTCTTCCTGGAGGAGTAGGGGGGGTTTCTTGGTGGGGCAGATGTTACCGGCCTATTCGTGTCCAGACCTTATTTGGGCAAACCGAGGGAGCTGTGGGGTGTGGAAGGCTTTCTCAGGATTGGATTTAAGGGAAGTCCAAAGAAACATTCGAGGAGAATCTTCTTAACAGTTCTCCTGGTACCATAGTCTTTGCTGTACAGAATATTTGGGCATTCATTAATACTCACTTTGTGTTCCTTTTCTTTGTCCTAGTTTGTTAGTTTGTATGTCTTTTCTTTTCATAGCGGTCTATTGTCTTGCTTTGTAAAATAAAGTGTTCACCTTTTCCATCATTGAAACTGTCTATCTTCGGTTATTGCCAACGGTCACATTGTGTCATAATGAACAGTTTTTTCCTTTTTCAGAGCAGCCAATGCACATATACGCAAACCCGTATTCACATACATCTTCACTTTACAGGATTTGAAATTAATGGAGGCAGATAAACACGTTTTCCTCTCTGTGACTAAATCTAATTCCTTACACAGTCATCTACTTCCGTCCAGTTTGGCTCTTTGCGAGTCGTAGCCTGGCTCTTTGTATGCTGAGGAGAGGTTGCTAACACATCACTCAGATACTCTTGCTGTTATCAATCCTCTTTATTGTCACGCGGGTTGTGCAGTGGGTGTATGTTTCTTCAGCCCAGGTACTTTACGCACCATTACATTACATTACATTTATTTCGCAGACGCTTTTATCCAAAGCGACGTACAAAAAAAGTGCATATCATGGTCGTAGGCAACTGCTGAACACAAGTTCAGAAAGGTATAATACTTATTTTGTACAGCTATTTCTAGCCAAGAACACAGAAATGTGCATTATCTGCTAAGCTGAGCAATGGATTGGAATATGTGTCTGACGTAGTGTTGCACGGTATACCGAAACTTCAGCACCTTTTTGGTACTTAAAAAATGGTTCGGTATTAGAATTTTCCGACGTTCGGTACTTTTAGGTCAAATGTAGAAGCCAGGGAAATGTGTCTCCCGCATTAATGATTGAGAGGATGAAAGAAGTAATTTGTTAGAATCTTCGCTAGAAGGCAGTGGCAACTAAGGTAGCCAAGTGAGGTGACGTGTGCTTGTGCATTCCTCCTCGTTGATACAGCGAAAGCTTTGACTCAGTACACTTCAGTAGCAATAGGTGTTCTAATTTTGAAATATTTTTTTTATAGGAAGATGCTGTATTATTAAAATATGCTGTTTTTAGGTCTATTTAAAAGTGAAAGACCTGTTTAAAGATTATTTAGTTTACAATTTTTGAAATATATTTAATATATTTTTCCATTGTTTAGTGTTGTAACACTATAGGCCTATGCTTATTAATATGTTGAACAGGCTTCAACTTAAAGGTTGTTAATAAACCGTGAATTCGAAAATGAGGTGAACCCTTGTGGACATTACGTTTCCGATCTATTAAGGCAATTTCTGTATCGTTAGGTACCGGATATCGAATTAGTATCGTTTACGTTTCAAGTATCGTTTCAGTATCAAGTATCGTGATACTAAACCTGTTATCGGTGTCAAAGTCAAAATTTTGTTATCATTACAACACTAGTCTGACGCCTTTTTTAGTTGCGGCGCGGAAGCACTGCAGCTCTACATACATGCTGGGCCATCTAAGTGGTACGACATGTCATCTAAGTGTTACGACGTAGTAAAGGCCTTTACTGCAAGCAGCCAGGACACATCCATGGTGACGCAACTAAGTAATCCGACAGTGTCTCTTAGCACAAAATTGGCCATAAGTCATCAATATTTTATACAATCATCATGATATTCAGTAGATATGTTGGGTGAAGGTATATGATCATGAGGACAAAACCATTTTAAAATCGCTCCATAGGGGGTGCAATAGTTCCAATGCTTGAACCCCTCCCAACACCGCTTGCGGCTTTAACTGTCATTGTACTGGTGCATACAACGAAATTCAGGTGCACAATAGAACAACAGCAGTGGCCAGGACAGAGACAAAAAGAATGGTGACAGAATAGTTATTGAGTGTGTGAAGATATAAATATAAATTAATCGTAGTGGGCTGCAACTACGATTAATTTAACTGATTAATCTTCAGATTGTTTTCTTGATTATTCAAATAATCTGACATTTTTTCAAATAATGAATGATTTAGATTAAAAATATTGAAAATAATGCTAAATACCCACCACAACTAGCCAGTCTAAAGTCATGTCTCAAATTTGTTAAGTTAGTTTAACCAGCAACCAAGAAACATTGTATTGATTTTATAATGGTATAAAACAGAGACACATTTAATAGATTATCAAAATTATAATCAATACATTTTCTATTAATCAATTAATCATTTCAGCCCAAGTGATCAAGTAGGAGAACAAGAGAAGAGTGGAAGATAAGGGAAAAAAGTAAGCACTGATTCATATACATACCACATATTCCCGGGTCTGGGTCTTCACCCATGTAGATACAAACTCCCTTAATGATCTCTCGTCCAGCATCTACATCATCACACTGAAAGGAAATTTTCTTGATTAGCGCCTTAATTCAGCCCTTGTGCTTTATTTCAAAGTCAGCTACTGGTGTAAACTGTCATATGGGTACATATTTCTCTGAGAATATAACACCAGGGTTCCTACGATGGTACGAGCCTTGCTGTGAGCTCCAAATCATGTAAGAAGGAGATTGACAGGAAAGAGACAGAAAGAAAGAGGAGGTAGACAAATATATGAAGATAAATAAGTAAATAGAGGAAAGGTTAAAACTGAGACAAAAAGATGCACAAATAGTGGAAGGAGAAAGATGAAAAATAAATGCACTCATGGCCTCCCTGGCTTTCTGTACAATTTGTATGCCCTTCTTGCCAATAAATTATGTGGCAACTAAAACATTCTACAATTTTCCATAAACTTTCCAAATTTCTAAAAATCTTAATATTTTCGATAAAACATTGTCAAAATTCTTAATGTTTCTAGGTTTTTCCTGACTGTGGGACCCCTGTATCACTGATATCAGCCATTTGTGCAATAATTGTTTTGAGCCTTTCCCCTAGCTGTCCTCCTCTCTTTTGGAACAGCCTCATCAGGTTGTCAGAGTGAAGGTCCAGCTGAGACAGGTACTTGGATTGAAGTAGGACGGTGGTGATTCTCTTGAATTCAGCATTGATCTGAAAACAGGTAAAAAGCACAAAGGAATCAGGTTCAAACGGTAAACATCAGGGAGAAAGCCACCATCACACATACTGCAGACCAGGACAGTCTAGGTGGGAGATAAAGCACGGACGAATAATATACAATCAGGCATATTGAGATAAGCCTGACCTCACTGACTTCAAACAGAGCAGGCCACCTTGCCATGAAATCCTCCACCATTGGTACATCACGAACGGCTTCATGTCTGCAATAATAGTCTTTTCCATCTTGAGTTTCACAACCTCTCTGTTGTTCCTCTTCTTTACCTCTAGGAGTAGAGCTTCCTGCATGGCCTCCAGACTCTCCTCAGTTTCTGCTGATGGGTATGTTGGGCAAAACTTCAAGTCCACTCTCTTTGCCTTTTTGACACCAAAGGCTGCACTGCACTTTCCTGCAGGTTTGTTTTTTAAAGAGTTCACTGTCACCTCTGGGCAGCCCAGTTTTCTCAGGTGTGTGCGGTAGTTAGATTTATATTTTAAACTGTTCTTCCATCCACCTCCAGTGCAGGACCCCTTCTCAGTTAAACATGGATGCATCTTGATAAGACTCTGGGCTACCTGTTCCATCTCCTTATCACATCATAGACTTTATACTGCACAATTTCCTGCACTAAATCATCAAGGATGGCTGACTTCAACTTGGGATCTGGAATAAGTACAGTGCTATTTTGAATATAAGCTAAACTTGCCTTATATTGTCAGACATCCATAAATTTTAAATTTCAAATTCAGTGGTAAATGCCTACTTTTCAATTACTGAGTGCAGCAGGTATGCAAATTTATAATAAAAAATTGTTTGATAAAATAGAGTAGGACAGAAAAAAAGGATAAAAGGAACAAACAGGAAGATAATCAGCAGAATACGGGGTGATTGCACATATTGGAGAGTTAAATGTAATATTTTTAAAGCCTTTTTTAAAGACAAATTTTAACTACATTTCAGGCTGATTTTTGGCCAAATCACCTTTTCCCAATTCAAACCATCACTGCAGGTCAGTATAAAGGTCAGTACTGTATATCTGGTCCACATCAGAGGTTAGTGTTAGGTAGGAATATGGTGGGTTGTTAACTAGATGATTGTATGAACTGTTACTCTAGTACTCCGCGGCGACGGAACCTCTCCAACCTTCGCTATCCCTCACTGACCCCCCTGTGACGACTTCACGGTCGCAGGAGGGCTATGGAACTGCCAGTCTGCTACGCGGAAGGCTGACTTCATTTCGGCCTACGCGTCCCTCTTCTCTCTACATTTCCTTGCCCTCACTGAGACCTGGATCACACCAGGCAACACTGCAACCCCTGCAGCCCTCTCCTCCTCCTTCTCCTTCTCTCACGCCACCCGCCCGCCCGGCCGTGGTGGGGGCACAGTTTTGCTGATCTCTCCCTCCTGGAAATTCTCTGTTCTCCCCCTCTCTCACCTCTCCATCTCTACCTTTGAATACCACTCTGTCTCAATCACCTATCCTGTTAACTTGTATATTGTTGTTATCTATCGCCCTCCAGGGCCCCTGGGAAGCTTCCTCGATGAGCTCGACACCCTGCTCAGCTCCTTCCCAGAGGATGGCACCCCACTGATCCTCCTGGGAGACTTCAACATCCACCTTGATGCCTCCCACTCCGCAGCTTTCCTGCCCCTACTCCACTCATTCGTCCTCTCCCTGATGCACTCCCCACCAACACGCAAGGCTGGCAATTATTTCTGTGTTGGGAATTCGGATTTATGAGTTCGCTAATCGCATAACGAAATGTGGCAGCGCAGTCCGGTGCCCACGCGATCTATTCAGAGGACGTGTACCACTTGTAAATCGTTTCCAGTTGCACAAAGTTCGTTTTAGATGGACTGGATAATAATTTCTGTGTCGGGAATTTGGATTTATGAGATCGCTAATAGCGTAATCAACTGTTTTTAAAACGGAGACGCACACACCTGCTGCCGATTACCGATTTGTTTTTGGTCAATCGTTTTGTGTAAATGGACTGCATTTATATAGCGCTTTTATCCAAAGCGCTTTACAATTGATGCCTCTCATTCGCCAGAGCAGTTAGAGGTTAGGGGTAAGGTGTCTTGCTCAAGGACACTTCGACACGCCCAGGGCGGGGTTTGAACCGGCAACCCTCCGACTGCCAGACAATCGGTCTTACCTCCTGAGCTATATCGCCCCATGTGTACATTCTTACCAATGCCACAGCGTTCGTGTTGGATGCACTGCTTAATTATTTCTGTCTGGGGAATTTGTATTTATGAGATCGCTATTCGCGTAACGAACTGTGGCAGCGCAGTCCGGTGCCCACGCGATCTATTCAGAGGACGTGTACCACTTGTAAATCGTTTCCAATTGCAGAAAATTCGTTTTAGATGGACTGGATAATAATTTCTGTGTCGGGAACTTTGATTTATGAGATCGCTAATAGCGTAATCAACTGTATTTGAAACGGAGACGCACACACCTGCGCCCGATTACATATTTGTATTTGCTCAATTGATTGTGTAAATAGTTTCCAATGCCACAGCGTTCGTGTTGGATGCACTGCTTAATTATTTCTGTCTGGGGAATTTGGATTTATGAGCGCTATTCGCGTAACGAAATGTGGCAGCGCAGTCCGGTGCCCACGCGATCTATTCAGAGGACGTGTACCACTTGTAAATCGTTTCCAATTGCACAAAATTCGTTTTAGATGGACTGGATAATAATTTCTGTCTGGGGAATTTGGATTTATGAGATCGCTAATAGCGTAATCAACTGTATTTAAAACGGGTGACGCACACACCTGCGCCCGATTACACCTTTGTATTTGCTCAATTGATTGTGTAAATAGTTTCCAATGCCACAGCGTTCGTGTTGGATGCACTGCTTAATTATTTCTGTCTGGGGAATTTGGATTTATGAGATCGTTATTCACGTAACGAACTGTGGCAGCGCGGTCCCGTGCCCACGCGATCTATTCAGAGGACGTGTACCACTTGTAAATCGTTTCCAGTTGCACAAAGTTCGTTTTAGATGGACTGGATAATAATTTCTGTGTCGGGAATTTGGATTTATGAGATCGCTAATAGCGTAATCAACTGTTTTTAAAACGGAGACGCACACACCTGCTGCCGATTACCGGTTTGTTTTTGGTCAATCGTTTTGTGTACATTCTTACCAATGCCACAGCGTTCGTGTTGGATGCACTGCTTAATTATTTCTGTCTGGGGAATTTGTATTTATGAGATCGCTATTTGCGTAACGAACTGTGGCAGCGCAGTCCGGTGCCCACGCGATCTATTCAGAGGACGTGTACCACTTGTAAATCGTTTCCAATTAGACAAAATTCGTTTTAGATGGACTGGATAATAATTTCTGTGTCAGGAACTTGGATTTATGAGATCGCTAATAGCGTAATCAACTGTATTTAAAACGGAGACGCACACACCTGCTACCGAATGCATGAGCTTCTTCGTTCACTGTGGAGCCCAAGCGTTCCTTTTAATTGCCCCAGGCTTTTAAAATTCTTAAATGTAAGGCTGCGTGTGCACAAAACGCCTGCGAGGGCATGCATTTCTTAGAATGAATGTCAATATTACTAGTAATAGCGGCGGTGCTTGATTATTGGCGAATTTGACGGATGATGCACACACCTGCTGCCGAATGCAGGAGCGTATGCATCTTACCCCAAATTCCTCGTCAACACACTTTCCCCCACGTCGCATCCTTACTAGGTTTAGACTTCCAACTACTCTCAGTAAAGCAATACAATGCCTCCTCCTAGTGGTCAGAATACACTCAACCTGTAACATCTATTATTGAACACAACAAATGTAATGCCAGAAAACGTATGGTAGCTTTACACATGGTATAAACTAATTGCATGCTATGAAACGAGAAGGAACTGTTTTTTTTCTTGATAAAATCATTGTTTTCATGGAACTAACGACCAGAGGTTTTTGCTTAACAACGGTGCAAATAGAACTACCAACCAGAGTGTCTGCATAACGACGATCCAATTAGAACTACGAACCAGAGTTTTGCCTGACAACGGCAAAATAATATGCCCAAACGCCCGCAGAAGAACATTTCACTTTCAGCTGATTAAATCTATAAAAATCAATAAATATAAAAATAAACATATATATAGTCATTGTTGGTACACGGTATGAAATTGATGTGAAATTACAGGGAAATTCCTACAGTAACCTGCTGTTTTATTGATATACAGCACATTGCTGGAGACAGAACAGCATTGTGGGCGTTTTGCTCTTAACTGCATATCACCGTTTGAATTTGCAGTAATTAACTGGAAATTGCAAAGGATATTGGGAAGCCATTGGTTAGTAGTGGCGGCAGAGAATTTGCTAACAAAGCAATGCAAGTTTCGAGTGTCACACCTAATAGGCTACGCGAATTTAAAAGTAATTATATTACAATTTGTTCGTTTTTTATTTCCAACAGAATACGTTGATCTGTATTTCACATTAATCTTCTTGTTCTTTTCCAAGGCAACCCTGTATTTCGAATATTTTTTGTTGCAGCTGGCTAGAGAGTCGCTGGATTGCGCAGGTAGGCTACGTGCGTTTCGAATTCATTAAACTAGTTAGTATCATAACGGCCAATCATTCGCCAGCGATAGCTTAGTATGAAAGCATGTTTCCATGTCAGTATTGTGGTCACCAATGCTTAACGAAGTATGCGTTTGTTAGGCGTATGAAAGTACGTGCGAGTCTTCCAATCGCGTCGTTTAAATGCACCTTTTTAGATTGCACCCGTTCGTTCAGAAACATAACGCAGTTGGAATGTCATGTATATCGAGAGCATTAAGATAAGAGGAGAGCACAGGTAACTGCAGTCGAGCGTGTATCTTGTCATGTAGAATTTTGCGATGTTAGATGCAATGATTTATCCAGTTTAAACTCTCATTTGAAATCTCATATCAGAGAGGGCAGGGCAGGTTCTTGTCCATTTCGTCAGTGTGGGAGAACGTTTTCAGTCGTCTCTTCCTTTACTTCTCATTTTTCAAGAGTACACAAGTCTTGTACAGCATCCAGTCTTTTGGGCCATTAAACAGTAGGAAGAGAGACGAGACTAACGGCAACCAATGAACAAGTTGAGGATGTTTCAGTGTTGGAGGGGGATTTGACTGACGACATAGCTGATGATAATGAGGGAGACCAAGCAGCGATGCTGCCAGAGAGAGCAGATGAATCCCTTTTCTTGAACAATTTGGCTTTCTTTTATTTAAAGTTGCAGGCAAAACTTTTACTGCCAGCATCAGTCATATAAATAGTCTATTATTGAGGATTTTCAAGCAGTGAATGATATCAGTCAGTCTCATTTACTTCATAAGTTGGACGAAAAGCTGGTATCATTGGATATCTCTGATAGTGAGAGAGAGCATGTCATCGAGGTTCTTAAATCCGAGGATTTGTTTCGGGCATGCAACACTGGTACCTTGAAAACTGATCAAAGACAAAAAACAGTTTTTAAAAATCTGTTTAGATACATTGAGCCAGTCCCACTTTATCTTGGAATGAATGATTCAGGGAAGGAATGTTTTGCTCAATACATTCCGTTAAAAGATACACTTCGATCACTCTTTCAGTGTCAGTCGGTCAAGCAGCAAACACATAGCAACAAACAAGAGATACAGTCTTTGTCTAGATCAAGAGATGTCTTGGAAGACATCTGGGATGGTAGCAATGTGGCAGCAAATGTATTGTTTAAGAAGTAGGAGGAATCTCTTGGTCTGGTACTGTACCAGGATGCTTTTGAAGTGGTAAATCCGCTACTTTGATTTAAGTGGTATAGTCTTACCTGATGTACATGTGTACCGAGGAACATTGTGTGCCATAGCTGGAGATAATCTGGGATCACACAGTATTGGTGGCTTTAGTGAAAACTTCAGTAAAAGCACCCATTTCTGCAGATTATGTACTGTTGACCGTGCTCAATTTTTGTCATCTCCCTTCACAACAGGTGAAAAGAAAACAATTGCATCATACAAAGACAGCGTGCAGCACAGCATGCAGCATAACGTAAGTACATCAAAACTGTCACTGGGAATTAAATTTGATTCCAAATTTTATCAAATTAACCCACTTCCATGTGTGCCAACCTGGTCTGCCTCCTTGTCTGGGCCATGACTTATTTGAGGGTATCGTCGCATTAGACTTGGCTCTATACCTAAGTCATTTTGTCACAAATCAGAAATTCTTCACGTATAGAGAACTGAATGGACGGCTTAATCACTTCAGGTACCTTGGCAATGACGCCAGCAATAAGCCATGTGAAATGAATCCAGGAAGTGAGAAATTGAGTGGACATGCTGTCCAGAATTGGTGTTTCCTTAGACTTCTGCCTCTCTTGATTGGGGACAAAATTTAAAATCCAGTTGAAAATGAAGTTTGGCAATTTGTGTTGCAGCTAAGGCAAAAAGTTGAATTTGTTTGTGCTCCTGCCATTGCAACTAGCCAGGTGGCCTACTTGAGAGTCCTTATTGAGGAGTATTTGCCAAGTCGACAGGATTGTTTTCCTAATCACCCACTTAAGCCGAAACATCATTATATATGTCACTATCCTGAACTGATACTTTGCTTTGGGCCTCTTATTCGCTTATGGACCCTTAGGTTTGAGAGTAAACACACACACATTTTAAACAGTGTGCTCGCAAATTACACAACTTCAAGAATTTGTGTTCCACATTAGCAGAGAGGCATCAACTTTTACAAGCATTTCTCTGTGCTGGTAATGTGTTTCCACCTTGTGTCATTTTTGATAGAGGTACAGATTTCTTTTCCAAATGATTACAATGACAAGATAAAACAATCTGTTGATCATTTAGGCCTCCAGCTACTTAACTCTGTGGCTGTACACAATGTCACCATTAAAGGCACAAGCTACAAAATAGGCATGTGTGTTGTCTTGGAGAAGAATGATGAGGGACCAGTCTTTGGAGAGAGAGAACTGATTCTTGTTTGCAACAGTTGTGTTTACTTTGTCACAGAGAAATGCCAGTCTGATTTCCTTTTTGATCAGGGGATTTACTGCCCAAAGATGGGCTCAGAGAACCCCATTTCAAATTATTTCTGCCTAGATCATGCACGCCTCCTTGACTATTACCCTTTGCCTGTGTACAAAATGTTTGGTCTGTCTCTAATAGCCCTTCACCACTCCTTTCCTTCAGAATGTCTGATATAAGTGAGAGCGTCAAGGACGCAGTCATTTCTGTCCTGCCAAGTGTGCCAGAAGAGACGCTCATTCTGTTGGTTGAAACGATCTTACACCAGGGAGTGGAAAGCAAAGATGACTTGCAGTACATAAGAGAACGGGAAATTGCAGAGGTTATTCGACCAAGCCAGTGCAGAAAACTTTTAAATGCATGGCAATGAGCAGGTACTGTATATTTACTACTTCACTACCAAATTAAAGAGTGTATTAAAATGCTTATTGTTTTATTTAATTAATTACGGCATCATTTTAGTCAATATTCATAATGATAGATTTTTGTTTTCATTGCCAGATGCCATAAGTTGTGCTACCCCCCTACTCCAGTCCCCAGAAGGCAGTTCATCACTGTCGAGCTCCTCGAGATCCAGTAGCCCTTCACCATCACATTCCACACGGCCACCAGTAAAGCAAAACTGGCCAGAAACTTTCCAGGTACCCTGGGAGAAAATGCCACCAGGTATTCGTACTGCCACTGAAAGTGGGATAAGGCCCTCACCAGCAGATAGAAGGCAAATGGTCTTGGTGGACGAAATGAGGAAGTTTGAGGCCAACCCTTCGTGGTCGCAGTGCCTCATAATTTCTGTCAAGATTGTCAAGGAGTTTCCACAGTCCTTCGCTGACATGATAGAAGGGAAATTTATAGGGGGAGGATATGCATCTCTCCTGAGTCAAATAAAAATTCATGTTGAGCATTTAAACAGAAATAACACTTTGGCACGGTGCAGGTCTGTCACCACAGGGGCAAAGCCAAACACAGGCCCTGCAGATAGCTATGGCTGCACACGGTGGCAGCCAGACCTTCCACCTGAAGAAACAGAAAGCA
This sequence comes from Anguilla japonica, assembly GCA_025169545.1. NCBI lineage: Eukaryota > Metazoa > Chordata > Actinopteri > Anguilliformes > Anguillidae > Anguilla > Anguilla japonica. The sequence continues at coordinate 8,240,517 of CM045898.1, read as the reverse complement.
CACTGGAAGAGAAAAAGAAGATACTTTTGGAGTTCTTCTCTCGTGAGGGCTTGTCTGAGAAGTACAGAATCTCATGGAGGCAACGTACTACTTACAGCGCAAGATGATAAACACACAACACCGGCCCACACACTTGAATATGTGAAATCTCAGTGGCCATACCTGTTTGTCCCTAGGAGTATGTGTACACATTTTGAGATGTTAACAGACATCAACATTTTGAGAACTGGAAGCATCTCTTGAAGGAAATGGGCGAAATATCATGGAGTTCCTCAAGAAAAACCCTACCAATAGTGAAGTCAAGGCTGTTCTGACCCGAAGCAATACCAGTGTGGCAGCTCCATATGTTCTGCTGGTGCTGATGGCTCACTTCAAACAGCAGAGTGATGCACTGATACTGGAAACAGATGTGACGACTGTCTCTAATATTGTTTTATTTTTACTGTAGTTACAGGAGTCGGCCAGTGTGTGCGGTGCACCCCTTTCTAATTGAGAGCACCTGGGGGTAAACCCTATAATAAGGAAGCCCCAGTGCTTTCTGGGCCGTTTTTTTTCTCTCTTTCTTTCTCACTCTGTTCCAGGTAATCCTGCACCAGGTCGGGCGGTTGGACGGGCCGCGGGTTTTTCCCTTCACCCTCTTTTATTCCCAGGTTTTGCGTTGTACATTCACATCCCATATTTGCACACGCGCATCCACACACATTTAATATAAATATAAATATAAATACCCTACATTTCACTCATTCACTCATACATGTATTATTGTTTTCTTCTTAATAAATAATTCCTTTGTTTAAAAGTATACCTTGTTGTGTTGTCTCCCTTTTTGTCACGACTATAGCTTAAGTCGTAACACAGATGTAAGTATAAAGCCATTTCATTGCTCTCTGTGATTTCCTGTAAACAAATTAAAGTAAATATACGGTGCAGTCTGTATGTGTTTGGACAGGGACACATTTTTTTGTTGTTTTCATTCTGTTCTCCAACAAACAAACAGTTGACATAAAACAGTCACAATGTGGTTAAAGTGCAGACTTTCAGCTTTGATTTGACCATATTTACATCCATATCAAGTGAACATTGTAGGAATTACAGCCCTTTTTAAACATAGTCCCCCCAATTTTAGGGGCTCAAAAATAATTGGACAAATTAACATAATCATAGATTTTTTTGCCTGACAGTCCTCGATTGATTGTTCTCAGTATGCATGTGTATGTTTAATTTAACTTTTCCTTGACCATGTGGCCACACCACAGGCCTTCCCTGTCCTCACTGCTATGCTATGTGTCAACCCCATCCCAACCTGTTCTCTCCCCTACAGAACTCGCTTCCGCAGGCGAGGCCCCCCGCGGCGACGGAACCTCTCCAACCTTCGCTATCCCTCACTGACCCCCCTGTGACGACTTCACGGTCGCAGGAGGGCTATGGAACTGCCAGTCTGCTACGCGGAAGGCTGACTTCATTTCGGCCTACGCGTCCCTCTTCTCTCTACATTTCCTTGCCCTCACTGAGACCTGGATCACACCAGGCAACACTGCAACCCCTGCAGCCCTCTCTCCTCCTCCATCTCCTTCTCTCACGCCACCCGCCCGTCCGGCCGTGGTGGGGGCACAGTTTTGCTGATCTCTCCCTCCTGGAAATTCTCTGTTCTCCCCCTCTCTCACCTCTCCATCTCTACCTTTGAATACCACTCTGTCTCAATCACCTATCCTGTTAACTTGTATATTGTTGTTATCTATCGCCCTCCAGGGCCCCTGGGAAGCTTCCTCGATGAGCTCGACACCCTGCTCAGCTCCTTCCCAGAGGATGGCACCCCACTGATCCTCCTGGGAGACTTCAACATCCACCTTGATGCCTCCCACTCCGCAGCTTTCCTGCCCCTACTCCACTCATTCGTCCTCTCCCTGATGCACTCCCCACCAACACACAAGGCTGGCAATTATTTCTGTGTTGGGAATTCGGATTTATGAGTTCGCTAATCGCATAACGAACTGCGGCAGCGCAGTCCGGTGCCCACGCGATCTATTCAGAGGACGTGTACCACTTGTAAATCGTTTCCAATTGCAGAAATTTCGTTTTAGATGGACTGGATAATAATTTCTGTGTCGGGATTTGGATTTATGAGATCGCTAATAGCGTAATCAACTGTTTTTAAAACGGGAGACGCACACACCTGCTGCCGATTACCGGTTTGTTTTTGTCAATCGTTTTGTGTAAATTCTTCCAATGCCACAGCGTTCGTGTTGGATGCACTGCTTAATTATTTCTGTCTGGGGAATTTGGATTTATGAGATCGCTATTCGCGTAACGAAATGTGGCAGCGCAGTCCGGTGCCCACGCGATCTATTCAGAGGACGTGTACCACTTGTAAATCGTTTCCAATTGCAGAAAATTCGTTTTAGATGGACTGGATAATAATTTCTGTGTCGGGAACTTTGATTTATGAGATCGCTAATAGCGTAATCAACTGTATTTAAAAACGGAGACGCACACACCTGCGCCCGATTACACATTTGTATTTGCTCAATTGATTGTGTAAATAGTTTCCAATGCCACAGCGTTCGTGTTGGATGCACTGCTTAATTATTTCTGTCTGGGGGGATTTGGATTTATGAGATCGCTATTCGCGTAACGAACTGTGGCAGCGCAGGCCGGTGCCCACGCGATCTATTCAGAGGACGTGTACCACTTGTAAATCGTTTCCAATTGCACAAAATTCGTTTTAGATGGACTGGATAATAATTTCTGTGTCGGGAACTTGGATTTATGAGATCGCTAATAGCGTAATCAACTGTATTTAAAACGGAGACGCACACACCTGCGCCCGATTACACATTTGTATTTGCTCAATTGATTGTGTAAATAGTTTCCAATGCCACAGCGTTCGTGTTGGATGCACTGCTTAATTATTTCTGTCTGGGGAATTTGGATTTATGAGATCGCTATTCGCGTAACGAACTGTGGCAGCGCAGGCCGGTGCCCACGCGATCTATTCAGAGGACGTGTACCACTTGTAAATCGTTTCCAATTGCACAAAATTCGTTTTAGATGGACTGGATAATAATTCTGTCTCGGGAACTTGGATTTATGAGATCGCTAATAGCGTAATCAACTGTATTTAAAACGGTGACGCACACACCTGCGCCCGATTACACCTTTGTATTTGCTCAATTGATTGTGTAAATAGTTTCCAATGCCACAGCGTTCGTGTTGGATGCACTGCTTAATTATTTCTGTCTGGGGAATTTGGATTTATGAGATCGCTATTCGCGTAACGAACTGTGGCAGCGCAGTCCGGTGCCCACGCGATCTATTCAGAGGACGTGTACCACTTGTAAATCGTTTCCAATTGCAGAAAATTCGTTTTAGATGGACTGGATAATAATTTCTGTGTCGGGAACTTGGATTTATGAGATCGCTAATAGCGTAATCAACTGTATTTAAAACGGAGACGCACACACCTGCGCCCGATTACACATTTGTATTTGCTCAATTGATTGTGTAAATAGTTTCCAATGCCACAGCGTTCGTTTGGATGCACTGCTTAATTATTTCTGTCTGGGGAATTTGGATTTATGAGATCGCTATTCGCGTAACGAACTGTGGCAGCGCAGTCCGGTGCCCACGCGATCTATTCAGAGGACGTGTACCACTTGTAAATCGTTTCCATTGCACAAAATTCGTTTTAGATGGACTGGATAATAATTTCTGTGTCGGGAATTTGGATTTATGAGATCGCTAATAGCGTAATCAACTGTTTTTAAAACGGAGACGCACACACCTGCTGCCGATTACCGGTTTGTTTTTGGTCAATCGTTTTGTGTAAATGGACATTTATATAGCGCTTTTTCCAAAGCGCTTTACAATTTGCCTCTCATTCGCCTCAGTTTAGGGGTTAGGTGTCTTGCTCAAGGACACTTCGACATGCAGAGGGCGGGGTTTGAACCGGCAACCTTCCGACTGCCAGACAATCGGTTTTACCTCCAATGTGTACATTCTTACCAATGCCACAGCGTTCGTGTTGGATGCACTGCTTAATTATTTCTGTCTGGGGAATTTGTATTTATGAGATCGCTATTCGCATAACGAACTGTGGCAGCGCAGGCCGGTGCCCACGCGATCTATTCAGAGGACTTGTACCACTTGTAAATCGTTTCCAATTAGACAAAATTCGTTTTAGATGGACTGGATAATAATTTCTGTCTGGAGAACTTGGATTTATGAGATCGCTAATAGCGTAATCAACTGTATTTAAAACGGGTGACGCACACACCTGCGCCCGATTACACCTTTGTATTTGCTCAATTGATTGTGTAAATAGTTTCCAATGCCACAGCGTTCGTGTTGGATGCACTGCTTAATTATTTCTGTCTGGGGAATTTGGATTTATGAGATCGCTATTCGCGTAACGAAATGTGGCAGCGCAGTCCGGTGCCCACGCGATCTATTCAGAGGACGTGTACCACTTGTAAATCGTTTCCAATTGCAGAAAATTCGTTTTAGATGGACTGGATAATAATTTCTGTGTCGGGAACTTGGATTTATGAGATCGCTAATAGCGTAATCAACTGTATTTAAAACGGAGACGCACACACCTGCGCCCGATTACACATTTGTATTTGCTCAATTGATTGTGTAAATAGTTTCCAATGCCACAGCGTTCGTGTTGGATGCACTGCTTAATTATTTCTGTCTGGGGATTTTGGATTTATGAGATAGCTATTCGCGTAACGAACTGTGGCAGCGCAGTCCGGTGCCCACGCGATCTATTCAGAGGACGTGTACCACTTGTAAATCGTTTCCAATTGCACAAAATTCGTTTTAGATGGACTGGATAATAATATCTGTCTCGGGAACTTGGATTTATGAGATCGCTAATAACGTAATCAACTGTATTTAAAACGTGTGACGCACACACCTGCGCCCGATTACACCTTTGTATTTGCTCAATTGATTGTGTAAATAGTTTCCAATGCCACAGCGTTCGTGTTGGATGCACTGCTTAATTATTTCTGTCTGGGGAATTTGGATTTATGAGATCGCTATTCGCGTAACGAACTGTGGCAGCGCAGTCCGGTGCCCACGCGATCTATTCAGAGGACGTGTACCACTTGTAAATCGTTTCCAATTGCATAAAATTCGTTTTAGATGGACTGGATAATAATTTCTGTGTCGGGAACTTGGATTTATGAGATCGCTAATAGCGTAATCAACTGTATTTAAAACGGAGACGCACACACTTGCGCCCGATTACACATTTGTATTTGCTCAATTGATTGTGTAAATAGTTTCCAATGCCACAGCTTTCGTGTTGGATGCACTGCTTAATTATTTCTGTCTGGGGAATTTGGATTTATGAGATCGCTATTCGCGTAACGAACTGTGGCAGCGCAGGCCCGTGCCCACGCGATCTATTCAGAGGACGTGTACCACTTGTAAATCGTTTCCAGTTGCACAAAATTCGTTTTAGATGGACTTGGTAATAATTTCTGACTCGGGAACTTGGATTTATGCGATCGCTAATAGCGTAATCAACTGTATTTAAAACGGGTGGCGCACACACCTGCGCCCGATTACACCTTTGTATTTGCTCAATTGATTGTATAAATAGTTTCCAATGCCACAGCGTTCGTGTTGGATGCACTGCTTAATTATTTCTGTCTGGGGAATTTGGATTTATGAGATCGCTATTCGCGTGACGAACTGTGGCGGCGCAGTCCAGTGCCCACGCGATCTATTTGGAGGAGGTGTACCACTTGTAAATTTTTTCCATTTGCACAAATTTCGTTTTAGATGGACTGGATAATAATTTCTGTCTCGGGAACTGGGATTTATGAGATGGCTTTTTGCGTAATCAACTGTATTTAAAACGGAGACGCACACACCTGCTACCGAATGCATGAGCTTCTTCGTTCACTGTGGAGCCCAAGCGTTCCTTTTAATTGCCCCAGGCTTTTAAAATTCTTAAATGTAAGGCTGCGTGTGCACAAAACGCCTGCGAGGGCATGCATTTCTTAGAATGAATGTCAATATTACTAGTAATAGCGGCGGTGCTTGATTATTGGCGAATTTGACGGATGATGCACACACCTGCTGCCGAATGCAGGAGCGTATGCATCTTACCCCAAATTCCTCGTCAACACACTTTCCCCCACGTCACATCCTTACTAGGTTTAGACTTCCAACTACTCTCAGTAAAGCAATACAATGCCTCCTCCTAGTGGTCAGAATACACTCAACCTGTAACATCTATTATTGAACACAACAAATGTAATGCCAGAAAACGTATGGTAGCTTTACACATGGTATAAACTAATTGCATGCTATGAAACGAGAAGGAACTATTTTTTTCTTGATAAAATCATTGTTTTCATGGAACTAACGACCAGAGGTTTTTGCTGAAACAACGGTGCAAATAGAACTACCAACCAGAGTGTCTGCATAACGACGGTCCAATTAGAACTACGAACCAGAGTTTTGCCTGACAACGGCAAAATAATATGCCCAAACGCCCGCAGAAGAACATTTCACTTTCAGCTGATTAAATCTATAAAAATCAATAAATATAAAAATAAACATATATATATAGTCATTGTTGGTACACGGTATGAAATTGATGTGAAATTACAGGGAAATTCCTACAGTAACCTGCTGTTTTATTGATATACAGCACATTGCTGGAGACAGAACAGCATTGTGGGCGTTTTGCTCTTAACTGCATATCACCGTTTGAATTTGCAGTAATTAACTGGAAATTGCAAAGGATATTGGGAAGCCATTGGTTAGTAGTGGCGGCAGAGAATTTGCTAACAAAGCAATGCCAAGTTTCGAGTGTCACACCTAATAGGCTACGCGAATTTAAAAGTAATTATATTACAATTTGTTCGTTTTTTATTTCCAACAGAATACGTTGATCTGTATTTCACATTAATCTTCTTGTTCTTTTCCAAGGCAACCCTGTATTTCGAATATTTTTTGTTGCAGCTGGCTAGAGAGTCGCTGGATTGCGCAGGTAGGCTACGTGCGTTTCGAATTCATTAAACTAGTTAGTATCATAACGGCCAATCATTCGCCAGCGATAGCTTAATATGAAAGCATGTTTCCATGTCAGTATTGTGGTCACCAATGCTTAACGAAGTATGCGTTTGTTAGGCGTATGAAAGTACGTGCGAGTCTTCCAATCGCGTCGTTTAAATGCACCTTTTTAGATTGCACCCGTTCGTTCAGAAACATAACGCAGTTGGAATGTCATGTATATCGAGAGCATTAAGATAAGAGGAGAGCACAGGTAACTGCAGTCGAGCGTGTATCTTGTCATGTAGAATTTTGCGATGTTAGATGCAATGATTTATCCAGTTTAAACTCTCATTTGAAATCTCATATCAGAGAGGGCAGGGCAGGTTCTTGTCCATTTCGTCAGTGTGGGAGAACGTTTTCAGTCGTCTCTTCCTTTACTTCTCATTTTTCAAGAGTACACAAGTCTTGTACAGCATCCAGTCTTTTGGGCCATTAAACAGTAGGAAGAGAGACGAGACTAACGGCAACCAATGAACAAGTTGAGGATGTTTCAGTGTTGGAGGGGGATTTGACTGACGACATAGCTGATGATAATGAGGGAGACCAAGCAGCGATGCTGCCAGAGAGAGCAGATGAATCCCTTTTCTTGAACAATTTGGCTTTCTTTTATTTAAAGTTGCAGGCAAAACTTTTACTGCCAGCATCAGTCATATATATAGTCTATTATTGAGGATTTTCAAGCAGTGAATGATATCAGTCAGTCTCATTTACTTCATAAGTTGGACGAAAAGCTGGTATCATTGGATATCTCTGATAGTGAGAGAGAGCATGTCATCGAGGTTCTTAAATCCGAGGATTTGTTTCGGGCATGCAACACTGGTACCTTGAAAACTGATCAAAGACAAAAAACAGTTTTTAAAAATCTGTTTAGATACATTGAGCCAGTCCCACTTTATCTTGGAATGAATGATTCAGGGAAGGAATGTTTTGCTCAATACATTCCGTTAAAAGATACACTTCGATCACTCTTTCAGTGTCAGTCGGTCAAGCAGCAAACACATAGCAACAAACAAGAGATACAGTCTTTGTCTAGATCAAGAGATGTCTTGGAAGACATCTGGGATGGTAGCAATGTGGCAGCAAATGTATTGTTTAAGAAGTAGGAGGAATCTCTTGGTCTGGTACTGTACCAGGATGCTTTTGAAGTGGTAAATCCGCTACTTTGATTTAAGTGGTATAGTCTTACCTGATGTACATGTGTACCGAGGAACATTGTGTGCCATAGCTGGAGATAATCTGGGATCACACAGTATTGGTGGCTTTAGTGAAAACTTCAGTAAAAGCACCCATTTCTGCAGATTATGTACTGTTGACCGTGCTCAATTTTTGTCATCTCCCTTCACAACAGGTGAAAAGAAAACAATTGCATCATACAAAGACAGCGTGCAGCACAGCATGCAGCATAACGTAAGTACATCAAAACTGTCACTGGGAATTAAATTTGATTCCAAATTTTATCAAATTAACCCACTTCCATGTGTGCCAACCTGGTCTGCCTCCTTGTCTGGGCCATGACTTATTTGAGGGTATCGTCGCATTAGACTTGGCTCTATACCTAAGTCATTTTGTCACAAATCAGAAATTCTTCACGTATAGAGAACTGAATGGACGGCTTAATCACTTCAGGTACCTTGGCAATGACGCCAGCAATAAGCCATGTGAAATGAATCCAGGAAGTGAGAAATTGAGTGGACATGCTGTCCAGAATTGGTGTTTCCTTAGACTTCTGCCTCTCTTGATTGGGGACAAAATTTAAAATCCAGTTGAAAATGAAGTTTGGCAATTTGTGTTGCAGCTAAGGCAAAAAGTTGAATTTGTTTGTGCTCCTGCCATTGCAACTAGCCAGGTGGCCTACTTGAGAGTCCTTATTGAGGAGTATTTGCCAAGTCGACAGGATTGTTTTCCTAATCACCCACTTAAGCCGAAACATCATTATATATGTCACTATCCTGAACTGATACTTTGCTTTGGGCCTCTTATTCGCTTATGGACCCTTAGGTTTGAGAGTAAACACACACACATTTTAAACCGTGTGCTCGCAAATTACACAACTTCAAGAATTTGTGTTCCACATTAGCAGAGAGGCATCAACTTTTACAAGCATTTCTCTGTGCTGGTAATGTGTTTCCACCTTGTGTCATTTTTGATAGAGGTACAGATTTCTTTTCCAAATGATTACAATGACAAGATAAAACAATCTGTTGATCATTTAGGCCTCCAGCTACTTAACTCTGTGGCTGTACACAATGTCACCATTAAAGGCACAAGCTACAAAATAGGCATGTGTGTTGTCTTGGAGAAGAATGATGAGGGACCAGTCTTTGGAGAGAGAGAACTGATTCTTGTTTGCAACAGTTGTGTTTACTTTGTCACAGAGAAATGCCAGTCTGATTTCCTTTTTGATCAGGGGATTTACTGCCCAAAGATGGGCTCAGAGAACCCCATTTCAAATTATTTCTGCCTAGATCATGCACGCCTCCTTGACTATTACCCTTTGCCTGTGTACAAAATGTTTGGTCTGTCTCTAATAGCCCTTCACCACTCCTTTCCTTCAGAATGTCTGATATAAGTGAGAGCATCAAGGACGCAGTCATTTCTGTCCTGCCAAGTGTGCCAGAAGAGACGCTCATTCTGTTGGTTGAAACGATCTTACACCAGGGAGTGGAAAGCAAAGATGACTTGCAGTACATAAGAGAACGGGAAATTGCAGAGGTTATTCGACCAAGCCAGTGCAGAAAACTTTTAAATGCATGGAAATGAGCAGGTACTGTATATTTACTACTTCACTACCAAATTAAAGAGTGTATTAAAATGCTTATTGTTTTATTTAATTAATTACGGCATCATTTTAGTCAATATTCATAATGATAGATTTTTGTTTTCATTGCCAGATGCCATAAGTTGTGCTACCCCCCTACTCCAGTCCCCAGAAGGCAGTTCATCACTGTCGAGCTCCTCGAGATCCAGTAGCCCTTCACCATCACATTCCACACGGCCACCAGTAAAGCAAAACTGGCCAGAAACTTTCCAGGTACCCTGGGAGAAAATGCCACCAGGTATTCGTACTGCCACTGAAAGTGGGATAAGGCCCTCACCAGCAGATAGAAGGCAAATGGTCTTGGTGGACGAAATGAGGAAGTTTGAGGCCAACCCTTCGTGGTCGCAGTGCCTCATAATTTCTGTCAAGATTGTCAAGGAGTTTCCACAGTCCTTCGCTGACATGATAGAAGGGAAATTTATAGGGGGAGGATATGCATCTCTCCTGAGTCAAATAAAAATTCATGTTGAGCATTTAAACAGAAATAACACTTTGGCACGGTGCAGGTCTGTCACCACACAGGGGCAAAGCCAAACACAGGCCCTGCAGATAGCTATGGCTGCACACGGTGGCAGCCAGACCTTCCACCTGAAGAAACAGAAAGCACACTGGAAGAGAAAAAGAAGATACTTTTGGAGTTCTTCTCTCGTGAGGGCTTGTCTGAGAAGTACAGAATCTCATGGAGGCAACGTACTACTTACAGCGCAAGATGATAAACACACAACACCGGCCCACACACTTGAATATGTGAAATCTCAGTGGCCATACCTGTTTGTCCCTAGGAGTATGTGTACACATTTTGAGATGTTAACAGACATCAACATTTTGAGAAAACTGGAAGCATCTCTTGAAGGAAATGGGCGAAATATCATGGAGTTCCTCAAGAAAAACCCTACCAATAGTGAAGTCAAGGCTGTTCTGACCCGAAGCAATACCAGTGTGGCAGCTCCATATGTTCTGCTGGTGCTGATGGCTCACTTCAAACAGCAGAGTGATGCACTGATACTGGAAACAGATGTGACGACTGTCTCTAATATTGTTTTATTTTTATTGTAGTTACAGGAGTCGGCCAGTGTGTGCGGTGCACCCCTTTCTAATTGAGAGCACCTGGGGGTAAACCCTATAATAAGGAAGCCCCAGTGCTTTCTGGGCCGTTTTTCTCTCTCTCTTTCTCACTCTGTTCCAGGTAATCCTGCACCAGGTCGGGCGGTTGGACGGGCCGCGGGTTTTTCCCTTCACCCTCTTTTATTCCCAGGTTTTGCGTTGTACATTCACATCCCATATTTGCACACGCGCATCCACACACATTTAATATAAATATAAATATAAATACCCTACATTTCACTCATTCACTCATACATATGTTATTGTTTTCTTCTTAATAAATAATTCCTTTGTTTAAAAGTATACCTTGTTGTGTTGTCTCCCTTTTTGTCACGACTATAGCTTAAGTCGTAACACAGATGTAAGTATAAAGCCATTTCATTGCTCTCTGTGATTTCCTGTAAACAAATTAAAGTAAATATACGGTGCAGTCTGTATGTGTTTGGACAGGGACACATTTTTTTGTTGTTTTCATTCTGTTCTCCAACAAACAAACAGTTGACATGAAACAGTCACAATGTGGTTAAAGTGCAGACTTTCAGCTTTGATTTGACCATATTTACATCCATATCAAGTGAACATTGTAGGAATTACAGCCCTTTTTAAACATAGTCCCCCCAATTTTAGGGGCTCAAAAATAATTGGACAAATTAACATAATCATAGATTTTTTTGCCTGACAGTCCTCGATTGATTGTTCTCAGTATGCATGTGTATGTTTAATTTAACTTTTCCTTGACCATGTGGCCACACCACAGGCCTTCCCTGTCCTCACTGCTATGCTATGTGTCAACCCCATCCCAACCTGTTCTCTCCCCTACAGAACTCGCTTCCGCAGGCGAGGCCCCCCGCGGCGACGGAACCTCTCCAACCTTCGCTATCCCTCACTGACCCCCCTGTGACGACTTCACGGTCGCAGGAGGGCTATGGAACTGCCAGTCTGCTACGCGGAAGGCTGACTTCATTTCGGCCTACGCGTCCCTCTTCTCTCTACATTTCCTTGCCCTCACTGAGACCTGGATCACACCAGGCAACACTGCAACCCCTGCAGCCCTCTCCTCCTCCATCTCCTTCTCTCACACCACCCGCCCGTCCGGCCGTGGTGGGGGCACAGTTTTGCTGATCTCTCCCTCCTGGAAATTCTCTGTTCTCCCCCTCTCTCACCTCTCCATCTCTACCTTTGAATACCACTCTGTCTCAATCACCTATCCTGTTAACTTGTATATTGTTGTTATCTATCGCCCTCCAGGGCCCCTGGGAAGCTTCCTCGATGAGCTCGACACCCTGCTCAGCTCCTTCCCAGAGGATGGCACCCCACTGATCCTCCTGGGAGACTTCAACATCCAACTTGATGCCTCCCACTCCGCAGCTTTCCTGCCCCTACTCCACTCATTCGTCCTCTCCCTGATGCACTCCCCACCAACACGCAAGGCTGGCAATTATTTCTGTGTTGGGAATTCGGATTTATGAGTTCGCTAATCGCATAACGAAATGTGGCAGCGCAGTCCGGTGCCCACGCGATCTATTCAGAGAACGTGTACCACTTGTAAATCGTTACCAGTTGCACGAAGTTCGTTTTAGATGGACTGGATAATAATTTCTGTGTCGGGAATTTGGATTTATGAGATCGCTAATAGCGTAATCAACTGTTTTTAAAAAGGAGACGCACACATCTGCTGCCGATTACCGGTTTGTTTTTGGTCAATCGTTTTGTGTACATTCTTACCAATGCCACAGCGTTCGTGTTGGATGCACTGCTTAATTATTTCTGTGTGGGGAATTTGGATTTATGAGATCGCTATTCGCGTGACGAACTGTGGCGGCACAGTCCGGTGCCCACGCGATCTATTCAGAGGACGTGTACCACTTGTAAAACGTTTCCAATTGCAGAAAATTCGTTTTAGATGGACTGGATAATAATTTCTGTGTCGGGAACTTGGATTTATGAGATCGCTAATAGCGTAATCAACTGTATTTGAAACGGAGACGCACACACCTGCTACCGAATGCATGAGCTTCTTCGTTCACTGTGGAGCCCAAGCGTTCCTTTTAATTGCCCCAGGCTTTTAAAATTCTTAAATGTAAGGCTGCGTGTGCACAAAACGCCTGCGAGGGCATGCATTTCTTAGAATGAATGTCAATATTACTAGTAATAGCGGCGGTGCTTGATTATTGGCGAATTTGACGGATGATGCACACACCTGCTGCCGAATGCAGGAGCGTATGCATCTTACCCCAAATTCCTCGTCAACACACTTTCCCCCACGTCACATCCTTACTAGGTTTAGACTTCCAACTACTCTCAGTAAAGCAATACAATGCCTCCTCCTAGTGGTCAGAATACACTCAACCTGTAACATCTATTATTGAACACAACAAATGTAATGCCAAAAAACGTATGGTAGCTTTACACATGGTATAAACTAATTGCATGCTATGAAACGAGAAGGAACTATTTTTTTCTTGATAAAATCATTGTTTTCATGGAACTAACGACCAGAGGTTTTTGCTGAAACAACGGTGCAAATAGAACTACCAACCAGAGTGTCTGCATAACGACGGTCCAATTAGAACTACGAACCAGAGTTTTGCTTGACAACGGCAAAATAATATGCCCAAACGCCCGCAGAAGAACATTTCACTTTCAGCTGATTAAATCTATAAAAATCAATAAATATAAAAATAAACATATATATAGTCATTGTTGGTACACGGTATGAAATTGATGTGAAATTACAGGGAAATTCCTAAAGTAACCTGCTGTTTTATTGATATACAGCACATTGCTGGAGACAGAACAGCATTGTGGGCGTTTTGCTCTTAACTGCATATCACCGTTTGAATTTGCAGTAATTAACTGGAAATTGCAAAGGATATTGGGAAGCCATTGGTTAGTAGTGGCGGCAGAGAATTTGCTAACAAAGCAATGCCAAGTTTCGAGTGTCACACCTAATAGGCTACGCGAATTTAAAAGTAATTATATTACAATTTGTTCGTTTTTTATTTCCAACAGAATACGTTGATCTGTGTTTCACATTAATCTTCTTGTTCTTTTCCAAGGCAACCCTGTATTTCGAATATTTTTTGTTGCAGCTGGCTAGAGAGTCGCTGGATTGCGCAGGTAGGCTACGTGCGTTTCGAATTCATTAAACTAGTTAGTATCATAACGGCCAATCATTCGCCAGCGATAGCTTAGTATGAAAGCATGTTTCCATGTCAGTATTGTGGTCACCAATGCTTAACGAAGTATGCGTTTGTTAGGCATATGAAAGTACGTGCGAGTCTTCCAATCGCGTCGTTTAAATGCACCTTTTTAGATTGCACCCGTTCGTTCAGAAACATAACGCAGTTGGAATGTCATGTATATCGAGAGCATTAAGATAAGAGGAGAGCACAGGTAACTGCAGTCGAGCGTGTATCTTGTCATGTAGAATTTTGCGATGTTAGATGCAATGATTTATCCAGTTTAAACTCTCATTTGAAATCTCATATCAGAGAGGGCAGGGCAGGTTCTTGTCCATTTCGTCAGTGTGGGAGAACGTTTTCAGTCGTCTCTTCCTTTACTTCTCATTTTTCAAGAGTACACAAGTCTTGTACAGCATCCAGTCTTTTGGGCCATTAAACAGTAGGAAGAGAGCAGAGCCGGACGGCCCTATACGCTCACTACGCAAGTTGCCTAGGGCCCTGCAAATTACGCAAGGGCCCGCCTCCCCCTTGTGTCAAAGCAGGTATCAATGTTTACAACTTAGATGAGAGGATGACGGGAAACTATCCTTCTGGTCACGAAAAGAGAAAAAAAAAACACACCATGAGAGTGAATTGCGGGAACAGCAATCAGGTAAACATGCGTTCTCTCCTCTCCAAGTTTGATGTCAGCAAATAACAGTAACGTTAAGTTGATGTGCTAGCTTGCAGTGCATCTCTCTCTGTCTGTCTTGCTAATCTATAGCTGGGCAGTGCATCTGGTCTGTCTGTGTCTTGCTTGCTTGCTAGCCACTTCCAGGGCTGTGTTCTGTGACTTTGTGCCTGACAATAGTGAGAGTGAAATACGTAAGGAATAAACCACGACTGGCTGTCCCGTATTATGTTAAGCAAAACTCTCGATGGTAGTTTATTTGGACCGTTGTTATGGAAAAACTCTGGTTGTTAATTCTATGAAAACAACAATTCCGTCGAGAAAAATAGTTCCTTCTCGTTTCATACCATACAATTAGCTTTTTGTAATTTTTTGAATTACATTATTTAGGAAAACTGCATGAAACCATAACTCGATCAAATTAATCTCCCTGTCTTGCTTTTTAAAATGTTGCGGTCTCGCAGTGTAGACATAGCGTTTCTCCAAGACCCTCTGAAACCGGGTTTGAATGCCAGCTATCTTTAGGTTCACCGTCACTTGTCAGTGTTGTCACCTAGCCTAAGTTAAAATTCTGGGTTTTAGGTCAGAATGGTCTCACGGCATGATTGTTATCCCGGCTAGCTAGCTAGCTAGATAACTATTAATTGTATTCAAAGCAGTGGTTAATATTTAATGCAATCGTTTACAAAGATACGGATGAAAATGCGTCCCGTAGCCATGATTTAAATAGGCTACGGAACGCCTATTCTACTGTAAAAATAAAGGACGATTGTGTATTTTGCGGTATGGTTGGCATTCCTAAATGAAGCCAGTAACTGGCCTACAACCGTGATTCAACGTTGCCATCAATTGCGAAATTGCACATTGAAAAGGGGAGGGTAACAAATGGTGTCCTTTTATAATTAATTAATCACGGCTTGAGGTGAGCTGTTGCTTTTATAAAACGGTCACAAAGTATGGCAATATGAAAGTAATAGACACACTCAAATTTAGATTTTTTAAAACGTTTTTTTTTTCCTCAGACGCAGAGTGATACTGAATTGTGCAAAAGAATTAGACGTCATACGTGGTATGGTTAATATACCACGGCTATGAACCAATCAGATTGCTTGAATTGAGCTACGCGTTTTATAATGCTTAATTATTACGTCTGATAAACGCCAACGTGCAACTGTGTTTATAAACTGCAGCTCAGAAAAGATAACCGCGTCGCGTGTGAACATGCGTTCATATGCGCATGCATGAAATTAAACTCGCGCTTTCCAGCAGCAACCTCTGTGGGGTACAGTCCAGACAATATATGGGCGTGATAGCACTCCTCATAGGTGCACATAATTTTAAAACAAGACAATGATTATCTAGTCTCTCAGTCAAGGTTTAGTTACAACTCTGGACTAATGCAAGATAGAAAGCAATGGATTGACATTGACTACTGATTAAATATTCTTATTCTTAGACTGACAGATAGAGCAAACTGTTTTAAAGGAGGGAGGACTGTAGTGGGAGCACTGGGGTGTCAGGTGGGACTGTGTGGCACTGGAAAATGGTTTACATGGCTCACGGGTCAGGTAGCAGAATTTTGCTTAGGGCCCCAGGGAGGTTAGGACCGGCTCTGGAAGAGAGACGAGACTAACGGCAACCAATGAACAAGTTGAGGATGTTTCAGTGTTGGAGGGGGATTTGACTGACGACATAGCTGATGATAATGAGGGAGACCAAGCAGCGATGCTGCCAGAGAGAGCAGATGAATCCCTTTTCTTGAACAATTTGGCTTTCTTTTATTTAAAGTTGCAGGCAAAACTTTTACTGCCAGCATCAGTCATATATATAGTCTATTATTGAGGATTTTCAAGCAGTGAATGATATCAGTCAGTCTCATTTACTTCATAAGTTGGACGAAAAGCTGGTATCATTGGATATCTCTGATAGTGAGAGAGAGCATGTCATCGAGGTTCTTAAATCCGAGGATTTGTTTCGGGCATGCAACACTGGTACCTTGAAAACTGATCAAAGACAAAGAACAGTTTTTAAAAATCTGTTTAGATACATTGAGCCAGTCCCACTTTATCTTGGAATGAATGATTCAAGGAAGGAATGTTTTGCTCAATACATTCCGTTAAAAGATGCACTTCGATCACTCTTTCAGTGTCAGTCGGTCAAGCAGCAAACACATAGCAACAAACAAGAGATACAGTCTTTGTCTAGATCAAGAGATGTCTTGGAAGACATCTGGGATGGTAGCAATGTGGCAGCAAATGTACTGTTTAAGAAGTAGGAGGAATCTCTTGGTCTGGTACTGTACCAGGATGCTTTTGAAGTGGTAAATCCGCTACTTTGATTTAAGTGGTATAGTCTTACCTGATGTACATGTGTACCGAGGAACATTGTGTGCCATAGCTGGAGATAATCTGGGATCACACAGTATTGGTGGCTTTAGTGAAAACTTCAGTAAAAGCACCCATTTCTGCAGATTATGTACTGTTGACCGTGCTCAATTTTTGTCATCTCCCTTCACAACAGGTGAAAAGAAAACAATTGCATCATACAAAGACAGCGTGCAGCACAGCATGCAGCATAACGTAAGTACATCAAAACTGTCACTGGGAATTAAATTTGATTCCAAATTTTTATCAAATTAACCCACTTCCATGTGTGCCAACCTGGTCTGCCTCCTTGTCTGGGCCATGACTTATTTGAGGGTATCGTCGCATTAGACTTGGCTCTATACCTAAGTCATTTTGTCACAAATCAGAAATTCTTCACGTATAGAGAACTGAATGGACGGCTTAATCACTTCAGGTACCTTGGCAATGACGCCAGCAATAAGCCATGTGAAATGAATCCAGGAAGTGAGAAATTGAGTGGACATGCTGTCCAGAATTGGTGTTTCCTTAGACTTCTGCCTCTCTTGATTGGGGACAAAATTTAAAATCCAGTTGAAAATGAAGTTTGGCAATTTGTGTTGCAGCTAAGGCAAAAAGTTGAATTTGTTTGTGCTCCTGTCATTGCAACTAGCCAGGTGGCCTACTTGAGAGTCCTTATTGAGGAGTATTTGCCAAGTCGACAGGATTGTTTTCCTAATCACCCACTTAAGCCGAAACATCATTATATATGTCACTATCCTGAACTGATACTTTGCTTTGGGCCTCTTATTCGCTTATGGACCCTTAGGTTTGAGAGTAAACACACACACATTTTAAACAGTGTGCTCGCAAATTACACAACTTCAAGAATTTGTGTTCCACATTAGCAGAGAGGCATCAACTTTTACAAGCATTTCTCTGTGCTGGTAATGTGTTTCCACCTTGTGTCATTTTTGATTGAGGTACAGATTTCTTTTCCAAATGATTACAATGACAAGATAAAACAATCTGTTGATCATTTAGGCCTCCAGCTACTTAACTCTGTGGCTGTACACAATGTCACCATTAAAGGCACAAGCTACAAAAATAGGCATGTGTGTTGTCTTGGAGAAGAATGATGAGGGACCAGTCTTTGGAGAGATAGAACTGATTCTTGTTTGCAACAGTTGTGTTTACTTTGTCACAGAGAAATGCCAGTCTGATTTCCTTTTTGATCAGGGGATTTACTGCCCAAAGATGGGCTCAGAGAACCCCATTTCAAATTATTTCTGCCTAGATCATGCACGCCTCCTTGACTATTACCCTTTGCCTGTGTACAAAATGTTTGGTCTGTCTCTAATAGCCCTTCACCACTCCTTTCCTTCAGAATGTCTGATATAAGTGAGAGCGTCAAGGACGCAGTCATTTCTGTCCTGCCAAGTGTGCCAGAAGAGACGCTCATTCTGTTGGTTGAAACGATCTTACACCAGGGAGTGGAAAGCAAAGATGACTTGCAGTACATAAGAGAACGGGAAATTGCAGAGGTTATTCGACCAAGCCAGTGCAGAAAACTTTTAAATGCATGGAAATGAGCAGGTACTGTATATTTACTACTTCACTACCAAATTAAAGAGTGTATTAAAATGCTTATTGTTTTATTTAATTAATTACGGCATCATTTTAGTCAATATTCATAATGATAGATTTTTGTTTTCATTGCCAGATGCCATAAGTTGTGCTACCCCCCCCTACTCCAGTCCCCAGAAGGCAGTTCATCACTGTCGAGCTCCTCGAGATCCAGTAGCCCTTCACCATCACATTCCACACGGCCACCAGTAAAGCAAAACTGGCCAGAAACTTTCCAGGTACCCTGGGAGAAAATGCCACCAGGTATTCGTACTGCCACTGAAAGTGGGATAAGGCCCTCACCAGCAGATAGAAGGCAAATGGTCTTGGTGGACGAAATGAGGAAGTTTGAGGCCAACCCTTCGTGGTCGCAGTGCCTCATAATTTCTGTCAAGATTGTCAAGGAGTTTCCACAGTCCTTCGCTGACATGATAGAAGGGAAATTTATAGGGGGAGGATATGCATCTCTCCTGAGTCAAATAAAAATTCATGTTGAGCATTTAAACAGAAATGACACTTTGGCACGGTGCAGGTCTGTCACCACAGGGGCAAAGCCAAACACAGGCCCTGCAGATAGCTATGGCTGCACACGGTGGCAGCCAGACCTTCCACCTGAAGAAACAGAAAGCACACTGGAAGAGAAAAAGAAGATACTTTTGGAGTTCTTCTCTCGTGAGGGCTTGTCTGAGAAGTACAGAATCTCATGGAGGCAACGTACTACTTACAGCGCAAGATGATAAACACACAACACCGGCCCACACACTTGAATATGTGAAATCTCAGTGGCCATACCTGTTTGTCCCTAGGAGTATGTGTACACATTTTGAGATGTTAACAGACATCAACATTTTGAGAAAACTGGAAGCATCTCTTGAAGGAAATGGGCGAAATATCATGGAGTTCCTCAAGAAAAACCCTACCAATAGTGAAGTCAAGGCTGTTCTGACCCGAAGCAATACCAGTGTGGCAGCTCCATATGTTCTGCTGGTGCTGATGGCTCACTTCAAACAGCAGAGTGATGCACTGATACTGGAAACAGATGTGACGACTGTCTCTAATATTGTTTTATTTTTATTGTAGTTACAGGAGTCGGCCAGTGTGTGCGATGCACCCCTTTCTAATTGAGAGCACCTGGGGGTAAACCCTATAATAAGGAAGCCCCAGTGCTTTCTGGGCCGTTTTTCTCTCTTTCTTTCTCACTCTGTTCCAGGTAATCCTGCACCAGGTCGGGCGGTTGGACGGGCCGCGGGTTTTTCCCTTCACCCTCTTTTATTCCCAGGTTTTGCGTTGTACATTCACATCCCATATTTGCACACGCGCATCCACACACATTTAATATAAATATAAATATAAATACCCTACATTTCACTCATTCACTCATATATGTATTATTGTTTTCTTCTTAATAAATAATTCCTTTGTTTAAAAGTATACCTTGTTGTGTTGTCTCCCTTTTTGTCACGACTATAGCTTAAGTCGTAACACAGATGTACGTATAAAGCCATTTCATTGCTCTCTGTGATTTCCTGTAAACAAATTAAAGTAAATATACGGTGCAGTCTGTATGTGTTTGGACAGGGACACATTTTTTTGTTGTTTTCATTCTGTTCTCCAACAAACAAACAGTTGACATAAAACAGTCACAATGTGGTTAAAGTGCAGACTTTCAGCTTTGATTTGACCATATTTACATCCATATCAAGTGAACATTGTAGGAATTACAGCCCTTTTTAAACATAGTCCCCCCAATTTTAGGGGCTCAAAAATAATTGGACAAATTAACATAATCATAGATTTTTTTGCCTGACAGTCCTCGATTGATTGTTCTCAGTATGCATGTGTATGTTTAATTTAACTTTTCCTTGACCATGTGGCCACACCACAGGCCTTCCCTGTCCTCACTGCTATGCTATGTGTCAACCCCATCCCAACCTGTTCTCTCCCCTACAGAACTCGCTTTCCGCAGGCGAGGCCCCCCGCGGCGACGGAACCTCTCCAACCTTCGCTATCCCTCACTGACCCCCCTGTGACGACTTCACGGTCGCAGGAGGGCTATGGAACTGCCAGTCTGCTACGCGGAAGGCTGACTTCATTTCGGCCTACGCGTCCCTCTTCTCTCTACATTTCCTTGCCCTCACTGAGACCTGGATCACACCAGGCAACACTGCAACCCCTGCAGCCCTCTCCTCCTCCATCTCGCACGCCACCCGCCCGTCCGGCCGTGGTGGGGGCACAGTTTTGCTGATCTCTCCCTCCTGGAAATTCTCTGTTCTCCCCCTCTCTCACCTCTCCATCTCTACCTTTGAATACCACTCTGTCTCAATCACCTATCCTGTTAACTTGTATATTGTTGTTATCTATCGCCCTCCAGGGCCCCTGGGAAGCTTCCTCGATGAGCTCGACACCCTGCTCAGCTGCTTCCCAGAGGATGGCACCCCACTGATCCTCCTGGGAGACTTCAACATCCACCTTGATGCCTCCCACTCCGCAGCTTTCCTGCCCCTACTCCACTCATTCGTCCTCTCCCTGATGCACTCCCCACCAACACGCAAGGCTGGCAATTATTTCTGTGTTGGGAATTCGGATTTATGAGGTCGCTAATCGCATAACAAAATGTGGCAGCGCAGTCCGGTGCCCACGCGATCTATTCAGAGGACGTGTACCACTTGTAAATCGTTTCCAGTTGCACAAAGTTCGTTTTAGATGGACTGGATAATAATTTCTGTGTCGGGAATTTGGATTTATGAGATCGCTAATAGCATAATCAACTGTTTTTAAAAAGGAGACGCACACACCTGCTGCCGATTACCGGTTTGTTTTAGGTCAATCGTATTTTGTACATTCTTACCAATGCCACAGCGTTCGTGTTGGATGCACTGCTTAATTATTTCTGTCTGGGGAATTTGGATTTATGAGATCGCTATTCGCATAACGAAATGTGGCAGCGCAGTCCGGTGCCCACGCGATCTATTCAGAGGACGTGTACCACTTGTAAATCGTTTCCAGTTGCACAAAGTTCGTTTTAGATGGACTGGATAATAATTTCTGTGTCGGGAACTTGGATTTATGAGATCGCTAATAGCGTAATCAACTGTTTTTAAAACGGAGACGCACACACCTGCGCTGCCGATTACACCGGTTTGTTTTTGCTCAATTGTTTTTGTGTAATTTTCCAATGCCACAGCGTTCGTGTTGGATGCACTGCTTAATTATTTCTGTCTGGGGAATTTGGATTTATGAGATCCCTATTCGCGTAACGAACTGTGGCAGCGCAGTCCGGTGCCCACGCGATCTATTCAGAGGACGTGTACCACTTGTAAATCGTTTCAATTGCAGAAATTCGTTTTAGATGGACTGGATAATAATTTCTGTGTCGGGAACTTGGGATTTATGAGATCGCTAATAGCGTAATCAACTGTATTTAAACGGAGACGCACACACCTGCGCCCGATTACACATTTGTATTTGCTCAATTGATTGTGTAAATAGTTTCCAATGCCACAGCGTTCGTGTTGGATGCACTGCTTAATTATTTCTGTCTGGGGAATTTGTATTTATGAGATCGCAATTCGCGTAACGAACTGTGGCAGCGCAGTCCGGTGCCCACGCGATCGATTCAGAGGACGTGTACCACTTGTAAATCGTTTCCAATTAGACAAAATTCGTTTTAGATGGACTGGATAATAATTTCTGTCTCGGGAACTGGGATTTATGAGATGGCTTTTTGCGTAATCAACTGTATTTAAAACGGAGACGCACACACCTGCTACCGAATGCATGAGCTTCTTCGTTCACTGTGGAGCCCAAGCGTTCCTTTTAATTGCCCCAGGCGTTTAAAAGTCCTTAAATGTAAGGCTGCGTGTGCACAAAACGCCTGCGAGGGCATGCATTTCTTAGAATGAATGTCAATATTACTAGTAATAGCGGTGGGGCTTGATTATTGGCGAATTTGACGGATGATGCACACACCTGCTGCCGAATGCAGGAGCGTATGCATCTTACCCCAAATTCCTCGTCAACACACTTTCCCTCACGCCACATCCTTACTAGGTTTAGACTTCCAACTACTCTCAGTAAAGCAATACAATGCCTCCTCCTAGTGGTCAGAATACACTCAACCTGTAACATCCATTATTGAATACAACAAATGTAATGCCAAAAAACGTATGGTAGCTTTACACATGGTATAAACTAATTGCATGCCATGAAACGAGAAGGAACTATTTTTTTCTTGATAAAATCATTGTTTTCATGGAACTAACGACCAGAGGTTTTTGCTTAACAACGGTGCAAATAGAACTGCCAACCAGAGTGTCTGCATAACGACGGTCCAATTAGAACTACGAACCAGAGTTTTGCTTGACACAACGGCAAAATAATATGCCCAAACGCCCGCAGAAGAACATTTCACTTTCAGCTGATTAAATCTATAAAAATCAATAAATATAAAAATAAACATATATATAGTCATTGTTGGTACACGGTATGAAATTGATGTGAAATTACAGGGAAATTCCGACAGTAACCTGCTGTTTTATTGATATACAGCACATTGCTGGAGACAGAACAGCATTGTGGGCGTTTTGCTCTTAACTGCATATCACCGTTTGAATTTGCAGTAATTAACTGGAAATTGCAAAGGATATTGGGAAGCCATTGGTTAGTAGTGGCGGCAGAGAATTTGCTAACAAAGCAATGCCAAGTTTCGAGTGTCACACCTAATAGGCTACGCGAATTTAAAAGTAATATATTACAATTTGTTCGTTTTTTATTTCCAACAGAATACGTTGATCTGTATTTCACATTAATCTTCTTGTTCTTTTCCAAGGCAACCCTGTATTTCGAATATTTTTTGTTGCAGCTGGCTAGAGAGTCGCTGGATTGCGCAGGTAGGCTACGTGCGTTTCGAATTCATTAAACTAGTTAGTATCATAACGGCCCATCATTCGCCAGCGATAGCTTAGTATGAAAGCATGTTTCCATGTCAGTATTGTGGTCACCAATGCTTAACGAAGTATATCTTATTTCACTGCCGTAGTACCAGTTAGCTTGGGTGTGTTCAGAAACGATAACGTTAAACGTAGTTGTGTAGGGAAAATTTTGAGACACCCCATGATTGTTCTGACATCACTATCAAGGTTGGGCCAATTGTGTCCTTCAAACTCTCGATGCGTCATGATAAAATATCACAAGTATAAACATCTACTCATATAATCAAAACAGTAGCTTTATCAGTAGTTATAGATAAGCATTTACGCCTGTGATGACGTCACTATGCGTCATGATAAGCATTTACGCCTGTGATGACGTCACTATGCGTCATGATAAAATATCACAAGTATAAACATCTACTCATATAATCAAAACAGTAGCCTTAGAAATCTTACTATCAGTAGTTGTAGATAAGCTTTTTGAAACGCAAGAAACCACAGTATCCACTGTAGACAAAGAGCATGAGAACGCAGTAGCTTTAGAAATCCTATTTACACATTTACTTAAACTGCTCCCTACTGAGCAGAAAATATTAATCAAATACTAATCATATCCTATTTTTCTAACAGATTTACAACAGATGAACACTAACAAAAAAACTAATCACATACTGCCAAGATATAGCAGAAACCTATAATCCAAGACTAACAAAAACGCTGATGCCAAAATGCTAGAAAACTAATAAATAATATTTACAGTGACCCATATGTAAACTTGTATGTTTAATGAAAAATTACAGAAAGCTGAGACTTATAGGCACACTGAAAAAGTACAGAACAAAGACCACTGGTTTTAAAAGAAAGTTGGTGTAGTGTTCCACACTGACGTTATCTCCTAGGACCCAAGAAAGTTCGTCGGGTGCCGAACAGGTCAGATAAGAGATGGTTATAATAACAACATGTAGTGCCAAGAAGAACAGGTGGCTGGGATTTACGCAAATGTATAAGGGGTTATGGAGTTTGTGGAGTACGTTTTGTGTATAAAAGGATTGTAAAACTGACAGTCGAGGTTCAATTCGGCGGAATTGTTCCGGCTTTGTGTTGCGCCGGCGCTAATAAAGTCTAACTTTTCTGAAGAGCTTGCTGTTGTGCTGTCTTTTCCCTCGTGAAGTAGTTTTCTACAGATTGGCGATTGGACTCAGAGACTGCTGTCGTTTTTCCTAGACCACGACATTTGGGGGCTCGTCCGGGATACGAAAGAGGAATCACTGAAGCTCCCGGCTCCTGGAGACAGAGGCAGAGGGTGATAGTCCCTGAAAAAGCTGACGAGCTTATCAAAAGGTAAGAGTATTTAACTACTTTGTTTCGGACTGGGGCATTTTCCCCTCTGACCTCTTCTCCCTGACGCCGGGAGTGGAAGCCTCTCGTACAACTAACCCGGCCAAATAACACCGAAAATTGAGGGGAGGGAAGCGGCGAGCTCTTCAGAAAAGTACGCCCTAAACTGTGAGTGAATTGGGTGTGGTGTGAGGTGAGTGAATTGTGTGTGGTATGAGTGTGAATTAAGTGTGGTATGAGTGAAAGGACGTCATAAAATTTTTATTTTTCGGAAAAGTTTTGGGAAAAGTGTTGTTGATTAGGAACAACATTGAAAAAGCTGCTTATGCTTGATTAGATGCTTATGCTTGCGCGGAAAAGTGTTGGAAACAGAAAGGCCTATATTTGTTGCAAAAGTGGGGGAAACGGGAACTGGGAATTCAATATCCCTTTAGCGAAGTTTACACTGATGCAGGTGTGTGTGGCATTGAATGTAATTAAGTTTACACTAAGCCGTTGTTATATGTGGGGCTCAGAGACTTGGAAGGAGAGTACGCCCTCGAGGGGCCGCCTGCAAGAGCTCAGGTCCGGGAATTGTCTTGGAAACTGTTGTTGGGTAGAAACAACAGGGATAACGCTGTGCTTATGCTTTGATTAGGTGCTCATGCTTGCGGGGGAAATAACGTTGAAACAGAGTAAAAATTTTTTTTGGGTGTCTGTGTGTGTATGTACAACTAAAAAGTGTGTGGAAGGGAGAACGGCAAGAGTGTAGAAGAGATAAAAAAGGGAGAAAATAAGTGTAGAAACAAAGGTTGGGGGGAGCGTGGGGAGCCTTGGCTGGAAAATAACAATTAGATAACAAGAAATAGAATAAAGGCAGGGGCCTTGGATGAGAATAAAGTTAAATAGGGATAAAATATAGTAGAATAACCGTAAAATAATGGAAAAAGAAGAGAAAACGCCAGTTGAAATAATCACAGGAAAATATCCTAATTGTGAACAGGAGATAGAGAAAATATCAGAAAAATGGACAAAAAGAACTAAAAGAATAGCGACAAAATGGCCAAAAGGGGGTACGTTTGATAGAGAAATATGCGATCAGATGGGAGGGGTAATAGCAAATTATAAACCAGAAGACAAGTCAGAAACAAGAAAGCTAAAAAGAGAACAGGAAAAAACAATTTTAGGATGGTTTAGGTCTGCGTCCCTAGAAAGAGATGTAGGATTAAAAGGGGAGTGCAGTGAAATAATGACTCCCCCTCCGTATGCCCCACTATCACCAGGACATGCGGTAATAAGAGAAAGACTTGTATCCAATATGCCCGGTAACATCTGCAGCGGCAGTGTGTCCGGTAGTAAAGGGACAGGTGGAAATAAAAGGGTGGGTAGAACATGAGGAAGGTGAAGAACAACTGGGGATAGAGAGAGCGCGGCTCGAGCAAGAAAAGGAAAAAATAGAAACAAGGGTAGCAGAGCTGAGGGGAGAATATAAAGAAGTGGAGGAATTAGAAGAGCTGTTAAAAGAAAAATATAACCAGTATGATGAATACCATAGCAGGTTAATAAAAAAGGCAAAAGAGATAAGAGACACTGAGGAAAAACAGCGAGCGTCCAAAATAAGCGAAAAGCCTGAACAGGTGGGGTCAAAAAGGGACGGGGAAACACATAAAAGACGCGAAAATGCGGGACGGGAAAACACAAAATGGGAAAAGCTTCCGTATAATACGTGGGAGGAACTGAGGCCAAAAAGTACAGAGGGAACTGAATCCCGAAATAAGCATAAACCAAGGTTAGCAAAAGGCACTGCAAATAAGAAACAAATCCCCCGGATGGAGTACAAACTAGAATACAATAAAGGGGAGGGGGAGTTCTCCCCAGCAGAAAAAAGTGAGGCAAGCGATAGTGAAGCGAGCCGCCAGGCAAGTAATAGCGAGGCAGAAGACTCAGAGGGGGAAGAGGGGCCTGCACAGGTGGGGGGAGACTTAGCTGGGCGATATCAAAACGTAAGAAAAAGACCACCAACCCGGCGTAACCCAGCAGCAGAGGGGTATAGCTATAATACTAAAAGCCCCAATACCATAGCACCATTATTGATTAGGGAAGGTGGTGTACCCCGATACATTCCCTGGTCCACCCAAGATATGTATAATGTAATAACCAATCTCCCTGAGTTGCAGAATGGGGCAGGCCACTGGATCAGGGTGCTGGAGGAGGAGATGACGGGCCAGCTCCTGGCTGTGGGGGACCTGAAGGCCCTCCTGGTAAAGGTTGTGGGGATGGAAACAATGCTGGACATATTTGAGCAGGCTGGCTTTGACAGAACCCATGCGCAGGCACCAGCAGTGGACGGTGGGCCGTTTGATAACGTGCGTGGGGTGGTTTGGGCTGCTATACGAGCCCTGTATCCTGCACGACCGGACATAATGACCTTAACGGGACCGCCGTTAAAAGAAAATGAACCACCAACAACATACATCCACACGCAGTTGCGCAGGTGGAGAATGATGACTGAGAGGGATGTGCAGGACGATCCCATAATGACCTCCCTCTTCCGCAAAGCCATCCGGGAGGGGATGTCACAGGAAGTGGGGCGCCGCCTCGATGAGGTGGTGGGGCTGAACACCATGGCACACAGAGAATTTGTTGAACATGTGGTGCACGCTGTAGAAAGGCAGCGGAAAGAGGGGAAAACGCTGGAAGAACAAACAAAAGACATTCAGAGAAAGCTACTGCAGTTGCAGCTGGAGGAGCTGAAGGTCAAAGGAAAAAAGGGGCTGGATAAAGAGAAAGAGGCGAAAAAAGTGGCATCTGTGAAAATACAGAATATGGACAATGGGTTCTTTGACTTCGAGGCCGCCCCCACGCCTGAACCATGGAGTGGTCTGACGGTACCCCAGCCGACGGTGGTCTACAACTTCTCCGGCATCCCTCCTCCGGTGGTCCTGCAAGGTAATATGAAAGGGGGAGGGACACAACCGGGTGGGAATCAAATGAAGGGAGGGCCAGGGAATGGTGGGCAAAATACCCAGTGGAGAGGGCAGCAGAATCAGAATAATAATAATAACATGCAAAATAGAAATTGGAACCAACAAGGCTTTCCTAATAAACAGAGGCAGGGCCCCATAGTTTGCTATGGATGTGGTCAGGAGGGACATATAAAAAGAGTTTGTCCAAACGCTCAAGGGATGTATCCAGGTAACCAGGGGACCTGGGTACCTAATCAGCCTCAGCAATCACAGAGTTACCCCAACTTGACCCCACCTCCTCAGGCTAGGCCCCCAGATCAGAGTGGGGGACCTGTAAATTACCAAGGTGCCCAATAGGGGTGCCCAGAGAACAGAGGCAGAGTAGGACAGCATGTAATGATAACAAACAGGCCAGAACAAGAACCAATAATAAATGTACAAATCGGAGGAAAAATTGTCCCCATGATGATAGATACTGGAGCAACATGCACATGCATTAGGAAAGAATATGCATCAAATCTGCCTATGTCGGGAGAAGTTATTAAAACAGTAGGGTTCTCAGGAAAAACAATGTTAAGCCCGACCACAAAACCGATATTACATTACATTACAGGCATTTGGCAGACGCTCTTATCCAGAGCGACGTACATCAAAGTGTATAACCATAACCAGGAACAAGTATGACGAAAACCCTAGAGAGAAGTACCGGTCCAAGTGCAGGGAACAACCGCAAAGATCAACTTGGACCCTGAAGGTTAAACTGATTAACACTAATACAACGAGAACGGCAACAATTACTGCTTGTTTTTTTTTTTTTTTTTTTTTTTATTTATTTATTTTAAACTCCATTGCATTAAGACAGTTAATGCACCTAAGTCACCTACAAAACAGCTGCCTAGTTACAACCCTAAGCTTACAGTCATTTACAGGGGGGTAGGGAGGGAAGGGGAGAGGTGCAGCCTGAAGAGGTGAGTCTTCAGTTGTCGTTTGAAATGGGTTAGTGACTTAGCTGTTCTGACCTCCACGGGGAGGTCATTCCACCATCGTGGGGCCAGAACAGACAGGAGACGTGATCTGGAGGTGCAGGTGCGAAGAGGGGGAGGTGCCAGGCGTCCTGAGGTAGCAGAACGGAGGGATCTGGCTGGCATGTAGGGTTTGAATATCTTGTGGAGGTATGCTGGGGCTGATCCCTTGACTGCCTGGTATGCTAGGACCAATGTTTTAAATTTGATGCGAGCTATAACAGGCAGCCAGTGGAGGGTAGTGAGCAGGGGCGTGACGTGGGAGTGTCTGGGGAGGTTGAAGACCAGACGAGCTGCAGCATTCTGGATGAGTTGCAGAGGTCTGGTGGCAGATGCCGGTAGTCCAGCCAGAAGAGAGTTGCAGTAGTCCAGGCGGGATAGAACCATTGCTTGGACCAGGAGCTGGGTTGAGTAGGTGGTGAGAAAGGGGCGGATTCTCCGGATGTTGTACAGGAAAAATCTGCACGTCCGGCTTACTGCTGCGATGTTCTTGGAGAGGGACAGCTTGTTGTCCATCACCACCCCGAGATTCTTGGCACAGGGTGATGATGTCACTAAGGTGTCCCCTAGGGAAATGGAGAAGTCAAGGAGGGGAGAGGATAGGGCAGGAATAAAGATTAGCTCCGTCTTTCCTGGGTTGAGCTTCAGGTGGTGAGTGTCCATCCAGCTCTGGATGTCCCTCAGGCAAGCGGAGATGCGGGCAGGGACCTGTGTGTCCGATGGGGGGAAGGAGAGAAAGAGTTGCGTGTCGTCGGCATATGAGTGGTAGGACAAGCCATGGGCAGATATTACAGGGCCAAGAGATCTGGTGTATAATGAAAAGAGAAGGGGACCGAGGACTGAGCCCTGGGGAACTCCGGTGGCGAGGGGACGGGGTGGTGATACCTTACCCGCCCAGGCAACCTGGAAGGAACGGTCAGAGAGGTAAGACTCAATCCAGTCAAGGACTGAGCCGCAGATCCCTGTTGCTGCCAGGGAGGACAGGAGGATAGAATGCTCCACGGTGTCAAATGCAGCGGAGAGGTCTAGGAGAATCAGGACAGAGGAGAGGGAGGCTGCGCGTGCGGCATGGAGTGACTCACTGACCGAGAGGAGTGCAGTCTCGGTCGAGTGGCCAGGCCTGAAGCCAGACTGGTGGGGGTCAAGCAGGTTGTTCCGAGAGAAGAAAGCAGAGAGTTGGTTGGATGCAGCACGTTCAAGTGTTTTGGATAGGAAAGGGAGGAGAGATACCGGGCGGTAGTTCTGAATGACTGAAGGATCTAGTGTGGGTTTCTTCAGCAGCGGGGTGATGTGGGCCCTCTTGAAGGATGAGGGGAAACATCCAGAAGATAGGGAGGAGTTCACGAGGGAGGTGACAAAAGGGAGGATGTCTGGTGTGATTGCCTGGAGGAGAGATGAGGGGATAGGGTCGAGGGCGCAGGTGGTAGGGCGGTGAGTGAGCAGAAGCTGGGAAACTTCAGAGTCTGAGAGGAGAGCAAAAGTGGAGAGACAGGGGGCGGAGGGCGCAGTGGGGGCGGAGGGCGCGGAGGGCGCAGAGGGGGCAAAGGAGCTGCGGATGTCTGCGATCTTTCCGTCAAAGAATGCTGCAAAGTCATCTGCAGTGAAGGAAGACTGGGGTGGAGGAGGTGGCACGCTGAGGAGAGAGGAGAAAATAGTGAAAAGTTGATGAGGGTTAGAGATGGAGTTATGAATTTTAGTTTGGTAGAATTTTGCCTTGGCAGCAGTGACAGCAGAAGAAAACTCTGTCAGGAGAGACTGATAGGCTGAGAGGTCAGATGGGTCCCTGGATTTGGCCCACTTCCTCTCAGCAGCGCGGAGGCTGGCCCTGGAGGTGCGTAGGATGTCAGACATCCATGGACTGGGAGGGGATGAACGTGCTGGCCTCGGGACAAGGGGGCATAGGGAGTCGAGTGCTGAGGAGAGAGATGAAGTTAGGGTGGAGGATGCAGAGTTGGTGGGGAGCTTGGAAAATGATTGAAGAGGGGGGAGGGAAGCAGTCACTCTGGATGCCAAAGAAGAGGGTGATAGGGAGCGGAGGTTACGGCGGACAGTGACCATGGGGGTGGGGGAGGAGGAGAGGGAGGATGTGGAGAGAGGGGGAGGGGAGAAGGAGATGAAGTGATGGTCAGACGTATGCAGGGGGGTAACCGTAAGATTGGAACTGGAGCAGGTCCTCAGGAAGATCAGGTCTAGGAGGTTGCCTGCCTTGTGGGTTGGGGGGAGAGTGTTGTAGGGAGAGGTCAAAGGAGTGGAGTAGTGGTAGGAAGGCAGCAGACTGAGAGGCCTCTAGGTGGATGTTAAAATCTCCCAGGAGGATCAGCAGGGTGCCGTCCTCAGGGAAGGAGCTGAGGAGGGTGTCTAGCTCATCCAGGAAGCTTCCCAGGGGCCCCGGGGGACGATAAATAACAATAATATAAAGGTTAGCAGGGTAGGTGATAGAGACAGGATGGAATTCAAAAGTGGATATAGACAGGTCAGGGAGGGGGAGAACAGAGAATTTCCAGGTGGGGGAGATCAGTAGACCAGTACCACCACCACGGCCAGATCGCCGGGGGGTGTGGGAGAAGGAGTAGGAGGACGAGAGGGCAGCAGGAGTGGCAGAGTTGTCTGGTGTGATCCAGGTCTCTGTGAGGGCAAGGAACTGCAGGGACAGGAGGGAGGCATAGGCGGAGATGAAGTCTGCCTTGCGCGTAGCAGACTGGCAGTTCCATAGCCCCCCTGTGACCGTGAAGTTCTCACAGGGGGTCAGCGGGGGGTAGCAGAGGTTAGAGGTGTTCCGTTGTCGAGGGGGGCCGCGTCGCTGGAAGCGCCTTCTGAAGGGGAGAGCACAGACTGGAATGGGGAGCGGGCTCATAAACTAGGAGGGTGTGTACCTAATTAGCAACTGAAAAACCTGAGTCGAATAACGCGCTGATTACACGGGTTCACAGTGTGTAATAGTGCAATAATCGCAATCTATCAATTCTAAGAATCAAAGTGGTAGATAGAAACCTAATAACAACCTAAAAACCTAAAAACTAAAAAACAAAGAACAGTAACCACACAGGGAAAAAAGTTTAAATCTAACGCGGTATGCAATTAGCAAATGAACGCAGATACTCATCTAACTCTAGCAGGACGGATTTCGGCAATTCTACGCACCTGGACGAATTATACACTTACTACCTAAACTGCGAGTTAGCAGGACTAATAAAGCGTCGCTCCGAGTGTACCTAATTAGCAACTGAAAAACCTGAGTCGAATAACGCGCTGATTACACGGGTTCACAGTGTGTAATAGTGCAATAATCGCAATCTATCAATTCTAAGAATCAAAGTGGTAGATAGAAACCTAAATACAACCTAAAAACAAAGAAACCTAACAACCTAAAAACAAAGAACAGTAACCACACAGGGAAAAAAGTTTAAATCTAACGCGGTATGCAATTAGCAAATGAACGCAGATACTTATCTAACTCTAGCAGGACGGATTTCGGCAATTCTACGCACCTGGACGAATTATACACTTACTACCTAAACTGCGAGTTAGCAGGACTAATAAAGCGTCGCTCCGAGTGTACCTAATTAGCAACTGAAAAACCTGAGTCGAATAACGCGCTGATTACACGGGTTCACAGTGTGTAATAGTGCAATAATCGCAATCTATCAATTCTAAGAATCAAAGTGGTAGATAGAAACCTAATACAACCTAAAAACAAAGAAACCTAAAAAACAAAGAACAGTAACCACACAGGGAAAAAAGTTTAAATCTAACGCGGTATGCAATTAGCAAATGAACGCAGATACTCATCTAACTCTAGCAGGACGGATTTCGGCAATTCTACGCACCTGGACGAATTATACACTTACTACCTAAACTGCGAGTTAGCAGGACTAATAAAGCGTCGCTCCGAGTGTACCTAATTAGCAACTGAAAAACCTGAGTCGAATAACGCGCTGATTACACGGGTTCACAGTGTGTAATAGTGCAATAATCGCAATCTATCAATTCTAAGAATCAAAGTGGTAGATAGAAACCTAATACAACCTAAAAAACAAAGAAACCTAACAACCTAAAAACAAAGAACAGTAACCACACAGGGAAAAAAGTTTAAATCTAACGCGGTATGCAATTAGCAAATGAACGCAGATACTTATCTAACTCTAGCAGGACGGATTTCGGCAATTCTACGCACCTGGACGAATTATACACTTACTACCTAAACTGCGAGTTAGCAGGACTAATAAAGCGTCGCTCCGAGTGTACCTAATTAGCAACTGAAAAACCTGAGTCGAATAACGCGCTGATTACACGGGTTCACAGTGTGTAATAGTGCAATAATCGCAATCTATCAATTCTAAGAATCAAAGTGGTGGATAGAAACCTAATACAACCTAAAAACAAAGAAACCTAACAACCTAAAAACAAAGAACAGTAACCACACAGGGAAAAAAGTTTAAATCTAACGCGGTATGCAATTAGCAAATGAACGCAGATACTTATCTAACTCTAGCAGGACGGATTTCGGCAATTCTACGCACCTGGACGAATTATACACTTACTACCTAAACTGCGAGTTAGCAGGACTAATAAAGCGTCGCTCCGAGTGTACCTAATTAGCAACTGAAAAACCTGAGTCGAATAACGCGCTGATTACACGGGTTCACAGTGTGCATCCCCTGTAGCACTGAATGCATCCTGCATTCAGTGCTACAGGGGACTACTGCCCTCCTGGAAGAACATATGGGACACTGCAGTGCTACAACTCTTCATATTCACTTCTCATGTGTGGCAAGCAGGGCAGTCTTGGTGGATCTCTCCACCGGGGTTACAACAGTAACCTAAAGTTCTCTTTCATCATCTCATGTTTGAGATACACCTATGGGGAGATATAGACAGCTCCCAGAATGCCTTATGCTCACAGCTGACATGCTGTCAGGCCAGCAAAGGATGCCTCCTCCCCTGAGGGGAGGGTGGTGTCTGGCACATCCAAGTAGGGAAGTTCTGAAGACTTTCCACTGCCCAAAGCTATAGCCAGGACCCAGAAACAATGTGAAGTACTAAAACCCATAGCAGATGAGGGGAGATGTGTCCGCCTCACACAGAGCTCACCCCCAGAACTGAGTGGACTACCGGCCTCAGGCAGTGGAACCTAGCAACAGTATCTGGAGAAACCCAGCCTGTGGCTGAATAAATATCCTGCAAGGAGACCCCATGAATAGGGCCCACAATGCAGCCATGCCCCTCATTGAATGAGCCCTCAGGCCCAAGGGGGTGTTATCCTCTTTGAATCATATGCCATAACAATAGCTTCCACAAGCCAATGGGACAGCCACTGCTTAGAGATACTTTTCCTTTGCAGGCAGGGGCCCAGGTGACTAAGAGCTGGTCGCTCTTTCTAAAAGCCTTAGTCTTTGTCATATACGTGTGGAGAACACAGCATATGCAGCCTATGCTGCTCTTCAGAGGAGAAAGGTAGTAGGTGAAAAGCGGCAAGCTCCAACACCTCACATGTGAAAGCTGGGAAGCTTTTAGGCATAAAGGCTGGATTGAGCTTAAGAAAAAGCCTATCCATCTTAGGGGGGAATATTATGCACGAGAGATGCACTGAGAGCGTATGGAAGTCACTGACTCACTTAGCTGAGGCTAGTGCAAGCAGCAATGCTGTCTGGAGAGACAACAGTTTTATTTATAGAATCAAACAGCTTTGGAGACAGAGCCTCCAGCTCCAGTGATAAATCCCAAGGGGGAATGTGCTTTTTAGCAACAGGCAGAGCACAGTGAGCCCCCTTCATGAACCTGTGAATGAGGGGGTGCTGCCCCACTGCATAGTCTTTGAAACCAACATGACAAGCAGTGAGAGCTTTCAGGTAGATCTTAATGGTAGGAAACGATTTCTCTTTATCCATAAGGTTCTGTGAAAAGCACAGCATGTCAGAAACAGAGCTCTGGTAAGGCACTGACTCACGAGAGGCACACCATCTTTCTAACACCTGACACTCATTGTCATAAAGTGGCCTGGTAGAGGGCGCTCTCGTGCTCTGGATGGTTGCAGGCACGTGACGGGGAAGCCCTAATGCGTTGAGGTTATGCCTCTCACTGGCCAAGCCCATAGAGCTACTCGCTCAGGGCAGGGGTGGTGTATTTCCCCGTTCACCTGAGACAGGAGGTCCGTGCGTAGCGGGCGTGCGCATGGCTGTACATAAAGGAGAGGGATAATCTCAGCCAGCCATGGCAATTTCTGCCACCTGCGTGCGATTAGGATCAGTGTGAAGCTCTGCTCTCTCACTCTGGCTGGAGTGGGAGAGATGAGAACGAGGGGGGAAAACGCCTCTGAAGTGATCTACAGCTGCACGGCCAAATCTGTGCCATAGCATTTCCACAGTCTGGGGATGTAGATGCCATTCCTCGTACAGTGGGTTTCCCCTTGACTGCAGATCCGCGCCTGCGTTTAGAATATCTGAACATGGCTCACGCATAACCACAGAAAGTGATGGCTGCTCCAGACCAACAGTCTGTGGGCTAGACCATGGAGCTGGAGGGAGCGCATGCCACCTTGGTGATTGACATATGCTACCGCAGTCATTATTGCAGCGTACAAGCACATGATGTCAGACAGGGAAGAAAATATCTGAGAGCTGTCCATATAGTTAATAGCTCCAGATAATTGATGTGAGCTGAGCGCAGCTGGATTGGCCGCATCCCATTCATCATGTGACCCCCCTGAGTGCCCACCCCAGAGAGGGATGTGTCTGTCCTCATGACTTTCCACATGAGAACGATCCTGAAAGGGGTTCCCTGAGTGTAAAAGTCTGTTTTCCCAGTGACTCAGAGTGTGTCACCGTGAGATGGCGATGGAGATCGTTGCTGGAGGCTGTGGTGGAGGGATGAAATCCACCTCATAAAGCCCCTCATTCTTAACAGCCCCAGTGGCAAATCCTGAGAGGCTGACACCATCCGCCCCTGCAGTCTGAGGCTTGTGTGATACTGTACTCTCAAGCCCGGTGTGAACTGAGAGAGGTACAAGTCTGAGAGATTAAATGCAGTCCACTGATAGGTGAGCTCACAGCGAGACAGAGTTTAAATCCACTCCCAAGAATGTTACACTCCAGGATGGGGAGAGATTGCTCTTGGGGAGGTTTACTCTGAAACTCAGAGACAACAGATGTGTATGAACTCAGTGTCCAGCACAACTCTGCCAGTCATCTAAATACGTCAGTATTCTGATCCCCATTAGTCTCAATGGAGCCAGACCCACCTCTACACAAATACAGAACACCCGTGGACTCAGGGAAAGGCCGAAGGGTAGCAAACACCACGATGGGCAAAGCGGAGAAATTTCATCTGAGGGGATAAATGCTTACGATTCATTGATGTGATCTAGGGATGTTAAGTTAATCAATTAACTGTTAATCATTAAGAAGAATGTTGATTGATTCATTTCTATAGATTAAACTGTTGAATTTCATTAAACCATTTCAATTAATAACCTAATGTTGGTGATTAGATTTTAAATTAAAGAGACATTTTAAAAATTTTCAATTATAAATTCATGGTTCCCTCAACTGGCAGCATTAGTGAAATGTTATTGGTCCATTCCTGGAACATCAGTGCCATCTGAGCGCGTTTTCTCAGCTGCTGGTCTCACCTTCAGCAGACTGCACACCAGACTGACCCCAAAGCACGTAGACATGCTCATATTCCTTAACAAAAATGCTTAAGTATTAAGTTAAGCCTATTAGTTTATTACAAAGTGAAGCATTAATAAGCACCATAAATAAGCACCATAAATAAGCAGCATAAATAAGCAGCATTAATAAGCAGTATGAATAAGCAGCATTAATAAGCAGTATGAATAAGCAGCTTTAATAAGCAGCATAAATAAGCAGCATTAATAAGCAGCATAAATAAGCAGCTTTAATAAGCAGCATTAATAAGCAGCTTTAATAAGCAGTATGAATAAGCAGCATTAATAAGCAGTATAAAGCATTTGCATTAATAAGCAGAATTAATAAGAAATATCTTTTGTCACCATCTCAGTGGCAGTTCAGCCAGCCCTTAGTGGTCCCTCCTCTCCTGAACAGATTTCTCAGTCTGTGAATCTGTGTTTTTATGATTTTGCTTCTTGTAGTTTTGTCCTTAATACACAATCCTGTTTAAATGATTGTTTGAGCATGTCTTAATAAAACCTCTCTGATAGATACAGCTCATTAATTGGTCAGTCTGTTTTGAGTCATTCTTTTTATAGGCCATGTAGAAGATTTTAAGCTAATCAGTTTATCATTATTAAAAAATTAATGGGTGCTGACAATCGATTAAAAGAATTGCACAAAATTTGCATCCCTAATTAAAACCAGTCGTTCTGACATTGAGCATGTTGTTAACATTTTGAAATTATATTTCCTCAAATGTTTAACACTGAGATTAAAGATAGGAAGTAGAGAACCATCCTTCTTTGGGACCTGGAATTAAGAATAATAAAAGTTTTGTTGGGTTCGTTCTTTGCGAATCACACGTATCGCCCCTTTTTGTAAGAGGCAAGAAATTTATGGGAGTGGGAGTGGGAGTGCTCTCTTGTGTTTGAGAGTAAATGACTCTGTTGAAATGGGGGGTTTCACTTTGAACTGGAGTCTGTAGCACTTGGCTATTGTCTGTAGCCCTTGTCTGTAGTAGTGCTGCTGTGTCCTATGTGCTCTTCCAGGAGGGCGGTAGCCTCCTTTAGCATTGGACACGCGCCTGTCTGTCAGAGCCAGACTTGGTGCAATGATGAGACACTCTACAGAGGTCATGACCGGCTGTCATTCCCCAAAGTTGGATTTTCAACACAAGATGATGAAAGAGAAGTTTATTTATGGAACCAATACAGTGATTGGTTCTTGCAGAGATGCACACCCTAGTCAGTGTATAAGTGTGCCATGTACTTTGCACGTAAATTGCTTGAGCTTCCCTTAAATGCTATCCCGAGAACATTTCCCACAATCCACACTATTATACATTTGACAAAATAAAGTCTGACCTGACCAGAACTCTAGTACCTACCACCATCACCAACAGACCCCCCTCCTACAATGACAGGGGTGCTGCATGGTAGTTATACCGCCCCTACAGGCACAGGAGAACTAGCAGCCCAGCTGGCAGTAAATAAGGGGCTTTGTATGACTGGTGTGCCCTTATGACTAAGTCTATCAGTTCTGTATAATGTGCATGTTC
The DNA here is from genome assembly GCA_025169545.1 of Anguilla japonica. NCBI lineage: Eukaryota > Metazoa > Chordata > Actinopteri > Anguilliformes > Anguillidae > Anguilla > Anguilla japonica. The sequence goes on along the minus strand of CM045898.1, from coordinate 8,202,270 downwards.
TCCTGTAAGTGTCTACTGTGATAGGGTGGCAGTGTAGTATAATAGCTATGGAACTGGTCTTGTAACCTAAAGGTCACAGGCTCTATTCATGGGTGGGAAACTGCCATTGTACACTTGAACAAGGTACTTAACCTGCATTGCTTCAGTATATATCCAGCTGTATAAATGGATGCAATGAAGATGCTATGTGTATAAAAAATGCATCTGGATGAGTGTCTGCTCAATGCCTAGATGGATGGATGGATGTATGGATAATCTTATTTAAAGTAACTCGGCCTTTAGCTGTGTGTTAGGTTGCAGTGCTGTGGGAAGTTTGTCACAGAAAACCAAAAGTAAAGAAGCAAACACACTGTCCACTCTGAAAGATGACAGCCACACTTTTGGAATAGGATAAGCCCAGAGAAAAGATCATAGAAAAGGTAGATGAGCCCTTAGCCCCTATTCTAAGAATTTTCAGAATAAGAAAAGGGTCCATTTGGGTCAGAATTACATCTGTAGAACTGTCAGAGTTCAGTCCAGCAGGACGTCTGATTCTCAGGTCCAAAGTGCTGCAGATGGAGAGTGTAGCACAGACAGTCTTCCTCAGTGCATCATCAACCTTAAAATCCTCAATTTCACTCTTCATCACTGAACATTATAATTTGTATCATTTAACATTGGTTTTATGTATACCTAATATAATTATAATATAATATATTAACTCTTCTTTGCAGACTGAAAAACTGTGAACTCACACAAAAGTGCTGTAATATTGTGGCCTCAGCTCTCCAGTCATCAAACTCACCCCTGAGAGATCTGGACCTCAGCTACAATAACCTGGGAGATTCAGGAGTGGACCTGCTCTGTGCTGGACTGATGAGTCCAAACTGTGAACTACAGAGACTGGGGTGAGTAGTGCTGTGTACTTTGTGATCTTAACTAAATAGTATTTGTGATTATGGTTCTATTCAGTGAAATATTAAAAAGCTCTTTCTCTCTCAGTTTACTCCTCTGTCCACCAGCATTCTTTCTTTTCCCATATATACCTTACTCCTCTATCACAACAAGCAAATGAAAGCAGGATAAAACCTTATGAGGATTGCCAGGTTTGTGGTTCCTGAGCAGAATGTAAGGTTTCAGTGGAGTCTGTAGTATCAGGTCACAGGTGATGACTGGATGCTGAGTGTCTGATTGACATGGTAAAAGATTGACCGCCTGTATAGTAAAATGTTTCAGGTCTGTCACACATTGCAGTCGTCATCGATCTCCATTATTCACTACCTGCTATGAACTCTAATGAAATCCATACATTTACCCCACTCTCTTTCACACACTGACATTTTGATGAAGGTGAGTTTCTCACCTTCATCAAACACTCCTTCATCACACACCTGTGTGTGCTGCAGGATTGTGGTGTTTCTGAAAGGATTGTGAATAAAATGGTATTTTATTCTGCTGGTAAAGCCGGGCATTAACTATTGGCCGGTAGGGTATGTGTGTACATCTTGGTGGGAGAGTGTCCATCTGAACAACATGTGAGCTCCTGTTCAGATGCAGTGTTACATCATTTAGTTTAGTCACTCTTCTGTGGTTCCAGTCCCAAGTAATAGTCTGGATATTATACCACTGTAAGCAGACATGTTGTGTGGAATAGCCTGATTCAAAGATCAATGTTCTGGCTCTAGCTCCTATCATCTAAAGGATGACATCATTTACAGGAGTATTTCTTAGATAAGTATTCTAATTCTTTCAAGTGCCCCGACTTATTACATTTTTTGTGCAGTTTATATTACTCCACAAGGTTTACCAAACATGTTGATAAGGGGTTTTAAAAGAAAAACATGACTTAATATATCAGGCTTTTATTATCATTGTTATTATCATTGTTACAATAATAATTAAATGCAACGCAATAATTAGCCTGCGAGGATAAAATGAATGGATGGATCATAGGGCAAGGACACACAGAAAATAGGTGCAATGTGTGGAATTTTCAAAAGACACCACGTTTTAAAATATCTAGTGTCTACCAGCAGTAAAAGTTAGTGGCAATAATCAGTTGTGGTGTTCTCATACAGCCACTAGATGGCGGTGCAGTGTAATTCCAGTTGATGCCGTGGTTCAGTGGTACTCACTAATTTTCTTAGGAGAGCCACTTGAGTAAGACCATTACTCCAAGAGTCACAGAGATTGCAGATATAACTCTTTTTTTATCATCACTCAAGATATTTAACATCTTTGTGTATGTTTAAAAAAATACAGTACCATGCTTTCCATCCTTACATCTCTTTTTATTCTCAATTCATAGTTACATTGCATTATTAAAAGGTATAATACTTGTGTGTGAGTGTGTAAGGCTGGGAGTGGAACTCATCTTATGTATGTATGTACATATGCAATTATACACAAGCATTATCAACATGAAGTAAAAAAAGTTCACAAAAATGTATATATTGGCCTACTAATAGAGATGAAAAACTTATTTTTCTCTGTTATATTTCTATCAATATGTTGAGGCTCTCATGCCTTTTAGCTGTCCCTTGACTTTCTCCATGCAAAACTTGTAGTTAGTGGTTGCAATCCTAGTCAAACAATCAAGATGCACATCTGTAAGCCTACTTCTATCTTCTCTTTTGACAATGCTCATTATAGAAAATGTTGCCTCACGTGAGTAAGTGCTCACAAAAAAGCTCATTACCTTCTGCACACAGAGCTTTAAATGTGGATAATCTGAGGCTGGGACCATGCTCCAGAAATGAGCAACGCCTGATCTGAGCTCAGTTTTCAGTACATCGTTGACCTGCAGCTCAAGAATCTCACTCTGTATTACAGCAACGTCTGGACAAAGGTTTTTCAGAGCAGGTGTAAGGCTTGACAATGGCACATTAAAGGGTTCTCAATGAAATTGAAAAGCTCCCTATACCCTACAACATCTTGAAATCTCCTTTCAAATTCATTTCTTATTTCCTCCCATATGCCTACAAATTCATCATAGTAAAAATGTTGCAGTAGATCAGGGTTATCAGTTGTGCAGGCTCTTAGATTGGGAAAGTGAAGAAATTCTCTGTCGGGTATGAAGAGAGTGGTGATCTTGTGCTGGAAAGCAGTGACTGCTCTTAGCATGTTACCTGGGTGCTTCCCTTTTCCTTGGAGTTGGAGGTTAAGGGAATTCAGCTGGGATGTGATGTCAGTGAGGAGTGTCAGCTGTAATATCCAGTGTGGGTCCTCAAGCTTTGGCTCAGCCTTCCCCTTGCTTGCAAGAAAATCAGGGATGTGAGGATGTTGAGTACAGAATCGTTCAAGCACCCGGCCACGCGATAGCCATCTCACTTAGTTGTGCATCACCAGATCCCCGTACTCTGCCTCGTATTCCTCCAGAAGTGCACGGAATTCCCGGTGATTAAATGCCCTGGCCTCGATAAAGTTGATGACTCACACAACGAGCTGCATCACATTATTTAGCTCTTGGTTTTTAAGTTTTGACACCAGTGCCTCCTGATGAATTGTACAATGAAAGGAGACAAACTTGGGAATGCTGTCTTCCATCAGTCCGATAAGTCCCTTCTCTCCTTCCCTCTCATGCTTGGAGCTCTGTCGGTGCACACCGACACAAGTTATGACCAGTCGATTTGTTTCTCTGCAAAAAAGTTCATCAGGGCTTGAAAATCATCCTCCACTCTGGTCTGTCCATGAAGTGGTAACAGATATAACAGCTCCTCCCGAAATTTGTTCTTTTGAATAAAGCGAACCCACACACACAATTGCGCCATGTCGCTTATATCTGTGCTCTCATCGAGTGCAATGCTGTAACATGGTGTCGCTGCAAGATCTGCAATTCGCTGTTCCTGGATTTCTTTCCCAATAAACTCGATCCTCCTCATTAATGTTGAATCTGAAAGCTGCAGTGCATGTATTTGCTTTATTATTGTGTCCTTATTGGTGAAGTCATGGTACATTATCTCAGCTGAGGTCAAAAAGCATTGTTTAACAATTTCAGCATCCGTGAAAGCCTTTTTATGCCTAGCTAAAATCCATGCGATCTCCTAAGTGATTTATATATATATTTATATATAAGTGTTAAGTGGTCGATTTCTCGGCAACAGAGACTGATCTCGCCATCACTTTTTGCTGCTCAGTCAGAGTCTGTGTCAACTGTTTACTTTTATTTGTCCTCAGGTTGCTACCTGGCGGGTACAACGTGTTGTACTTGGCGTGAAAAGCACTAAAGTGGCGTTCAAGGTTAGACCGTTTACAATTGGCACTAGTCTTCTGGCAAATTAGGCAGAATGGAGTGGATTCGTATTGCACAAAGCAAACTCATCAGTCCATGTATCCTGAAATTTTCGGTGTTCGTCCTGAATTGACCGCACCTTTTTCTTTGCTGGTGCAGCATCGGTGTCTTAGGCTTCTCGGCCAAACTGATCTGCATTTTCCCCCGTTCTTTCCTCAGGTTGCTCTTTCTCCTCGGGCCTGTTTATAACTCCGTCACCGTCAGCTAATGAATAATCACTTTTCTCGTTCTGCTTTTTTCTAATCATACATCTGTCCATTTTGAGTGGGCAGAGGCCGAAACAATATTTGATATAACCTTATATCAAACGGCATTATGGAATATCGAATTTAGGCTTACGTGCTAACCTTGCAAAACCATTCGCAAATGCAAAGCTACACTCCCTCCTTGCAAGCTGCTGGGCTTGCAAGGAGGGAGTTGCAGTAATCAAGACGGGAGGTCACCATAGCCTGGACAAGTAGCTGGGTGGAGTGCATAATCGGGTATGGTCGAATCATCCAGATGTTATACAGGATAAATCTGCAGGACTATGATGTTGCCTTGACGTGCTCCTTGAGGTCCTGCTGGTCATCCAGGACCACCCCCAGGCTCTTTGCGGAGTGAGAGGCAGTCACTGTGGTGCCGCCAGCAGTGATTAAAGCTCCTGCAGTAGGGAGGTCTTGTGATGGATGAACAGCAGCTCAGTCTTTTTGAGGCTGAGCTTCAGGTGATAGCTGGCCAACCAAGTTGAGATGTCAGCCAGGTTGGAAGATATTCTCTCATTAACCGTAATGGAAGAGGGAGGGAAAGAGAAGAGTTGTGTATCATCAGCATAGCAGTGATAAGAGAAGCCATGTAAATTAATGACTGAACCAAGAGATTTTGTGTAAATGGAGAACAGCAGAGGCCCCAGTACAGATCCCTGTGCGCCTCCTGTGAAAAGGGGATGAGGTGCAGAGACGGACCCCATCCAGGTGATCTGGTAGGACCTATCTGAAAGATAGGAAGCAAACCAAGACAGGGCAGTTCCAGAAATGGCTCATCTCAGCCAAGGTGGAGATGAGTAGTTTGTGGTCAACCGTGTCGAATGCTTCAGACAGTTCTAGTAGGATCAGGCAGTGGCAAGTGCCTCCGTCACAGCCAGGAGGGCAGTCTCTGTTGAGTGCTCGGATCAAAAGCCAGACTGGTAAAGGTCAAACAGGTTAACCGGCATTTATTACAGTAAAGAGGAAAAAGTTATTACATGAAGGACAAAGTTATTAGATTAACTATTTTTATTATATTAAGCATTGTTACAGTTGTTCATGTGGCTCTGGTTTGTTTGCTTTTTACCTTAAATAAGGTATAGCCCTGTATTCAAATGTGACATCAATCCATATTTGCTGGAAAAATAAGCTAAAATTCCCTGTTTTGCGTGAGGGTGCAGCCATGCTGCCTACCCTCCCTTCCACGAACATTAAAGGAACATCCTTTACGCCACTCTGATACCCTGATCTAGGCAGGCGACCTATGGGTCCCACCTCCTGTCTCGGAAAAAACAAACCAGAAGACAAAGGTATTTAGGAGGCCGGAGGCCCATCGTGGCTACAGAACAAATAAAGATCCGGTTTCGTTTGATCTTAAGTTTAAATGTAATTTGTGGCATTCAATTGAAATCATTGATTGAAAAATCTTTATGTCTATGTTAGAAGAAGAAGTAAACTTCCATGCTTTTTATAGGTATACAATAGCTGGACGGAATTACCTCTTATACTACCTATTATATTTCTGTCATGACTATTTAGCCCTGCTTTCAACAACATAAGGTCACTTTAATGTAATAAGTACACTGTCAGCTTTTAGATAGGCCAGTCCTTGTCATAAATGAGCCTGCCCCCCCCCCCCCTTTTGGTTGTGCATTTTAGCTCATTTCCTTTGTCCCTGTGGCACTGGAAGAGGGGAATACTTTGATAAGGTCTGGCTCTTCAGTCTCTCTCTCTTTTCTGGTAATCTCAAATCAGAATATTGTTTAATTTCTTCTGTTTTGTACCTTAGATGTAGTGAGCCTACATTCAATACGTGCATAATTTCAAGAGTGCATCATTTCAATTCACTATTTTAATTGACTCCTTATTTAATTAAATTATTTAGTCTTCTGACCTGATACAGAATTTGTTTTGGCTTGTCACTTGATTCCACCAGGTTACTGTCGATTGACCTATCAAAGAATTTGTCTATTTAATTTATAAATGTCATTTTCAATAATAATTGTTAAATTAAGTCATGTAAAGTACATTTTATATGTAGGTTAAGGGAGAGGTTCTTGCACGCAATACCACTTGTGTTCAAGGACATTGACTGAAAATACTGGTCTGAGGGTGGCACGGTGGTGCAGTTGGTAGCACTGTCACCTCACAGCAAGAAGATTCTGGGTTCAAATCCGGTGTCACACACCATGACTACCCTAATAGGGACAGAAGAGCTGGACACAGGGAGATGTGTAAATTCCAGATATCTCCAGCATTTTATTGGGATAGCGAGAGAGACCATAATCACAAACACAAACGAAAAACCTTTGCCCGTCACCCTCACGGGATCTGGGCAAAAACATTAAACTAAAATAACAAAGACAAAATAAGTGAAATTATACGAGCGCTTTTCAGCCTTCTCTCTGGTCTGTACGTGCTCTCTCTCACCATCGTGGGGGATCCCGGTCTCAGATGCCTACTGTGGAAAGAAGCACACTTTAAAATCCTGGATTGATTCGTAACATTATCCAGGTGTGTGCCTGCTTAACCAGTAGGTATGGTCCTCTAATTGCCCTGAATTCCTCCCGAAAACCAAGCCCTGCCACATCCGGCCTGGGCCTTTCTGTGTGGAGAATGGCCTTTATTTTGTATGTTCTCCCCGTGTCCACGTGGGTCTCCTCCGGGTACTCCGGTTTCCTCCTACAGTCCAAAGACATGCAGATAGGCTAATTGAAGACAGTAAAGTGCCCATAGGTATGAGTGTGTGAGTGCATGGTGTGTGTGTCCTGCAATAGATTGGCAGCCTGTCCGGCCCAATGCACACTGGGATAGGCTCCAGCACCCTTCGCGACCCTGCCCAGGATAAGCGGGTATAGATAATCGATGGATGATGGATGGATGTCGGTTGTCCAACAGTGCTTTCTGGAGTTTTACATCCAATATTGAAATGGAGTGATCTTTGTCTGCAACATGTTACATGTGCATGTAAATACACTGCTGTCTGAGTTTTAATCACAATATAGACCGCTGCTGGGTCCGTACAGCCTGCTCACTGCTTATTCCTGTATTTAATGTATAAACACAATGTGCAGATGTTCCCCTGTCATACAGTACTGCACTGCTGCCCTGCTCTCCCTGGGAGTATCAGGGCTCCCCCACTCCCTGCCCGCTGATCCCTTAGCAGTGTGCAGCACCAGGGGGTCCTGAGACGGCCTCAGCACAGGGGCTCAGCTGATCCCTTAGCAGTGTGCAGAATCAGGGGGTCCTGAGATGGCCTCAGCACAGGGGCTCAGCTGATCCCTTAACAGTGTGCAGCACCAGGGGGTCCTGAGACGGCCTCAGCACAGGGGCTCAGCTGATCCCTTAGCAGTGTGCAGCACCAGGGGCTCCTGAGACGGCCTCAGCACAGGGGCTCAGCTGATCCCTTGGCAGTGTGCAGGATAAGGGGATCCTAACTAGCTGGCTGGTAGCTGTCGGCTGCCTAGCATGAAGAACCGGCAACACACAAACCAGATTTTTGTAGGTCAACAACCGTCTGTCTCTTCTGAGTTGAAAGCTCTTTGGTTTTCCCCATGGTCATAGATGACAAAGGGATTTTGTGTGTGTGCAACCTCATATTTACATGCCAGTGATACAAGGAATGGTGAAAGGCAGCTATACAGTCTCTGGGGGCTGAGATCAAATAAAATGAAACATTTCTTCAGATGCCACTTCAGATGTTTAGTTTTATTTTAAATATTCTTTAGGGGTACCAATAATTTAGACCCCTATGCTTTTGAGAAAACTGCTATTAATCAGACGTTTTTTTTAAAGAATATTTTTTAAATTATACTGAAAGTAAGCAGTTTCTCCAAATGTTTAAGCAGACAATTTGCATCATTGGGTATATTGTTTGTCTTGCACAATGATTTTTCCTAATTTTCGTAAAGAGGGCCAGTAATTCCTGAGTTGAATGTATTAACTCTTCTTTGCAGACTGAACAGCTGTGACCTCACAGAGAAGTCAGGTGATATTGTGGCCTCAGCTCTCCAGTCATCAAACTCACCTTTGACAGACCTGGACCTCAGCTACAATAACCTGGGAGATTCAGGAGTGGAGCTGCTCTGTGCTGGACTGATGAGTCAAATCTGTAAACTACAGAGACTGGGGTGAGTAGTACTGTGTACTCTGTGACATTAACTAAATCGAATTACTGATTATGGCGATGTAAGGGTTTGAATTTTGTCACAGGGAAGACTAATTTCTGACTCCATTCATGGATGTTTGTGTGAATGTGAGTTTGCATATAAGATTATTGACTGAGGTGTGCTCATGTGAAATGATGAGCAGCTTGACCCTGTATCCTGGAGAGAGAGACTAGCTACTGCTGCCAGGCATTCATCTAAGTGATCTCTGACATATTAAGATCTTCAATCCTGGGAGGTAAATATCCTCTTATCCAGGAATCTAAAACCAACAACTATCCCTGGGATAAACCTAATAAAGATTTACCCCATTTGGGTACCGAGACTATATAAATATCACAAGGCATGACTTCTGTATTATTCTATTAAATTACATTTTTGAGCCTAGTAGCTATCCATGAAGAGCTGCATATCCTGCTAGTGAATCTAACAATATGCCCAGTGAGTACCTCAGTAAGGGTGTTACCCCAAAACTTTAAGTCACTGTCACTACCCCGGTTCTCTGAAACGCAGAGTGGAGGGATCCACGTATGGGGAATGACATCCGGTCATCCAATTCCACCAAGTGTGGCTTTGACAGCCAGTAGCGCATTCAGTGCTACAGGAGACTACTGCCCTCCTGAAAGAACATATGGGACACTGCAGCGCTACTACTCTTCATATTCACTTCTCATGCGCGGCAAGCAGGGCAGTTTTGGTGGATCTCTCCACCGGGGTTGCAACAGTAACCTAAAGTTCTCTTTCATCATCTCGTGTTTCAGATCCACCTACGGAGAGATATAGACAGCTCCCAGAATGCCTTATGCTCACAGCTGAGATGCTGTCAGGCCAGCAAAGCATGCCTTCTCCCCTGAGGGGAGGGTGGTGTCTGGCACATCCCATGTAGAGAAGTACTAAAGACTTTCCACTGCCCAAAGCTATAGCCAGGTGCCGGGAACAATGTGAAGTACTAAAACCCATAGCAGATGAGGGGAGATGTGTGCACCTCACACAGAGCTCACCCCCAGAACTGAGTGGGCTACCGGCTTCAGACAGTGGAACCTAGCAACAGTATCTGGAGAAACCCAGCCTGCAGCTGAATAAATTTCCTGCAAGGAGACTTCATGGAATAGGGCCCACAATGCAGCCATGCCCCTCGTAGCATGAGCCCTGAGGCCCAAGGGGGTGTTATCCTCTTTGAATCATATGCCATAACAATAGCTTCCACAAGCCAATGGGACTGCCGCTGCATAGAGATGCTTTCCCTTTGCAGGCAGGGGCCCAGGTGACTAAGAGCTGGTCGCTTTTTCTAAAAGCCTTAGTCTTTGTCATATACATGTGGAGAACACAGCTTATGCAGCCTGTGCTGCTCTTCAGAGGAGAAAGGTTGTGGGTGAAAAGCGGCAAGCTTCAACACCTCACATGTGAAAGGAGGGAAGCTTTTAGGCATAAAGGCTGGATTGAGCTTAAGAAAAAGCCTTTCCATATTAGGGGAGAATATTGTGCATGAGAGATGAACTGAGAGCGCATGGAGGTCACTGACTCACTTAGCTGAGGCTAGTGCGAGCAGCAACGCTGTCTGGAGAGACAACAGTTTTAAATTTTAAATCTCATGTATAGGCTCAAATGACCTTAGAGACAGAGCCTCCAGCTCCAGTGATAAATCCCAAGGGGAAATGAGCTTTTTAGCAACAGGCAGAGAACCGTGAGGCCCCTTCATGAACCTGTGAATGAGGGGGTGCTGCCCCACTGCATAGTTTCTGAAACCAACATGACAAGCAGTGATAGCTACCAGGTAGACCTTAATGGTAGGAAAGGATTTCTCTTTATCCATAAGGTTCTGTGAAAAGCACAGCTCACCAGAAACAGAGCTCTGGTAAGGCACTGACTGACGAGAAGCACACCATCTTTCTAACACCTGACACTTATTGTCATAAAGTGGCCTAGTAGAGCAGTTATCCATATAGTTAGTAGCTCCAGATAATTGATGTAAGCTGAGCACAGCTGGGTTGCCCACGTCCCATTCACCATGTGACCCTCCTGAGTGCCCCCCCGCCCCCCCAGAGAGGGATGCATCTGTCCTCATGTCTTTCCACATGAGAATGGTCCTGAGAGGGGTTCCCTGAGTGTACAGTAAGAGTCTGTGTTTTCCCAGGGACACAGAGCTGCATAGCGCTTGTGTGATACTGTGAGACAGCAAGGGGGCTGAGGTGGAGGGATGAAATCCACCCCATAACGGTGAAACCACACTGTACGCGGTAACACCAGGCAGCGACACCGCCTCCATTCATTTAAATTAGAGGTGGCGGCACATCAGCAAGGCAGTGGGAGAGATGGCCAAAGTTTAACTTCAAGCCCCAGGCGGCACAAATACGTATTGTGGTAACCAATCAGATTTGACCTAAAAATCAGTCAAGTAAATTGTCCCCCTTTTCATAATTTAGTTCCACATTCTATAGTTCCACAATGGAGGACTCCCTTTAATTGTCGTAAATTCTGCGCTGCCCTCCTGCAGAGATGCTGACCAGAGGAACGCAGCGTGGAGGAAAGTCTCTGAAGTTGTCGGTGGCTCTGCTGTGTAGACAGTCATTACTGTTTATACCACATTGTATTGTATTCATATTTATCATATTGTATTCATATTTATTCACTTTCATACTGTATATACCTTAGCTTTTCATTCCATATTCTATATTTATATTATACATATGTACATACACCTTACTGCACTTTACTGCTTCTTTTGCACTTCTGGTTAGATGCTAACTGCATTTCGTTGTCTCAGTACGTGTACTCTGTGCAATGACAATAAAGTTGAATCTAATATAATCTAATCTAATTAGTCTATGTACAGTGTAAATTTCACAGAAGATGCAATGCTGCTGACAAGCTAATGGCTAGTCGATATCAGATAAGCTAATGAAGTTTGTCTGCATGAATGCCCATGAATGTGTATTCTGCTATATTGCATTTTTTTTTTAAAACTGTCTGTTTATTGGTATTTTAGTTAATAAACAAAAACAGTAATCACTGTATACAAATTATATAAAATGTTGCCAAAAAACAATGCAAAGTTTTCATACACATAGGACAGGCATAGTACATATACAGTATACAGTGTAAATATCAACCAAGGTACAAAGCTGCTTTACGTGGTGATTATTGACATCTTATATTAGGTATAGCCTAGTTATTGTAGTAAAGAAATTAAGAGGGTGTTTATTGCCTGGCCTCTACATAATCAATTAAGGGTTGCCAAGTCTTATGGAACTTCTCAATGGAACCTCATAGGGTGAATCTGAGTTTTTCCAGTTTAAGGTGTTGCATTACATCTTTGATCAATGCAGTGTGAGTGGGAGGCTGTGTCTGTTTCCAGTTCAATAGAATTAATCTGCGTGCCAGAAGGGTTATGAACCTTGCCACAGTGGAATTGAGTCCTCTAAGAGGACTATCCTCTCCTGGCACCCCAAATACTGCCAATACTGGGCCAGGTTCTATCATGTGCCCTAGGATATCAGACAGAGTTTTAAAAATAGAATTCCAAAAATTGGATAGTTTTGGGCACAGCCAGAACATGTGCCCCAACGAGGCAGGAAATACACCGCAACGGTCACACAAAGAATCTATATTAGGATACATTTTAGAAAGGTTGACCTTTGAAAGATGAAGACGATGCAACACCCTGAACTGAACAAGACCATGCCTGGTACATATAGGTGCTGTGTGCTCACCCTCCAGTGCCTCTATCCATTGCTCCCCCATTAAGCTAATGCCTAAGTCCTCCTCCCAAGCAGATTTCAGAAAATCTAGGGGTATATCTAATTGTTCGGACATATGGTTATAGATATAAAATATTATCTCCCCTAGATGAAGGATCAACAGAAAACAAGGATTCCATCTGGGTGTTATTAGGTGCATTAGGAAAGGTAGTTGTATTAGATCTAATATAGTTGCGAATTTGTAGAAATCGAAAGAAATGGGTTTGAGGCAGATTGAATTTACTGCGTAGTAATTCAAAAGAAGGAAACATGCCATATATATTTATATTGTATATTACAAACAATTTTATTCTAAAAATAAAATAAAATAAATGATAGCAGCACAAATGTTTTACCAAAGAAACTGGTGATTTGAACGTTTATCGGATAACAATGAAGCACATCCTAATCTAGTTGTGAGAGAAACGTAGACTAAGTGAAATCAAGGTGACCATAAAACTAATAATATATTAGTTGCTTGTTGTTTGTGATCGTTTCTACCAGCCACCTAGTTAGTGTAGAGGAGAGTCAAACCGGGACCCAGAAAAGGCTGGCATTTGAACGAGCCTGGGGGCTGGGACTCATCCTGTACTTCAAAGGACCCGCGAGCCTTGTGATAAAACAATAGGTTACTCGGAGTTCCTCTGGATGAGCAGGACATTGGCTCTCTGGAATGTTACCCTCTGGACAAGACTGAGTTAAGGGGGACTGGACTATTTGTCTATGGTTGTGGGGGCAGGCCGTTGGCTCTCTGGAGTGTTGCCATCTGGACAAGGCTAAGATAAGGGGAACTAGTCTCTTTGTCTATGGTTGTGGGTGTGTGTGTGTTGGGGCCATTAAGGGTGAAAAGATCATCAGGCCTCTGGCAAAATGGTGGGGCAACTGCTCTTGACAGTACCACAGTGCCCTTACGTGGGCCCCTCTGTCATTACACTTTTTATTTCTTTTCTGGATCTGGACTCTAAACCATCTGTTTATCATGTTCACAAACCCTGTAAAACCTTACAAACCATGCACATGTTTTCATTATATTACTGTATTATGCCTTATGTAGTAATAACATGGATTGCATGTAAAATGGTTCAACAAAAGGGTAGTTTCATGACAACTGCACCATAATATTACATCCCCTTGATATGTTTGGTATGGACGTATTCAGGGAAATTCAAGAAATTGAATGAAATATGTTTCATACGAAATAAAATTTAATAAAACATAGTTTCAGAAACTCAGGGAAAAACTATCACAATGGAATGTCCTCTCTGGTAATCATCTCCTTTTCCCAATTTCCCCACTAATTGTTTTGACAACAGCCCCCAAACGGTGGGGGCCTAAATTCCAGTGTGTAGCTGAACAGGCTGGGTAAGAACTTTTTTACTCTGTATATATGTTCTAGAAATTTCCTGTTTTATAATTGATTGTGAATTTTAAGCTAATTACCTACCTGCCTGTTAATAAATTCTTCTTATTTTTAACTTGCGTGGTCTTCATGACTCTAATCCATTTTATATTCTTTTCAGCCAAAATTCTGATTAAATACTCAGGGGGACAATTCTGACTAAGACCCACTGATCAGGGGTCTAGTACAGCGAAAGTCTTTAGTGAGGTCCTCAAGTGAGATAGGCGACCACGGTCTGCCCGCTAACGGGATTGGTGTTGTATTGGTTCTGGAGTTTTTGGCTTAAGAGGACCCTTGGGCGTTATACGTTGGTTCTTGTCAAATTCGCCTTAAGGAGCCCGATAAATGCACACTGTCCTGGGCTCATAACTGTCTATGCAAAAATGAATGCATGTATTATGGTGGTCAGCCTTCTACCCTCTGTAGGCTTCACCGAACTGAGATTTAGCAATAGTGCTAATCCCGGGAGCATATATTGAGGAATGATGGCACAAGATAGAGTCGAGTGTAACCACTCCAAGCTCCACGTATAGTTAAATCCAAATTTTAAATTCTAATTTCATTTGGAGTCAGATAATTACGAGAGTAAACCATAGTAACTGTTACGCTTACTGGCTGTGGTCATGGATATGTTTGATGTGTTGTTCCACTCATTTGTGAGTATTCTGATGCTCCCATTGGAATATTGACAGTCCGGCGACAAGTCAGATATATCTCTGATGACAACATAGCCCCGTTTGCGAACGGAGAGTAACAAGAATGTTACTGGTCTGTTTCAGGCCAGTCTTAAGCGGGATATGAAGCAGCGCATTCATATCTGACCCGTGGCGACGGATCCAGTGCATTCTTAAGTATAATTGTGCCCTGTTCTTACGAACAGAGGGAAAATAAATAACATCTCTGGTTTGGACTCACACCAGCCAAGGGAAAACACGCGGTGCATTCTTCTCCAGCTACAAACCCTCATTGGTCTAGCTGTGAGGTGTTTACACTAGCTAACCAGATCTAAATTTGATGACATTTTCATCCAATTCAGATAATGATAAAAACCAATAATCCTACTTCTATTTATAAAGGGCTCTCCCTCCAAAAATTTGAAAACAAGCAGGAATGGATCCTATTTGATATTAAATTTAAATCACAAAATGAATAAGGGAGCCTAGCCTATCATAATAATTCAAATACAATATCTTACGTTTTCAGCATTACATTTTTACATTACATTTATTTGTAATGTAAAAATGTAATGATGAAAATGTAAGATCATTTAAAAGTTTTTATTCAAACTGGACAATGATACGAAACACAGCATTAAACCCGATCAACATTTAACAAACACATCTGTCTGTCATAAAATAGGTGACACGCCCACAAGCGGCCGATTGTGGGACGCGGGAGCGGTGCCAGGCGGCTTTGCCAGAATCAGTGTGGCTTCACCGTAACAGCCCCAGTGGCAAAACCTGAGAGGCTGACACCATCAGCCCCTGCAGTCTGAGGCATGTGTCATACTGCACTCTTGAGTCTGGTTTGAACTAAGAGAGGCATACCCTGAGAGATAAAATGGAGTCTGCTGATAGGCAAACTCACATGGATACAGAGTATAAATCCACTCCCAAGAACGTTACACTCCAGGATGGGGAGAGATTGCTCTTGGGGAGGTTTACTCTGAAACCAAGAGACAACACATGTGGCAGAACTCGCTGAGTGTCCTACACAACTCTGGGTTTTGAATTGGCAATGATCAGCCAATAGCCTGGAGCCAGACCCGCCTCTACACAAAGACAGAACACCCGTGGACTCAGGGAAAGGCCGAAGAGTAGAACTGTGTATTTGTAGCAAACACCACGATGGGCGAAGCAGAGGAATTTTGTGTGAGGGGGATAAATGCCTACGTGGAAGAAGGCATCTTTCAGATTTACTGATTTGAAGTAGTGATGTTAAGTTAATCAATTAACTGTTAATTCTTAATAAGAATGTTGATTGATGAATTTCTATAGATTAAACAGTTGAAT
Organism: Anguilla japonica; assembly: GCA_025169545.1. Taxonomy (NCBI): domain Eukaryota; kingdom Metazoa; phylum Chordata; class Actinopteri; order Anguilliformes; family Anguillidae; genus Anguilla; species Anguilla japonica. The sequence goes on along the minus strand of CM045898.1, from coordinate 8,186,462 downwards.
TTCAATAAACCATTTCAATGAATAACCTAATGTTGGTGATTAGATTTCAAATTAAAGAGACATTTCTAAAATGTTAAATTAGAGAGTCACGGTTCCCTTGACTGGCAGCATTAGTGAAACGTTATTGGTCCATTCCTGGAACATCAGTGCCATCTGAGCGCGTCTTCTCAGCTGCTGGTCTCACCTTCAGCAGACTGCACACCAGACTGACCCAAAAGCACATAGACATGCTCATACTCCTTAACAAAAATGCTAAAGTATTAAGTTAAGCATATTTTAAGTCATTCTTTGTATAGGCCATGGAGTAGATTTTTTACTCTAATCAGTTAATCATTATTAATCAATTATAGGGTGCCGACGATTGATTAAAAGAATTGCACAAAATTTTCCAGTCGTTCTGACATATTGTACGTGAAAGAGTGCTGTATGTTAACATTTTGAAATTATATTGCCTCAAATGTTTGTTTAACATTGTGATCCAAGATATAAAGTTGAGAACCGCCCTTCTTTGGGAGTTGCAAATAATGAAAATAAAAACTATGTTCGATTTGATCTCTGGGAACCACACTTATTTCCCCCTTTTTGTAAGAGGGAAGGAATTTATTCCTCTTAAACATGGGAGCGCTCTCTTGTGTTTGAGAGTAAATGACTCTGTTGAAATGGGGGGTTTCACTCTGAACTGGAGTTTGTAGCCCTTGGCTATAGTAGCGCTGCAGTGTTCTATGTGCTCTTCCAGGATGGCAATAGCCTCCTTTCGCATTGGACATGCTACTGTTTGTCAGAGCCACACTTGGTGCAATTGAATGCTTCTATGGGGGTCTGGACCGGATGTCATTCCCTAGAGTTGGCTTTCAAACACAAGATGATGAGAGAGAAGTTTATTTATGGCACCAATGCAGTGATTGGTTCTAGCAGAGATGCACACTTCAGTCAGTGTATAAGTAAGCCATGTACTTTATATGCGCTGTAGGAGAAAGAGCACTTTATGACACAGTATGAGAGTTGCCAATAACCATGAATAGAAAGCTTTAACAGTGTTAACATTCAATCATTTTATTTACAAGACATGGCAAGATGGACTGGACACTATGCTATAAGAGAGGAATGGACATGCACCTGAAGTGATTGTAAGATTAAAAAAAGGAACACAAAGAAATTGTGATGCATACCAAAAATGCTTTTTATGAAAGGACTTTGGATAATGAAGTAAATTGTTTGAGCTTCCCTTAAATGCTATCCAGAGAACATCTCCCACAATCCACACTAGTTTACATTTGACAAAATAAAGTCTGACCTGACCAAAACTCTAGTACCTACCACCATCCCCACCAGACCAACCCCCCCCCCCTCATTATTTATTTTTTATTCGTTTTCTTTAATGCAGATTCATGCACAAACGTTTTGGCGTGTTGCCTTCTTCAGTGTGCAGGTACAATGATTAAGACATTCCACCTTCTTATAAACAGGTAACAGTTCCCTTTCATTAGGCTGCTGGCCAATTATTATGAGACAATTATTTATTAAGGCTGCTAGACAATCATAGTGAGACAATAGATTAATTGGTAAATTGGTTAACAAGAGCAATCTTGGAATTTAAATATCTCTCTGTGAATCACCCTACCATACTTGTACTATATGGATTGCCTATGATTCATAAATCCCTTGAAGATCCTCCTTTGAGGCCTATAGTATCAGGCACCGGCTCCCTTACTGAGAACATTTCTCGGTTTGTGGACTTTCATGTTTACCCCATAGTTAAGCTATCACCATCATACTTGAAAGACACCACAGATTTTTTAGTGAATTTACAAGCATTGTCAAACATAGATGAAGGTGACTTTTTAGTTACATTAGATGTTGGTTCTCTATACACCTCCATACCTACGAATACCAGCCTGGAGGCTCTGAGATTCTTTCTTTCCAATCATGAAGGTAGTGTGCCTACTGAGTTTATTATCAGTCTCACTCAATTATTTTCTCTTTGATAAAGATTACTACTTGCAAACACATGGCACTGCCATGGGGACTCCATTAGCCCCCAACTATGCTAATCTGTTCATGGGAAAATTTGAACTTGATTATATTTATGAGAACAATCCTTACATAAGTTCTATTAAATACTGGACAAGGTATATTGATGATTGTTTTATGATATGGAATGATTCAGAAATGAAGCTGATGGAATTTGTTAATTACATTAATTCAGAAGTACCATCTATTTCCTTTTCAGTTGAGAAGAGCCCAGAAGCTATTCACTTCTTAGATGTCTTGGTCACTAAAAAAGGCAATTCCCTTAGTACTACGGTATATAGAAAGCCCATTGACAAAAATACAATTTTGTCAGCTGACAGTTATCACCCATTACCATTAAAGAAAGGGTTACCTGTGAGTCAGTTGCATAGGCTTCGCCGTATCTGTGACACTGAAGAAGAACAAACAATCGGAGCTCCTCATTGAGCGTTTTCGCTCAAGAGGATACTCTGAAGTATGGCTTAATGACACTAAACAAAAGGTCAAAGGTCTCAATAGAAATGACCTGCTAAATAAAACACAGAGTAAGCAAAAAAAAGACATTCTCTGTTAACTATGTTCTGACTTACAATGACTGTTCTAACAAAATTAGATCTATCGTAAACAAGCACTGGCATATTTTGTCCTCAGACACTTCCTTAAATCAAGCCTTTCAGAGCCCCGCTCTATTTACTTATAAAAGAGCAAGAAATTTGGCTAATATGCTAGTGAAGTCAGACGTAGTTAAAGAGAAAAAACAAGCTTTTATAACTGGTTGTTTCCCTTGCAGGAGCTGTGCATCTTGTAGTAATATGATGAAAGGACATCATTTTGTGTGTCCCCAAACATCCAGATCTTATCAAATTAAATCTTGTATCACTTGCAGTACAAAAGGTGTAATCTACATGTTGAAGTGTCCCTGCCCCAAGGTGTATATAGGTGAAACTACACGTGCTTTAAAACAACGACTTGGGGAACATAAATCCTCTATAAGAAGATGTAATATCACCTCATCAGTGGCAAGGCACTTTATAGAACAGGAACACTCTATTAAAGACCTTCAATGTATGGGTATAGAAAAGGTAACGCCAGCCCGCAGGGGAGGTGACTTTGAGAAAAAACTACTCCAAAGAGAGGCCTTCTGGATATAGACTCAAATCTGTGTCACCAGGGGGCCTCAATGAGGAGCTGGACCTTATTCCTTTTCTTTAGATTTCTGTGTATGGCCTTTATGCCTGCTTTTTTGTTGATTTCGATTTTACAGTGTATAACCTGAATGCATTTGTGATTGAGGGGCGTGACTGGGCTCACGAGTGGCCACATGGATTTATGAACGGCTTAGCCTGATGTCTTCTATTGTGGCCACTTGTGGATACATTCACCCCTCTACTATTCTCCTTGATTGCCCCTGTTAACCAATTTACCAATTTATCTAATTGTCTCACTATGATTGTCTAGCAGCCTTAATAAATAATTGTCTCATAATAATTGGCCAGCAGCCCTAATGAAAGGCAGCTGTTACCTGTTTATAAGAAGGTGGAATGTCTTAATCATTGTACCTGCACACTGAAGAAGGCAACATGCCGAAACGTTTGTGCATGAATCTGCATTAAAGAAAACTAATAAAAAATAAATAATGACGTTTTTTTGAAGCTTTGTAGCCATTTTTTGAGTGAGGACATTTATTGTGACAGCGGTATCACAATGAATGAAGACAGGGGAAAAGTGAAACACAAAACAAGATCAGGCTACTCAAATGTTGGGGAAAGCAAAAGTGCTAGGGAAGTGCAGGTGGGTCCAAAATTCAGGCCACAAGGAGGGGCACTTCCGAGTCTGCCAAAAAAAAAAAAAAAAAAAAAAAACGGGAATCAGAGACTCTGTTAGTCACTCAGTGAGGGGAAAGCCAGCACACCCCTGGAGTGAGACCATGAGGCCTATATAGGGCCAGCAGCTACTCAGGCAAAGGGGAAAGTGGTGTGGAAAAAGCACTGGTATGCTGCCGGTGGCCTGACTGTATCTCAGGTCCAGGTCTGAGTGTGGAGTGGAGGTGCTGAAACTCAGCCCTGTCCCTCCGGCGCTGTCCAGGTCTGAGTGTGGAGTGGAGGTGCTGAAACTCAGCCCTGTCCCTCCGGCGCTGTCCAGGTCTGAGTGTGGAGTGGAGGTGCTGAAACTCAGCCCTGTCCCTCCGGCGCTGTCCAGGTCTGAGTGTGGAGTGGAGGTGCTGAAACTCAGCCCTGTCCCTCCGGTGCTGTCCAGGTCTGAGTGCAGAGTGGAGTGGACTCAGGTCCCTGCTGTCGAGGTCTGAGTGTGGAGTGGAGGTGCTGAAACTCAGCCCTGTCCCTCCGGCGCTGTCCAGTGTGGAGTGGGGTGCTGAAACTCAGCCCTGTCCCTCCGGCGCTGTCCATGGGGGGCAGGCGGGGCCGGTGAGACACAGGTGAAGTGGAGCTGAGTGGCGGCTCATAGCAGGGAGGGGCGGGGCTCCAGAGGCCCACACCACAATACATAAATATGAGCATGTGCATTACTTCCTGTTTCTACAGTGAATCTGCCTTTAGCTGTGTTAGCTTGCAGTGCTGTGGGAAGTTTGTCACAGAAAACTAAAAGGAAATGAGCAAATTCACTGTCCACACATGAAAAATGTGTGTTGTCTTTACTTTTGGTGGTGGCCAAACATCCTACAGCACTGAAAACTAACTCACTGTCCACTCTGAAAGGTGGCAGCTGCACGTCTAGTATGGGATGGGAGGGTTAAGCCCAGAGAAAAGATCATAGAAAAGGTAGATGAGCCCATTGCCCCAATTCAGAGAACTTACAGTATAGGAAAAGGGCCCATTTGGGTCAGAATTACATATATAGAACTGTCAGAGTTCAGTCCAGCAGGATGTTTAATTTTCAGGATTGTGGTGTTTCTGAAAGGATTGTGAATAAAATGGTATTTTATTCTGCTGGTAAAGCCGGGCATTAACTCACCGGCACGGTATGTGTGTACATCTTGGTGGGAGAGTGTCCATCTGAACAACATGTGAGCTGCTGTTTAGATGCAGTGTTACATCGTTTAGTTTAGTCACTTTTCTGTGGTTCCAGTCCCAAGTCATAGCCTGGATATTATACCTTTGTAAGCAGTCATGCTGTGTGGAATAGTCTGATTCAGAGATCAATATTCTGGCTCTAGCTCCTATCATCTAAAGAATAACATCATTTACAGGAGTATTTCTTAGATAAGTATTCTAATAATCTTCAAATGCCCCCACTTATTACATTTTTTGTGCAGTTTATATTACAAGGGCTACAAACAGTTGGTAAGGGGGTTTTTAAAAAAAAAAATGACCTAATACATCAGGGGCTTTTATTTTCATTATTATTATCATTGATACAAAAATAATTAAATGTAACGCAATAATTAACCTATTATATTCGCAAAAGCGTGCGAGAATAAAATGATGGATGGATTATAGCGTAAAGACAAGGAGAACATAGGTGCAATGTGTGGAAGTTTCAAAAGACACCACATTTTTGAAAATCTAGTGTCTACCAGCAATAAAAGTTAGTGGCAGTAATCAGTTGTGCTGTTCTGATACAGCCACTAGATGGCGATGCAGTGTAATTCCAGTTGATGCCGTAGTTGCATTGCTGTAAGATCGTGCCAGATGAACTGAAGTGTAGCACAGCTCGTACACAGCTCCGGCACTGCTTCAGCTGTTAGCAGGTACAATATCGCAGGTCTGACCAATAATATCATGACTGGTTAGATAAAACCTTCATGTTATTTTATATACTGGTGTATATATTTAAGTTGTCTGTGACAGTTAGCTGCTTAGTTCCTCTCTGGCTCCGCTAGCTAGGTTGGGTCATGAAGTAACGTTAAGGTAGGTTGGGCTGGCTAGCTAGCTAACTCGTGCCTGTGAGTCAAAGCAAAGCGAAAGGGCAACTGACCTGAGGGTCTTAGTTAAACAAATGAACAACAAATAATGTGTTGTGTAACTGGTTCTGTATTTCAAAGAATTAACTAGCTGAGGTAACAAGCTCAGAGCGAGCTGGCATCGCCATGTGTTTGATAACTTGATGGTTACAAGATTAGGAAGAAAATATTATCATTATAACAGTAATGTATTTAGCTAATGGGTTATACGAGTAGTTAGCTATACATTAACAGTTATGTTTATCTGTTCATAGTGATGAATATTCAGCGTCTTTGAAATGTAGAGATGTTTATGAACTGAAGAACCTGTCAGGTGAGGTAAAGTGCACCACAAAAATGCTGTTTTTTGTGTTTTCAGATGAAATTAATATGTTTCCAAATCAGATAAATTCATCACATGGAAAGGGTTATTAGAGGCCAGTAATTGCCTTAGACTATTGTGGATTAGTCAGAATACTTTATGAACGCAATTTACACACCCCCCTCCCTGTTTTTGTGTGTACATCTCAGGAATGCATAGGTACATATGTATCAACTGTCAAGGTGAACAATGTCACAAAGAATTTATGCGTGTGTGTGTGTGTGTTTGTGTGCGTGCATGCATGTTTGTGTGTGTGTGGTCTCTCCACAGGCTGGGTGGGTGTAATCTCACAGAGGGCTGCTGTGATGTTCTGGCCTCAGTCCTGCCTTCTCCTCACTCAGAGCTGAGAGATCTGGAGCTCAGAGACAACGAGCTGCTGGATTCAGGAGTGAGAGCGCTGTCTACTGGACTGGAGGACCCGCACTGTAAACTGCAGAGACTGGGGTGAGTACAAACACAAACCCCTTCAATCCAAAGGGCTACAATGTGACTAAATACAACACTGATGTCAATGTTTCTAATGTGAAAACAGACACTTCACAGAACTGAAACAGCATGTTCCTGTTCTTCCTCTTTGTAGAATTCAACTACACAAATGAATGAAGAAAATGAATTAGTCCTGTTTACTGAACTGTAGTGGGGTGTAAACTCAAATGTGTTTGATAATGACTCATTCCACATTCATGTTATTTTAGTTTGACACACACAGCCCTGTTAGTTTATATTATGTTACATTATATTTATTTGCCAGACGCTTTTATCCAAAGTGACGTAAAATAAGTGCATACAAAAGGTAATTGGAACAACTACAAAACACAGGTCCAATAAGGTACAATACTTCACACAGTTATTCATAGCCATGAACACATTAAGTCTAGTTCACACAGTGAACATTACTCTGACCTAACCTATGCTAAGTCAAACTAGGAGGCATTACAAGCAACATTTTGACAATGATACAAGGCACAATAAGTGCTGGATGGAGGTACATGTAACATGAGTGGCACAGGAGGTACATGTGTAGAAATAGGGGGATTTAAGTGATAGAAATGTTCTACAGAGTGGTGATAGTTAGTCCAGGTATAGTCTGAAGAGATGCATCTTCACACCACGGCGGAAGATAGGTAGTGAGGGAGAGGTTCGTAGAGGAACAGGGAGTTCGTTCCACCACTGGAGAGCTAGGGTGGAGAAGCTCCGTGGTAGAGACAAGGTTGAACCCTTTACTCGGATGGCAGGGGGTGCAAGGCAGTGGTCAAGTGGGCGTATAGGATTTAATCATGTGCTGTAAGTAGACGGGGGCCGTCCTGTTGGCTGCAGTGTAGGTGAGGTTCAGGAATTTGATCCTACAGTGACTGGTAGCACACTGCTATGTGTTTGACACACACAGCCCTGTTACTTTATATTAATGTGTGTAAGGTGTGTAACACACTGCTAAGTGTTTGACACACACAGCCCTGTTAGTTTATATTGATGTGTGTAAGGTGTGTAACACACTGCTATGTGTTTGACTCACACAGCCCTGTTAGTTTATATTAATGTGTGTAAGGTGTGTGTGTCCTTCTCTCTGCAGGCTGTCAGGCTGTAGAGTCACACAGAGAGGCTGTGATTCTCTGGCTTCAGCTCTGTGTTCAAACCCCTCACACCTGAGAGCTACCTGAGATACAATCACCCAGGAGACTCAGGAGTGAGAGCGCTGTCTGCTGCTAAACTATCACACTGCTGTAAGTACAGAGAGTTTCCACACTGCGCCTCACACACACTCACTCACACACACACACACACACCTGAGAGAGCTGGACCTGAGATACAATCACCCAGGAGACTCAGGAGTGAGAGCGCTGTCTGCTGCTAAACTGGACACACTCACACTGCTGTAAGTACAGAGAGTTTCCACACTGCGCCTCACACACACACACACTGTTACACACATTAACCTGAGAGAGCTGACCTGAGATACAACACCCAGGAGACTCAGGAGTGAGAGCACTGTCTGCTGCTAAACTGGACACACTCACACTGCTGTAAGTACAGAGAGTTTCCACTCTGCACCTCACACACACAGAGACACTCACTTCACACACACAAACACACACACCTGAGAGAGCTGGACCTGAGATACAATCACCCAGGAGACTCAGGAGTGAGAGCGCTGTCTGCTGCTAAACTGGACACACTCACACTGCTGTAAGTACAGAGAGTTTCCACTCTGCACCTCACACACACACACACACACACACACACACCTGAGAGAGCTGGACCTCACCTACAATCACCCAGGAGACTCTGGAGTGAGAGCACTCTCTGCTGCTAAGCTGGACACACTCACACTGCTGTAAGTACAGAGAGTTTCCACACTGCGCCTCACACACACACTCACACACACACAAAAGGAGTTGGGGGGGCATGGAGGGCACTGTTCACACCAGGGTTACTGAAGGGGCTTGGGGATCTCCAGTGGAGGGTGCTGCAGGGGATCACTGCAGTAAATAAGTTGTGGTTGTTGTAGTTAGGGGTTTGATCAGGGACACAGTGATGGTGGAGTTTCAGTATTACAAAGCAATGGAGATCCTGAGTGTGTTTCAGAGTGTGTGTGTTATAAGGGTGTTTTATGTTCAGTGGAGGGAGGGGAGCTATTTTTGCATATGGAATAGGGTGAGTGAATGGAATAAGTTTCCTTTGTGACAGGTTTGTGTGTTTTTCATATGATCGTGGTTTTGTGTTTTATTGCGTCTTTGTTTTTATTTATGTGATGTCATTGGTGTGTTGAGAGTGGAAATAAAGGATGGTTAAAATTCTAAATTCTGTTCTGCTGTTCTTACAGTGTGGACCATGGAGGAGAGAACAGGACCAAACCAGGACCCAGGAGATGTGAGTGTGTATCGACACAGAACACTTTCCATAGATACACACTCTGCTGTGTGTGTGTGTGTGTGTGTGAGTGAGAGAGAGAGACTTCTCTCTTACACACATAAACACACAAACAGGAACACACATGTACACAAACACACACACACAGGTACTATCACAGCTCTCTCTCTCACACACATAATGAGGTGAATATTAATAATGATAATTAATCTCATTAATGTCTCTGGTGTGCAGACGGCTGTCAGCTCACACTGGATCCAAACACAGCGCACAGAGAGCTGTCTCTGTCTGAGGGGAACAGGAGGGTGACACACACACCGGGGAGAAAGGAGCCATATCCTGATCATCCAGAGAGATTTGAGTCTATTTTCCAGGTTGTGTGCAGAGAGAGTGTGTGTGAGCGCTGTTACTGGGAGGCTGAGTTCAGTGTGTCTGAGGGGTGGGGAGGGGTTTGTATAGCAGTGACATATAAAGGAATCAGCAGGAAAGGACGGAGTTCTGACTGTGAGTTTGGATTCAATAAAAACTCCTGGAGTCTGGAGTGCATTAAACCCAGTGACTCTGAGAAACTCGGTTACTCTGTCTGTCACAATAAGAACCAAACAGACATACCTGCCCCCCCCTCCCCCTACCGCAGAGCAGGAGTGTGTGATGATGATGCTGGTAGAGGAGTGTGTGTGTGCAGGCTAGGAGTGTGTGTGGACCGTCCGGCCGGCACGCTGTCCTTCTACAGCGTCTCTGACTCTGACACACTGACCCTCCTGCACAGATTCCACACACACTTCACTCAACACACACCCCTCTGTGCTGGATTTAGAATGTGGGGTGACTGCTCAGTGTCCCTCTGCCAACTGGAGTAGAGACACATACACACACACACACTCACACACACAAACATGCACACACACGCACATGCACGCACACGCAAACATGCACGTGCACACGCATACACACACACACACTTGCGCATACACACTCGCATGCATGCACGCACGCACAAACACACACACACTCACGTACACACACACACACCACATTCACATACCCACTCACACACACACACTCATATGCACATACACACACACACACACATACACACTCAGATACCTATAGACACACACACCAACACACACACATCCACAGACACACACATACTCTCACACACACCCTTGCTCTCTCACACTCACACACATGCACACACACACCTACACACATGAACACACACAATCTCTCACACACACAAACACACACATTCACCAGTGCACTCTCACGCGCACACACACACGCATGCATACGTACACACGCTCATAACCGTATGCACACACACACACACACACTCTCTCTCTCTCTCATACTCAGTCACTCACACACACACCTCTCTCTCTCACACACACACACTCACATCCACACACATTCACACAAACGCACGCACACACACACAAACTCATGCACTCACACACACACACATACATGCGTACAGAGACACAAACACGTGTCAACACACACATTCACATTCCCGTACGCATGCACACACACATATAAACACACACACATTCTCTTACCCATGCACACACACACACTGATGTACACTCATGGACACGCACTCACACACCCACACAAGCACACACTCGTGCACACACACTCACACACTTACACACTTTCTCACACCAAATCACTCACACCCCCAATCACACACATGCACACACACACCTACACACGGACACACACAATCTCTCGCACACACGAACACACACATTCACCAGTGCACTCTCACGCGCGCACACACATGCATGCATACATACACACGCTCATAACCGTATGCACACACACTCTCTCTCTCTCATGCTCAGTCACTCACACACACACACTCTCTCTCACACACACACACACACACTCACATCCACACACATTCACACACACACACACACACACAAACTCATGCACTCACGCACACACACATACATGCGTGCAGAGACACAAACACGTGTCAACACACACACTCCTCAGTTTCCCACTGCTAACTGGAGTAGAGACGCACACACATGCGCGCACACACAAACATGCACACACACGCATACACACACACACATGTGCGCATACACACTCGAACGCATGCACACACACACACACTATATATATGTATGTATATATATATATATATATATATATATATATATACACACACACACTCATATACACACTCACACACATATATAAACACAAACACTCATATACACCTAGACCCTCACACACACACACACACACACACACACACACATATATATACAAACAGTCACACACTTATATACACACACACTCATCTACACATACACACACACACTCACACATATATACATACACTCATATGCACCTAGACCCACACACTCGCACTCACACACCTACACACACTCGCACACCCAGTTACACACACACACACACCGTCTCTCTCTCACATACACTCCATCACACACACACACATACTCTCACACACACCCTTTCTCTCTCAGTCATGCACACGCACTCACAAATACACACACATGTTTACTCATGCACACGCACTCACACACCTACGCACGCACACTCTCTCACACCCAGTCACTCACACACACCTACACACGGACACACACAATCTCACGCACACACACACGCATGCAAACATACACACGCTCATACCCGTATGCACACACACACTCTTTCTCTCACTCACTCTCTCACATACAGTATACAGACACACACATGCGCAAACGCACGCGCACACACAAATACACTCATGCACTCACGCACAAACACAAACATGTCAACAAACACACATTCTCATTCCCATACGTACGCACACACACACATGTATAAACACACACAAATTCATAATGGCACTCTCACACACACATACATACACATACATACACTCATTCTCTTGCACGCACACACACTCAAATACACAGTCACACACACATTCACACAAACGCACGCACACACACTTTCTCTTACCCATACACACACGCACCCGTGTGCACACACACGCATACTCATGCACTCAATCATACTCTCACACATGCACACACACATACATGCGTGCACACACACACACACATTCTCTTACCCATTCGCACACACAACCCAGGCACACACATACTCATGCACTCACACACATACACACACATGCTCACATCCACAGTCACTCCCACAAACGTACGCATGCCTGCACACACACATTCACAAATTCACGCACACAAACACACTCTCACCCAATCACATACACTGTGCCCGATATTAACGTCACTACAGCTTAAGACCTGTACATAAGAATATGATCTTTTAGCAGGTTCAGGTTAAGCACTTGCTGTCTAAATATGATTTATTTTTTTACATTTTAATACATTTATATTGCAGATGTACAAGGTATGTTTATGTACTTTTGATTATTAAAATATTAATATAACATTGACTATAATAATGGCAAAAGATGGCAGGGTAAAATGTTGTTGAAGTAATAACTCTGTCTCCGGTATCTGCATCTTTGTTTAAAAGAAGCCAGTGGCAAACTCCTCCACTTAAATGTGCATTTTACTTGTTTTTACAGTTGCTTTTGTTCATTTTCACAAGAGTTCCAATGTGCAAATTTCTGTGGGCAAATGCAGCTGGTAGGGAGAATGCAGAATGATCACTACGGTGTACTTATTTCCTTTCATTACTGTAAGCAATGATGGGTTCAGTTTCCTTATTTATTGGGTCAGGATTGTTTTTTTTAAAACCTGTTGCTTTAATTTTCTGTATTTTCAGACAATAATCTTCAATGATGAATTAAGATTATTGTCTATAAAAAACATCAAATGTGTTGGTGTTATGATTTATTATTGTGTGATGTATTGAACCCCTGTGACACAGTAGTACTTATTTCATATTCTGTATGGGATTATGTTTGGGCTCAATATGAGTAGATCAGCATGGGGCTAAAATCTGCACAGTTGAAGCAATGGAATTCATCTACAGTAGTGGAAATAAAATCCATTATAAGAAAAGTTGTGTAGTGTCTGATGAATGCTTGCTTCTGTTACTGTAGTGTAACCACAACTCAATACATTTTGAAAAGTCACTGCTTGTCTATTGAGCTGGTATGTTTATATTACCTCTCAAATAAATGGTTTTACTGTAGGTTCAAACCTGGATCTGCTGCACATCAGTAGAATGGATTAGACCACAAAGCCAAAATCAAGGAAGAAGTGTGGTTTGCATGACATCCAGTCTCTGAGATGTTCCTGAGACCCTGCAGTTATTCTCATTTTTTCAGATGCATTTATGAACACTGCAGTCACACATTACAAATGCATTACAGTATATTATGATTGCTTTGGCTCAATGTGGAAAACTCAATTTGCCAAACTGACTGGCAAAATTCTAACCTGAAGACACAAATTGCAGTACCTACACACAAAGTACACAACTCTAAATCACACACTTAGTTTTCACAATACAGTCATCTCGTATTAGTACAATGTTCCAATGCTTATTGCTAGACATGCAGATTGTGAAATGAAGTCAACATGTTTGCAATCCTGACTCGTCACTTCCGACAACATTGCCCAGGTGAGTCGCATTGCAGCACGATTGGTAATCCCAACATAAAAGGCAGTTTTACAGCACTACATTCAGCAGTGTCTGACAACATGGAGCTGCCCAGTGCTGTTGGTATTGATGCACTGTAATAAATGTAAGGCTCCTCCAGCTACAAAATTCTAAGTAGACGATTACAGTGCACTTTTTATGCTGGCTCAACTCAGGTTCTTTGGATTACAAATTCTAAACTCCAGAGACAAGTGTTTTATGTGTTAGTGCAGAAAGCATAAATAAGTTCAAACTCATATTGTGCTATTCAGCTGACAAGACTAATAGGTACAGTGAATATTACACCATTTGAATAGAAGGGTGCCGATAAATATTAATGTATCATTAAAATTATATATATATATACTTTTTTTGGCCTATTTGTATCATTTTATAGCTTTTATTTTTCCTCATAATATCCCAGTTGTCCTCAGTCTGAGAGTTATTTAGTTGTTTCATACACAGCATGAGCTGATAAATGAGTTTTCACTGCTGTTTATAATTCGGCCGTATGAATAACAGTTTTTTTTCTGAAACTATTAGCTGTTCTTGTTTACTAGTAATGCATATTAGCTTTCAGCTTACATGTTGGAGTCTCCTGAGGCGATGTACTGTTCTACCCATAGGTGTTTGGTTATGTCTGGTTGAATTTTTTTTTATTTATGTTTTTAATTTTAGTATTAGACTTTCTTAATCATTATTATTGTGTCTTTGGACCTGTCTGCCTCTTACAGTAAACATGAGCAGCTTGGTAACAGTTCATTTCCACTTTTGACATGGATTTGGTTTAAAATAGTCCATATGAATGTTAGGAGGCTTGTATGTAAAAATGATTTATTTAGAGTGTGGGTTGATGAACATAAACCTAATATAATTACTCTGTCTGAAACATGATTAAACAGTAAGATTTCAGCTACTATTGAAGAAGACTTAGAAACGGCAAAGTTTTGCTCTTTTTAACGACTGCACTTCTATATACGTCCACTTCGCGTGTGTATCCAATGTTTTTATTGGCTGATGTACCTAAATGCCAAATGGCGAGACAAATTCTATGTATATTTGTGATGATGTAATCAGGCAGGAAAAAGAAGAAGGGAAAAAAATCCCCTAAGTTTGGGGCTTTATTGTGTGGACGTGTGAAGGTGTTTGTGAATTCTGCCTGTTGAAATGGGGTCAGAAGGTACAGAAATTAATGTTTTTAAGGGCTGAGTGTCTGTGGCTGTTGTGGTTATTTCTGTGGGGAACCCTGAAAAGTGCCAAACTCTCGGTGTTATATAGGTATGGGGCATGCCCCCGCCAAGGCGTAACTTGGCTGCATGGCATACCTGCCATCCCAATTTTACAATCCCTATTAGATTGGATAGCCGTTAGTAAAATCGAATCAAAAGTCAAAACAAAATTTATTTATATAGCGCATTTCAAAAACAATTGTCACAATACACTTCACAGACAACCCTGGCCTAAACCCCCACAGGAGCAGGACTAAGGCAGCAGTGGCAAGGAAAAACTCCCTGTGGCAGATGGGAAGAAACCTCAGAAGGAACCAGGCTCAAGGGGGGAACCCATCCTCCTCTGGTCGGCTCAGGGTGCAAGTTTAATGACCCGCACGGTCAGTCAGTCAATGTTCACACTGATCAAATGAGTGGCAGCTAAGTGACAGTCCTGAGGAGGCGGCTCAGATGATGGGCGGGGCCGGGTGGCGGTGGTGGGGAGTGGCAGGTGGTGACGGAAGTGGGCAGGGTGGAGACGGCGACGAAAGAGGGGTCGGACCGCAGTGGTGGGGGAGTCCCGATGACAATCATCCTGATCGTATTTTAAAAGCTAGTGTTTTGCTAGTGCATGATCATTTACTGTATGTGTTTCTCATGCCTTCAATCAATATTTCACCTGTCAGTTCTTCTTAGATCCTAAACTCTTACAAGTTTAGTTCTAATAATAAGCAGCTTTTGTCCCTTTTTCGTTCAAGAAAATATTACCTAGGGATGTTCTGCACTCTATTAATGAATTAATAGAAAGTTTTGGTGTAGGTCTTGATCGGTTGGATCAAGTTGGCTTCTCACGTTCTTGTTCATTCAATTGCTGATTTATTTAATCTTTCTTCATCCACTTTGAATTACCTGTTATATGGAAGTGTGCTGAGAGTCACTCCACTGCATGGAGGAGGGGACTCTCCCAATCTCAGTAATTAGACCTGTATCTATAATTTGTACTGCAGAAAAGTATTTTAGAAAATGATTTACAGTACATTCATTATCTTAATGCTCATTATAATTTATCCCCATTTCAGTCTGGCTTCAGACTTAATCATTCCACAACTACCACTCTTATAAAACTTACAGATGATGTGCTTTCTGCATCGGACACAGGGAAACTTACAGAAGCTATTTTCATTTACCTGACTAAAGCTTTTTATTTGGCTGATCATCGTCTATTTTCAGATAAGCTTTTCTCCATTGGGTTTTTGAAAGCACTCTTCAGGAGGCAGGCGTGGACGTGACAGTGACTACTGTTCGCAGATGACTTAACGAACAGAGCTACGGAGGCTACACTGCAAAATGGAAACCACTAGTTAGGTGCAAAAACAGGATGGCCAGGTTGCAGTTTCCTGTGAAGTATTTTAAAAAACCTGCAGAGTTCTGGAAAAAGGGCTTGTGGACAGATGAGACCAAGATTCACTTGCATCAGAATGATGGCAAGAGCAAAGTGTGGAGGCCAAAAAGAACTTCCCAAGATCCAAAGCATATCATATATATATATATAAAATAAGCTGCGCCACTTTGCTAAGTTGATGGTTAACAAGGCCTATGCCAGGCGGTCAAACAAGGCCTCCAACCTTGTCGTGTTGTGGCCAGGTGTCGGAACATACCACCACATCATCCATATAGGCCGCACAGCCTTCCAAGCCCTGCAACACCCGATTCATTAGCCGTTGGAATGTGCTAGGTGCATTTTTTAAACCGAATGGCATTACCGAATAGGAAAATAACCCATTATGGGTAATAAATGAGGAGATCTCCTGAGCACGCGGCGTAAGAGGCACTTGCCAAAATCCCTTGAGCAGATCTATTTTAGAGACAAATTTAGCTGACCCGATCTGATCTACACAATCTTCCATTCTTGGTAAAGGAAAACTATCGGTTTTAGTGACAGCGTTCACTTTACGGAAGTCGGTACAAAAACAATATGTCCCGTCAGATTTTCCTACCAAAATACAGGGAGAAGACCACTCAGAAAACAAAGGTTTAGCAATACCGTTTTTAATCATATAATCTATCTCCGTGTCCAAGTACCGTTGCTTGGGTAACGGGACTTTATAAAAACGCTGTTTTATGGGAATTGCGGAGCCCATATCAATATCAAGGGTTAAAACATTTGTACGACTAGGGACATCAGGAAATAAACAAAGGTATTTTTGAACCAGGTGGATCAGGTCAGCACACTGTTCATTTGGCATGCATCTAAAATAATCCTCCAAAGACCGAAGGTACCCAGAATTTTTTAACTTTCCTCCGAAAACACCTTCTGCCAAAATGTCTTCCCCTTCCCTTTCATCACTGGTCGGGGACATATCACGACTGGCCACGTCACGGCCCTCTGCAATCGGGGACAACAGAACAGATTGAACCGGAAGGGCAGGCTTGGAAGACTGTGCAAGCTCAAATAATTCCACAGAATGCTAAGGTTTAAGGAAATTAATATGACACAATTGTACTTTTTTTCTACGGTCGGGCGTAGAAATTAAATAATTCAAATCAGAAACAAATTTTTCTACTTTATAAGGACCCACAAATTTGGCGTGAAAGGGATTATTGGGCATAGGTAATAACGCCAGTGCGTAATCCCCAGGGTTAAAACTGTGAACCTTGGCCTTGCGATTAAACAAACGTTTCATTTTTGTTTGTGCCTCTCCTAGCGTCTTTTGGGCCGCAGCACAGGCATGATACAGTCGGTATCAGAAGCCACTGTAATAATTAAAAATATTTTCAGGAGGTTTGGCTGTTTTCCATTCATCGGCTAACACAGCTGTAGGACCCAGAACCTCATGTCCGAAAACCAGTTCGTTAGGACTGAACCCCAGAATTTCTTGCGCAACTTCTCTTATGGCTAACAGAAGCCAAGGAAGGCCTTCTTCCCAGTCTGCTCCCAATTCGGTACAGTAAGAGCCAAGAGAGATTTCAAGGTTGAGTGAAATCAACCCTCCCTGACTCTGTGGGTGATAAGCAGTGGAAATGTTATGTTGCACTTTTAGTTGTTTCAACGCTTTATGGAACTGTTTGGACATAAAGTTCGACCCTTGATCGGTTTGGATAATCGAAGGGATACCAAAAGTTGACATAAAAGTGGTTAATGCCCTTTGAATGGATTTAGTGGTGATGGAGTGAAGCGGATAAGCTTCAGGATAGCGAGTACTCTGACACATTATTGTCAGCAGATAACTATGTCCTGCACGGGAACGAGGCAGCGGACCAACACAATCGGCCAAAAGATATTGGAAAGGCTTAGACACCGCTGGAATGGGACACAAAGGGGCCACTGGTAAGCTTTGGTTCGGTTTACCCGTGATCTGACAGGTGTGACAAGTTCTAATATAGTCAGCGACATTTTTCTTTAGTTTTGGCCAAAAGAATCTTCGCATCACCCGGTTATTCTAACCTGCTGTTTCGCCATGGGAAAGATGCAACACAGCCTCTCTGAACATAGAGGGAACAACGATCTGGACCACGTGGTCGCCAACAAATGAGTCTGTCCTCAAACCCCATTTACGGCACAATAATCCTTTATCTAAAAAATAGCCAGACTGCATGTCCTCTAATTTATCTTCTGAAACCACTTTATCAAACAAATCTTTTAAAGTAGGATTGTTTGCTTGTTCTTTAATTAGTGTCTCGCGAGAGACCCCGAAAAGTGAGACCGGAAAGGCGTCACCTTGTGCGCCCCCACTGGAAAACACGCCTTCCTTGACAACCGCATCAGACACATCTTTAACAGTATCAATTTCGACTTTTATTTTATCATCACGGTTAAAATCAGTACATATGTCAACAGCAGGAACTTCAGAGTCAAACTTTTCAACTGCAACAGGTTCGGTTTCACTGATAGAACTTTCTCGCTGTTCATTTAATTCAACAGCGGGGGTAGGCATAGCAATGTCTGGCATAGACCTTACTGGTGTAAGCTCTTGGGATTCCAAATCACCAAAGATAGTGTCCCCGAGACTATACAACAAGGCATCATTTTTATTTTCCACCGCAAATTTGCGAGTCATAGAACGTGTAACAGCACATGAAGTAGCCTAAAAACTTTCGGGAATTGCTTACCCACTTCGTCTTCACACTTGTGCGGATTGTCTGTTACCACTGGGAAGAGTGCGCCACCTACCGCCTGACCAGCTAGGTCATTCCCGAGCACAACAGACACACCTGGTACTGGAATCTCAGGACAAACTCCCATCACGACCTCTCCATTCACCAGTTCTGAAGACAAAGTAAGCATATGTAATGGAACAGTTGTATATCCTACCACAGTCTGAATAATAACACTGCGGCCAGTATACGAGTCCGCAGAGAAAGGTAAAACGTTAGCCAATATTAAACTTTGTGAAGATCCTGTATCTCGCAAAATATTCACTGGCTTCTTATCATTTTTCAATGAAACTACTCCACTGGAAATGAAAGGAGTGTAATCCGAGGCTTCGCCTCAAATTTATGACTTGTCTTTTTGATCAATTGAGCAAGGAGGAGAAATTAGCTGAGAATTTGACTTTACCATAAGACCTACATATTTAGGGTCTTTACGGTTTTTACTAGGACATTCGTTTATCCAGTGTCCTTTTTCGTGACACCCATGACAGGAGCGAGTGAGGATCAATTTCCCATCAGTGCCAGCTACTTCTTTCGCCTGGGATGAACTGCCTCTCTTGGAGGTAGACTGACTAAAACCAGACCCGGAAGACTGCGAACGAGAATCAGAACCCCCTTGGAAAACCCCCCGAGAGGAACCACCCTGGCGGGAACCACCACGGAAGCCTTGATTTGCAAAACTACCTTTCCTAATAAGAACGAATTCATCGGCTAATACCGCTTCAGTTGCGGTACAGGTTTTACGCTCAGTTACGTAGGTGGCAACATCCTCTGAAACAGAATTTTTAAACTGTTCCAAGTTTATTAAATCACGCAGTTTCTCATAAGTATCGGCTCCAGTTGCATCACACCACCGTGTGAAATGGAGTAACATTTCACGGGTAAACTCTACATGGGTTTTACCCTCTCCACGCCTCCATTTTCTAAACTTTAAACGGTATGCCTCAGGCACCATCTCATAACTTTTCAAAATGGTTTCCTTAACCGCATCATATGACAATGTTTGTTCCTCACTAAGAGCAGAATACGCTTCTTGAGCTTTACCGACCAAGACAGACTGCAGCACAATTATTTGATCGTTTTCAGGCCATTTACAAGTTTTAGCAAGTCGCTCAAAACAAAAAGTGTCCGAATCTTTCTCTGAAAATTTAGGAAGGAGTCTTAAATTATGGGCAATGTCAGCGTGATTACCCGCTGTCGGATTCAAAGAATGTCTCCGAGAGCTTTGCTCTTGTAATCGGTCACACTCTAAGGTCAGATTAGCTTGTATGCGGACTTCTTCAAGCCTCAATTTCTCCAATTCAGTTTCTTTTTCTCCTCGTTTCATTTCCATTTCTCTCTTTTTTAATTCTAGTTCTTTCTTCTAGTCTCATTTTTAGTTCTAGTTTTCATTTCAAAATCATATTTCATTTTTTTCAAGGGAGTCTGTTCCTGAAATGACCGTTCCGGTTCTGACTCAGACCCAGACACGGACTCAGATCCAGATACTGGATCCAGTACAGGGTTTTATCCAAAACACTATACCCTGTTCCGAGGCTAGTTGACGTGCCAGATCACGCAACTCCTCTTTCTTTTGTGTAGATGTGGGAGTACCACCCCAAAAAACCACCAGGTATTTTGACTCTGCTTTACTAAAGGTCAAAAACACTATCTGAAGGTTCTTGAATAAAATTTAACCTTCTCACTCTCGACTTTAGCCATTTCCTGCGCCATTATGAAATTAACACTATTCACCGCTTTGAAAAAATGAACACTAAATGCAACACACGCCACTAGCAGAAAGGGGAGAGAAACACCATTCAAGGCAAACTAGCCTTAACCGAGCTGCCCAGCTAAATAAGCTTCACCTGTACGTGTGACTTTACGGGAGGATTTTAATCACTGAGCCCATCGATGCAACACATATGCCACAGCGGACGGTGAACCCGAGCACAATCTGCTTCTTCCGTGGCCACACGAAAATAACAAACTGTTACGTTCGTGTGTGAAATGCGGGCGTGCGTTTTTCTCCCCTCTTTCGTTCTGCTCTCTCTCTCGGTTGCTGTCATCTCCGCAGGAGTCCGTGTGCCGCCCTTCGTTATTCCCATTGGTCATCCCCGCTGTCAATCATCAGAATTCTCCCACTCATCCCCCCTATCCGCCAATCAGCTCCCTCCTGCAATCATGTCTCCTCCAATCACGCCTCAGCTCTCAATTTAAAAATCCCCATTTAGTTCCTGCAGGAGCCTTCCGTTTCCTCATTTGTGCTGTGTGTTTGGGCAAATGCTAGATTGTGTGTGTTATTTGAGAGAGTTGTGTGTTGGCTAAATTTTCGTCCTCCCTGGTTCACTTTCGAGACCAGTGTTAGGTAAGTTCCCGGGGGCCCCTGTACACGTGTTGACACGTAGGGTAAGGGCTCTGTCTAAGCACATTAGTTTAGTGGTGGTGTCGCCCCCTGTATTTATGACTGCTGGTCGCAGTTAGGTTAGTTAGACAGGTTTTGTTTTCTGTATTGTTATTTGGTTAGTTACATTGCAAATTAGTAGTTAGGGTATTGTGTTTGTTATTTTCGGCACCACTCCTTTTTTTTTTACTGGTCTCGGTTGTGTGTCTTGGCGTGTTTTATGTTTGGAAATGTGTGTAAATACTTGTAAATAGCCCTACCACCATCACAGTAAAATCCCTTTCACCGTAGTCCGCCTTGTGTGTCTCTCATTGTTCTCACAAGAAGGCTTATATATTTAGTTACATCTCCTGGTGCCAAACATCATTTTAAATATTGCACCCTTAACCCCTAGAAGGGTCGTAACACACACACACACACACTCACACTGATTCAAGTTGAGTTTCCACACTGCACCTCACACACACACACACACACACACACACACACATGCTCACATCCACAAACAAACGTACGCATGCATGCACACACATTCACCGATTCACGCACACAAACACACTCTCACCCAATCACACACACTGTGCCCAATATTAACCTCAGTACAGCTTAACCCCTGTACATAAGAGTATGGTCTTTTAGCAGGTTCAGGTTAAGCACTTGCTCTCTAAATATGATTTTATTTTTTTTACATTTTAATACGTTCATATTGAAAATGTTCAAGGTGTGTTTATGTACTTTCGATTATTATAACATTAATATAGAGTAAAATGTTTTTGAAGTAATAATTCTGTCTCCTCTATCTGCATCTTTTTTAGAAGAAGCCAGTGGCAAACTCCTCCACTTAAATGTGCATTTTACTAGTTTTTACAGTTGCTTTCATTCATTTTCAGAAGAGTTCCAATGTGCAAATTTCTGTGGGCAAATGCAGCTGATAGGGAGAATGCAGAATGATCACTGCAGTGTACTTATTTCATTTCATTACTGTAAACAATGATGAGTTGAGTTTCCTTATTTATTCTGTTAGGATTGATTTTTTTTTTTTTTTTGCTTTAATTTTCTGTATTTTCAGACAACAATATGCAATTATTAAACCTGAATTACAAAAATATCAAATGTTTTGCTGTTGTTATTTATTATTGTGTGATGTATTGAACTGTGATACAGTAGTACTTATTTCATATTGTGTATGGGATTATGTTTGGGCTCAATATGAGTAGATCAGCATGGGGCTAAAATCTGCAGTTGAAGCAATGACATTCATCTACAGTAGTGGAAATAAAATCCATTATAAGAAAAGTTGTGTAGTGTCTGATGAATGCTTGCTTCTGTTACTGTAGTGTAACCACAACTCAATACATTTTGAAAAGTCCCTGCTTGAGCTGGTATATTTGTTACCTCTCAAATAAATGGTTCTCCTGTAGGTTTGAACCTGGATCTGCTGCACATCAGTTGAATGGATTAGACCACTAAGCTAAAATCAGGGCAGAAGTGTGGTTTGCATGATATCCAGTCTCTTGAGATGTTCCTGAGACCCTACAGTTTTTCTCATTTTTTCAGATGCATTTCTAATATGTGCAGTCACACATTACAAATGCATTACAGTATGTTATGATTGCTTTGGCTCAATGTGGAAAACTCAATTTGCCAAACTGACAGGCAAAATTCTTACCCTAAGACCCTAAATTGCAGTACCTACCAACAAAGTGCACAACTCTAAATCACACTCAGTTTTCACAATACAGTCGTCTCGTATTAGTACAGTGTTCCAATGCTTATTGCTAGACATGCAGATTGTGAAATGAAGTCAACATGTTTGCAATCCTGTCTCGTCACTTCCAGCAACATTGCCCAGCTGAGTCGCATTGCAGCACGACTGGTAATCCCAACATAAAAGGCTGTTTTACAGCACTACATTCAGGAGTGTCTGACAACATGGAGCAGCCCAATGCAGTTGGTACTGATGGACGGGTCGTGGCTGAGGCTGAAGTTGTGGTCCAGCAGGTAGCAGAAATACTGCTGTATCGAATGAATTTAGAGCCACAGATATTGACCATGTCGTAAATCCAGGCATAACAATGGGAGAAGCTGGAAGGATTGTACAGCCAAACTTTAAAAGGTGGCCCCTAATATGAGTTTTTGGACTTTACATTGATTATTCACTTGTCATTTTATATTATTACAATATTACAGTGGTATATTACAGAATTACAGTACTGATATGAATATGATGCACATAAATTGCCTTGTTTTTGCACATAGAGTACATACTGTAAAGCATTTGTCTGTTTATACTGTCCCAGTAATGCTGTTGTGTCTTTATTTCAGAGATTGATGGTGATCGATGCTGTCAGAGCTCCTATGTCATAGATTTTATGTTTTGGACACACAGTCTTGATTCGTGTCCTTCTTTTGTCATGCACTGGGCGAGAGGCATGAATACAGCCTGGAAAGGCCGCAAATCTATCGCAGGGCATTACATTTACTTAGACTCTTTTATCCAAAGCGATGTACAAAAGTGCATATCATGGTCATCGGAACAACTACAAAACACAGGTTTGATAAGGTACAATACTCATTTCATACAGCTATTTATAGCCAAGTACACAGTTCAGTTCATGCAGTGAGCATTATTCTGACCCAGTTTATGCCAAGCCAAACCAGGGAGAAGAACAAGCTACAATATTAGGACAAAAATACAAATTACAAAAAGTGCTGGAATGGGGGTACATGTAACATGAGTGCCATGAAAATGGGGATTTAAAGTGAAATGATTTACAGAGTGGTGGTAGTTAGTCCAGGCATAGTCTGTAGAGATGCGTCTTCAGACCACGGCGGAAGATGGGTAGTGAGGGAGAGGTTCGAAGAGGGACAGGGAGTTCGTTCCACCACTGGGGAGCTAGGGTGGAGAAGCTCCGTGATCCCTTTACTCGAGTGGGAGGGGGTGCAGGGCGCCCTGCTGCTACAGAGCAGAGTGGTCGAGCAGGCGTATAAAATCGAATCGTGTCCTGTAAGTAGACAGAGGCTGTCCTGTTGGCTGCAGTGTAGGCGAGGGTCAGGACTTTGTACCTGATCCTGGCAGCGACCGGTAGACAGTGGAGTGACCTCAGCAGAGGAGTGACGTGGGAGAATTTGGGAAGGTTGAAGATGAGTCGGACAGCAGCATTCTGAATCATCTGTAGTGGATGTATGGCACAAGCTGGCTGGCTTGCAAGGAGGGAGTTACAGTAATCAAGGCGGGAGGTCACCATAGCCTGGACAAGCAGCTGGGCGGAGTGCGTAGTCAGGTATGGTCGAATCCTTCTGATTTTGTACAGGAGGAATGTGCAGGACCGTGATGTTGCCTTGATGTGCTCCTTGAGGTCTGGCTGGTCATCCAGGAACACCCCCAGGCTCTTTGCAGAGTGAGAGGCAGTCACTGTGGTGCCATCAACTGTGATTGAGAGCTCACGTAGTAGGGAGGTCTTGTATGGGAAGAACAGCAGCTCAGTTTTGTTGAGTGCAGCAGGGCTCAGTTTGTGGGAGTGGTTCAGGGCAGTCTGAGGACCACGCCTACTGGTTAAGTAGGCACACGCACCTGGAGTGCGTCAGTAATTAATCCAGGTATTTAAAGTGTGCTTTCTTCCCAGTAGGTGTCTCTGACTGAGGAAAACGCGAGCCGAGAGAGAGACTAGAAAGTGTCATAGTTTCGTTATTTTGTTTTTGTTATTTTAGTATGTTGTGTTTCTTTATTATTTTTACCCCGATCCCACGAGGGTGAAGGGCGAAGCTATTTTGTTGTTTTGTAATAGACTGGATTCTCTCTCTCTCTAAAAGTATGTAAATAAAGACCGGAATATTTCCGGATTCACGTATCTCCCTGTGTCAAACTCTCCTGTTCAGAAAGGGGTGTGTCGCAGTGTGTGACATTGAGGCTGAGCTTCAGGTGGTGGCTGGCCATCCAGGTTGAGATATCAGCCAGGCAGGAAGATATTTTATCATTAACCTGTGAGGTAGAGGGGGGGGGGAAGAGAAGAAGAGTTGCGTGTTGTCTGCATAACAGTGATAGGAGAAGCCATGTGAATTAATAACTGAACCAAGAGATTTGGTGTAAATGGAAAACAGCAGAGGAGCGAGTACATATCCCTGCGGTACTCCTGTAACAAGGGGATGAGAAGCAGAGGCAGACCCCATCCAGGTGACCTGGTAGGACCTATCTGCAAGTTGGGAAGCAAACCAAAACAGGGCAGTCCCAGAAATGCCCATGTCAGCCAAGGTGGAGAGGAGTAGTTTTGGGCTGACCGTGTCAAATGCTGCAGACAGTTCTAGTAGGATCAGGACAGAGGAGAGGCGTGAGGCTCTTGCAGTAGCGAGTGCCTGCATCACAGCAGTCTCTGTTGAGTGCCCGGATCAGAAGCCAGAATGGTGAGGGTCTAGCAGGTTGTTCTGATGGAGAGGTTAGTTGTTTAAGCACTGCTCGCTCAACGGTTTTGGACAAAAAAGGTAGAAGCGATATGGGTCGATAATTCATTACATCAGAGGGGTCTGAGGTGGCTTTCTTGAGGATTGGGGTAAAGCGAGCCATCTTAAAATTGGAGGGAACATGACCAGAGGCAAGGGAGGTATTAACAATATTGACAGTGGAAAACATGCTGTTTCATTGGCTATTTTCTTAAACTACTGGAAACCTGTTTGATAATAAGTGGGCCCACAAACCATTCACTTACACATTCATACCTATGGGAAATTTAGAGTCTTCAATTAGCCTACCTGCATGTTTTTGGACTGTGGGAGGAAACCCACGTGGACATGAGGAGAACATGCAAACTCCACACAGAAAGGCCCAGGCCGGATTCAAACCCAGGACCTTCTTGTTGTGAGATGACAGTGCTACCCACTGGACCACCGTGTCACCCCCGGAGAGGGTTTATGACACAAGAAAATGCCATCATAAGCGGTCATGGGTAAAATGTTTTTCCAGTCTACCTGTTGGTGGCTATGGAATGGTATTCATCACTAGCTTAAAGCCAAATCATTTCACCATGTCAGTTTGACATTGTTCAACATAATTTTACAGTTCCTAACATACAACACAGGGTTGCAGCACAGTAATTCTTTGAACATCACGTTTTGTATGATATTCTTTGAACTGGGTTTTGTTTGTTTGTTTATCTTATTTCAGTGTCCTACACCCTATTAGGGTGCCCAGCCCATGTGAGCTTACAAGACACTACTTGTTATATACATGTGATCAAATACATGGGAGTGGGGATTTATCAAAGAGCACAATTATGGTACGTGCCATTTATGAACAAACAGGTTACCAGTAGTTTAAGAAAATAGCCAATTAAACAGTATGTTTTCCACCATCAGTGTAATAAATGCCATTACAAAATGCTTGGCTGACGTGATTCATTTTAAAACCATTGTCAAATTATGCATGTCTTATAAAAAACATGAAGCACTTTGTGAAAATATAACAAACAGATATAACTTGAAAACTCACCAGAGGTCTAAGAAATTGTCATTGTTATCTTTTCAGTGAACATCTTTGGCACATGCCTGCATCTTCTCTAGACACGTTACTTTAAGAATCTGAACTTATTTAATTCTGTGGGAGTTACAGTGACTCACCAGGTCAAGGTCAAATCTAAAGTTCAGCTTTTCCATTAGCAGTGAGAAGTGTGGTGTTGCCCTGTCCTCTATTGCAGCATCTCCAGTTTAGAGTACAGTAAGCAAACGTAAAGGAAAGAGATTCAGTATCAGGCTATGGCTGCAGAGAGAGAGAGTCAAATTTCACTGCAATAATGATTGTTTTACTTTACCTACCCTTAAGACTTTTGGTGCAGGGACTTGTCCTTGTCCAGTCAATATATTGCCATTTATAAAAGAACATTTCACGTTCACAATCCTTCTCATCACTGTTTAGATCAAGTGTAAGAACTAGCTCTGGCCTGTCCTCAGCATTCTTTATAACATGTCTCTGATACATCCGGCTGCTGTTTTCAGAACAGGTTCTGTCTTCCTCTCTGAAAACATCAACAAATATTAACAATGAAAACACATTTCATCAAAGGGACTCATGCTGAAATCAGGGAGAAGATGAAACTCATGACACCACCTGTCATTGGTTTGGCTCTGAAAATGTGCAGAAGAATGCAGAGAATGGTGCTGCTGTGTGATGAGGCTCGGATGGAGACACCTTCAATGGCCGGCTCTTCTGATGGGCAGTGACTGGCTGAGGAGCCACTAGGCCCTGATGTTGAGGCCCTGTCCTGCCCTTCAGCGTGGCTCTCTGACCCTGCTGCTGCTCTTCCTTCCTGTCTTACACTGCCACTGTCATCAGACCTCACTCTGTCTCTCTCATACAACCCAATGTGCCTACTGACAGCACACTAAAGGCTCTGACATTTTCACAAGATGTGAACGTTTCATGTTCACTTGCGTTAAATTTGAACACCGTTCCAAGCTATTATTCTTCCTGTGTATGTCAGAGGTATGCAGACTCTCAAAGTTAAATATATTGTATTTTGCTAATTGAAAAGGGAAACCATGTGCATTTACATGTATTAATGATTATTTATTCCTTTTAAAATAGAATAGCCGTCAAAAACATTAGAGCAGTATCATATTTAAGAGGGCCACTTATTTTTCACATACTTCAACCTGTATTACTTGTAATTCTGCTGGTCTTGTATTTCTGACAGGCAGCATTTCTGAGTCCAGTAAAAGCGTTCTGTCAGTATTCCAGATGATATAGACACTCTCAAGACTCATCGTGGAAATTAAAATAATAAGAAGAATTTAAAAGAATGCTTGTGCATGGAAAACCTTAGAGAGAGAGGAAGGAAAAGGAGAAGGTGATGACACACATATAGATGGAAGGATATTTTTTTTTAGCGTAACCAACAATATTAATAAGAGTATTTGGAAGAGATAGATATGATAAATATGGCAAATGTGTATTACAAAGCCTACATCACCTTAATTTTAAGTACAGTTTTTAAAAGCACCTAACAGAACAGGTATTACGGTATAAACGTTTATCAACCTTCTAATCTATATTCTTCTGGAGCGGCCTTATGTACATAAAACTGCCCAATCATGACACTCGCTTGAGAGGTACTCAGGGGAATAGCCTTCATTTGGACTTCATCTGTGAAATTTAGAAGATGATCTGAAAACTCCTGCAGAGTGCAGTATTGGTCTGAAACAAAGACCAGAGACAATATCATGAGCAATCTTAATTTTGGATTTGGAGGAGGGTAATAAAATTGACAATGTATATTTTTTAATATTCCTGTTTCTATTTCATCACTCAGCTACATTCATGTATGGCGAGTGAAACAGTGTGTGTAAGGTTAAGGGAGAATTTAAAAAGGAATGATAAAAGCAGAAAATACCAGCAACGTAGATTTACAGTATTTGTGCACCCTCATTGGTGCTAAAGAAGGGCAAGTGCGTATATGGGGGGGAAATTTAAATTCTAATGTAGAATTACATAGACATTTTACATATTGCATGTTCATTTGAATTTTGCCTGCAACATGCTTCCATAGTGAGTGTGCACTATACACTAGCTTCTTCATTGGACTCAGAAAGAACAAAGAAAAAGAGGCACACTGAATCCTGCGCGAATAACAGAAGTTGCATGACTGACTGTTTCCAGAAATATTCCGGCGTGTGACCCGACAACCAAGCTTATGAACATCGTCTGAAGAATAGCTTGGTGGGAGGTTTATTTATCTACGAAAAATGGCCATGTCCACTTGCATTGGATAGGAAGGGGGAATGCTGGAACATCTCTGGGCTCATGATTTACATGCTGAAAGACAAGAAGCACAAAAGGGTGAAAAGAAAAGCAAGGACCTGCAAAGCACACAAATAATGTACTATTAGAGCGGGGAAAATCAGGGACAAAGAGGAAGAGAGAAAAGTCAAAATGGAGGACAGAGACGACGGGGTACCCCAAACGCAGTGATCTGTTATGAGTGTTATGACTCACCATAACTTTCTGACCCAGCCTATGCTTACTGTGTGAACTGGACTTAACGTGATCGTGGCTATGAATGACTGTTACATAATGACTATTGTACCTTATCAGAGTGCCACCGACCAGAACACATTGCGAGAAACTGCCCGAATAAACTAGAATCTGGACAATGGTCAACGCCATCACCCCAAGATGTCACGGTGACACAACCTGGGGGGCCAGAGCCATATCACACATAGGAAAAGGCGGAGGTTGAAGAAGATCACACAGCACACACACATACTCATGTGAGCATGGGAACCGCTTCTCACATAAACCAACTAGGTTGCATTGTATGGCATTACATTCTGACACAGGCAGAGATCCAGCATTCGAGAAGGCTTGGGATAGCCCTCTTGTAAAGAAGCCACTGAGGGAGTAAGTGGTTTGCATGTGTCACTGGTATCAGCTGAAATTATTGCTGTTGCAACTGAGGCACTTAGCTTGCATTAGCCTCATAGTCTTTTCCCCTCTGACTGTTCATGTACCGCATGCAGTGCACTCGATTCTTCTGCAGGCACAAACTGCACATCTCACCCCCGCATTCACCTTACATTACAGCAATGTTTTGACTGATGTGCCTCAAGCCACTTTGAAACGTTGTTCTAACCACTCTGCTCCCCACAGCTGACGATGGTGAACCTCATTCCTGTGAGGCTCTGATTGATGCTTACACTAAGCCCCATCTTCACCTTTCTGATGTGCCCTTGCCTAATTCTGACTTGATCCTTTTTTTCAGCTCATTGCGATCCCACCACGGGATCCCCCTTGTTCCCTATGCTGTATTTAGTTATTTCTCCACAACAGAGAGCGCTCATTTATCCTCTCACCTCTCCGCACATACTGCGGAACTCTTTGCTCCCTCCCGAGCTTGCCTTATGGCAGAAGGAAAATCCCTCACTGTATACACTGATTCTCGCGACGCTTTAGGTGTGTGTCATTAGTTTGGAGTGTCATGACTCTTAGGCAGCAGTGTAATTTTCTTACTTCCACAGGAAAACCCATCTCTCATACCGAGTTAGTCTGAAACCTGCTCTCAGCCCTTCTGAAACCCACTTTGATTACAAATGTCAGGCTCACACCTCCTCCACTGATTTTGTTTCCCTAGGTAATGCTCGTGCTGATCCTAACTTCTTAATTCTCCCCTGTGTTGGTAATGTCCTTGGCACCTGAAAATGATCTTAACCTTTTTCTCAGTACAGGATATACAGGTTTTCTGGTGCTCTGTAGACCCCTGTGAAATCTGGACGTGGGCCTGCCATTGCTCAAAGACTCCTTCTGGTTTATGGACTGATTCACAACAGCGCCCCGCTCTGCCCAGGTCAGCTTTTCCCTTTCTGGCGTAACTGTCACATTCCTCCGATCATGTGTCAAAAAAGGGGGATGGATTGACTACATAAACCGTTATTATTATGCTCCCAGATTTTCAACTTATGCACAAAATTTAGGCGAAAAATGCATTATATGTCTCACCAACAATGTTGGAAGAGGGACAGTAATTCCCCAATCTGCTCACCTGAGACCAGAAGGACCCTTTGAGCATTTAATGATGGATTTTATTGAATTAACCCCATGCCAGAGTTACAAATATTATCTTGTTGTTGTAGATATGTTCTCCAAATGGGTTGAAAGTTGTCCTTGTAAACAGGCTACTGTCATTGCTGAGAGACATTATTCCTAGATGGGGACTTCCATCTAAACTGCCTAGTGATAATGGGACTCACTTGTTAATATGGTAGTTCAGCATCTGTCTGCAGATCGATGTGTGGACTCATTGTGCTTACCACCCTGCGAGTGGAGGCGCTGTAGAAAGGGCCAACGGGACGCTAAAGAATAAGCTCACAGTGTTGATGGCAGAAAGCGGAATGTCATGAGTACAAGTGCTACCGTTGGCTCAGCTGCATATGAGGGGAAGAACACACTGCACAACCGGAATGTCCTCTCATGATTTTCACAGGGTGACCGATGTGGATGGTGAACGCACCGTTTCCCCAGAATAGATGAACTCTGCAAGGATGTGAAGAAGCTATGGGAGATTACTGTATGGCATTAAACAATGTGTTGAAAGGTATTTATGCAGAACCCAAGGCGGTGTTACCTGAACCCTGGACAGATGCCCAGCGCGGGTTGCAGCCTGGAGACTGGGTGGTGATAAAGGACCTCAGATGAAAACATTGGCACCAACCCCGCTGGACAGGACTGTGTCAGGTGCTGTTGACTACTCCGACGGCGCTGAAAGTCACCAGATGATTTGTGGGTACACGCCTCTCGCTGCCGAAAGGTCACCATCCCTGAGGATCAACCGAGATGAAGACCCCAACAAGGACCACAGGAGGGGTCCTGGGCTTAATAGCTCCAGCTCGGTTCCTGTTCCCCGCAGTCCCACAGCAGGACTTAAAAGGACAGCCGCTCCCCACCATCCTTGGAATACGCTCATCACTCACACCACGGCCATAACACTTATATGATGTTGGCTCTTGAAGCTGCTAGAGCCAGCAACACAAGCTCCTGATGGGTGTGCGTTCACATGCCCCACTCCTCTAAATTGGGGGTTCCAATGACTGCTTTTACCGTTCAATATATTATATGTAAAATATACTATACCGTTCGATATGTATGATATAATGGGATTGCATCGGTGGTTTAAAGGAGACAGTTGGTAAAATACCACTTGCGCAGCAGATTCGACCCCACCGATCTGTTCTTGTATTAATAATACCCTGGCATGCTGCTCCTCCGGACACTTGAACGAAACCCATTTTACAGGTTTTTTTCACGTCAATATAAACAGATCCACCAGCCACCATTTATAATGTTAAGTGGGAAAATAAATGGAACCAACTGCTTAAATCATACCAGGGAAA
Organism: Anguilla japonica; assembly: GCA_025169545.1. Classification (NCBI taxonomy): domain Eukaryota; kingdom Metazoa; phylum Chordata; class Actinopteri; order Anguilliformes; family Anguillidae; genus Anguilla; species Anguilla japonica. The sequence continues at coordinate 8,154,087 of CM045898.1, read as the reverse complement.
AACAATATAATGGGATATAATAAATGTATTGAAACTGCTATATGGGCCCAAACAAAAGCACAGGCAAACATATTATAATAGGCAATAGAAACTCTGTTCCTACATGAAACCATATACAGGACAATCTGCCAAATGGATCATGGTGGGTGTGTGGGGATAGAGCCTATCCTTGGTTTGTTATTTGGCATATGTTCTTCCCCATGTAACTGTGCATACAAATTTCTCATTCCAGGGAATTACTGAAACTGAGCAATTCTTGGCAATAGCAATTCCATTGTATGGTATGGGGAAATTAGTCAGGGAGATGATAAATATGGCAAGTACCATGAAAAAATTAGCAAATGATATAGCCGATGCTTTATCTAATATTTCCATTAAATTATTGTAATATGTAATAAGTTGCTGACTCTCACAAGCTGAAAGTAGAAGGGAGGGAGTCTGAGGGAGTCGAGAGAGGGTAGAACAGAACATGGACGGATGGTAGCAAAGGATGAGATTGCCACATGTTACATAGAGGAACTTGGCATTTAACCCCTTAGCGCACATGCCAAATCCGGCCAATCCTTGCCCATTTAGGGGGTACCCTATTTAAAGCTTTAAAACTCCATATGTGAACACCACAGAGACCTGAAACATGACATAAAGAAACAAGACATTTGTACCATTTACAATACTAACGCACATTAGTTTATATTCATAATTTTGGAAGAAATAAAGTGCCACAAAGGCAATTGTCTAGGCAAAAAATCTAAAAGTGAATTTACTCTTTTTTAGTTTGCAATAAAATACTGAGAGATTGCAAATCTACAGCAGGTTAAACTACACATGTCCTGGATCAAAAACTCCTTGACCACAAGTGCGTCAAATCTAAGAGTGGATATGTAGAACTGCTAAAGATCTATAAAGCAAAAACTAAGCAGTGTACCCAGCATCTCCAAATCTATCCAAAATGTCTACATTATGCATTGCTGTAAATCACAACATATTCACGTATTTCACAACAAATCAAATTTTTAACTCAAGAAACTCACTGTTTCATCATTTTAAAGTGGGAATTATAAGCTTTCCATCAGTACAGTGGTCTAAAATCTCTAGGGATCCAGAAATCCAAAAATCCAAAATCTCTCCAAAAATGAATAAAATGCTTTTTGTCCATTATACAGCATATAAATGAGCCCCTTATGAAGGATTAAGATGAAACATTGATATCAGATTAAAGTATAATGTGAAAACATTGTCACACAATGCGGTACAGTACCTAAATGTGTAATCATTAACTCTTGTATGTATTTCTGTACTTTACAGTAAGTAATGTTTTCTTGTATGGGGATGGGATGACATGAAAACAATATTCAACCGTCCACCACGTTCTGGCAATGTTACAACTGTGACGTCATAACTGGTGCACACAAAATCTACTAAGCTACCAACAAACGCTTACATTACAGTGTGAAATATCCTCATTATAAAATACCACTAACCTATTTAAAGACACTCCATTTAAAAAAATAACGTATATAGCCTAAATAGTATATAGCGATGATCAAATGTTATCTGTGTTCAGTAGATAGAGACAGAGACAGTAAATCAATTCTCTTTCCTCTCCTCTTCTGTCTTACTTCAGAAAACAATGTCAGCTAGTTCTATCAGCAAACTTGTGCCTTCACTATGCTCAAAAGTCCTCAATAATAATATTATTTTACAATAAATTACGAAAATCATTGATGACGTTTCGTCAGGTGCAGTGTCTTTTACGGCTGCCACAGAGTGAATGCATAAGTGAATGCGATTATGAGAAACGTTTCGGTTACGCTGAGCTATAAAACGCTATTCCAGAAGCAAAATTAGACATGTTATACATCGTTAGAAAGCTTATTCTGTCACCTATTGGATCGATTAATTGTCGATCAAGCCAGACTCTCCTAAAAAAGGTGACAACACCATAAACAACATGTATGGTATTACGCACAGCTATTTTGGAAGGTACCCAGGTGTCACAAATGCACATATATTTCACAAATGGATTATCCAAGACAATATGACCACTCAGTCTCAAAAGTATTCAATATTTAGTCCCAGACATTGACTGTAGAATGACATGGCACAATTTTTTTTTAAATGTCTCGTTTATTTTGTTATTCACTGAGCAGCATTTTCACTGCTGTGTTGGCATATCTTAGGGCTACTGTGGGGTTTATCTTGTTGCTATGATGGAATATGATATTTGAGTGTTGAAAGAATATTTTTATGAATGCCCCGATAGACAATATTGTCCATTATGTCATGGGTGGGGGGTGTAGTTGCAGATGAGACTGCAGGGAGGGGGTGCTTGTTAAATGAATGACCAGGGTGACAATGGTGATGCTGCAGAACTCCATATTTGGCATAGTTGCCATGTATTGTCTACTAATGAAACTAAAACAAAGCGTTTCTGTTTTTAACTCATACTTTGGTTGCAGTAGCACTGAATGTCTCAGTTCAGTAATCTCGGCATGCCAGCATGCCGACCACTAGGGGCTTTGCGCTGAGAGGTTAAGAATGTGATACTGGCAAACCATGGCAGGGTCAAATGCCTTTGAAGTGATAATACTGTTTTGTTTTATCTTTGAATAGAAGAAGCTCAACTTAACTGCATATTATTCATTTTTACAGTTGCTTTGACTCCTTTTTTACAAGAGTTCCAATGTAAAAAATCCTGAAGCCAAATCCAGCTGATAGGGAGAACGAAGTGATCACTATAAATAATGGGGCTGAGTTTCCTTGTGTTTATTTTATCTGAACCTGTTGCTGTAATTTTCAGAATTTACAATTATCTTATGTGATTAAACCTGAGTTCTAAAATGTCAGATGTTTGCCTGCTACGATTTACTATTGTGAAAAACAGAACTCCTGTTACAGTAGTACTTATTTCATATGCTGCATGGAATTGCTTATGGGCTCATATGAGTAGATCAGCATGGGGCTAAAATCTGCACAGTTGAAGCAACGACAGTAGTGTAAATGAAATCCAGTATTAGAAACAAGTTGTGCAGTGTGGGTGGCTGCTTCTGTTACTGTAGTGTAACCACAATTCAGTACATTTTGAAAAGTCACTGCTTGTCTGTTGAGCAGGTATGTTAATATTACCTCTCAAAGAAATGGTTTTACTGTAGGTTTGAACCTGGATCTGCTGCACATTAGTTGAATGGATTAGACCACCAAGCCAAAATCAAGGTAGAAGTATGGTTTGCATGCCACCCAGTCTCTGAGATGACCCTGAGCCCCTAGTTATGACAGGTTCAGATTAGGGATGGGTACAAGTAATGGATGAATCAATTACTCATCGGATACACGCTGATTTTTTTCACAACAACGGTGGTGCATGTACAGCAATACGTTGGAACTTGGCCCCATTGATTCATTTAAAGTTTAAAAAAAATATATATATATATATATTTATGCTTTTTGTTAGTAAGTCGTTGAGTAACGAATCTACTCCACTTACCAACGGTTAATGAAATTCTGCCTTTTGTTTGCAATGTGGGTGGCTCTTAAAAGAGCCTTTGGGTGAAATTTTCTTGTGCTAGTTTACTTGGAGCTGGTGTACTTTGTAACAGCCTTTGTTCCCTCAGACACTGCGTGTTTGGCCAGCTCTCCGGGCAGTAGAAGACGCACTGCAGTCTGGATCTCCCTTGAAGTGATGGTGGACCGCTTGTTGTAGTGAGCCAAACGGGAGGACTCACCGGCGATGCGCTCGAAAATGTCGTTGACAAATGAGTTCATGATGCCCATGGCTTTGGAAGAGATGCCGGTGTCAGGATGCACTTGCTTCAACACCTTGTACACGTAGATAGCGTAGCTCTCCTTCCTGCTCTTTCTGCGCTTCTTTCCGCCTTTGGCAGCAGTCTTGGTCACGGCTTTCTTAGAACCCTTCTTGGGCGCGGATTTTGCAACTTCAGGCATCTTGTATGTTGAAGTGGGGAGAACGCAATTATGTCTCGTAATTAAAGTGTCTGACCGGGGATGAATGCAAATTTACATTCCCCTTTTGCCGGTGACGTCAGACCGATTCTCATTGGAAGCTGTTGGTCCACGATTTTATGTTCAAAATCGATTGGTTCAATACGGCGGGTCGGCAAAAAAACAAAAAAAAAAAAACACAGCGTCTGTCCTTCTTCAGAACAAAAGACCCCCTCTCCACCATTTTCTTAACCAGTGTCTTAGCTTTTTTACTCTTGTTAAATAAATTCTCAATGTACTTTAATTGCAGTTACTAATGTTCTAAAGTCCATTGCACTCTCCCTTTGAGCAATAATTTGCTTTAAACAACGTTTACTTAAAAACGTGAACATTTGAGCAACTGCTTGTGCCATCCAAACTGAGGCGATACAAATAATCCCAAAGGGGGATTCTACAAACACCACAAAGGGTACCAAGTACCTTTCAGTATACAACATTTATCGCAACTTCGCCTAGAATTAGCCATTTTATTTCACACAATCTGCTCGATTTCGTATTGCCTTGCGTATTACTTCAATAGGCGTTACCAGTACGTCGACCAGTACAGGAGAGCGATTATTGCTGCAACTGGCATCGACGGTGCATTGGTGTAACTCGGCAAGTTCCCTAAATAAGCACACTGAACTGCAGTAAAGCGAAAGCATTGTAGCAGGTTACACCGACAAACACTGGCGACGCAACCCGCATTTTCTAAATAACGACGTAATAAGGGCGATTTCACCTTTAGCCAACTGGTACCACGTTCATCTCTGGGCGGGTGAGAGGTTCGGGTCTCTAATTGCACTCAAATGGCAAACTAGCAAATGTCTGTGGGAGTTTCATTTCTGAAGTCAAACCAGTACATTTAACAAATAAACAAAGAACATCTGCTGAATGCCGGTGATGTAATATAACCACAACTACTAGGGGACCGCCTAAATGTGTACACGGCTCATACAAGTACATTACAGCCGTGGGCGCGCTGTCTTTACAACACCCATAAATGCATTATCATGAACCAAATGGACGCTAAAAGAAACGAGAAAATTCTGCTTCGCATAGAAAGTGTGGGTAGCTCTAAAAAGAGCTTTTTGGGTTATTCAGCAAAGAAATGAAGAGGAAGGTTTATCCACCAAAGCCGTACAGAGTGCGACCCTGACGCTTCAGAGCATAAACTACATCCATAGCGGTGACGGTCTTTCTCTTGGCATGCTCGGTGTAGGTGACGGCATCGCGGATAACATTCTCCAGAAACACCTTCAGCACTCCGCGAGTCTCTTCGTAGATAAGGCCAGATATACGCTTGACTCCTCCACGGCGAGCCAAACGACGGATCGCTGGCTTAGTTATCCCTTGGATGTTATCACGGAGAACTTTGCGATGACGCTTGGCACCTCCCTTACCAAGCCCTTTTCCGCCTTTTCCTCGACCTGACATTCTCTTTTCAATAGGAAATAAGTACGCAATTTTTAGCTTTCAAAACAAGACAAATATATGTGCGCAAAGACGACCTGATTGAAGCCACGTATGAACGAAAAGGCGGCTCTTGCTAAAGCCCGCCTCCAGCTCCCCATCCCTCCGAGTATATGCGGCCCTGCTGCTGAAAGAACAAGTCGCATGAGAAAAAAAGAACATCTTCGAGGATAGTGGAACGACAACAGTGCCAAAACATCTTTTAAAATACGTTTCGTCGCGGTTATTTTTGACAAACTCTTGGTGCTGTATAGGTATGGGGCATGCCCCGCCAAGACGTACCTTGGCTGGATGGCATACCTGCCATCCCAATTTGTTAACAGGTATAAATAGGAAAATACTGCACGTCTTTTGACGAATATAATGAACGTGTCAACACGACAGATTTTGATGCGATACATTTTGACGTGATACAATATTCATTTTTGACGTGTTGGCAAAATGAATATGTGCTATGTCTTCTGTTACGTTTAATTGCGATTGCCATCCTTCATAGTACATTCGCGCAATCTCATTTTTTTACTGTCATGAACTAATGGCTGTTTTTTGACTCAGGAACGATCTTATATAAGTACGATAACATTACAGTTTTTCTCAATTGTTTAAACACGTTTTCTGAAACTATAGCTCAATTTCTCAAAACTCTACACACAAAGCACAGCAACAGTTAACCTTTTGCCAAAACTACACAAATCTCTTGCAAAATGCATTCATGCATTCAAAACCATGTTCTCTCTTCTCAAAACTGACTTTTTCCATCAAAATGATTCACACAGGCCTCATATGAATAGGTCTTATTGAGCACTGATTTCACACTGGTGCGATAAATTTAAAAACACAACCATCAAAATACTGTATATATGTTCTGGCCTCATGAGGTCATGCTACATATTCAAGTGTATAAAATTGTGTAAAAATTGCTTATCTTTTCTCCTTTTTTGAAGTTTAGTTTTCTTTTTGAGGGGTCCCAAATAGGCTGCAATTTTACAGTAAATATAAAGACTGTTGCCATGATACAATACAGTAAATAAATCATCATATAAATAGTGCATTTGCTTGGTAAACCTAATTCTAATTCAGTACAGTACAACAAAGTGTGTGTTATCACTTTGAGTGTTGTTGTTATTGTGTATGATACAATGCACATTTACTGTATTGTCCTGCCAATGAGGTCCAGTTGGGCTGCACTCACAACCCAGGTTCCATCATGAGTCATACTGAACATTGTTAGAAGTGTTTTTTTTCATTTTCCTTATCAGTGCAATTATGAGTTTTGCCAAAATAGATAACATTTGTGTCTTCTCAAAACTAGAACATGCTTAGACTGTGTCAGTCTGGACAATGGATGTAATGATCTGTTATCATATATGAAATCAATGAACAAATTCAAAAAGGTAACAAAGCAAATCTTTATTTGTTACTGTAAAATAAATCTTTGTTCAGCAGACTGCAAAAATAAAAATCGTAGTTTGTAGGCCTGCTGTAAAAAACAAAAAACAAATACGTGATCAACCAAAATTGACCGTATTTCATTTGAAATATTAGCACCTCTACCTCTACCTCTACCTCTACCTCTACCTCTACCTCTACCTCTACCTCTACCTCTACCTCTACCTCTACCTCTACCTCTACCTCTACCTCTACCTCTACCTCTACCTCTACCTCTACCTCTACCTCTACCTCTACCTCTACCTCTACCTCTACCTCTCTGTGTTCTGTGTTGCTCCATTGTTTTACAACACAATAGAGGTCACCTGAGGTCTCTTTTATGCTCTGGCAGATAATTGAAAAGTTTAGCCAATTGAGTTTGAGCAGGTGTGGCGTGAGTGAGACCAATTGGCACTTAGAGTTTGGCATTTGAAAGCCAGTGTTTTCCAGGTGAACAAACAGGGCTTGATTATGAAAATTGTGCTAAATGGTGAGATTTTTTGTGTAGAGTTGTGCAAAAATGTGATTTAGAATTGCTATTTGAGTGAAAACAAAGGAATTGTGCTTAGAGTTTTGCAGAAATAGTCTTTGTTGTTGACACATGAGCTTCAAGTTTTCACCATCGTGTGCATAGTTCCAGTTTTAGTGTGTAAACATTTGAGAAAAACTGTAATTCAAGGAGTAAAACAAGTAGGTTATCTATGAACTCATTGGCTACTTCTAAACGTCAGTATTCCTTCCAGCGTCAGATCCTTTAATCCAGCTGTTTGTAAATTCTCAATTCATATTTACTCAATAGCCTAACACATGTTCTACATACTACTGTTGACATTCCTCACAGACGCCACTATAATGTTTACCTATGATATGCAGGCTTTGTTTTATCGACCGTGCAATTAATAATGTGACCAGGTAGGGACCTTATTCACCATTAGCGTTCCCAGAGGGACCATAGATTTGGGTGGAACAGGTACAGGTATAGGTGTCATTTATAGACACGCCACAGACACACAGGTCTTTGTTCTCACCGTGCTGGTTCACACTGATGGCGCCTCTGTGGTTTTGTGCCTGTTTTCAGTCTTAACTAAGACAGTGTTCCCGCTGTCTACAACCGTGCAGCGGTTTTGTCACGGTTTTGGTCATTTTGTAATTATTGTTTAATTGCGTCCTCCCATGTAAGCATCATAGCACTTTTCCTTATGGTCATGCTCTGCTGCAGTCCAGTCACCCTTAGTATCTCTTACACAGCCCGCAGTCCTAACGTTTGTGTATGTTGCACATTACCAATGGTCCCTATTACAGCCCACAGGCCTAACGTTTGTGTATGTTGCACAATACCAATGGTCCCTATTACAGCCCACAGGCCTAACGTTTGTGTATGTTGCACAATACCAATGGTCCCTATTACAGCCCACAGGCCTAACGTTTGCGTATATTGCACATTACCAATGGTCCCTATTACAGCCCACAGGCCTAACGTTTGTGTATGTTGCACAATACCAATGGTCCCTATTACAGCCCACAGGCCTAACGTTTGTGTATGTTGCACAATACCAATGGTCCCTATTACAGCCCACAGGCCTAACGTTTGTGTATGTTGCACAATACCAATGGTCCCTATTACAGCCCACAGGCCTAACGTTTGTGTATGTTGCACAATACCAATGGTCCCTATTACAGCCCACAGGCCTAACGTTTGCGTATGTTGCACAATACCAATGGTCCCTATTACAGCCCACAGGCCTAACGTTTGTGTATGTTGCACAATACAATGGTCCCTATTACAGCCCACAGGCCTAACGTTTGTGTATGTTGCACAATACCAATGGTCCCTATTACAGCCCACAGGCCTAACGTTTGTGTATGTTGCACAATACCAATGGTCCCTATTACAGCACACAGGCCTGATGTTTGTAATTTCCACATTACAGATTGTGACTGAGCTGGCGGGCCTTCTGCAGCATAAGCCTGATATTATTGCACCGTTAGGGCCTTTCCCTCTTAGTAACCTGGGGATTGAAGAGGTGCCACAGGTGAATTGGCCTATTGTTTTGTTGGCTGTTAATTGTACCTGCTTGCTCCTACAAGCTTTTAATTAAGAAAGAAAGAAAGAAAAAATAGTTTTTCTAAATAAAACATTATAATTTTCTATTTTTGTCTGAGATGTTGTTTTCTCTGCTGCTGGCAAACTGTCAGTATTTTAGAAACATGTAATTACATTAAGCTTTTTAGAAAACCCTCCATTTTAACAATAATTTCACTGGTGTTGCTGTCTAGTCTGGTTTTCCTGGTATTATCAGTGACATGAACAACTTAGTTGCATTGTGAATGCTTGTGGTCATAGCTGTTTTGCTACTTATTTGTAACAAAATCATTTTATTGTAAAATGGCAACAAAGGGTGGCAAAAGGTTTTACTTGTGTCACTGGTGTTATTAAATGTCCCTCTATTGTTTCCAAAAAGTTGCCTTTGTAGGTGTTAATTCACATGACACGTTATTTTACGTTTTATATTTGAATTTAATGGACTAAAAATTCTTGCTTTAACAGAAGAGCAAGAATTGTAGTCTATTCGCCAGTCTACACATTTGGTCAAATGTTCGGCAGTTAAACCCCTGCAACAATTCCTAGAGCGAATGCTGTCTAAAACTAATCTGACTTAAACATGCATTGGCCAGCTTGCCACTTGCAGAAAAAAATAAAAATAAAAATCCAGTATTTTATCTAGCTACCATTGTGACTGGGTAATTTGAAGAAAGGGGGTCTACACAACGATGAGAGTGATTGTGTATTCTCTCTCATCGTTGTGTACACCCCCTTCCTTCAGATCTTTTAGATATGCTGCCATAGCATAACACCCTGGGGCATTTCCATGTTACACTTATACCTCTACATGTGCAACAGTTAACTCCTTCTGTATCGCCCCATATTTTTCAACACAAGCCCGAAAATGACATACCCAAAATAAAATGGTTGCTATTAATGATCCCTTTTGAGTACAGGAATAATCTGAAAAGGTACCCCTAGGAACTTTGTTTTCCAAGAATCGGAAAAAAAAAAAAGTAACAGAAGCGCAAATACAGTGGCAGTGGAAGTTTTATTTATTTATTTATTTACCTGAATTGCTTCATTTCTGGGTTCACATTGTTTTTGCCGAATTTTCCTGTTTTTCTGTAACATCTTTTTGATGGTGCCTATGTAAAAAAAAAAAAGTTATAAAATACAATTTATTCAGATCTACATTAATTCTCTTGGTTCGTTGACCTTGTGGTTGCCCTCATTTATGGCCTAAAATGACTTTCTAGATATTATTTTCACTCAAATGGGAAATGGATGACAGCCTTTGACTATATCCGTTGAGATTTTTCCTGGCATAATAGAATATTTATCGAAGCATTAAGTTCAGTAACTTAAATATTGCACTTCACCCCTGCTAGCTGCTGACAGCCAAGCAAATTAACTAGACAGCTAAAGACAGTGGTGCAACTTTAATTAGCTAACTTTGTATGAGCTTGAACATTTACCTTTGACTAAGATTTATTTCATGGTGTTGATATTTTTATTAGTTTGCTTTCTGATTCTGGACATCAGAACGATGAGAAAAGCATTTTGCTAAGCCATTAGATTGCTACACAAAGTTAAAGCACGCGACAGAACGATCACATCAAAAACAGCAATGCTGGAGACAGTATCTGAAGTTGCAGTACAACAGGTTCGCAAGTGTACGGGTCTGAATTGGCAGCAGTGCTTGTTAGTTTGTTTCACCAATGAACTCGATTTAAGTTAATTGATGTACCAGTGCACCAGTCAGGGTCGACTCATTTGTTGAAGTGGAACAGAAAATGTTGCGGAAGTTGATTCACCTGGCTGCTCACTGAAATGAGGGAGAGGGGAAGGGAAATCACCAGGACCTAGTTCTCACCAGTGATTTGCTTTTTCGAAATGTAACGTGCCTGAATGGAATACACCAAGACATTTAGAAAATAAAATGTTACAAAACTTACCTCATTGAAATATTCACAAATTTAGGAGTCTATGGGGTTCCATGAATGAACAGTAAGCATTAAATATCACAAGGCATCTGTAAACTTAGAAATCGCGCACACAAAACACGGAGAAATTTGCAGCTCTGACAAACACTGAAGTGGCTCTTAAAAGAGCCTTTGTTTGGATTATGGGCATGCAGACCATTTAAGCGCGCTCTCCACGGATGCGGCGAGCCAGCTGGATATCCTTCGGCATGATGGTCACTCTCTTGGCATGAATGGCACACAAATTGGTGTCCTCGAACAGACCAACCAGATAAGCCTCGCTAGCCTCCTGTAGAGCCATTACAGCAGAGCTTTGGAAGCGCAGATCGGTCTTGAAATCCTGAGCAATCTCTCTCACAAGGCGCTGGAAAGGCAACTTGCGGATCAACAGCTCAGTAGACTTCTGATAGCGGCGGATTTCTCGCAAAGCTACAGTGCCAGGCCTGTAACGGTGAGGCTTCTTCACTCCGCCAGTCGCAGGCGCGCTCTTCCGCGCTGCTTTAGTGGCGAGCTGCTTCCTGGGGGCTTTGCCACCGGTAGACTTACGCGCGGTCTGTTTGGTTCGAGCCATAGCGTCTTATTCAAATACTTCTTTACAAAACACACGAGTTTACGGTGCCACGATGCGTATATAAAGCATACCAGAGAGAAGCTGATTGGATAGTCTATTACGAATTCTCATTGGCCCTGATCCTGCCTTCGTTCCCAGATTTTATTGGATCACGTCTTCAGCTTCCTCTGCCGCCAAAAATTTAAACTTTTCTCTTACCGCTTTGAATTTTAGTCCACCACACCCCTCGTACTAACATCAGACGGATTTTTTATTTAATGAAAAAACTTTCACCTTTTAAAATTTGTCACGTCACATATAGTGGATTAATCATATACGTTTATTCTATACAAGGCTTTATATGTACAACAGAAAAACGATGTTCACTGAAAGCAAAGTTATGAATTAATTATCTAGCAAAGGGTTAAGTTTAGCATCCACACTTTCATAAATAAAGAGCCAGCTTAGCTCACTTGAGCAGCACCTCTCCTCGTTTTATATTGTAAAATAACTTGTAACCCACTCTGCATAATTGTGGATAATAAAGTTATTTCAGACAATGTGTGGGACACAAAATGTCATTTACTGAAATGACATCTTGCGAAAATCTAGGACAGCAATTGTGCTTGGAACTGCAACGAACATATTGATTAGACAAGCATGCTCAAACTACGGCACTGCATGGCACTAAGCGAACTGTCGTGAAGTTTTATGGACTCAAATGGCAGCGTTGCTGTACTAAAGTCTTTTTTTTTTTTTTTTAAACCCAAATATGTATAACTTTTAGTTTTACCGCCTTGAATTATTTTGTCCAGTGTCGCTTACAGTAAGCAAGTCATCACCACCATTCACAATTTGAGGCGTGACACACTAGGATGGGTTAACATTGTGTGATTCTAACGGGTTATGTGCAATAAAATTTAATAAAGCACTTCCGACCGACCAACCATAGTTAAGTTTCTTTGGTTCAAAATGGTAGTTTTGCACCTTATACAGGTGTGGGGTGGCTCTTAAAAGAGCCTTTGGGTGAATGATTGAGTAATGCCGTATTTACTTGGCTTTCACTGCTTTCTCGGTCTTTTTCGGGAGTAACACAGCTTGGATGTTGGGAAGCACTCCACCCTGAGCGATAGTGACACCTCCGAGAAGCTTGTTCAACTCTTCGTCGTTACGCACCGCCAACTGCAGATGTCTGGGAATGATGCGGGTTTTCTTATTGTCTCTGGCAGCGTTGCCAGCCAATTCCAGGATCTCAGCAGTCAGATACTCGAGCACTGCAGCAAGATAAACTGGCGCACCGGCACCAACACGCTCTGCATAGTTTCCTTTACGAAGTAATCGGTGAACTCGACCTACCGGAAACTGGAGTCCAGCTCTGGATGAACGGGTTTTAGCTTTCGCTCTCGCTTTTCCACCGGTTTTTCCCCTACCGCTCATTTTTCCACTCTTAAGAAAACTGAAGAATAACTAGAATTGCAAATGCGGGTCTTTCTTATAGCAACAATCTATTAATTCATTGGCTGCAGCGTTGATAGGATTTTGTCCAATCAGATAGGAGGACATTTTTTTACATGGCGTCCACTGTGCAGAACAACTGAGTTGAATCAGTCTCAGCGGCGCAGAGCTTAAAAACGGAGAATAGGAACTTGCATCCGTTACGGTGATCACTACGTGAGATGTTAATTGTAATGGGAGTTCAAATACTGTGAATCTACCTTCTGTCCGTGATTATGGGGATTTAATTTATTGATATGCTGCTTGTACCACTCTGCGACCCCTAGATGTCGTTTATCATTCTTTGCTTAGATTTATTACTGGGGATAGTTACTGTACTTATCATTGTGTCCTGTTTTTTATTTATTTATTTGTTATTGTTGTTGTTATTAGTATTATTATTATTATTATTATTATTATTATTATTATTATTATTATTATTATTATTATTATTATACTTTATTTTCAAAAGTTGGGTGGGTCTTTTTCTTTGTAACGAGAGATCACTATTTGTGTCTGTTTATTTATAAAGCCCTCCTTCACAAATTACTATTTCACCTCACTTCATGAGTCATGAAACATTTGCCATGGCAAAGTCCTCTTCCATCACATCCACTTCATAAAATTGTACATTGCACCAGAGGCACAAGTGGCCTAGTTTCTAGACTTTATCTGTTTATCTCTCAGCATGCTCACAGGCCCCCCTAATAGCCTCCAGAAACCCAGATAATCAACAAATACACTACAATTTTACTCATAGAGTGTACCTCACTCCCAGAAAGCTTTGTATAATGAAAGTGACCACTGATTCAACTTGCACTTTATGTCCTATTAAGGCGACAGGGACTTACTTACACATGCTTTTTTGGGAGTGCCCTATGGTGGCTGGATTCTGGCGAACGATTGCAGCCAAGCTCTCCATGCTTTTTGAGAATACAGTACCCTATTTGCCTTTTATATTTTTGTTAAATGATTTATCCAGCTTGAACCTGACACTGCCCCAAAAATGAGCCTTTCTAGCTGGGCTGACAGCAGCAAAAAAACTGGTGGCTACCCATACTCTTTCTTTTCGAGCTTGGATCTTAAATTATCTTGATATAGCATATCTGGAGCTGTTGACAGCCCGTATGCATGGGGCCAAAGAATCAGTGGCTGAACTGTGGAGTTCCATTTCTGAGAAACTCAAAACAATACTGTAGTACCCTCATGTCGGGATGGGTGGCCTGGATTTTGGGTGGGTGGGTGGGTGGGGGACGATGGGAGGGAGGGGAACCATTACATTACATTTTACATTACATTTATTTCGCAGACGCTTTTATCCAAAGCGACGTACAAAAAAGTGCATATCATGGTCGTAGGCAACTGCTGAACACAAGTTCAGAAAGGTATAATACTTATTTTGTACAGCTATTTCTAGCCAAGAACACAGTTCACACAGTGAACACTATTCTAACCTAACCTCTGCAAAGCCAACTAGGCAGAAGAATAAGCTACAGTATTAGGACAAATACAAATTACCAAAAGGTGCTGGGATGGGGCAACATGTAACAAGTGACATAAAAAAAAGGGGGTTTTTTTTTTTTTTTTTTTTTTTTTAAAGAGTGAAATATGCAGCATGGTGGTGGTTAATCTAGGTATAGTCTGAAGAGATGAGTCTTCAGGCCACGGCGGAAGATGGGTAGTGAGGGGGAGGTTCGGAGAGGGACGGGAAGATCGTTCCACCACTGGGGAGCTAGGGTGGAGAAGCTCTGTGATCCCTTTGGGCGGGTGGGAGGGGTTACTAGGCGCCCTGCTGCCGCAGAGCGGAGTGGTTGAGCAGGCACATAGAAGCGAATCATGTCCTGCAAGTAGATGGGGGCTGTCCTGTTGGCAGCAGTGTAGGCAAGGGTCAGGGTTTTGAACCGGATCCTGGCGGCGACAGGTAGCCAGTGGAGTGATCGCAGCAGAGGAGTGACGTGGGAGAATTTGGGAAGGTTGTAGATGAGTCGGGCAGCGGCATTCTGAATCATCTGAAGTGGCTGTATGGCACAAGCTGGCAGGCTTGCAAGGAGAGAGTTGCAGTAATCAAGGCGAGAGGTCACCGTAGCCTGGACGAGCAGCTGGGTGGAGTGCGTCGTCAGGTATGGTCGAATCCTTCTGATGTTGTACAGAAGGAATCTGCAGGACCGTGATGTTGCCTTGATGTGCTCCTTGAGGTCCAGTTGGTCATCCAGGACCACCCCCAAGCTCTTGGCAGAGTGAGAGGCAGTCACTGTGGTGCCATCAACCGTGTCATCTGCATAACAATGATAGGAGAAGCCATGTGAATTAATTACTGAACCAAGAGATCTGGTGTATAAGGAGAACAGCAGAGGACCCAGTACAGATCCCTGCGGCACTCCCGTAACAAGTGGATGAGAAGGTGTGACCGTAACAGGTGACCTGGTAGGTCCTATCTGCAAGATAGGAAGCGAACCAAGACAGGGCAGTCCCGGCGATTCCCATCCCAGCCAAGGTGGAGAGGAGTATTTTATGGTTGACCGTGTCGAAAGCTGCAGACAGGTCAAGAAGGATCAGGACAGAGGAGAGGCGTGAGGCTCTTGCAGTGGCAAGTGCCTCCGTCACAGCTAGGAGCGCAGTCTCTGTTGAGTGCCCGGATCGGAGGGTCTAGCAGGTTGTTCTGATGGAGAAAAGAGGTTAGTTGTTTAAGAACTGCTCGTTCAAGGGTTTTGGACAGAAAGGGTAGAAGCGATACAGGTCGATAATTTGTTACATCGGAGGGGTCTGAGTTGGGTTTTTTTAGAAGTGGGGTAACACGAGCCATCTTGAAATCAGAGGGAACGTGACCAGAGGAGAGAGAGGAATTAACAATAGAGGACAGATAGGGAAGGAACTCGCTGGAAATGGATTGGAGAACTTTAGATGGGATGGGGTCAAGTGGGCAGGTGGTTGCACGGTGAGAGGTGATGAGTTGTAATACATCGGAGTCCTCCCGGGGGGTTGGGGGGCTCACTGGATGGGCGAAGGAGTTCCGGATTGTAGCCACCTTTCCTTCAAAGGCGGCTAGAAAGTCATCTGCGGAGAGGGAAGAAGGAGGTGGGGGTGGAGGAGAAGTAAGGAGGGAAGAGAAGGTGGAGAATAGTTTGCGTGGATTAGAGACACATGCACTGATCTTGGATTGGAAAAATGAGGCTTTCGCTGAGGTGAGGGCAGATGTGAAAGCCGCCAGCAGGGTATGATATGCGGTCAGGTCATCAGAGGATCGGGATTTTCTCCACTTCCTCTCTGCAGCCCGCAGTGATGTTCTGCTGGAGCGTAGTGACTCAGTCAGCCATGGGCAGGGGGGTGAGGAGCGTGCTGCTCCTGGCTGCTCCTGGCTGCTCCTGGCTGCTCCTGGAACCCTGGCAGGGAGGGTTTTGTTTTGTTATTATTATTGTTTTGCTTTTGCTTATTATTATTGTTGTGCCTTTCTTTTCTTTACTTTCTTTTCTTTTCCCTTTTTATGATATGAGCTTTTTGATGATGTATTGCTGATGCTGATGATTATATCAAAATCAATAAAAAAAAAATTTGATTGCAAAAAAGGAACAGAAACTTTTTGTTCTTGGTCATTTTAAGTCTATGATCTCAACCTTAGTTACAATAAGGTGTAATTGTTTTTAATATTTTGTTTTAATAATTGTCCTTGTCAACTTTTATCATTTATGGCATTTATTTTATATGTATTTATTATTATTGTTATTAATGTTATCTTATTATCTTTTTTATATGTGTTTTTTTTTTTGTAATTCAAATTCTATAATATTCTATCACAGGGTACACACACCATTCACTCACACATTCAAATATAGGAGCAATTTAGACTCATCAATTAACGTAGCCTGTATATCTTTGGACTGTGGGAGAAAT
Source organism: Anguilla japonica (assembly GCA_025169545.1). Lineage (NCBI taxonomy): Eukaryota > Metazoa > Chordata > Actinopteri > Anguilliformes > Anguillidae > Anguilla > Anguilla japonica. Next base: position 8,137,247 of record CM045898.1, on the reverse strand, counting down.
ATGATATTACATGATATTATATTGCTGAGCTTTCTTGGCCGAGATGGGGGAACAAGGACAGAATACAGTTCTTATTTGGGCCAATCTGATTCTCTATGTACGCGTTATACCAATATCACATTGTTCGTTTTTCCAGCTTATTTATTTATTGATCTTTGGTTAAAAGCACTTATAATAAAGCAAATACATATAAGAATAAATAATTATAAAATTATATAAATTGTGGTTAAAAAAAATATAAAACAAAAATCACATTAAAAGTTTTTAATACTGTTTGTAATATGAAATCAAATTAGATAAATGTTTAATGTCAGAAAAATAACATTTAGGAGATTAAAAACAAATGCCAAAATATGCAGCTTTAAAATGCGTGTGATGTGGATGGCACAGATGGGCCCCCAGATTACATTTTTTTTAGATGGACTGTTAAGTTTTCACAGGCTCTGATATCTGGAACATGGTGGATAGTGGGGTTTCTGTCATCCATTGTGCTTCTAACAATTTTTACCAAGGAAAGATTGCTTGGCAGTATTACAATATTTCTGTCCGGTGATTGTTCGTCTTTCCAATAGTGTTATGAGTCCCACGTCTTCCAACCGAACTATGGTTCATACGCCCAAGCTATGACGACCTGATTGAAACCTGTCATGAGAGAAAAAGGCGCACAAGCTAAACCCGCACACTGAGTATCGCCGTTTTTTAATGATTGGCACAATTCAATTCAACTTCATTGTCATTGTTCATTGCGCAGGTACAAGTACAACGAAAAGTGTGTTTGTGATCTCGCAAGTACAGTGCAAATAAGAACGTAAAGAGGTAGTAGTGCCAAAAACAACATATTAACAGTAAACAACATAGGTGTAACTCCCTGAATAGTGCAAAAGAGCAGGTGGTGCAGTAGGCAAAATAAAGTGAAACACAATGGAACAAACGTACTCCAGTAGTCAGCAAGCATCAAAACCCGAGTATAGTCTAGGACTCGTCGAACGTCTTGCTACAAGTATGTGTTAAGTGATTTTATTTTAAAGTATTAAGTTGTTATAGCCTGCCATGTTTCGGGCTCATTTAAACCAGCGATATGATATTTACGACTGTGGGCATTTAACAGAGAAATAATTAACTAAACTACTGAACAGAGTCGACGTTGGCCCAATAGCATAAGAAGTTTCAACTTAAAGTTCAGTAATTTCAAAAGTTTCCCTCGTTTGGAATGGAGTTTGTGGAAACACACTGAAGTGCTCTGCCCGAAACAACTCCGAATCATCGAGAATGATAGAAAATTCGGCTCAGTATCAAGTAACTTTAGCCCGCATGTTATTCATTAATCTATAATAAATATAATTTATTACGGACCATTGAGTTAAACTAGTAGTAGACCGGCTTGTTTTCTTATATCCACACACTCAGCGGTCCCATTAGGTGACAGGAGTGGCACCCGGTGTGGTCTTCTGCTGCTGTAGCCCATCTGCTCCAAGGTTTGACATGGTATGCGTTCAGAGATGCTCTTCTGCATATCTCGGTTGTAACGAGTGGTTATTTGAGTTACTGTTGCCTTTCTATCAGCTCAAACCAGTCTGGCCGTTCTCCTCTGACCTCCGCCATCAACAAGGCATTTTCGCCCAATTTTTGCCGCTCATTGGATATTTTCTCTTTTTCGGAACATTCTCTGTAAACCCTAGAGATGGTTGTGCGTGAAAATCCCAGTAGATCAGCAGTTTCTGAAATAGTCAGCCAATAACCACGCCACGTTCAAAGTCACTTAAATCACCTTTCTTCCCCATTCTGATGCTTGGTTTGAACTTCAGCAGATCGATCGTCTTGACGTCTTGACCATGCCTACATGCCAAAATGCACTGAGTTGCTGCCACGTGATTGGCTGATCAGATATTTGCGTTGACGGGTGCAGTTTGCAGTTGAGCAGATGTACCTATTGAAGTAGCCAGTGAGTGTTAATTCAAGGTCAAATTTTACAATCCTGTGATTTAGCCGCACTCACACCAATGTACATATTACAAATACAAATAACAATATTGCGCTAAAATGGAATGTATTTGCTCTTCGGAGAAGCTCTGGGTGGCTCTTAAAAGAGCCTTTGATGCTAGTGAACAGTACAGTGTACGCGCTCACTTCTTCTTAGGAGCTGCTTTCTTCGCTTTGACGCTCTTGGGCTTGGCAACTTTTGGCTTGGTCGCTTTCGCTTTCTTAGGACTCTTGGTCGCCTTCTTCGCAGCCGGCTTCTTGGTTTTCTTCGGACTCTTGGCCGGCTTTGGCTTCTTAGCCGCTGCTGTCGGCTTCTTGGCCTTCTTTGGGCTCTTCTTAGCCTTCACGGTAGCGGGCTTCTTCTTGGGCGACTTTTTGGCCACAGGCTTCTTCGCTACTGCCTTTTTGGCCGCCGCTGGCTTCTTAGCTTTAGGAGCTGCTTTCTTGGCGGGCTTCTTCACAGCAGGCTGATTTTTATTCAGCTTAAACGAACCAGAGGCACCGGTTCCTTTAGTCTGAAGCAAGGTACCCTTGGTCACCAAGCTCCTGACTGCAATCTTTACACGAGAATTGTTCTTCTCTACGTCGTAACCACCGGCGACCAGAGCCTTTTTCAGGGCAGCCAGTGAAACTCCGTGTCTCTCCTTAGAAGCAGAAACTGCCTTCACGATCAAGTCCCCAACGCTGGGCCCCGCTTTCCTAGGCTTGCTTGCTGCTTTCTTCTTGGGAACCTTAGCCGGGGCGGCTGCGGCTGGAGCTGGAGCAACTTCTGCCATTTCTTTGTCGAAGATTTCTTCCTCTCACACGAACAGTCAAAGAAAATGTTTCGTTTCAGCAGCTCGTAAGTCAGGGGGCTGGACTTAAATGTCACATGAGGACCGTATAGACTCAGCCATCCCGGCACCGCGTCTCTCGGCTCCTGAAAATTCGCTTCATTGTGTTTTCTTTTCGCCAATATTGACAAAATAACACAGCGCGCAGTCGTTTTATGAACAAAAATCGTATGGAATTTTCAAAATCAGTCCTTGCACCCACAAATTAACTTATGTGTCCTCAAGAATATTGCCGTATTTTCGCCAGTTTCTACAAAACATACCCATTTGTCACGGACACGTACCCGTTAAAAGTGCTTCTCCCACGTTATTTGCCTTTTAAAACTATCAAACATGTCACACACTTTAAAATTGTTGGCTGATTATTTACAGGAACCCCGCGTGAACACAGGAAAGATTTAAAGATTCATGAAATACCCAAGTTAGACTTTTAAGCAGGAGTTCTATTTTTGGTAGTAAAGCACAGCGCACATCTTTGCTGAAATTTCATCACCGTGACATTTCGACGTTGAACGTTGAACGAAAAATTGTTGTTCAAAAAACATTCTTTAACCTGTTATCAAGATCAAAGTATTTTCTCAATCATCATTTATATACTGTTGAGTGAATAGTTCCACTATTTCAGGTACAATCTCTGGCCTTGTTTCGGCCATGCCCATGCAGTAGGCTAACTAAATATTCCATTTACAAATATCCCCCTTGGATGCTTAGCTTTTTGGCCATTATGTGTGGAACCTGCCCTTGCATCCATAACATTATTTGAAGAAATTGAATGTCTTTGGCAAACAACGTGTATATATATATATATATATATATATAATGGTAAAAATGGAAGCAATAAAATGTAAAATGACAATAGCACAATACAAGACATAAAACATAACTAAAAATCAGTCCTTGCAGAAATCATAAACTTAAATCAAAAGCTCAAGTTTGAGCATGCATCAGAACTGTTGGATGTCTTTCCAGCCAATTATTTCAAGTTAGTGAAAGCATTTATCCAAGTTCTATCATTTTGTGCTGTAAGACATTAAAACACAATTCAGGTTTTATTTGCCTTGGCTGGAATTCAATCGACATTTGTTTTTAACTTTGACTGGTTACTAAAAGCAAGAACTTTTTTAACTTTTTAAAAACTGGTTTCCTCAGCAAAAATATATTCATATTTCACATGTACAGTGGTATGCAAATGTTTTGGCACCCCTGGTCAAATTGCTTGTTTTGTTGAATCTCTAAGTGAATACACGTTACTACAACCTCTGAGGTTACAAACATGAACATTGCATATTTTAGCTAATTTGAAATCAAAATTAGTACTTATTGGCAGTTAAAACGAATAACAAGGGGTTTTCAAATTTGAAAAGTCCTGCAATTGTGGAATTAACTCCCCACGGAAGTCAGGACAGCAGAATCCTTGGCCATGCTTTGCACAAACTGCAGCTACAACGCTTAACGCTCTGCTTATTCTCACCCAATAGCAGTCTGTCCTTATGCATTTATTTTGAGATTGTAACGGTTGACATGCTTTTCATATTATAGATTTGCTTTAATTCACTCACATGCAGCGTGTTCCTAAGGTTGCACTTAGTCGCTGATCTGTGAATGTTACGCAGCAGCCGGTTTCTCACAAACTCCGTCGGATGCATCTAAAACCAATCTGGGTTTGGGCAATAGTCAATTATCAAAAAAAACTATGCTCACGTCCAGATCTCAACTGAGGAAAGTCATCACATTGCATCATGGATGTAACTTTGCGTTTTTCAAGAAATTTATTAATCAATTGTCATTTTACAAGCATTGTAATAAACAATTTAGACCAGTTACAAATCCATCACATGAAAATTACAGTCCATTTTAATTCTGGACGTGTTCTTTTTAGATCAAGTGTCTTTTTTCTTCTTAGTGTAGTTATTCATTTAAAAACCACATCACTATTATTAAAAGCTATCCCCGCTCCATGCTAAACTTTGTTGAAATTGTTTGCCTCCCACGAGAGTGTGGGTGGCTCTTAAAAGTGCCTTTGAGTCCAGTACTGAGGTACTAGTTTACTTAGAGCTGGTGTACTTCGTGACAGCCTTTGTGCCCTCGGACACTGCGTGTTTGGCCAGCTCTCCTGGCAGCAGCAGGCGCACGGCGGTCTGGATCTCCTTTGAAGTGATGGTAGAACGCTTGTTGTAGTGAGCCAAACGGGAAGACTCACCAGCAATACGCTCAAAAATATCGTTGACAAACGAGTTCATGAAGCCTATGGCCTTTGATGAAATGCTAGTATCAGGATGTACTTGCTTCAAGACCTTGAAGTAGATAGCATAGCTCTCCTTCCTGGACTTTCTACGCTTCTTTCCTCTTTTCCCAGCGGCCTTAGCGACGGCTTTCTTGGAACCCCTTCTTGGGCTCAGATTTTGGTTTTGAAGAAACTTTATTGATCATATAATATTTCACAATACATCAAAAAAGGACCTACATACAAAAATAAATGACATAACATACATACCATTACAAATCACACAAAGCTACATATTGATTTGAGCCCATTCCAAATCAGTGCGTTTTCTTTTAAGGTCCAGAGTTCTTTTCCTTCTCAAGGCAGTTACAATTTTTGTAAAAACAGTATCACTTTTTACAAAAACACTTTCCATTGTCATTTTACATGTGGTTTTCCACAATTTAATTACAGTGGTCCAAATACACAAGGAGTATAGTTTGTTTTTATTATTAAAATGTTTGTCAAATCCTGCAGTAAAAATTGTTTTCTGTCACATATTAAGTCTAACCCAATTTTTTAAGCTTGTCCCACACTTCTTTTAACCTATAGCAATCAATTAAAAAGTGTCCTGTAGTTTCTCTCACAGAACACTCTGGCATTGGGCAGGTCAATGTCTTCATAAAACAACTCCACTGTACCACTCCTCTTACGAGGATTCTGCTATTGACTGTCAACCACATTTTATCATCTCCCCTGATATATTTTTATCATTTAAAGGTTTTATTAAATATCTAACGAGAGAAAGAAGCGTATTTGTTTAAACAGCAGCGCATGTTTGAATGGTTGATGTGCCAACTTACTTTAGGGTGGCTGCTTTACCAAGTTGGGGAACGTCATTCTTGAGGACTTGAAGATCATCAGTGCAGTTGGCATTGGGATCGCTGGTGTGCAGGTGTGTTTTCACAATGCCCTAATTCTGTTTTCTATGTTGATCTACAGGCAGTGAACAAAAAAATGTAAGCTCCAATGCAAAGTCATCAGCCCTTTAAGGTGCAAAATCACAAATATGTGATTAGAATGTTCTTAATGGAACATTCTAGTGCTGATGTAACAATCACTACTAATAGAACACAATGGAGTTCTAGAACACTGATTAAAAATTTTGGGGGGAAAAAAGCATTCTAAAAAACCTTCTCTTCGAAAGGTTAAGAGGATGTGGGGCCCCCTGTGTGTCCACTCTCACCCGAATGCACTGTGGTGTAGAGTCCATTGGCATCTGGAGGAATAGGACACCACTCCTCCACAGGAAAGTCAATCTCCCACATTAGCGGATGGAAGTGGAAGAGGCGCTATCTCAGGTGGTGGTCTGGAATATTCCATAAATGCTCGATTTGGATTTTCTTTCAGGAATACTTACTGGTCAGCAAGATTTTGTTTAAATCTCAGTTTCAAATTACTGTCTTCCAGTACTGTATAGACAACATTAGCCGCGTTTCCACCGCAGGAACTTTACCCCGGAACTGGGAACCTTTTGAGGAACTCAGTGCGTTTCGACCGCAGGAACTAGGGTCTAAATTAAGTTCCGGGGGCTTTATTTTACCCCCAAAACAGTTCCTGCTCGGGGGGTAGTACTTTCCAAAAGTACCGGAACCTTTGGGGTAGGGCGCAAGCGCTGAAAATTTCTGATTAGTCAACTACTTGCAGTGTTTTATTTCAACCCAATGTTTAAAAATCTGCAGCCGCAAACCGATTTATTTTCATCAAACTTGTATGTTATGCGGCGCAGTAGCCTACTTTTGGTTATAGCCTGCCAACGTCTTGGAATTATAAGGTGTGCTCTTCTGTTCTTTTCTTGCTTTAGTATTCGTTTTATAAAATGCTAAGCATTCGTGCTGGGACAGCATATTACGTACCAAAACATTCCAACGGTTTCATTCGGTTGCTGAATATTTTCTTCCGGATTTTCTTTGTTAGCCCGTTGTAATTGACTCAAATTGTTTGATACAGTTATGTGAGGTATGCGGTAGTTCTGCATAATTTACATTGGTGATACAGTAAAAGCAAACTGGAAATCACCTTCCGCACTTTTTGTCAGGGTAAAATAACAGGTTAATTCTAGTAATCGTCCCTTTAGCTTTTTCAGACTGCCGTAATTTTACTATGCCATTCTACAATTCCACAAAAAGACCAGGAAGACTATGGACTAATTTATGGTGCATGGTTCGCATCTGGAGGGCACACTTCGCTGCTCGGCTAGCAGTAACTTTTAAGGAAAGCAAACGGTGGCTGTACCACTGCTAATTTAAATTTTCATGCAAGTCCGAGTTTTCGTTCTATTCTTGTCATTTTGCGATTAGCCTATATGGAATTGACGATGAGAAAGTAATCAATTCAACAGCAAATTGTTTACAACATGTGCATGTTTTCTGCTGTTGTTGCCAGTTATTTGTGGAATATGAATGCATTCTCGGATGTCAAGACATGAAAGTGAATGTTCGCATAAAAACATAATGAATGTGTTTGAGAGGATACAAAACAGTTCTGACTATTGGCCTTTTATATCCTATTTGTTGCATAACAATGGCCCAAGTTCAACTACCAACGACACTTTTGCTTGACAACGGTACAATATGCCCAAACGGCGGCGGAAGAATATTTCAATTTCAGGTGATTAAATCGATAAAAATCAATAAATACAAAAGTAACCATATATAGTCATTGTTGGTAACCCGTTGTATATAAGTGGAATAAACCCCTCCGGGCTGTCCCGGTTATTAGAAAATAATGTAGGCTACTTCAGTGGTAGTATGGGGTTACAGAAGAAATCCTAGGACAGATGGACCGACGACAACGTCGCTTTTTCATACGTCGGTGGGCTAATTTGCCTAATCTTCGCGGGACTTTAGACCGCGGTGGAAACGCAGACAACAATAGGCTGAAGGAACCTTTTAGTTCCTTGAAAAGTAGTTCCTGGGACTAAAAGTTTTGGGTACTTTTGGTGGAAACGCGGCTATTGACTTATAAAAATAGCCTGCAGTCTTCAGTATGGTAAATTGTAAAACTTTTAGAAATTTTTAGTAAAACTGTGGAGGAGTTCAAGTATCTTGGGGTTTTATTCATGAGTAAGGTTAAAAGGCATCGGGAGATCGACCGCTGTTGTAGGTGCAGCGGCTATAGCAACCCAGGCATTGTATCGGACGGTGGTGGTGAAGAAGGAGTTGAGCCAAAAGGAAAGCTCTCCATTTACCAGTCGATCTTCCTCTCGTCCCGTTCTCTTTAAATACAGCATTTAAAGAGAACATAAATGTAATGGTGAACAACACCATAATCTTTCAAGTATACGACTTGCGATAAAGACAGTGAAATATAACCTCTATCGAAATTAAACCAAAGTGATTTTCAATTACAAGAGAAATGCCGGCAGTACAAAACTAACAAACTTGTTGGGACCGAAGAACTGCGTGTTCATAACACGCTGTTAGCAAGTAACTACACGTTTGACGGACTTGACAAAAAATATGCAGCTGAGGTCGTACTCAACGTGCATAAATTCAGACCACCTTGGTGTGAGGAGTATCGTTATAATGGAAGGTGACAAAATAATTCATTACTGGAAACTAAATGTAAATTGTTTGAAAAATCAATCCTTGGTTGCAGAATAAAAAGTTTTTTTTTTAAAAATACAAAAAAAAAAGAAATTCAAAGAGAAAAACAAAGGTTTTAACAAAGTCCATTGTAGAGTTGTGGGATAGCCTATTGTGAAGAAACAGATTTAAAATTTTCTTTTATATAAATGTAAATCATTAAACTAAGAACGACATAGGAAATATAATGAATTCTTGGAAACACATATTGACCCTAAAGACTAAAAGTATTTGGACAGCACAAGAAGAAATTCATTTTGAAGGCATTAAGAATCAGTTAGATAACTGTAATAATGAGTTTTTAACAAACAATGGGATGCAAGCGGGTTACAATGTTAATGCTGATGAAGGTTCAAATATAAAGAAAATCATTCAGAAGTACAGAGAAAGACGGGAAGGAAAATGTTTAAGGGGTGTGAAAATGGATGATGGGACAGTTGGAAATGATGATTTGGAGATTAGAGAAACAATTGTTAAGCTCTTTAAAGAAATGTACAAATAAATTTCAGCAGAAAAGGAGGCGATAGAACAATATTTAAGTGATGTTAAAACCAAAATGGAATCTGAGACACTATTGGGTATTATTACAAAAGATTTTTTTTTTGAATTTGTATATATTTTAATGGTGATGTTGATTTTGTAATATTTTGTTGTCTTTAATGTCTTTGTGACATTTGTAACATGTAATGTGTCTGAAAATTTAATAAAGCACTTTTAAAAAGCCGAAAACCTTGGCTTTCCTGTTGATTTTATAAATCTTGTGAAACTACGTTATGTGAAGTCACAGCTGAGGGTTAAAGTGAATGAGGGTTTGACGGAATCCTTTGAGATCTTTAGAGGAGTTAAACAAGGGTGCCCTTTAAGTGTGGCTTTGTATGTCATTGCTATTAGTCCACTACTACATAAAATAAAAAGTAATATAAATTTGACTGGAGTGCAATGCACCAGTAATGTACAGCCTTTAAAGGTTTGTCATGGTTCTGTCTTTTTGTTTCTCTTTTTCCTTTTTTGCCGCCAGATGGCGGTAGTTTTGTTCCTTTTCCCTGTTTAATTGTTTTATTGGTTCCAATTATTCTATTATTGTTTTTCAGTTGTGTCTAGTTATCCCTTCCTTCTGTGGTCTGATTGTGCATTGTGCCCTCCTGCGTCTCGTTAGGGTCTTGTCTATTTAAGTCTTCTTCTTCCCTGACTCGGGTGCTGGTTCCTTGTGTTTTCGCTTGTGTTTCCGTGTGTGTTTTGCACCGAGTGTCTGCCTGTGTTCCTGCCTCCGTGTTGCCTGAGAGTTTGCCCGTGTTTCCCCATGCCTGTTTTTGTCCTCCGGTTTCTGCCCTGCCTGTTTGGCTTTTTTTGTGATTTTTGTGATTTGCCCTGCGAGGCATTTTTTTGGTTATCTGCGTTTGTTCTTCAGTTTTTGTTATTAAAGCCTGAATTTACCTTTTGGAGTTCCTGGGTTTTTTAAACTCTGCATTTGGGTCCATTCCCTCGCCTATCTGTGACAAGGTTACCGCCTATGCAGATGACATAACGGTTTTTATTAAACAAAATGAAATGGACGGGATCATCGAGCAGTTTCAATTGTATGAAAATGTACCAGGAAGTAAATCATGCAAAAGTGGAGCGTGTTTGGATTGGTGAAAAAGGGGAGAAACCTGCTTTGACTGTAGACTGTAAAAGACAAGGATAAAATTAAAATCCTTGGGTGATACATAAAGTCCAGACAATTGTGTTACTAAAAACTGGGAATGGAAAGAGACTGAGGTTTCAGAAGAAATGGAGAAATGGAAGCATAGAGACAACTGTTATAAATCTAGGGTAGGTATTGTGAAAACTTGCATTTTGTCCAAATTAATGTTCCTTGCGACAGTTTTTCCTCCACCGGGCCAGTATATTTTCAGGATAAATAAACTCTGTGTAAAATTAATATGGGGAAATAATATAGAGGTAACAAAAAGAGAACTAATGCACAAGAGCACAGAATATAGAGGTCTCGGAGCAATAGAAATCGGTATCAAACTGAAAATAACATTCTGTAAAAATATTTTTAACGGAATATTAAGAAAATTAGCCTGGGTCGGGGATATAGAACGTTGTGAACAGAAAAAAGGCCCAAAAAGGAAGGTTGTGCCATATTATAATCTGGTGTACGGTGATTTTATTGAAAGGCACGAAGGGTTAGGCATCAACTGGGGCACATAGACCAATAAGGTTATACATACAGTGGGCTCCTGAATTATTGGCACACTTAATAAAAATGAAGAAAAAATGCTGCATATAATAAATGACACAGATAATAATCTATATGTTATGTTAACACATACGGGAAAACTAGATACTTTTATTTCAATACATTTACTCTCATGCTTCAATGTTTTTTTATTCAGTGATATAATTTTTTTTGAAAACCATAGGTGCCATAATTATTGACACTATTATTATTGGAAGTAAAATCAAACAAAATGAAATTGGCAATACAGTTGTACTTAATTTAGTTCATCTCAGTCTAAAGGAACTATATTGTGTCATTCCACCAGTTTCACTAGAGAATAAAAATGAGGTAACAAGCATGCAAAATCCCTTTGTCATTCATCATCAGCATGGGAAAAGCCAAGTAACTGTCAATTCAGAAGAGAACAATGGTAATTTGCTGTCACAAGTCTGGTAACGGGTTCAAAAAAGACATAAACGGATAAACATACCACTTAGCACTGTAAGGGCAAAAAAAAGGTGTGAAACATATGGAATGGTTGCAAATTTGCCAGGAAGAGGAAGCAAGTGCATGGTGTCCCCACGGATGGTGAGGAAGATGGTGAGAGAGGCCATTTCTTCCTGTTATCAGTCAGGGAGTTTTTCCTTGCCACTGTTGCCCTAGGCTTACTCTTTGGGGGCTGGTTTTCTGTAAAGCTGCTTTGTTAAAAGCGCTATACAAATAAAAATTGATTGATTGATTGATTAATAACCCAAGGATCACTGTTTAAGAATTGCAGAGATTGGTTTGTTTCTTGTGGTCAACCAGTCTAAAAAAATATAAAATGGCACCTCCATACCAACTAACTTTTTGGAAGGGTGGCACAAAGACAGCCCTCACTGAGCACAATAAACAAAACCAAGGATCTGGAGCTTGCCAAACCTCATTGGAATTATGACTGGAAGAGAGTGCTATTGTCAGATGAGACCAAAACTGAACGTTTTGGCCATACACACTATGGACATGTTTGGCAGCAAAAGAGGAATGCATACAGGAGAAGCACCTCATACCTACTGTCAAATACGGAGGTGGGTTTTGATATTTTGAAGATGTTTTGCTGGCAGTGGTCCCAGGGCAGTATTTTAGATCAATGGCACAATGAATTCAACAAAGTACCAGGATATTCTGGCAGAAAATGGGATTGTCTCTGCTAAGAAGTTAGGACTTGGTCATAGGTAGATTTTCCAGCAGGACAATGACTCCAAGCATACATCAAAATCTAAACAGAAATGCTTAAGTGAAATCAACATCCATGTTTCCCAATGGCCATCTCAGTCTCCAGACTTAAATTTCATCGAAAACCTGTGGTCTGAACTGAAGGGGGGGGGGGGGGGGGGGGGGGGGGGGGGGGGGGGGGGGGGGGGGGGCATAAGCGCAAACCCAAATATATCAATGATTCTGAAAAGTTCTCTTTACACATGTTGGAAAATAAAGCTTATGTCAATAACTGTATTATTTTTAGTTTAGCATTTTTGTTGCATATTTATCAAGGGTGCCAATAATTCTGGAGCCCACCGTAAATTAATTAACGATGATATAAATGGTGGATTTATTTATAAAGATTGTATATAAGAACAAAGAAAATATTTGATAACTTTTAAATGATAAATATATATCAGGGGAGATGCATGATACAATGTGGTTAACAGTGAATGGCAGACTCCCCGTAAGAGCAGTGGTAAAGTGGAGTTGTTTTGTGAAAACAGTGACCTGCCCAATGCCAGAGTGTACCGAGAGAGAAACTGTAGGACACTTTTTAATTGATTGCTATAGGTCAAAAGAAGTGTGGGACCAGTTAAAAAGAATTAGGCTAGACATAATGTGACCAGAAAACTATCTTTACTGCAGGATTTTACAAACATTTTAATGACAAGAAAAAGGGAACTATATTGGGTGTGCATTTCCTCCACTGTAAGTAGTGGGAAAACCAGATGTATAACGACAATGGAAAGTATCTTCATAAAAAGTGATACTGTTTTTAAAACAAATCGTAAATGCCTTGAGAAGGAAAAGAACACTGGACCATAAAATAATTTTTTTTTTTAAAAAAAACACTGATGGACTGAAATAGCGATATAGCTGTGTGAGATTTGTGAAGGAATGTGTTAGGTGATTTATTTTTATATGCAAGTCCGTTTTTGATGAATTGCAAAATGTTGTTTTTGTTTTTTTTTTTCAAACGGAAACAAAGTCGGGACCGGAGAATTTCCTGCTCATAACGCGCTTTTAGACAGAAACTACACACTTGGACTTTAATGGCTACCGCTCTGCCAGCGCGCATGCCAAACGAAAAGACCGACACTCGCCAGGACACTCGATGCCGCGGGCATGCTTTCTAACATCAGCTGGCATGACTTGTTGAATAAATTAAGCTCGACAGGGATACTAGTTATCCGTTTATGACGTACGAGGTAGATGCGTGATTCGTACGATTTTGGCTTGTATTAAAGTTTCAGGACAAGGAAATTTTCACACACGCACTTCAGATTACATTCAAACCCCATTCCGAATATCTAGAAGCCTCGCCCCGCATTAAACACGAGATCCGATTTACACCGTTTTTTTAGAAAACTCAATGAACTTCTGTCTTTTGTAGACGACGTGGGTGGCTCTTAAAAGAGCCTTTGGTTAAGTAGTATTGGGCTCCCGTTTACTTGGAGCTGGTGTACTTCGTGACCGCCTTTGTGCCCTCAGACACTGCGTGTTTAGCCAACTCTCCGGGCAGCAGAAGACGCACTGCAGTCTGGATCTCCCTTGAAGTAATGGTAGAGCGCTTGTTGTAGTGAGCCAAACGAGAAGACTCACCAGCAATACGCTCGAAAATGTCGTTGACAAACGAGTTCATGATACCCATAGCCTTGGAAGAAATGCCTGTGTCAGGATGGACTTGCTTCAACACCTTGTATACATAGATAGCGTAGCTCTCCTTCCTGCTCTTTCTGCGTTTCTTTCCGCCTTTCGCGGCAGTCTTGGTAACGGCTTTCTTGGAGCCTTTCTTGGGCGCGGACTTGGCTGGTTCTGGCATTTCGAACGTTGATGAGATGACAACGTACTTCTGTGTCGCGATTTAACTGTCTGACCAGAGATGTATGCAAATTATATTGCCTTGTTTGCTGGTGACGTCAGACACATTCTCACTGGATGCTCTTTGTCTCAGATATTATGTTCAAAGTCTATTGGTTCAACACGGCAGGTTTGCAAAAAAACAACATGTCTTCCTTCGGAACAAAAACCCCCGCATTTTCTTTTTTTGCCAGCGTCTTTTACACTTGTTAAACTTGAAAAATTCTCAATGTACTTTCATTGCCGTTACTCGTGTTCTAAAGTTCATTACACTCTCCCTTTGAGCAATAATTTGCTTAAAACAACGTTTACTTGAAAACGTGAACATTTTTGCTAATTGCCTGTGCCGCCCAAAAAACAGGCTACACAACACCAAAAAGGGTTTTCAACAAACATTAAAAGTACCTTTCAGTATGCAACATTTGTTGCCACTTCAGTCCCGAATTTGCTATTTTATTTCATACGCTTTTATGTACTGACCTCCCAGCTGAACATTCGCACAAAGACTACCTGCGATTCTAAATAGGTGTAAACTGTTTTCGGTAGTTCTCGCTGGTCAGGCCAGTAGAGTGAAAAGGTGGTCATACTGGTTGACAAGCTGACCATATGGGTTGAACAGCTGGTAGAACAACTACATTATTACGATATTACTCTTGCGTTGAATTGCGTCAGTCGCTGAAAATCAAATAAACTTAAATGAATAATTTATATTGATTTGGTATTAGCTAAATATATATTGCGATTTGGTTTTTGGTTCAAAATGGTAGTTTTGCACATTACACATATGTGGGTGGCTCTTACAAAAGCCTTTGGATGAAAGATACTCGTATGAGCAATGCAGCAATTACTTGGCTTTCACTACTTCCTCAGTTTTTTTCGGGAGCAGCACAACTTGGATGTTGGGTAGTACTCCGCCCTGAGCGATAGTGACGCCTCCGAGGAGCTTGTTCAACTCTTCGTTGTTGCGCACCGCCAACTGCAGATGTCTGGGAATGATGCGGGTTTTCTTGTTGTCTCTGGCAGCGTTACCAGCCAATTCCAGGATCTCAGCAGTCAGATACTCGAGCACTGCAGCAAGATAAACTGGAGCACCGGCACCGACACGCTCTGCATAGTTTCCTTTACGAAGCAATCGGTGAACGCGCCCAACCGGAAACTGGAGTCCAGCTCTGAATGAACGGGTTTTAGCTTTCGCTCTCGCTTTTCCACCGGTCTTCCTTTTTTTTTATATAAATAAACTTTATTTTAATTATACAAGTCATTACAGACAATTACATAAACAAGAAAATCTAAATACATTAGGTAAAGCATCTTCTATATTAAAAGTCCAGAGTTTCCCAAAGATTTGCATTGCCATGCTTGATGTCAATTGTCCTTCGACGTTTCAGTTCTGTTAAAATGTTCTTGCATACAGATTCACTTGACACGTAGATATGATCAATTGTCATTTTACTTCGCGTTTTCCATATGTGCTGATTCACTAGACATATTGTTAACCAGTATAAATCTTTAAGTTTATCATCAATGTTATATATTATTCCATTAAATACAGTTTCTGGTGTAATTGAAATCTCATAAAAAACACGTTTTCAACGTACAAAAATGCCAAGTTACTCACACATACAAGACATACACCGTCTATAACTCATTCATTCAGACTGCCAAAACCCAGACCTGCCATTAAAAGTATTGATATCTCAATGACGCCAAGTTACGGTGCTACAAACAATATAGGCTATCTTGCCTCACTGAAATTAAATAAGATGTATTCCAAAGCAATGCTACCCAATATTTCCTCCATTCTTGCAAGTCACGCCATAAAACCTAAACCGAGGTAATAAAACCGAATGACCACAGTCTGCCTTGCTCTCTTGACCTCGTCTTCCTGCCCTCTTAGGACAGGCACAGTCGTTGCCATTGAGCACCCACAGGCCTCTGGTCCAGCTATAGTTCTCACAACTCTTCAATTCCAAGGCTCAAAGAATGCCTAGATTGTTGTAACCACCACAATGCTGACTTATCTGAACAAACAGATAAAGTCACAGTTTTCACTCATTAGGCACTGCCAATTAACTCACTCACAGCGACTAAGTGCTTCAACCCATGTGGAACCTAGTGTGGAACGCACAAGAAACTGCCGCAAAACAAAGTTTTCCGATCTTCAGACCAACCGGACGAAAGATCCACTTGCACACGGCAAAGGGCTCCTGCTTGTGCAGATCACTTCTGAAACCTCCACAAGTTACTGACTCCACCAGTGTCAACAGCATGATTCTCCCCTTCCTATCAAGGGATGAAGCCCTGCCACCCGATCGAGAAACCTCATTTCGGCCACTTGTATTCGCACTTTTTCAGTCACTACCCATAGTCCTGTGATCATGGGTGAGAGTAGGGACCAAGATCAACTGGTAAATGGAGAGCTTTCCTTTTGGCTCAACTCCTTCACCACCACTGTCCGATACAATGCCTGGGTTGCTATAGCCGCTGCACCTATAACAGCGGTTGATCTCCCGATTCCTTTTAACCTTACTCATGAATAAGACCCCGAGATACTTAAACTCCTGCACAGTTTTACTAAAAATTTCTAAAAGTTTTAGAATTTACCATACTGAAGACTGAAGGCTATTTTTATAAGGCAATGTTGTCTATACAGTACTGGAAGACCGTAATTTGAAACAGAGATTTAAATATAATCTTGCTGACCATAAATATTCCTGAAAGAAAATCCCATCGAGCATTTATGGAATATTCCAGACCACCACCTGAGATAGCGCCTCTTCCACTTCCATCCGCTAAAGTGGGAGATTGACCTTCCTGTGGAGGAGTGGTGTCCTATTCCTCCAGATGCCAATGGACTCTACACCACAGTGCATTCGGGTGAGAGTGGACACACAGGGGGCCCCACATCCTCTTAACCCTTCGAAGAGAAGGTTTTTTAGAATGCTTTTTAAAAATTTCTTTATTTTAAGTCAGTGTTCTAGAACTCCATTGAGTTCTATTAGTAGTGATTGTTACATCAGCACTAGAATTTATTTATTTATTTATTTATATTTTTTTTACTACTATGGAGGCAGCTATATGTGTGCAGCATTTGAGTCCAAGACAAATTTCCCCACGTGGACAATAAAGTATATTGTATTGTATTGTAGAATGTTCTGTTAAGAACATTCTAATCACATATTTGTGATCTTGCACCTTAAAGGGCTGATGACTTTGCATTGGAGCTTACTTTTTTTCGTTCACTGCCTGTAGATCAGCATAGAAAACAGAATTAGGGCAATTGTGAAAACACACGTGCACACCAGCAATCCCAATGCCAGCTGCACTGATGATCTTCAAGTCCTCAAGAATGACGTTCCCCAACTTGGTAAAGCAGCCACCCTAAAGTAATTTGGCACATCAACCATTCAAACATGCACTGCTGTTTAAACAAATATGCCTCTTTCTCTTGTTGAATGGGAGTGTCTCAGTGCATCACTTCAAAGGACATAAACCACCCACATTATTCATTAGATATATGTTTGCCTTTCACTTGCTTTAATGTATACAATAAAGCAAGTGAAAGGCAAAGCTTCACAAGTGTTCTCTATTTAATCAACTCTAGAGACGTGTATTTGTGTCAGTGAAATGCTTACGTGCTTTTTTGAATTCAGTGCTAGGTTTTCCTCCACCGGACAAGCATATTTCCAGGATAAATAAACTGTGTGTAAAATTCTTGTGAGGAAATAATAGATAGGTTACAAAAAGAGAACTAAAAGAGCACATGGAGGTCTCAATATCTCGGAGCAATAGACATAGCATTCTGTAAAAAATATTTTTAATATAATATTAAGCAAATCAGCCTGGGTCAGAAATATGGAATGTTGGGAACAGAAAAAGGCCGGAAAAGGAAGGACGTGCCATATTATAAACTGGCATACGGTGATTTTATTGAAAAGCACAAAGGGGTATACGATGACATAAATGGTTATTTAATGTATAATGTACAATGTTATTTACCAAGATTATACAGAAGAATAAAATAGATATTTAATAAAACATTTAAATGATAGAAATATATCAGGGGTATATATCAGATGATAAAATGTGGTTGACAGTCAATAGCAGTGTCCACGTAACTGGTGTGCAGCGATATCATGCTGCAAAATGCTGCCTAGTGTGTGTCTCACAATGGCCATTTCTGTTTCCGCTCAAGTGTAAAATGAGAACGCCCTTGTGATGTCATAATACTCAGTGTTTGCAAAGACAATGGAAAGACTGCAAGCTTCCTTCATTCATTTTTAATAGCCCACGTAAGGTAGTTTCCTTTAATCTTCAGTAACTGTACAACATTTTACACTGAATTACAATATACTAGATTGCCATTATAGTGGACTAGACTGCATGCACTCTCTAGATTATTTATTTATTTATTTATTTATTTTTAAAAAAAAATGTATTTATTGATTATTTGTAGCCTCTGTCCAGGCAATTTTCAGCTGGAATAAAATGTAGCTTTGCTGGCTAATGTGAACTGTATGTTTAGCTTTTTGTGCATTCCTTTATTCATTTTGTGCTATTTTTATGCGTAATATTTATTTTTGAATTAAATCGTATCTCTTTAATGTGGGGGCCAGGCAACACTTTTATTAATTTACTAACTGTCGCGTAACGTTATCAGAGTCCGTCAGGCTTGTCATTTGTAGATCCTATACAATAAGTGGTCAACCTTGGAAGCACGTCTTTGTCAGTCACCCTGTTCAAACAACACACAACACAAAAGAAACTGTGCTCCAGAGTTTTTTATTTATTTTTACATATGTGTCCTGACCCCTGAACCAAAACATCCTCCTGCCTGAAGTATGCAACCCAGAGACATCACCAGACGCTGGGCATCTTCCTTGAAGCTCACATTACAGCTTCCTTCCAACTTTATAATGCCATTTATTTCATAACTGAAGCAGTTGTCGTATGTAATATTATTCATTTATACCACGAACCAGACCTATTCTCGCTTTAAAATGCATTCTTCCACTCATTGAACAAATGTTTATGACCAAAACATGCGATAAAATATCAAACTTGCATGATAACATGAATGTGTGGAACAACCTAAAGTGCGCAGAATATCACTTTTCTTTTGTAACTATGGTTAACCATCTTACATCCGCGTTAATATCAAATCTCCAAAGGTAGCATTGATCTTATCTAGTAATGATGTGAACAAGCAGCACTGCAGTGCTTTGGCTCAACGTTTTGGCTCGAAATTTAAAGAACAAGTGTCATCACATGGGACACGTCCAGAACTTTCCCAGACAAGGCCTTCTGATGAATCATACAGTGATAACTCACACGCTCTGGGACCCCAGGATCATTGTGACACACAGTGATAATTCCAAAACTCTGGAATGTCAGGATCATTGACACACAGTGAAATAAATCCCAATTCGTGAGCCACGTATCACAGTGTCAGTAGTGACTGCCACCAACTTACTGATGGGGATATTACTATCATACACATATCGTTTAAAGTAAACACGCTGTCGATATCCTTGCCTCTCGTACTCTTTCAACTGTAGAATGGTAAGAAAGTCCTCCTTTGTTGTAGCGTCTTTGAAGGCCATTATAACAAACATCACTAGCTGTGCAGGTTCTCTCAACTTGCTGTGCAAAGAACTCTCAGACAGGCAAGTCTTTAACGCTTGTTGAGCTGCATCCTCAGATAACAACTTCATTCTCCTGGCCACTGTTGCCGGGCCAAGTGGGCCACTGCTGATTGCAGTTCTGATTGCATTTGTAAGTGTTTGCAAATTACTGGCTGCTAAAAAACAAATTTCACTAAAAATCTTTTTTAAAATTTTAAGCAGGAAAAACCCCCACTGAGTTTGAAATCTCTTTTGCAAGGGGGACCTGACATAAAACACAAAGTTACAAAGTTACACAAGACAGTGAACAAACAAGTTACAGACATCAAATGGAGAAAGAGACAGCAGTGTTACAGTAATTAACAGCAGTGCAGAGGTTAAAAACAGGAGCAGGTTTCAGTCACAGAGTCATGAATTACATATAATTACAGGAATTATGGTATAAGCACAAAGTGCAGGCTCAACTGAAAAGTGGAAATGTGCGTTCTGCTGGAGTTTAAATGTCTGGATTAGCAGGGCATTTTGAAGATATTGACAGGAACAAATTTAAAGCAGGTACAGTAGGTAAACAGGACAATACCAGGTCAGACAACAGTTTCCCACAGTAACAGGTTTTATTACAAGGAGCACCAGAGAGATACACGTGCCACAGCTTGCAGAGGGATTCTCAGAAGTTTGCTAATGCCATATGCCAGTATTTGTATTAACAGGAGCGAGCTTGTCTGAGAAATGTTTCGTTGTTGTAATTACATGAAACACCCATGTGATGGAGCCAGAACCATGACATGACCTTGTGTTTTATCTTGATGCTTTGCTTTTTTTTTAAAATCACCTTTGGTACGGTAACAAGCCTGCACATTAATGGCTTAATTTACTGCGCTTGGATGAGAGGAAAAAAGAACCATATCCATAACCAAATGAGCCATCCAGCAGCCCCAAGACTCATTTCAATAAAATTACAACTTATCAGCATCCATAAGAAATGCTAACTACCATACAATGTGCCAAATAATCAAAGTAGGTACATGAGGTAAACAGGAAAACATCAGGTCAGACTACATTTTCCCACTGTAACAGACTTTAGTACAATATGCACCAGGGAAATACCCACTACACAGCATGCAGAGACATTCTCCAAAGACTCACTAAGTTGTCTCAGGCTTGATAGTAGTTTCTAAGCATCACACCTCATAAGGTCACATCTCACAATCATGGAGGCTCTGTCTGTGGTCACACACTCACAAATTTTTATCATATCGGTAGGAGAAATAGGAAGCCTGTAACTCTGATTGGCTGTTGATTAATGTTGACAGGCGATGCCTGCAAAAAGTTAAACTGTGAGCAACATTTTTCTGCCCAGTTGCTCGGTGTCGCTCAGCTACGTAGAGAATGAATGGACTTCCGGCGACTTGGCTGACGAGTAGCTCGCTGTGTGTGCGCACCGTGAGCGTGTCCGCACGACTTCTTCCCGCATTACTAAGACACGCAGGGTAAGGTTAATTGGGCAGTCTAAATTGCGCGTAGGCAACCTGTCCAGGGATCCTGGGATAGGCTCCAGCACCCCCCTTGACCCTGACCAGGAATAAGCTACAAGTTATAGATAATGGGCGGATGGAACACCTATGGAGTTTTGAAAAAGCCGGTTGGAAAAATAACATTACAGTACAGTCACTAGATGATGTTTTATACCGAAAATGCTGATGATGACAGATTGCAATTTACTACTACATTATTGTCATTATGATTTTTGTTGGTTTAATTTAATGTTATTATAATCCAATGTATACACAGCACTTCAGTATAAAGGTTCTTTTGGATTGTGGTGATGAGGCTTGAAAGTAATTAAACACCAAGAGAGTAACTTTAATTGCTCACACTTCACACTTTATTAAGATGTCTTATTAACTAATCTTAACACGACTATAGTCAGGCTTATTCTTCTAAGTAAAGATTACAATGCACACACACACGTAACCTAGGTATCTATCTATATAATATTAATAAGGCATACAGACTTCACAACTCACACTGATGTAGTAAGGAGTTGCTTCTGTCCGTTCAGAGTTTCGTCCACTCCGGGGAGCTACCCACGCAAATAGCCGTTTGAGATGGTTGTTTTACAGGGAAAGTCAAAAAGTAGGATGATCGATCCTACCCCACGGGCCCCTGTCTCTGAAGGTTGCCTTGAACAAAATATGCAACTGGCGTTGACTTTCATTGCTTCCTGCGGGGCTGGCTTTGCTCCGCGTCTTGGACTCGCCTCAGCTGGCTACCTTTGGCTTGGCGTTTGCTTCAGGACTAGCTACCTACGGCTTCTGAGTCCACCCGTCGCCAGGGTCGCGTTCTGCAGTGGATTGGCTGCCTCCAATCCACACACACGGCACTGAGTAATCTACAGCGCCAGGTTTTATACTCTCCTCATCTGTCCTAGTCAGACCTTGTCTACGTCATGTCATGCGTCAACTTGTACATTAATTTGCACACACTTAACAGTCTTCTAATACAAGTTAAAAACAACATGTTTATAACAGCAACTCTCCTAACACATGTCAAAAATACACACATCAAAAAATATATTTAAGCAACTTTTCTAATATAATATAATATATGTCAAAAATATGCTCACAATATTTAGCACTCTCCTGGTGCAGATCAAATACATGTTTATAACCTTTGCGGTCTTATTTCACTGAGTTAAGTTGAGTTTTTTGCTGAGTCACAGTTGGGGCCTCTCCTGCCTAGAGTTGTACAGGCTTCAGTCTTATCTATGCAAGACATGCACTAGGCTCCCTCTGGTTGCTATGGGAACCCCCCCCCCCCTTCTCTCTCTGCCCTGACTGTAACTTATTTTCCACAGCACAGAAAATACGAATTTTGCCCCCATTAAACTTCATAATTCTGTAATGTCACAAAATGCCTAAAATACGCAGAATTTTTTTAAATACCCTCTACTAAACATGTGCTGTGAGTTAGAGCTGCAGTAAGAGGATGAGTTTAACTGGAAGCTCTGTTTCCATGTGCTGTGAGTTAGAGCTGCAGTTACCGGATGGGTATAACAGGAAGCTCTGTCTTCTTGTGATATGAATTAGACCTGCAGTAGGAGGAGGAGTATAACTGGATGTTGTGTCTCCATGTTTTGTTCACAGAGTCCAGATAGAAAGAGCAGGGTCACCAGTACCAAGCTCTCTGTGTATGAAGAGTGATCGTTCAATGGAACGTCCATTCACATTCAGAGGAGAGTTCACAGGTGACCAAAGGTAATTAAAGAGGTTCAAATTGACAGTACTGTTTAATTATACTTCAGTGTTACTGGCACCTTTCTGTTGTCGGTGGGTGTATTAAGACTTTCAGATCTAGGTGGGGGTTATTGTTACACATATAGCTGTAGGTTTGTGATTTATATCACATTCATGTGTAGGTGACGTGTATTTTGTCATATTCATTTGTGCTGTGCGTTAGAGCTGCAGTAAGAAGATGAGTTTAACTGGAAGCTCTGTCTCCATGTGCTGTGAGTTTGAGCTGCAGTAAGAGGATGAGTGCAATTGGATGCTGTGTCTTCATGTTTTGTTCACAGGGTCCAGGTAGAAAGAGCAGGGTCACCTGTACCTGGCTGTCTGTCTATGAAGAGTGATCGTTCAATGGATCATCGAATCGAGTTCAGAGGAGAGTTCACAGGTGATCAAAGGTAATTAAAGTGGTTCAAATTGACGCTACTTTTTAATCATACTTCAATGTTACTGGCACCATTCAGTTGCAGGTGAGATGTTTTATACAATATTCAGATCTGCAGTAACTAAGAGCTGCAGTAAGAGGATGAGTTTAACTGGAAGCTCTGTCTCCATGTGCTGTGAGTTAGAATTGCAGTAAGAGGATGAGTTTAACTGGATGCTCTGTCTCCATGTGCTGTGAGTTGGAGCTGCAGTAAAAGGATGAGTTTAACTGGACACTCTATCAGGTGTAGGTTGAGTAGTTGAATAGTTAAACTCATCCTCTTACTGCAGCTCTCAGTCACTGCACATCTGACTATGACATAACAAAACCCACCAACACCTGAATGTGATATAATATACAATTAAGCCCAAAAGTTTACATAAACCTAGGCTAATGACATTCAAACTCAATTTTTCACAACTCCACACATTTCATGTTACCATACATTTACTGTGTTGAGTCAATTAGAATATTTACGTTATTTCCATAAGAGGTAATTTCTAAATAATAGTTAAGAGACAGATTTATTTCAGCTTTTATGTACTATATCAGATTTTCAGTGGGTCAAAAGTTTATATACAGTTCGTTAGTATTTTGGTGGCATTGCCTTTTAACTGTTTAACTTGAATCAAATGCTTGGGGTAGCCTTCCACAAGCTTGTCACAATACTTTGCCAGATTTGTTTTCTCATTCCTCCTGACAGAACTGGTGTAACTCAGTCAGGTTTGTGGGCCTCCTTGCTCGGACATGCTTTTTCAGTTCAGTCCACAAATTTTCTATGGGATTCAGGTCAGGGCTTTGTGATGGCCACTCCAATACTTTCAGTTTGTTGTCTTTAAGCCATTTTGTTAACTTTGGAGGTATGCTTAGCATCATTGTCCTGCTGGAAGACCCAGCTGTGACTAATGTTTAAGTTTCTAGCTGATGACTTGAGGTGTTGCTTCAGTATTTCTCGATAATCCTCCTTCCTCACGATAATCCTCCTTCCTCATGATTCCATCTATTTAATGAAGTGCACCAGTCCCTTTTCCAGCAAAACACCCCCACAACATGATGCTGCCACCCCCATGCTTAACAGTTGGGATGGTGTTCTTCGGATTAAATGCCTCACCCTTTTTCTTCCATACATAGCGCTGATAGTTATGGCCAAACAGTTCAATATTCGTTTCATCTGACCAGGCAACATTCCTCCAAAAGGCTAAGTCTTCATCCTGGTGAGCATCTGCAAACTTCATTCTGGCTTTTTTATGCCAGTCCTTGAGTAGGGGCTTCTTCCTTGTGCGACAGCCTATCAGGTCATGGCGATGTAGGATTCTCTTAATGGTGGATGTAGATACTTCGGTACCTGATGCATCCAACTCCTTCACCAGTTCCTTTGTTGTTGTCTTAGGGTTCAGTTGAACCTTACTGACCAAAGCTCATTCAGCCCTGGGAGTTAATTTGTGCCTCCCTCCTGAACGATGCAGTGTCTGTGTGGTCCCAAGATTTTCATATTTGCATACGTACAATTGTTTGTACAGATGCTCGTAGTACCTTCAGTTGTTTGGAAATTGCTCCTAAAGAGGAACCAGACTTGTGGAGGTCTTGGCTGAGTTGTTTGGATTTTCCCATGATATCAAGGGCAAAAAGGCAGTGGCTCTAAAAGTAGGCCCTTAAATACAGCCCCAGGTGGCAATTAACCCCCAATTAAGTCCTAATTATGACAATTAGCCAATCAGAAGCTTCTAAAAGTCGTTACATCAATCTCTGGAATCTCCCAGAGTGTTTAAAGAGACAGTCAGCTTGGTGTATGTCAACTTCTAACCCACTGGAATTCTGAAATAGTGAATTAAAGCTGAAATAAATCTGTCGCTAATCGATTGTTTTAAAATTACCTCTGATTTGAACAAAGTAGATGTCCTAATTGGCTTGCCAAAAGATATGCATAGTAACATGAAATGTGCGGAGTTGTGAAAAACTGAGTTCGACTATCTTTAGCCTAGGAGCATGCAAACTTTTGGGCTCAGTCGTATATTATATCACATTCAGGTGTACGGGGGGTTTATTATGTCATAGTCAGATGTGCAGTGACTAAAAGCAGTAGTATGAAGATGAATTTAACTGGAATCTCTGTCCCCTATGTTTTGTTCACAGGGTCCAGGTAGAAAGAGCAGGGTCACCTGTACCCAGCTGTCTGTCTATGAAGAGTGATCATTCAATGGAACATCCATACAATTTCAGAGGAGAGTTCCCAGGTGACCAAAGGTAATTAAATAGGCTTAAATTGACACTACTATTTAACCCCTTAACCCCATGCATTTAAAAAGGATTTCCAACCTGGTTTCTCATCGCTAGCTAGGTCAGAGCTGGTTAGAGCAGATTGTCCCATGCAGTACCCAACAAAATGAAAGAAAGCAACATAAACTAGGCGCTCCCATCGTATAATTAAACCTGAAGATTATTCAACTTGTAATAGCATTGTAACACTGAGCTACTGTACACTAACATTACACTCTATAGCAGTCTCAAATTCTGGACATTACACCCAAATAAAGACAGGCTTTGATTCCACATGTCTTAGCTTGAAAACGTTTTAATTGTCGCTAGCTAATGGTAGGCATACTTACCGATCCAGCACGTTCTGCGAAAAGTACTTTTGTTCTGAGAAAATGGGCAATGCAAATACTAACTGCACTGGTTATTGTAATACTGGAGTGCCTGTGGGCTCCAGAATTAAAACCCATTTCTTGTAGGTCTCTTCATTTTTGGCAATACAAAAGAATGTATTGCTTTCTCTACATCCAGAGAAGGGGCAATGCTTAGGCATTTTCAATTTAGCTTGCCTAGCGTGCACAAAAGTGGCAAGAGTATTATTTACACATTACATGTAGAAAGAATTTCACTGGACTTAAGGGTTTTGTTACTTAACTAGCATCCAATGACCCTGCCCATTGAAAACCTGGCGTTTAGTCAAGGGGGAGAGCAAGCCAATTTCGGCACAGGCTTTTGTTTTTTCTTTTTTTGTTTTCTGCAATAATCGTTTGAAAGTATTTCTGGGCCATTCGTGAATGTAAAACAGTAACACAATGACACATCAGCAAAGAATTCACAGATTGTTGTGCAGATAACTAAAAGCAGTGAAATGTTGCAATGGATTTTCCAAGACATCCCAAAACCTTTCCAAATTGCACATTTTCGATAACGTTTTGAACAGGTTATCTACACTACAAAAGAAGTTTTCTTCTCTCAAAATCACACATTTTGAATAAATAACTGAGGTGAACATGTTTTTGGGAGTTAATTTCTTATAGCAGTTAACATTATGCTGAATGTTGAAATACAAATGTTACAGTAGCTGGCAGGAATTAGCAGAAATTATAACAGAAAACTAATATTAGTTTGAGTTGAACTTTCTTTGCTGCTGCTGCCGTTACTCACTTTGCTAGAGACTTCATCCATTAGAAGCTTTGCAAAAGAAAGAGACGGTCTGTATCTGTCGCTGCTGCAGCTGCTGATTGCAATGTCAGCTGCAAGTGTGTTGTTTACATTCCAAACATTCCACTAGTGTTAATTAATGGGAAATTTTCTTGGTAAACATAAATAAAATATAAATAAAAATGGTAAATATCTCAAAAATATTTGCACTACTGGCAAGAAAAGCACAAGCAACTAGGTGAAGCTACGAGATAAAAAGGTAGGTCTTGCTGAAAAACTGAAGGAGGAGTAGAGTACAGGATGTTGACTTGATGGGGAATAAGAAAAAAAATAAGGAGAACACTAAATTCACTTCAGTAAACTTACATGCCCACCAGTATGGCTCTCACATGGTCTAGAGCACACTCTCCAAACCAATCGGAACTTTCTAAATATGGAAATAATGCCTCTAATTGAGATTTGCTTTTTCGAGCTCTTCAATTACTGTTATCACAGTGAAAAACCCTTTTCTTCGATCCACCATAGTTATGAATTCATTTCATAGTACAATGCTAAGCTGTTTTGAGAGCAAGCTCGCTGCATGCACTGTCTGCTTGTCAGCACAATCTGCATTACGCACAGGGAGTGGAGGCAGAAACGCACTTAGGTTACTAGCAAATGGCAGGACCCACAGACAGCAACGAGGGCTCATTTGACAGGTGACAGTCTTGTTTAATTCATTCTGTAACTTGATTGACTTAAAAGTAAACCTATCGCTGTTCAGATAACCAAATGCCTACTGAACAAAATAGTATATGTAAAGACAGCATCGGGTGGTCAGATATGCCGGCCAAGTTTCAGGTGGATGCTTGACAGATTGAGTTGAAAATGGCACCTGAACTGGCTAACAGTCTTAGCTTGAACATGAGCAAGGGCATTTGGGATTACAGAAACTCTTACATTGACAAAAGAGCCATAAAGACACAAGTATTGTATATACCAAA
Organism: Anguilla japonica; assembly: GCA_025169545.1. Classification (NCBI taxonomy): domain Eukaryota; kingdom Metazoa; phylum Chordata; class Actinopteri; order Anguilliformes; family Anguillidae; genus Anguilla; species Anguilla japonica. Next base: position 8,109,544 of record CM045898.1, on the reverse strand, counting down.
AGTGAATGCAATGTAAGTACATTACATATGGACATTAAAACTTTTTTCTAAATAATTTTTTTGGTGATCTGAGGTGTTGTTCTGAAAACGTAAATGGTGTACCTGTTTCATGCAAATATAATTGAGTCCAAGTAACTATGGAAAGTACACAAAATTACGTTTTATGATGTAGTTTAGCGTGCAACAGGCGATTGGGGGGTGGGGAGGTTCCTTTTGTTTTACTGACATTTATTGCCATTAGCTCTGCTAAGGGAGCGAGTGGCGTTGTTGGCCAAAAAGGAGTCTGTTGCAGCCGTTGAGCTCGAATTTGTGACGTGTTTGTACTTCGTAGCTCCTTTTTTAATAAATTGCTCATCTTTACTTTGTCCCTATTCTGTGGGCGCTGCTGCAATACCACTAGGGGGCAGTGGGGGAACTTACACTGCAATGTCATTGTCACCTTTCAGGTGTAGGTGGGTGTATTATATGACATTCAGGTGTACATGGGGTTTATTATGTCACAGTCAGATGCAGTGACTGAGAGCAGTAGTAAAAGATGAATTTAACTGGAAGCTCTGTCCCCATGTTTTGTTCACAGGGTCCAGGTAGAAAGAGCAGGGTCACCTGTACCCAGCTGTGTGTCTCTGAAGAGTGATCATTCAATGAATCCTCCAGTCGCTTTCAAAGGAGAGTTCACAGGTGATCAAAGGTAATTAAATAGGCTTAAATTGACACTACTATTTAACCCCTTAACCCAAAGCATTTAAAAAAGGCAATTTCCACATGGTTTGCACTACTCTTAAACGTTCAGGATATATTCCCCGGAAGTGACAACTGATTGTCTTCTTAATACTTCTTAATAGTTTTTAACCTAGTTATAACAATTCAATTGTGATAAACAAGATTAGATTATTGCGACCTGTTTAGCAGACATGAGCAGGTTGGGTGTGCATCCTGCGCTCATTAACATTGATAATTGTAAGACACAACATATATAAACCGTTTCTCATCACTAGCTAGGTTAGAGCCGGTTAGAGCAGATTGTCCCATGCAGTACCAGAAAAAACGAAAGAAGGCAACAAGAACTAGGCATTACCATCGTATAGTTAAACGTGATCATTCAATTTGTGATAACGTTGTAACATTGAGCTACTGTATACTAGCATTACACTAGATAGCAGTCTCATACTCCGGACGTTTCACCCAAATATGAGCAGAGGCATTTTGGATTACAGAAACTCTTACATAGACAAAAGAGCCATAAAGACACAAGTATTGTATATACCAAAAGTGAATGCAATGTAAATACATTATATATGGACATTAAAACTTTTTTCTAGATAATTTTTTTGGTGATCTGAGGTGTTGTTCTGAAAACTTAAATGGCATACCTGTTTCATGCAATTATAAGTGAGACCAAGTAACTATGGAAAGTGTAAACAAATATGTTTGATGATGTGGGTTAGTGTGGAATGAGCGATTGGGAGATGGGGAGGTTCCTTTAATTTTACTGACATTTATTGCCATTAGCGCTGATAAGGGAACGAGTGGTGTTGTTGGCCAAAAAGGAGTCTGTTGCAGCCGTTGAGCTCGAATTTGTGACGTGTTTGTACTTCGTAGCTCCTTTTTTAATAAATTGCTCATCTTTACTTTGTCCCTATTCTGTGGGCGCTGTTGCAATACCACTAGGGGGCAGTGGGGGCACTTACACTGCAATGTCACTGTCACTTTTTAGGTGTAGGTGGGTGTATTATATCACATATCAGGTGTTGGTGGGGTTTATTATGTCACAGTCAGATGTACAATGACTGAGAGCAGTTGTATGAAGATGAAATTAACTGGAAGCTCTGTCTCCATGTTTTGTTCACAGGGTCCAGGTAGAAAGAGTAGGGTCACCTGTACCCAGCTGTGTGTCTCTGAAGAGTGATCATTCAATGAATCCTCCAGTCGCTTTCAAAGGAGAGTTCCCAGGTGATCAAAGGTAATTAAACAGGCTTAAATTGACATTACTATTTAACCCCTTAAGCCCAAACATTTAAGAAGACAATTTCCACCTGGTTTGCACCATACATTTTGAAACAGTTCAACTTTGCACCTCTGACGTTTGCTTCCCTCGTAGCTTAGTGGGTACTACCTTTGCCTTAGGAAATAGCGCATTGGTCTCTGTTGGGCTCCCAAAAATAGAAACCAGTAACCAAAAATGACCCTGCGACGACAAGGGTTTGAATACAACACAAATCGCCCATTTTTCAAAAAAGCACAAAACTAAATGTGGTTAAAAAGTTAACTAATGATGTCTTGTGTAGGTGGGTGTAATATGGCATGTTCAGAGGTAGGTAGGTGTATTATGTGACATTCCGGTCTAGATAGGTATATTAGGTCACATTCAGGTGTAGGTGAGTGTATTATGTCACATTCCGGTCTAGGTAGGTGTATTAGGTCACATTCAGGTGTAGGTGAGTGTATTATGTCACATTTCGACATTGGTGGGTGTATGTCACATTCCGGTCTAAGTGGGTGTATTATGGTGTTTTCAGGGGTAGGTGTGGTATACCATGTTGGCTCACAGCTGTTTAGATGGTGTTTTTTCTTGTTAAATTTCTGCAATGAATGACCCTGGATCCATTTCCTGCGGTATCAAAGCTACACTTCCCCTCCCTCCATTCCTCACTCTGTCCCTATATTCTAGCTGTTAACACAGCTCAGACAGGAGTGGCTTCGTATTTCATGTGAATTAATCAACAAGGAGCGAATTTAAACCACATTTCATGCAGCTAAGGATGACACACATTAAAATACTTACCTGGATATGGAAATACATATTTTTGGTTTGGCGGTGAATGGATCTGCTTTAGGTACCCTATCTAACAGGGAGTACTATACATCTCCCCAACTAAACAGGAGGAATACCTGAAAACCCCCCAGTATCTAGAAGCAGATCCAAACAATTGGTGGTGCTGGGGTGGTGGAGGGTGGGCCTAATTCTGAGCAGCAGCAGTGAAACAGGCAAAAGCAGCGCAGGCAAGCAGTAGCACTGAGAGGTCTGATTGGTGGTTTAAAAAGCCGCTCCATTGGTGATGTGTGCCTGTGATTGGATGGGTAAGAGAAGAGTGTTGTGTGTATGCAATTGGATGATTGTGGAAACGCACGAGTATGCGGGTAATGGAGCCAACCAATTGGTCAGCTGCGATTTTTGTGTTTCCTGACAGAACTTGCTTTGTGCATTCTGTGCGCAACGCTCATTCATTTCTAACTCTGATGTGTGTACAAGAGAGAAACTGCGCAAATGGTTCAGTACACAATTTTGTAAAACAGATTCTTCTGGGATACTCTGGATAAAGCTACTGTAAGAGAATGAGTTTAACTGGAAGCTCTGTCTCCATGTGCTGAGTTAGACCTGCAGTAAGAGGATGTGTTTAACTGAAAGTTCTGTCTCCATGTGCTGTGAGTTTGAACTGCAGTAAGAGGATGAGTTTCACTGGAAGCTCTGTCTCCATGTGCTGTGAGTTAGAGCTGCAGTAAGAGGATGAGTTTCACTGGAAGCTCTGTCTCCATGTGCTGTGAGTTAGAGCTGCAGTAAGAAGATGAGTTTTACTGGAAGCTCTGTCTCCATGTGCTGTGAGTTTGAGCTGCAGTAAGAGGATGAGTTTAACTGGAAGCTCTGTCTCCATGTGCTGTGAGTTTGAGCTGCAGTAAGAGGATGAGTTTAACTGGAAGCTCTGTCTCCATGTTTTGTTCACAGGGTCCAGCAGTCACTGAAGTCCAGCCCTTTCGAAGAGAAGAGTTCAGATAAATTATCTTCCGCAAAAAAGGTATGAGATCTTTTTTAATTGGTTATGTGTTTTCTTTGTGCAGTAAATCCATTTGAGTATATATAATGCCTATATAATTTAGTGCAAGGATAATGTTTACAAGTGCCTGACATTGCCCTTAACATTAATAACATATTGCACCTTTTTTATATTATTCATGACCATCTAAAGTGGAATATCATATGAACACAAGAAACCAGCTTTTTACTTAAACATTTAAAAAATGCAATTAAAAATGCTCTTTTAATGATCTTAGCGCATGGTCTGAAGTGCATGGTACAAGTGCATTTAGGTTGTGTCCAAACCCACTTATAGTCGTTTAACAGCGGATTATTTGAGCGCAATGTAAGGCACAAGGTTCCAATGGGCTGAACTTACTGAGTCTTAATTTATAGGTGTGTCTTGGGCATAAGCATGTGATAAACCAATCAGCATATCATCACACATCTCACATTCCTTCTAAAAGCCACCTGCACTTGCACCTTGGTGGATTTATGATATAATGGTGGATTTAAAAAGATAGATTTACCTCTGACTAATCAGATGTGTTCCTATGCGAGTCCATTAAAATTCTCAGAATTTTAATGGTCACTGTAATGTAAAAAATGTGAAGACAACAGTGTTAAAATTGTGAAATTTGAGTTCCCCTTTGTTTTTTGAATCGGATCAAGATTCGAAAAACAAATAACCGTAAAAACATAACCATTGTGCCCAGTGAATCCAAGGACCATATTTGAAATTAATTTGCAAAAATGCATTGACATCGTTTAAAATGTCCAAATAAATGCAGTTTTCACTGGACAAAGTTTTGGACGTTTTTAGATCAAATAAACAATTCTGTCTGCTTACCAGGCTGTAGATGAAGCAGCTCTTCTGCCAGCTGATTCCTCCTCGCCCGTGCTGCTGGGGTATCTCAGTTCATTAATATGCATCAGCACATGCAGTTCAGTTTCACGCCTTCCAAAGTCCTGTAATGTGTCCTCATTTATGTCTGAGACATCCATGACTTTGGCAACGTTATGCAACCCACAACACACCACAAAGAATATTCAGGCCTTCTGAGGGCTGTATTGTAAAGTTCCACCTGACTTATGCTAACATCTGTGCATATGTTTTCAGCATTCCAAACATCCTCTCTATTGGGCTACAGTGCATGTTTTTGTGAGTTTTTAATTGAATGACTATTCACAGACTCTATTATATTATCTTCAGCCATGTCTTTAACGGATAGCCATTGTCCCCTAACAGCCACCCCTCCAGGAGTGGGATTTCTTCAGAAGACTGCAGGTATGACTGAGTTGGCCAATATAAAGGAGTCATGTTTTAATCCAGGATAATCTGCAAATACATGTGTAACCATACAAGTCACATCACAAAATGTCAATGTTATAGTTCACATGTATTACAACCGATTATTTGTCATGTGCTCATTTATTATTGTGATGCACCACACCTCTTCATGTGTTTATTCCACACTGATACAGATCACGTCTTCATGTGTTTATGTCACACTGATACAGCACACCTCTTCATGTGTTTATTTCACACTGATACAGCACACCTCTTCATGTGTTTATTTCACACTGATACAGCACACCTCTTCATGTGTTTATTTCACACTGATACAGCACACCTCTTCATGTGTTTATTTCACACTGATACAGCACACCTCTTCATGTGTTTATTTCACACTGATACAGCACACCTCTTCATGTGTTTATTTCACACTGATACAGCACACCTCTTCATGTGTTTATTTCACACTGATACAGCACACCTCTTCATGTGTTTATTTCACACTGATACAGCACACCTCTTCATCTGTTTATTTCACACTGATGCAGCACACCTCTTCATCTGTTTATTTCAGTCTCTCCTGAGCACTCTGATGAAGCTTCAGAAGGATGAGTTGAAACAGTTTCAGAGCCACATGAGTCAGGATTGCCCAGAATGCCTTAAAATTCTGTCTGAAGATCCTTCTGTACTGGATAAGTTTATGAAGATCAATAAATTATTTGAGAGTCATCAAATTGCTGATTACCCAGAATGCATTGAGAGAGAACAGGAAGATTCTGAGGCTGTGTACACAGTTGAGAAGATGCTGGAGACCTGTGGCAGCGAGATGTCTCTGAAGATCACCCTCCACATCCTGAGGAGCATGAAGCAGAAGAATCTTGCCGACTCACTGGAGAGAGATGAACAGCACAGTAAGAGTTTTCCCTCACTGCTACTGTGTGTCCATTAGAATTCTCAACTGAGTTTAGATATGAAATCTAACAAGGATTTATAGCATCTACACTTTCATAATAGTGTTTTACATTGACAATATAACATATATAAAATGGCACAAATAACATGTATACAAAGGCATTTACATTTATTAAAATATTGCCTCAAGCAGTGATTACGGGGACAAGTAAATAAACAAGATTAAATGTCCTTGAAGGGGGTTTAAATCTTTTGCTCAAAAACCAGTAACGAGACCACTGTCCCATCAGACAGACTGCCCTGAGTTTGTATCCAGGAATCAAACTCAGCGGTCAGTATAAAAGTATTCGATTATAAGGACTTCCGGGTGTCTCACGCTGTAAAGAAGCTCGTTCCAAAAGCAAAAGCATGACCCTGCAACGGGGTGTTCAAGTCCTACTTGTGCGCCTGCAGATGTGCAAACCAAGAATATGATGACCCCTTTATCCTATCCTATTTAGTAATTATCAGTTAATTTGACAAATTCATTGATAGGTCAGTCTACAGAAAACTGGTGGAATCAACCAACAAGTCAAAACAAGCTCTATATTAGGTTTTAAGATTAGCTAATTGAATTTAGTACAAAGCAGTCAAATAGATGAATGCATTGAAATCATACATTCTTTATTGAATGCAGGCTCACTACTTCTAAATTACAAAACAGAAGATATACAACAAAACATTAAACAATTGATTATGAAATACCAGAACAGAGAGAGAGAGAGACGGATAAGCCAGACCTTGCCAAAGTGTTACCCACTTCCATCGATATATTTTTGTGTTTTCTCTGAAACTGAGACTTTGAATAAACTGAATAAAATAGCTACATGACAACTGAGTGAAATATATCCGATTTGTGTGTGTGCGGTTCCAGCAAACCACCAAAGCTGCGCGTTATCTGTGGAATTGATAAGAGGAGAGTGACGGTGCATATTGCACTTTGCATTTCTTTAACTACTTTTTCTGTTTTGCGTTTTGTCATGAACATTTTAGCACTTTTCTCAGTGTTCCTGTAATATGCCTCGATTCAGTTTCCCTTAGCCTATATAACAAAACCGCTAAAAGTTAGAAATACAAATGTTAAATTGATTCAGTTGTGTACTTTACTTCAAGAAAATAGTTTTGCAGTGTACGGTTTTGTAAGCGGTAGTATGCAGTAAAACAATGAGGCGGTACTAGAGTTAAATTATTACAGGTTGTTGGCTAATGACACACCCAGCACTGGCTCATGTGACTCTAAAATATCTGGCCTGCCCCCCAACGAGTGTTTCAAGCAACTTTCAGTATAGCAAGGGATGTTGTGTCTCCCCAACGCAGACTGCCCCCAGGTCATGTGCAGGAGCTTGTCTTTACAAAATAAAACTTGTGGAAGTTTGAATAAAGCATAATGGCTGAAGATGTATTACACCCCTGAAAGCTTCTCGATTTTTTAATGATAAAAGCATTTTTTCAGTTTAATTGACTTCACTGTCCCTTAGGTAGGGGTGGTGGGGTTTATGCAGTTTGTAAGAGTAAGAATGGGTACTATGTTTTGATTCATGAAATCATTTTTCCTATGTCCTATTAACCTATGTTTAATGTTACCTGGTCTAGCATCTGCGTTTTCAATACAGTGATTTAGGGTTTCATTTGATGCATTTGCCTCTACGGCAGAGGTTCTGCCAGCCAGAGAGAAATAGGCTTCTTGCAGGGTTCCGACAGTAGGAGGCAGCAGATTGTAACTTTTTATCTATGTTTTTTCCTCAGAGACAGCTTCTATCATTCCGCATTGAGAAATTGTACTTGATGTCACACTACGTTGTATTTCGGGGTGACTGGCCATCTTTAAAGAAACGCTTAGCTCTGTGGCTTTGAGATATCATTCGTACGCTATTTGGGAAAAATAAAGCCCCAGCTAATAGTGGCCTGGTATCGGGTACCATACTTCAGGATAGTGGTCAGCGTAGTCGCCATTCAAGTATTTTTATGGATCCGATCCCTAACTCTCTAGTCATATTGTAAGTCTGCAATATAAAACCTGTGTAAGACCCTGGTCAATCCCGTTTTGGCGATTTTTTACAGTTCATTTTTCATGTTCAATGTCAGAAATGCTTCAGCTATAATCAAATAGCAACATATAAATTGTTAACTTGCCAGTAAAGAACAGCAGTTTTCTTTAATATGATTCCAAAAATTAGCTTCCCTCTTCCGTGTAGCTAGTCACACTTGTTGGAGGGATACCTACACATCATCAGACACTGGCAGTAGGTTGGGAATCGAAAAAGTGCGTTCTCCTTTTCACCATAAAAAAACCCATTTGTGTTCATTCAATCAAAAACGATTATAGCGAGAGTGACAGTGACACTGATGCTCGTGCAGCAAGAAATTCAATTTCAAGGATGGAATGTGTGTAATACTGTGTGAGGGGTGTGTTACACACTGTGATACAGGCGTGTATTACTGTGTGAGGTGTGTAACATACTGATAGAAGTATGTAACACTAGGATACTGTATGTGTAAAACACTGTGAACACTGAGTGCATTAATATTTTTATTGATTGTTTCTTCTTAAAATCTGTTAATTGAAAGGGAAATTTTAATCTTATTTTAAACAGTTATTTATATTTCCTCTTTTCAGATGAATCCATAAAAAGAGCCCAGCAGGAACTGAAAACTCATCTGAAGAAGCAGTTTGAATGCATATCTGAAGGTTTAGCAAAGCAGGGCCACCAAACCCTTTTGAATGATATCTATACAGAGCTCTACATCACAGAGGGGGGAAGTGGGGGGGTTAATAATGAACACGAGGTCAGACAGATTGAGACAGCATCCAAGAGACAAACCACACAGGAGACTGCAATCCTCTGCAATGAGATCTTTAAGCCTTTACCTGGACAAAAGAAACCCAGAACTGTGCTTACAAAGGGCATCGCTGGCATTGGAAAAACCATCTCTGTGCAGAAGTTCATTCTGGACTGGGCAGAAGGAAAAGCCAATCAGGACATTGATTTCATCTTCACTCTTCCTTTCCGAGATCTGAATTTGAAGAAGGAAAAAGCATTCAGTCTAATGCAACTTCTGCAGCACTACTTTCCACAACTGAAAGAGATCAAAAGTGTTGATGGTGATGAAGTCAAAGTTTTATTTATCTTTGATGGTCTGGATGAGTGTCGACTTCCTCTAAATTTCCGAAGCAATAAGAAGTGCTGTGATATAACAGAGTCATCATCAGTGGATGTGCTGCTGACCAACCTCATTAAGGGGAATCTGCTTCCCTCTGCTCTCCTCTGGATCACCTCCAGACCAGCTGCAGCCAATCAGATCCCTCCTGAGTGTGTCCACCAGGTGACAGAGGTACGAGGGTTCAATGACCCACAGAAGGAGGAGTACTTCAGGAAGAGAATCAGAGATCAGAACCTGGCCAGCAGAATTATCTCACACATAAAGTCATCCAGGAGTCTCTACATCATGTGTCACATACCAGTCTTCTGCTGGATTTCTGCTACTGTTCTGGAGACAATGTTGAGTAAAGCAGAGAGTGGAGATCTGCCCAAAACTCTGACTGAAATGTACACACACTTCCTGCTCATTCAGACTAATGTGAAGAATCAGAAGTATCATGGCACGGATGAGACAGATGCAAAGAAGATGTCAGCATCAGATACTGAAATCATACTGAAACTGGGGCAGCTGGCTTTTCTACAGCTGGAAAAGGGCAATCTGATATTCTATGAAGAGGACCTGAGAGAGAGTAGCATTGATGTCAGTGAAGCTTCAGTGTACTCTGGGGTGTGCACAGAGATCTTCAAAGAGGAGTGTGGGTTGTATCAGGAGAAGGTCTACTGCTTTGTGCATCTGAGCATTCAGGAGTATCTGGCTGCCTTGTTTGTGTTTCATTCTTGTGTAAATGAGAACAGAAATGCACTCCAAGCAAAAAAATATCACATTGACAGAGTAGAGCTGTCTGAGTTACACAGGAGTGCAGTGGATCAGGCCTTAGAGAGTAAGAATGGACACCTGGACCTTTTCCTCCGATTCCTTCTTGGCCTCTCTCTGGGCTCCATTCAGACTCTCTTAGGAGGTCTACTGACACAGACAGGAAGCAGATCACCTGCACCAGACCCACAGACACAGACAGAAAGCAGATCACAGAGCATTGAAAAAACAGTCCAGTACATTAAGAAGAGGATCAGAGAGGAATCTTCAGCAGAGAGGACCATCAGTCTGTTCTACTGTCTCAATGAAATGAATGACAGCTCTCTAGTGCAGGAAATCCAGACTGACCTTAAATCAGGAAAACTTTCTCATACAAAGCTGGAACCACACCAGTGTTCAGCTCTGGCCTTTGTGTTACTGACATCAGAGGAGGTCCTGGATGAGTTTGACTTGAAGACCTACAACACATCAGCAGCAGGTCATCAGAGACTGGTACCTGTAGTCAGGAACTGCAGGAAGGCCATGTGAGTATTATGTCATTAATAATGTAGATTATTGACAGTCTATCTTCACACTTTATATTTCTAGTTAGAATAAAGTGCAATAAAATTGCCGGGCAACAGAAAATTTGGTTAAAAAAAGATTTCTGAATCAAGATGTTTTAACTCGTGCCCTCATATAATGTTTATATCGAGAACATAAGCAGCATCAAATGCAAAACCTCAGCACTTACCATGTATTTTATTTTATTTACTATTACTATTTACTAACTGAATACATTTACTAATTATTTGCAATGATAGCAATTATGAAATAATTAAGGAGTTCATTGATAGGCAGAGTAATCTTATGGATCAACCTTTGTCAGAACATACAATTCAAGCAGATTAAATTGAAGAGATGCTATATTAAGTTACAGTATTAAGAAAAGGGGCCTTATTTTGGTGACAGCATAGGCACAAACACCCTTGGAATTGCTAGTGTCATATTTTTCACTTTCACCAGGGTTGTTAGTTTTATGGTCTGCAGTTAATCTGCTTGTGTCAACATGGGTTTGTTGGTGCAATCAGGGATGTGTCAATAGAAACTTTCAATATGTGAGTTTGGTGTTCAATAATGCATTGGCAGTCAAACCAACCCATACCAGGTTTTAACTCATGCTATTTTGGCATTATAACCGTGTCACACATGTGAATCCATAAACATTTAACACAGATACATGAAATATTTTGTTTATTTCAGTTTAACTATTTTAAAGGAAAGCTGTATTCAGTTATGCAGTCCAATGCTGGCTATTTAGGCAGTGGAGTTAACTGTGTAAGCTACTTGGATTAGGTAGGAGGGAGACCGGCTTTACACCCCTCAGATAGTGTTTACAATGAGCCCAGAACACACTGGAAACTTGCTTTTAATCATGTGTTTGGCTGGGCTAGGTCAATGATTGAGTGGACCTTTGGAATGTTGAAAATGCATTTTAGAATTTTGGATGGATTGGGTGGTACATTACTGTACAGCCCTCAGAAAGTCAGTGCATTCTTTGTGGTGTGCTGTGTTCTACACTACATAGCCATATGCCATGGATGTGACATAGACCTCACAGAGGACACATTACAGGACTTTCATACAGAGAGAAGCAGAGTCGCATGTGACGATCGCTACAGAGATTACAGAGCACAGAGTGCACGAGGGAGCAGGGACTGGTTGGCTGTGGAGCCGTTTCACTAGTGAGTGTTCATTCATCTTATCAAGTGCATGTCTAAAATGAATGACACTTAGTTGAAGTAGATAATTTTTTTGTTTATTTTAAATAGCGGTGTGAAACAAAAAACAGCAAAGTAGCAAAAAAAACTATAGTAAATTCAAACTGAATGCAGAAATCCAAATTAGATTCTTTCCTGTCCTCTGGTGCACAAGCGCGATGCCTGCCTAGCTGAAACAATAGTGGCAGCAGCAGGATGGAGAGGCCGAATGGAGGCTGTCCCTGGGAATATTCTCCCTGTGGAACTGTTCTTGGGAACAGAACCGTTTATTATACCTCTTAGCACTGGCATATGAACAGATGAATAAAAATAAACTGTTTTTGTTTAAATATTAACAAAGTAATGAATCTAAACTATTCAGTTTCATCTTCATTGATTTGTAGAGGTCCTCATAATGGTTGTAATTGTTTATAACGTTGGGCAGAGAAAATTCTCCCCTTAGGATAACCAGCACGACGAAGTATGTCCATGTAAGAAATAGGATTTATTTCCACTGAAAGAATCCGGAACCTTATAAGCAAAAAGTGTTTTAACAATAACATACACAATTCTGATTGGTACATGGTTAATACATATGCATATCGTAAGATTTAATAAAATAAATGATTGGCTTTGTCTAGTCATATAGCATGAATACTGAATAAGCACACGGTTACCTCTTAGTCTTAAGCGCTACACAAACAAGCTTTAAATCAGAAATAATTAAATCAGAAATAATAGTTTGGTTTTTATCGATCGGTTGCTTTCAGAGTCCTGGGCAGCATGGCATCATAGCCGGTTTCTTCCTGGCAGGATGGCAGGGGGGAGGATAAGGAGGAATGCCAAGCTCACCAGTTTGGACTTATAGAAATACATAAGAGACAGACAGAAAGAAAACACACACACACACACATACATGCAATATTTCTAACTGCTTGTTGTTGTTAGGAGGTCTGGTGCCTGGAGATGGAGGGGTCCTGGTGCAAGGTCTAGGAATTTAGTGTTGTACAGAATTCTAGTTATGCTAGAGAAAACTCTCCTCCCTTCAGTAGAGATGATCACAACACGCTTGCTCTTCAGCCATGGTGACATTAGCATTTGGCTGTGTTTCCTAAAGGGAAATAAATGGGGTGATCTGATTGGCAATAATGAAACCAAACCCAGCTACACCCACAGAACCATTTATTCTTATTGAACCAGCCTCTTTTACAACTGTGCCACAGTTGCGCTAGTGCCTGGAGTCAAGAAATTACTGAAATACCCAAATTCACCAGCGCCTTGCATTGCTGCTAGTGTTTGACAGTTGTACCTTGACTGAGAAAATAGGGCCCAATTAAACATCTAATTTAATAATACAGGCTCAACTACCCGAACAAAAACAAAATTAGACAGTCCTGGAAATTAAGTAAGATAAAGATAGATATACTTTATTGAACCCCGTGGGGTAATTTATCCTCTGCATTTTGACCCATCCTAGTTACTTAGGAGCAGTGGGCAGCCACAGTACAGCGCCCAGGGACCAACTCCAGTTCTGAGGCCAGTGCTTTGGTCAAGGGCAACTGCAACTCCACGCTCAACTGTCTTTGAGCGTGGGAGGAAACCGGAGTACCCGGAGTAAATCCACGTGAATATGGGGAGAACATGCAAACTCTGCACAGAAAGGCCCCAAGACAAGATTTGAACCCACGACCTTCTTGCTGTGAGGCGACAGTGCTAACCACTGTGCCACCGTGTCCGAGAGACAAACCAGAAGACAAGCTATTTACAAGGCCAGAGGCCCAGTGTGGCTACAGAATGAACAAAAATCCGGTTCTGTTTGATCTTAAGTTTAAATGCAATCTGTGACATTCTATTGAAATCGTTGACTGAAAACTTCATGTTTATGTTAGAAGCACAAATAAACTTCCGTGCTTTTTATTGGTATTCAATAGCTTAACTGAATTACCTCCTAATATATTCATGTTTCGTCTTGTTAGAAAGGGACTAAATTCCTGAAAATTTAGGTAATAATATGGTTCTTAGCCATGCTTTCAACAACATAATCACTTTAATTCCCAAGTACACTGTCAGCTTTTAGATAGGGCACTCTTCGTCATAAATGAGCACACCCCCCTTCTACACCTGAACTTGGCATTGCCCAAACAGGGCAAACATGCTCAAGCCATGTTGCGTCAAGTGTTCATGATGGCCTCAGGAAAAAGTTGTGTTGTGTTGCAGTTGGTCTTTATTTTGGTGGTGGTTTCTTGGTTGTGCGTTTTAGCTCATTTCCTTTGTTCCCGTGGCACTGGAAGAGGGGAATACTTTGATAAGGTCTGGCTCTTCAGTCTTTCTTTTCTGGTAATCTAAATTTAGCATCTTGTTTGATGTCTTCTGTTTTGTTTTGTAACTTAGGAGTAGACCTGATACAGAGTTTGATTTGGTTTGTCAGTTGATTCCAGCAGGTTACTGTTGACTGACCTATCAATGATTAAATTCATAATTGTCATTTTCAATAATACTTGTTAAATTAAATCACGTAAAATATATTTTATATGTAGGTTAAGTGAGGGGCTTTAGCACGCAATACCACTTGTGTTCAGTATTCAGAGTGCTGAACATTTTAACAAGGGCATTGACCAAAGCACTGGATTCAGAAAATAAACATATTTTTACTTAATTGTTGCTTGCCCGACAGTGCCTCCTGGAGTTTTAAATACACTGCTGTCTGAGCTTTGATCTCAATATGAACTGCCGCTGGGTCCGTACAGCCTGCTCACTGCTTATTCCTGTATTTTAATGTATAAACACAATGTGCAGATGTTCCTCTGTCATACAGTACTGCACTGCTGCCCTGCTCTCCCTGGGAGTATCGGGGCTCCCCCACTCCCTGCCCACTGATCCCTTAGCAGTGTGCAGCACCAGGGGGTCCTGAGACGGCCTCAGCACAGGGGCTCAGCTGATCCCTTAGCAATGTGCAGCACCAGGGGGTCCTGAGACAGCCTCAGCACAGGGGCTCAGCTGATCCCTTAGCAGTGTGTAGGATAAGGGGATCCTAACTAGCTGGCTGGTAGCTGTCGGCTGCCTAGCATGAGGAACCAACAACACACAAACCAGATTTGTGTAGGTCAACAACCGTCTCTTCTTAGTTGAAAGCTCTTTGGTTTTTCCCATGGTCATAGATGACAAAGGCATTTTGTATGTGTGCAACCTCATATTTGCATGCCAGTGATACAAGGAATGGTGAAAGACAGCTATACAGTTTCTGGGGGCTGAGATCAAATAAAATAAAAAATTTCTTCAGATGCCACTTCAGATGTTTAGTTTTATTATAAATATTCTTTATGGGTACCAATAATTTTGACCCCTATGCTTTTGAGAAAACTGCTATTACTCAGAAGTTTTTTTAAAAGAATATTTTTTAAATTATACTGAAAGTAAATAGTTTCTCCAAATGTTTGAGCAGACAATTTGCATCATTGGGTATTTTGTTTGTCTTGCACAATAATCTTTGCTAATTTTCGTAAAGAGGGCCAGTAATTCCTGAGTTGAATGTATAAACTCTTCTTTGCAGACTGAACAGCTGTGACCTCACAGAGAAGTCATGTGATATTGTGGCCTCAGCTCTCCAGTCATCAAACTCACCCCTGAGAGATCTGGACCTCAGCTGCAATGACCTGGGAGATTCAGGAGTGGAGCTGCTCTGTGCTGGACTGATGAGTCCAAACTGTAAACTACAGAGACTGGGGTGAGTAGTGCTGTGTACTGTGTGACATTAACTAAATCGAATTACTGATTATGGCAATGTAAGGGTTTGAATTTTGTCACAGGGAAGACTAATTTCCTGACTCCATTCATGGATGTTTGTGTGAATGTGAGTTTGCATATAAGATTATTGACTGAAGTGTGCTCATGTGAAATGATGAGCAGCTTGGCCCTGTATCCTGGAGAGAGAGACTAGCTACTGCTGCCAGGCATTCATCTAAGTGATCTCTGACATTAAGATCTTCAATCCTGGGAGGTAAATATCCTGCTTATCCAGGAATCTAAAACCAACAACTATCCCTGGGATTAACCTAATTAAGATTTACCCCATTTGGGTAGCGAGATTATATAAATATCACAAGGCATGACTTCTGTATTATTCTATTAAATAACATTTGACTGACCCTAGCAGTTATCCATGAAGAGCTGCATATCCTGCTAGTGAATCCAACAATATGCCCAGTGAGTACCTCAGTAAGCATGTTACCCCAAAACTTTAAGTCACTGTCACTACCCCGGTTCTCTGAAACACAGAGTGGAGAGATCCACGTATGGGGAATGACATCCGGTCATCCAATTGCACCAAGTGTGGCTTTGACAGCCAGTAGCGCATTCAATGTTACAGGAGACTACTGCCCTCCTGGAAGAACATATGGGACACTGCAGCGCTACTACTCTTTATATTCACTTCTCATGCGCGGCAAGCAGGGCAGTCTTGGTGGATCTCTCCACCGGGGTTACAACAGTAACCTAAAGTTCTCTTTCATCATCTCGTGTTTGAGATACACCTATGGGTACATATAGACAGCTCCCAGAATGCCTTATGCTCACTGCTGAGATGCTGTCAGGCCAGCAAAGGATGCCTTCTCCCCTGAGGGGAGGGCGGTGTCTGGTACATCCCATGTAGGGAAGTACTGAAGACTTTCCACTGCCCAAAGCTATAGCCAGGACCCAGGAATGATGTGAAGTACTAAAACCCATAGCAGATGAGGGAAGATGTGTGCACCTCACACAGAGCTCACCCCCAGAACTGAGTGGGCTACCGGCCTCAGGCAGTGGAACCTAGCAACAGTATCTGGAGAAACCAAGCCTGCGGCTGAATAAATTTCCTGCAAGGAGACCCCATGAATAGGGCCCACTATGCAGCCATGCCCCTCATTGAATGAGCCCTCAGGCCCAAGGGGGGTGTCATCTTCTTTGAATCATATGCCATAACAATAGCTTCCACAAGCCAATGGGATGGCCGCTGCGTAGAGATACTTTTCCTGTACAGGCAGGGGCCTAGGTGACTAAGAGCTGGTCGCTCTTTCTAAAAGCCTTAGTCTTTGTCATATACGTGCCGAGAACACAGCATATGCAGCTTATGCTCCTCGTCAGAGGAGAACGGTGGTGAGTGAAGAGCGGCAAGCTCCAACACCTCACATGTGGAAGCTGGGAAGCTTTTAGGCATAAAGGCTGGATTGGGCTTAGGAAAAACCGTATCCATCTTAGGGGAGAATATTGTGCACAAGAGTTGCACTGAGAGCACATGGAGGTCACTGACTCACTTATCTGAGGCTAGTGCAAGCAGCAACACTGTCTGGAGAGACAACAATTTTAATCTAATTTATAGACTCAAACGGCCTTAGAGACAGAGCCTCCAGCTCCAGTGATAAATCCCAAGGGGAAATGAGCTTTTTAGCAACAGGCAGAGAACAGTGAGGCCCCTTCATGAACCTGTGAATGTGGGGGTGCTGCCCCACTGCACAGTCTCTGAAACCAACGTCACAAGCAATGATATCTGCCAGGTAGACCTTTATGGTAGGAAAGGATTTCTCTTTATCCATTCTGGTTCTGTGAAAAGCACAGCACGTCAGTAACAGAGCACTGGTAAGGCACTGACTGACGAGAGGCACACCATCTTTAAAACACCTGACACTTATTGTCATAAAGTGACCTGGTAGAGGGCGCTCTCGTGCTCTGGATGGTTGCAGTCACGTGAGGGGGAAGCCCTAATGCGTTGAGGTTATGCCTCTCACGGGCCAAGCCCATAGAGCTACTCGCTCGGGGCAGGGGTGGTGTATTTCCCCGTTCACCTGAGACAGGATGTCCGTCCGTGCGTAGCGGGAGCGCGCATGGCTGTACATAAAGGAGAGAGATAATCACTGCCAGCCACGGTGATTTCTGCCACCTGCGTGCGATTAGGATCAGTGTGAAGCTCTGTTCTCACTCTGGCTGGAGTGGGAATGATGAGAACGAGGGGGGAAAACGCCTCTGAAGCGATCTACAGCTGCACGGCCAAATCTCTGCCATAGCATTTCCTCAATCTGGAGATGGAGACACCATTCCCTGTACAGTGGGTTTCCCCTGACAGCAGATTCACGCCTGTGTTCTGAATACCTGGAACATGGGTCATGCGTAACCACAGAAAGTGACGGCAGCTCCAGACCAACAGTCTGTGGGCTAGACCATGGAGCTGGAGGGAGCGCATGCCACCTTGGTGATTGACATATGCTACCGCAGTCATTATCGCAGTGTACGAGCACATGATGTCCCCATAGACTGGGAAGAAAAGATCTGAGAGCTATCCATCCACATCTTTCCACATGAGAATGATCCTGAGAGGGGTTCCCTGAGTGTACAGTAAGAGTCTGTGTTTTCCCAGTGATGCAGAGCTGCATAGCGCTTGTGTGATACTGTGAGACAGCGATGGAGATCGCTCAGGGGCCTGAGGTGGAGGGGTGAAATCCACCCCATAACGGTGAAACCACACTGTACGCGGTAACGCCAGGCAGCGACACCGCCTCCATCCATTTAAATGAGAGGTGGCAGCACATCAGCAAGGCAGTGGGAGAGATGGCCAAAGTTTAACATCAAACCCCAGGCGGCACAACTACGCGTTGTGGTAACCAATCAGATTTGACCTAAAAATCAGTCAAGTAAATTGTCACCCTTTTCATAATTTAGTTCCACATTCTATAGTTCCACAATGGAGGACTCCCTTTAATTGTCGTAAATCCTGCGCTGCCCTCCTGCAGAGACGCTGACCAGAGGAACGCAGTGTGGAGGAAAGGTTCTGAAGTTGTCGGTGGCTCTGCTGTGTAGACAGTCATTAGTCTATGTACACTGTAAATTTCACAGAAGATGCAATGCTGCTGAAAAGCTAATGGCTAGTCAATATCAGATAAGCTAATGACGTTTGTCTGCATGAATGCCAATGAATGTATATTCTGCTATATTGCAAACAATGTTATTTAAAAAATAAAATAAAATAAATGATAGCAGCACAAATGTTTTACCAAAGATTTGTGTGTGATTTGAAGCACAGACTGATCTAGTTGTGAGAGAAACGTAGACTAAGTGAAATCAAGGTGACCATAAAACTAATAATATATTAGTTACTTGTTGTTTGTGATCAATCCAATTCACTTTTTATCAGATAATGATAAAAACCAATACTCCTACTTCTATTTATAAAGTGCTCTCCCTCCAAAAATTTGAAAACAAGCAAGAATGGACCCTATTTTATATTAAATTTAAATCACAAAATGAATAAGGGAGCCTAGCCTATTATAATAATTAAAATACAATATCTTACATTTTCATAATTTTAATAGTTTTTATTCAAACTGGACGATGATTTGAAACACAAAATTAAACCCGATCAACATTTAAGAAACACAACTGTCTGTCATAAAATAGGTGACATGCCCACAAGTGGCTGATTGTGGGACGCGGGAGCGGTGCCAGGCGGCTTTGCCAGAATCAGTGTGGCTTCACCGTAACAGCCCCAGTGGCAAAACCTGAGAGGCTGACACCATCAGCCCCTGTAGTCTGAGACATTTGTGATACTGCACTCTTGAGTCTGGTTTGAACTAAGAGAGGCAAACCCTGAGAGATAAAATGCAGTCTGCTGTTAGACAAGCTCACATGGATACAGAGTATAAATCAAGTCCCAACATTACACTCCAGGATGGGGAGAGATTGCTCTTGGGGAGGTTTACACTGAAACCAAGAGACAACACATGTGGCAAAACTCGCTGAGTGTCCTACACAACTCTGGGTTTTGAATTGGCAATGATCAGCCAATAGTTTGGAGCCAGACCCGCCTCTACACAAAGACAGAACACCCGTGGACTCAGGGAAAGACCGAAGAGTAGAACTGTGTATTTGTAGCAAACACCGCGATGGGCGAAGCGGAGGAATTTTGTGTGAGGGGGATAAATGCCTATGTGGAAGAAGGCATAATTCAGATTTACTGATGTGAAATAGTGATGTTAAGTTAATCAATTAACTGTTAATTCTTAATAAGAATGTTGATTGATGAATTTCTATAAATTAAACAGTTGAATTTCAATAAACCATTTCAGTGAATAATCTAATGTTGGTGATTAGATTTCAAATTAAAGAGACGTTTCTAAAATGTTAAATTAGAGAGTCATGGTTCCCTTGACTGGCAGCATTAGTGAAATGTTATTGGTCCATTCCTGGAACATTAGTGCCATCTGAGTGCGTCTTCTCAGCTGCTGGTCTCACCTTCAGCAGACTGCACACCAGACTGACCCCAAAGCACACAGACATGCTCATACTCCTTGATTGGTTCTAGCAGACATGCACACTTCAGTCAGTGTATAAGTAAGCCATGTACTTTATATGCGCTGTAAGAGAAAGAGCACTTTATGACACAGTATGAGAGTTGCCAATAACCATGAATAGAAAGCGTTAATAGTGTTAAGAGGCAATAATTTTATTTACAAGACATGGCAAGATGGACTGGGCACTATGCTATAAGAGAGGAAAGGACATGCACCTGAAGAGATTGTAAGATAAAGAAAAGGAACACAAAGAAATTGTGATGCATACCAAAAATGTTTTTCATGAAAGGACTTTGGATAATGAAGTAAATTGTTTGAGCTTACCTTAAATGCTATGCAGAGAACATCTCCCACAATCCACACTAGTTTACATTTGACAAAATGAAGTCTGACCTGACCAAAACTCCAGTACCTACCGCCATCCCCACCAAACCACGCCCCCCCCCCCCTCCTCTACAGGGTTTGGGGGCACTGCATGGTAATTATCCTGACAGTAAATAAGGAACTTTGTACTACTGGTGTGCCCTAATGATTGAATCTATCCTTCATGTATGTTTTGCATGTCCTCCTGCAAGGGTTTACAGAGATGGTCCTTCTAATGACTGTTTTATACTTCTGTGTAGTCTGCATAGTTTGCATGATTTGCATTCTGTGCAACATTTGCAAATGGGCAGAGCATTTATATGGCATGTTGTACAGGTACAGGTTGTGATTTTCCACCCACTTATAGACACCTTCAATTCCATATATTTCATCTCCTTAAATAAACTTTTATCACATCCATACTGTATGCTGTGGGAATGAGGCACAGACGAGGCAGACAGTGCTGGCAATATGTCTGTGGAGGACTTTTATTGTGACAGCGGTATCACAATGAATGAATACGGGAAAAGTGAAACACAAAACGAGATCAGGCTACTCAAATGTTGGGGAAAGCGAAAGTGCTAGGGAAGTGCAGGTGGGTCCAAAATTCAGGCCACGAGGAGGGGTATGTGCGAGTCTGCCACCATAAAAAAAAAAATGAGTATCAGAGACTCTGTTAGTCACTCAGTGAGGGGAAAGCCAGCACACCCCTGGAGTGAGACCATGAGGCCTATATAGGGCCAGCAGCTACTCAGGCAAAGGGGAAGGTGGTGTGGAAAAAGCACTGGTATGCTGCTGGTGGCCTGCCTGTATCTCAGGTCCAGGTCTGAGTGTGGAGTTGAGGTGCTGAAACTCAGTCCTGTCCCTCCGGCGCTGTCCAGGTCTGAGTGTGGAGTGGAGGTGCTGAAACTCAGTCCTGTCCCTCCGGCGCTGTCCAGGTCTGAGTGTGGAGTGGAGGTGCTGAAACTCAGCCCTGTCCCTCCGGCACTGTCCATGGTGCTGCAGGCTGGCCGGTGAGACACAGGTGAAGTGGAGCTGAGTGGCAGCTGATGGCAGGGAGGGGCGGGGCTCCAGAGGCCCTCACCACAATATATATATTTATATGAACATGTGCATTGCTTCCTGTTTCTACAGTGAATCTGCCTTTAGCTGTGTCAGCTTGCAGTGCTGTGGGAAGTTTGTCACAGAAAACCAAAAGGAAATGAGCAAATTCACTGTCCACACATGAAAAATGTGTGTTGTCTTTTACATCTTTACTTTTGGTGGTGGCCAAACATCCTACAGCACTGAAAACTAACTCACTGTCCACTCTGAAAGGTGGTAGCTGCATGTCTAGTATGGGATGGGAGGGTTAAGCCCAGAGAAAAGATCATAGAAAAGGTAGATGAGCCCATTGCTCCAATTCAGAGAACATACAGTATAAGAAAAGGGGACATTGGGTCAGAATTACATCTGTAGAACTGTCAGAGTTCAGTCCAGCAGGCTGTTTTATTTTCAGGATTGTGGTGTTTCTGAAAGGATTGTGAATAAAATGGTATTTTATTCTGCTGGTAAAGCCGGGCATTAACTCACCGGCACGGTATGTGTGTACATCTTGGTGGGGGAGTGTCCACCTGAGCAACATGTGAGCTGCTGTTTAGATGCAGTGTTACATCGTTTAGTTTACTCATTTTTCTGTGGCTCCAGTCCCAAGTCATAGCCTGGATATTATACCTTTGTAAGCAGTCATGCTGTGTGGAATAGTCTGATTCAGAGATCAATATTCTGGCACTAGCTCCTATCATCTAAAGAATAACATCATTTACAGGAGTATTTCTTAGATAAGTATTCTAATAACTTTCAAATGCCCCCACTTATTAAATTTTTTGTGCAGTTTATATTACTCCACAAGGGCTACCAAACATGTTGATAAGGGGTTTTAAAAGAAAAAAATGACCTAATACATCCGGCGTTTATTTTCATTATTATTATCATTGTTACAATAATAATTAAATGTAACGCAATAATTAACCTATTATATTCGCAAAAGCGTGCGAAAATAAAACGAATGGATGGATTATAGCGTAAAGACATACAGATCAGAGGTGCAATTTGTGGAAGTTTCAAAAGACACCTCATTTTTATAAATCTAGTGTCTACCAGCAATGAAAGTTAGTGGCAGTAATTCGTTGTGCTTTTCTCATACAGCCACTAGATGACGATGCAGTGTAATTCCAGTTGATGCCGTAGTTGCATTGCTGGGAGATCGTGTCAGATGAACTGAAGTGTAACACAGCTCGCACACGGCTCCGGCACTGCGTCAGCTGTTAGCAGGTACAATATCGCAGGTCTGACCAATAATATCATGACTGGTTAGATAAAACCTTCATGTTATTTTATATACTGGTGTATATATTTAACTTGTCTGTGACAGTTAGCTGCTTAGTTCCTCACTGGCTCCGCTAACTAGGTTGGGTCATGAAGTAACGTTAAGGTAGGTTGGGCAGGCTAGCTAGCTAACTCGTGCCTGTGAGTCAAAGCGAAAGCTGAACTTAGAACAACGGCAACAAGTGTCAACTTGAGAGTCATGTTGTTTGATGTAAATGGTAAACAAATGATATTTGCAAAGTGTTAATAGTTATTATCAAATAATTGTGTTATGTAACTGTAGTTCTGTATTTTCAAAGAATGAACTAGCTGAGGTAACAGTAAACAGCTCAGAGCGAGCAGGCATCCCCATGGTAACCAACCAACCCTCCTAACGGCTACGTTTTAAACAGCGTCGTCATGGTTACCGTCACGTTACTTTGGCGAGAGGTAAACAAGGAAGAGCGCAATTTTGTATTGAATGCGGTTTCATTTCACCTTGCTGAATATTTTAAAATTAATGTCAAAAACCCTGACAGACTGTATAATTTGTTAAACTTAAATTGTTTGATAACTTGATGGTTACAAGATTAGGAAGAAAATATTATCATGATGACAGTAATGTATTTAGCTAATAGGTTATACGAGGAGTTATACATTAACAGTTATATTTATCTATTCATAGTGATGACTATTCAGCGTCTTTGAAATGTATAGATGTTTATGAACTGAAGAACATGTCAGGTGAGGTAAAGTGCACCACAAAAATGCTGTTTTTTTGTGTTTGCAGATGAAATGAATATGTTTACAAATCAGATAAGTTCATCACATGGAAAGGGTTATTAGAGCCCAGTAATTGCCTTAGACTATTGTGGATTAGTCAGAATACTTCATGAACTTAATTTACACACACCCCTCCCTGTTTTTGTGTGTACATCTCAGGAATGCGTAAGTACATATGTATCAACTGTCAAGGTGAACAATGTCACAAAGAATTTGTCCGTGTGTTTGTGTGCGTGCGTGTTTGTGTGTGTGTGGTCTCTCCACAGGCTGGGTTGGTGTAATCTCACAGAGGGCTGCTGTGATGTTCTGGCCTCAGTCCTGCATTCTCCTCACTCAGAGCTGAGAGATCTGGAGCTCAGAGACAACGAGCTGCAGGATTCAGGAGTGAGAGCGCTGTCTGCTGGACTGGAGGATCCACACTGTAAACTGCAGAGAATGGGGTGAGTACAAACACAAACCCCTTCAATAAATTAGGGCTACAGTGTGACTAAATACAACACTGATGTCAATGTTTCTAATGTGAAAACAGACACTCCACAGAACTGAAACAGCATGTTCCTGTTCTTCCTCTTGTTAGAATTTGACTACACAAATGAATGAAGAAAATGAATTAGTCCTGTTTACTGAACTGTAGTGGGGTGTAAACTCAAATGTGTTTGATAATGACTCATTCCACATGCATGTTATTTTGGTTTAACACACACAGCCCTGTTAGTTTATATTAATGTGTGTAAGGTGTGTAACACACTGCTGTGTGTTTGACACACACAGCCCTGTTAGTTTATATTAATGTGCTATAAGGTGTGTAACACACTGCTGTGTGTTTGACACACACAGCCCTGTTAGTTTATATTAATGTGTGTAAGGTGTGTGTGTCCTTCTCTCTGCAGGCTGTCAGGCTGTAGAGTCACACAGAGAGGCTGTGATTCTCTAGCTTCAGCTCTGTGTTCAAACCCCTCACACCTGAGAGAGCTGGACCTGAGATACAATCACCCAGGAGACTCAGGAGTGAGAGTGCTGTCTGCTGCTAAACTGGACACACTCACACTGCTGTAAGTACAGAGAGTTTCCACACTGCACCTCACACACCCACACACACACACACCTGAAGAGAGCTGGACCTGAGATACAATCACCCAGGAGACTCAGGAGTGAGAGCGCTGTCTGCTGCTAAACTGGACACACTCACACTGCTGTAAGTACTGAGAGTTTCCACACTGCACCTCACACACACACACACACACACACACGGGGGGGGGGGGGGGGGGGGGGGGGGGGGGGGGGGGGGGGGGGGGCATGGAGGGCACTGTTCAAACCAGCGTTACTCAAGAGGGTTGGGGATCTCCTGTGGAGGGTGCTGCAGGGGATCACTGCAGTAAATAAGATCTCATAAAAAACACGTTTTCAACGTACAAAAATGCCAAGTTACTCAAAAGTATTGATATCAAAATGACGCCAAGTTACGGTACTGCAAACAATATAGGCTATCTTGCCTCACCGAAATGACAAGATGTATTTCAAAGCGCAATGCTACCCAATATTTTCCTCAATTCTTTCAAGTCACTTGGCCCTGTGTGTATAAGCATGCACTACATGGACAGGCCAAACATATGTGTGGATGGCTCTCTCACAGTCAAGATTGATTGAATAGGCGTGTATATGTCCAATTTGTATTGGTATGTATGTATTTCGCTGCCCAGCCTTTCTGTTGCGTGAATGATAGTATGTTTCTTGGTATAAGTCTGTGTTCGTAAATGTGAATGTAACATGCTGCGAGGGAAATGTCCCCATGGGGATAAAGAAGTTCTCTATGTATGTATGTACAATATGCATTTTACATGCAGTATTTATTGTACGTAGCAAATATACAGTAACTTTCACATGTACTCAAATTCAGTTCAGAAGCAAGTATAAACATGTTTTCTGGAGAAATATGCTTCCTGTAGTACTCAGCAGCAGTTTTTTTGTACATTAATTTCAATGTGTTCCATGAGGCAATTCGAAATATTTGACTCTTTGATCTGACACAAAGTTTGCATGACATTGTAAAATGGTAAGATTTACAAAAACACAGTGCCAAGTGACTTGAAAGAATTGAGGAAATATTGGGTAGCATTGCTTTGAAATACATCTTTGTCATTTCGGTGAGGCAAGATAGCCTATATTGTTTGCAGTAGTAGCGTAACTTGGCGTCATTTTGATATCAATACTTTTTTTGAGTAACTTGGCATTTTTGTACGTTGAAAACGTGTTTTTTATGAGATATCATTTCTTTTTGCAAAGCGTTTTATTATGAGTGAGAAATGCGAAGTGACCCTGTAAGAAACGGTTGTGGATTATGCCTATCGTTGTGTGAATTTGTATACAGTCTGATGAGCGTGTACCGTTCAGCAGTTTCGGTTTGCTATATATGTAAAACAGTGGCTGTGACAAAGGGGTGCGGTGGCGTATAAGTGTAAAACGCATGAGAAACGCAGATGGAATATGGCCAGTGTATGTACTCACGGATTTGATGTCCATCCAACGAGCCTTGACTGACAAAAGAATCAGCAAGCCCGTAGAATGATAACTCCCTAGGTCGCAACTTGTGTAGCCTTCTGTCGTGCTCCGTTTTGTCTGTTATTTCGTGGAGATGCACTTTCAGTGTTTGTAAGGTTTATAAGGCATTTTGATAGGCATATCTGCAGGTAGGAATCCTCTTCGCTGTTTTGCTAAACTAGAACCGGAAAACATGATAGTGGAGAATAGGAGCAGACGCATATGTCCCAGCAGGCTTTGCTTATGAGAAAAGAACAACAGTGTGAGAGAAATTAGGATGAAATTATGAAATAGCGTAGTTGAAACAATATGTTTTTAGCATAATGAGCATGTAGGTGAAGGTTGACATGATCACGGAGTATAGTGCGAAGTAAATGGAGTGACCATGAGCGAGCTTATATTCCTTATCGAACGGTATATATAACAGTCGCTATAAAGCACTAGCTGTTAAAGTGGAGGGTTAAATAACGTGTGAAATCTATTGCACTGCAGTGTTTTTTTCATGTTCAGTACTAGTAGTTATAATTATGAGTGAATCATGATTTTAAATGTAATGTTTTAATGGGGAGTTGCAGAACGTACATACGAAGTAATTGTTTGTATGTGGCTAGATAGAGAACAGGGCAAGGTAACATGAATGTAGAAACGTGGCGTTTGCTGATAAGAAGGTTTTGTACGGTAGCCAAGTGAAGAAATGTAGTTAGAAATGGCACAGCGGTGAACTGGTGTAACTTTTTAATAAAAGGAATACATTTGCCGTCATGAAATGCATATGGGTGGCCATGAGTGAGTTTTGGTAAAGCAAATATAAGCGTAAGAGAACGTTAGTGTAAAAGAGGAAATTATCTGCCTGAGCGCGATGCGGGATTCGATCCTTCAACCAGACGTTTACCAGTCTGTCACTTTATTAGGGCAGCACCATGACATAGCTATGCAATGCGTGAAATATCATTAGCAAACCTGTCCGTGGTTTTAAAGAAGAACACAGGCGAGTAAGCACAGAAGAGCTCCCGTTGAATCCATATGGCTTTGCAATATTGTAGCCGGTTAACAATTGAACGTGCAGACGGTACGTCATAATACAGTGTATATGTTCGGTGAACGGCGGGTAGATATGGTGCAAAAGCAATAATTGAGAAGTAGTAGACAATTATTAGTGAGGGTAAAAGCAGGTTAAAGAAACATGGTCCTAGCTGGGTTTGAACCTCTGACCCTGTGTTCCCAAGACTGGGACCTTACCCACTAGGCCAAAGGCAGACTAGCTGTTTGTACTGAAAATGTTTCAGAGTAAAAAGGTATGGGTATTTTGCGTGTGTATGCGAGTTTTTCATTGGGTCGTGTAGGTGAAGATTTGGCGGGTGTTGGTAAAATGTCCAATGGGGAGACATGTTATTAGTGGGATAGGCGGCAGGAAAAATAAGAATGAGAAGAAGAAGAAGAAGAAGAAAGAGAAGAAGAAGAAGAAGGAGAAAACGCAAAATCCCCTTAGTTTGGGGCTTTATTGTGTGGACATGTGAAGTTGTTTATGAAATCTGTCTGTTGAAATGGGGTCAGAATGTACAGAATTTAATGTTTTTAAGGGCTGAGTGTCTGTGGCTGTTGTGGTTATTTCTGTGGGGAACCCTGAAAAGTGCCAAACTCTCGGTGCTGTATAGGTATGGGGCATGCCCCCGCCAAGGCGTAACTTGGCGGGATGGCATACCTGCCATCCCAATGTGGTTGTTGTAGTTAGGGGTTTGATCAGGGACACAGTGATGGTGGAGTTTCAGTATTACAAAGCAATGGAGAACCTGAGTGTGTTTCAGAGTGTGTGTGTTATAAGAGTGTTTTATGTTCAGTGGAGGGAGGGGAGCTATTTTTGCACATGGAATAGGGTGAGGGAATGGAATAAGTTTCCTTTGTGACAGATTTGTGTATTTCTCATATGATTGTGTCTTTGTTTTTATTTATGTGATGTCATTGGTGTGTTGAGAGTGGAAATAAAGGATGGTTAAAATTCTAAATTCTGTTCTGCTGTTCTTACAGTGTGGACCATGGAGGAGAGAACAGGACCAAACCAGGACCCAGGAAATGTGAGTGTGTGTCGACACAACACTTTCCATAGATACACACTCTGCTGTGTGTGTGTGTGTGTGTGTGAGAGAGAGACTTCTCTCTTACACACATAAACACACCAACAGAAACACACATGTACACAAACACACACACACAGGTACTATCACAGCTCTCTCTCTCTCACACACATAATGAGGTGAATATTAATAATGATAATTAATCTCATTAATGTCTCTGGTGTGCAGACGGCTGTCAGTTCACACTGGATCCAAACACAGCGCACAGAGGTCTGTCTCTGTCTGAGGGGAACAGGAGGGTGACACACACATGGGGGAGAACAGAGCCATATCCTGATCATCCAGAGAGATTTGAGTACTGGGAGCAGGTTGTGTGCACAGAGAGTGTGTGTGAGCTCTGTTACTGGGAGGCTGAGTTCAGTCTGTCTGAGGTGGGGGGGTGGGTTTATATAGCAGTGACATATAAAGGAATCAGTGGGAAAGGAGAGGATCCTGACTGTGGGTTTGGAATGAATAAAAACTCCTGGAGACTGGAGTGCTTTAAACGCAGTGACTCTGATAAACTCAGATACTCTGTCTGTCACAATCATAAGCAAACACACATACCTGCCCCCCCCTCCCCCTACCGCAGAGCAGGAGTGTGTGATGATGATGATGGTAGAAGAGTGTGTGTGTACAGGGTAGGAGTGTGTGTGGACCGTCCAGCCGGCACTCTGTCCTTCTACAGCGTCTCTGACTCTGACACACTGACCCTCCTGCACAGACTCCACACACACTTCACTCAACACACACCCCTCTGTGCTGGATTTAGAGTGTGTGACTCCTCAGTGTCCCTCTGCTAACTGGAGTAGAGACACACACACACACACTCACACATAAACACACACACACTCCTCAATGTCCCTCTGCTAACTGGAGTAGAGACACACACATTCACACACACACACACACATACACACACACGTGCGCACACACAAACATGCACGTGCACACACACACGCATACACACACACACGTGTGCATACACACTCGCATGCATGCACGCACACACACACACTCTCACGTACACACACACACACCACATTCACATACCCACTCACACACACACACACCACACACACTCATATACACATACACACACTCACATATACACACTCAGATACACATAGACACGCACACCAACATACACACATCCACAGACACACACATGCACACACACAATCTCTCGCACACACAAGCACACACATTCACCAGTGCACTCTCACGCGCACACACACATGCATGCATACGTACACACGCTCATAACCGTATGCACACACACACACTCTCTCTCTCCCTCATGCTCAGTCACTCTCACACACACCCTCTCTCTCACACACACACACACACACACACACTCACATCCACACATTCACACAAACGCACGCACACACACACCAACTCATGCACTCATGCACACACACATACATGTGTCAACACACACACTCCTCAGTGTCCCTCTGCTAACTGGAGTAGAGACGCACACACATGCGCGCACACACAAACATGCACACACACACACGCATACACACACACACGTGCGCATACACACTCGAACGCATGCACACACACACACACAAATATATATACACACACTCATATACACATACACTCACACTCAATCACACACTCACACATACATAAACACAAACACTCATATACACCTAGACCCACACACACACACACATATATACAAACAGTCTCACACTTATATACACACACACTCATATACACATACACACACACACTCACACATATATATACTTACACTCATATGCACCTAGACCCACACACTTGCACTCACACACCTACACACACTCTCGCACACCCAGTTACACACACACACACCGTCTCTCTCTCACATACACTCCATCACACACACACATACTCTCACACACACCCTTTCTCTCTCAGTCATGCACACGCACTCACAAATACACACACTCATGTTTACTCATGCACACGCACTCACACACCTACGCACACATACTCTCTCACACCCAGTCACTCACACACACCTACACACAGACAAACACAATCTCACGCACACACACACACACGCATGCAAACATACACGCGCTCATACCCGTATGCACACACACACACACACTCTATCTCTCTCTCACACTCTCACATACAGTATACAGACACACACATGCGCAAACGCACGCGCACACACACATACACTCATGCACTCACGCACAAACACAAACATGTCAACAAACACACATTCTCATTCCCATACGTATGCACACACACACATTCTCTTACCCATACGCACACACACGCATACTCATGCACACACACATGCATACACTTACATGCGTGCACACACCATATACACATGTATACACAAACATTCTCATACCCATACATACACACACACATGTATAAACACACACAAATTCATAATGGCACTCTCACGCACACACACATACACATACATACACTCATTCTCTTGCACGCACACACACTCAAATACACAGTCACACACACATTCACACAAACGCACGCACACACACTTTCTCTTACCATACACACACGCACCCGTGTGCACACAAACACATACTCATGCACTCAGTCATACTCTCACACATGCACGCACACATACATGCATGCACACACACACACACATTCTCTTACCCATTCGCACATGCAACCCAGGCACACACATACACTCATGCACTCACACACATACACAC
>CM045898.1:8047881-8078194 GCA_025169545.1 Anguilla japonica | reverse complement strand
CCACTGTCCCATCAGACAGACTGCCCTGAGTTTGTATCCAGGAATCAAACTCAGCGGTCAGTATAAAAGTATTAGATTATAAGGACTTCCGGGTGTCTCACGTTGTAAAGAAGCTCGTTCCAAAAGCAAAAGCATGACCCTGCAACGGGGTGTCCAAGTCCTACTTGTGCGCCTGCAGATGTGCAAACCAAGAATATGATGACCCCTTTATCCTATCCTATTTGGTAATTATCAGTTAATTCGACAAATTCATTGATAGGTCAGTCTACAGAAAACTGGTGGAATCAACCAACAAGTCAAAACAAGCTCTATATTAGGTTTTAAGATTAGCTAATTGAATTTAGTACAAAGCAGTCAAATAGATGAATGTGTTGAAATCATACATTCTTTATTGAATGCAGGCTCACTACTTCTAAATTACAAAACAGAAGATATACAACAAAACATTAAACAATTGATTATGAAATACCAGAACAGAGAGAGAGAGAGACGGATAAGCCAGACCTTGCCAAAGTGTTACCCACTTCCATCGATATATTTTTGTGTTTTCTCTGAAACTGAGACTTTGAATAAACTGAATAAAATAGCTACATGACAACTGAGTGAAATATATCCGATTTGTGTGTGTGCGGTTCCAGCAAACCACCAAAGCTGCGCGTTATCTGTGGAATTGATAAGAGGAGAGTGACGGTGCATATTGCACTTTGCATTTCTTTAACTACTTTTTTGGTTGTTTTGCGTTTTGTCATGAACATTTTAGGACTTTTCTCAGTGTTCCTGTAATATGCCTCGATTCAGTTTCCCTTAGCCTATATAACAAAACCGCTAAAAGTTAGAAATACAAATGTTAAAATTGATTCAGTTGTGTACTTTACTTCAAGAAAATAGTTTTGCAGTGTACGGTTTTGTAAGCGGTAGTACGCAGTAAAACAACGAGACCTTACTATAGTTTAAATTATTACAGGTTTGTTGGCTAAGGACACACCCAGCACTGGCTCATGTGACTCTAAAAATATCTGACCTGCCCCCCAACGAGTGTTTCAAGCAACTTTCAGTATAGCAAGGGATGTTGTGTCTCCCCAACGCAGACTGCCCCCAGGTCATGTGCAGGAGCTTGTCTTTACAAAATAAAACTTGTGGAAGTTTGAATAAAAGCATAATGGCTGAAGATGGGTTTTTCTTTTTTCATTAGCTTATGCAAATCAAACCCCTGAAAAAAATAAAAGCTTTTCTAACTTATTTTTTTAAAATTTATTAGGGGATACAGTAGTTAATAAAAATGAGAAACATTTTTTTTGATCATTTTTTCAGTTTAATTGACTTCACTGTCCCTTAGGTAGGGGTGGTGGGGTTTATGCAGTTTGTAAGAGTAAGAATGGGTACTATGTTTTGATTCATGAAATCATTTTTCCTATGTCCTATTAACCTATGTTTAATGTTACCTGGTCTAGCATCTGCGTTTTCAATACAGTGATTTAGGTTTCATTTGATGCATTTGCCTCTACGGCAGAGGTTCTGCCAGCCAGAGAGAAATAGGCTTCTTGCAGGGTTCCGACAGTAGGAGGCAGCAGATTGTAACTTTTTATCTATGTTTTTTTCCTCAGAGACAGCTTCTATCATTCCGCATTGAGAAATTGTACTTGATGTCACACTACGTTGTATTTCGGGGTGACTGGCCATCTTTAAAGAAACGCTTAGCTCTGTGGCTTTGAGATATCATTCGTACGCTATTTGGGAAAAATAAAGCCCCAGCTAATAGTGGCCTGGTATCGGGTACCATACTTCAGGATAGTGGTCAGCGTAGTCGCCATTCAAGTATTTTTATGGATCTGATCCCTAACTCTCTAGTCATATTGTAAGTCTGCAATATAAAACCTGTGTAAGACCCTGGTCAATCCCGTTTTGGCGATTTTTCAGAAAACATATTTTTTACAGTTCATTTTTCATGTTCAATGTCAGAAATGCTTCAGCTATAATCAAATAGCAACATATAAATTGTTAACTTGCCAGTAAAGAACAGCAGTTTTTCTTTAATATGATTCCAAAAATTAGCTTCCCTCTTCCGTGTAGCTTAGTCACACTTGTTGGAGGGATACCTACACATCATCAGACACTGGCAGTAGGTTGGGAATCGAAAAAAGTGCGTTCTCCTTTTCACCATAAAAAAACCCATTTGTGTTCATTCAATCAAAAACGATTATAGCGAGAGAGTGACAGTGACACTGATGCTCGTGCAGCAAGAAATTCAATTTCAAGGAGGATGGAATGTGTGTAATACTGTGTGAGGGGTGTGTTACACACTGTGATACAGGCGTGTATTACTGTGTGAGGTGTGTAACATACTGATAGAAGTATGTAACACTATGATACTGTATGTGTAAAATACTGTGAACACTGAGTGCATTAATATTTTTATTGATTGTTTTCTTCTTAAAATCTGTTAATTGAAAGGGAAATTTTAATCTTATTTTAAACAGTTATTTATATTTCCTCTTTTCAGATGAATCCATAAAAAGAGCCCAGCAGGAACTGAAAACTCATCTGAAGAAGCAGTTTGAATGCATATCTGAAGGTTTAGCAAAGCAGGGCCACCAAACCCTTTTGAATGATATCTATACAGAGCTCTACATCACAGAGGGGGGAAGTGGGGGGGTTAATAATGAACACGAGGTCAGACAGATTGAGACAGCATCCAAGAGACAAACCACACAGGAGACTGCAATCCTCTGCAATGAGATCTTTAAGCCTTTACCTGGACAAAAGAAACCCAGAACTGTGCTTACAAAGGGCATCGCTGGCATTGGAAAAACCATCTCTGTGCAGAAGTTCATTCTGGACTGGGCAGAAGGAAAAGCCAATCAGGACATTGATTTCATCTTCACTCTTCCTTTCCGAGATCTGAATTTGAAGAAGGAAAAAGCATTCAGTCTAATGCAACTTCTGCAGCACTACTTTCCACAACTGAAAGAGATCAAAAGTGTTGATGGTGATGAAGTCAAAGTTTTATTTATCTTTGATGGTCTGGATGAGTGTCGACTTCCTCTAAATTTCCGAAGCAATAAGAAGTGCTGTGATATAACAGAGTCATCATCAGTGGATGTGCTGCTGACCAACCTCATTAAGGGGAATCTGCTTCCCTCTGCTCTCTTCTGGATCACCTCCAGACCAGCTGCAGCCAATCAGATCCCTCCTGAGTGTGTCCACCAGGTGACAGAGGTACGAGGGTTCAATGACCCACAGAAGGAGGAGTACTTCAGGAAGAGAATCAGAGATCAGAACCTGGCCAGCAGAATTATCTCACACATAAAGTCATCCAGGAGTCTCTACATCATGTGTCACATACCAGTCTTCTGCTGGATTTCTGCTACTGTTCTGGAGACAATGTTGAGTAAAGCAGAGAGTGGAGATCTGCCCAAAACTCTGACTGAAATGTACACACACTACCTGCTCATTCAGACTAATGTGAAGAATCAGAAGTATCATGGCACGGATGAGACAGATGCAAAGAAGATGTCAGCATCAGATACTGAAATCATCCTGAAACTGGGGCAGCTGGCTTTTCTACAGCTGGAAAAGGGCAATCTGATGTTCTATGAAGAGGACCTGAGAGAGAGTAGCATTGATGTCAGTGAAGCTTCAGTGTACTCTGGGGTGTGCACAGAGATCTTCAAAGAGGAGTGTGGGTTGTATCAGGAGAAGGTCTACTGCTTTGTGCATCTGAGCATTCAGGAGTATCTGGCTGCCTTGTTTGTGTTTCATTCTTGTGTAAATGAGAACAGAAATGCACTCCAAGCAAAGACATATCACATTGACAGAGTAGAGCTGTCTGAGTTACACAGGAGTGCAGTGGATCAGGCCTTAGAGAGTAAGAATGGACACCTGGACCTTTTCCTCCGATTCCTTCTTGGCCTCTCTCTGGGCTCCATTCAGACTCTCTTAGGAGGTCTACTGACACAGACAGGAAGCAGATCACCTGTACCAGATCCACAGACACAGACAGAAACCAGATCACAGAGCATTGAAAAAACAGTCCAGTACATTAAGAAGAGGATCAGAGAGGAATCTTCAGCAGAGAGGACCATCAGTCTGTTCTACTGTCTCAATGAAATGAATGACAGCTCTCTAGTGCAGGAAATCCAGACTGACCTTAAATCAGGAAAACTTTCTCATACAAAGCTGGAACCACACCAGTGTTCAGCTCTGGCCTTTGTGTTACTGACATCAGAGGAGGTCCTGGATGAGTTTGACTTGAAGACCTACAACACATCAGCAGCAGGTCATCAGAGACTGGTACCTGTAGTCAGGAACTGCAGGAAGGCCATGTGAGTATTATGTCATTAATAATGTAGATTATTGACAGTCTATCTTCACACTTTATATTTCTAGTTAGAATAAAGTGCAATAAAATTGCCGGGCAACAGAAAATTTGGTTAAAAAAAAGATTTCTGAATCAAGATGTTTTAACTCGTGCCCTCATATAATGTTTATATCGAGAACATAAGCAGCATCAAATGCAAAACCTCAGCACTTACCATGTATTTTATTTTATTTACTATTACTATTTACTAACTGAATACATTTACTAATTATTTGCAATGATAGCAATTATGAAATAATTAAGGAGTTAATTGATAGGCAGAGTAATCTTATGGATCAACCTTTGTCAGAACATACAATTCAAGCAGATTAAATTGAAGAGATGCTATATTAAGTTACAGTATTAAGAAAAGGGGCCTTATTTTGGTGACAGCATAGGCACAAACACCCTTGGAATTGCTAGTGTCATATTTTTCACTTTCACCAGGGTTGTTAGTTTTATGGTCTGCAGTTAATCTGCTTGTGTCAACATGGGTTTGTTGGTGCAATCAGGGATGTGTCAATAGAAACTTTCAATATGTGAGTTTGGTGTTCAATAATGCATTTGCAGTCAAACCAACCCATACCAGGTTTTAACTCGTGCTATTTTGGCATTATAACCGTGTCACACATGTGAATCCATAAACATTTAACACAGATACATGAAATATTTTGTTTATTTCAGTTTAACTATTTTAAAGGAAAGCTGTATTCAGTTATGCAGTCCAATGCTGGCTATTTAGGCAGTGGAGTTAACTGTGTAAGCTACTTGGATTAGGTAGGAGGGAGACCGGCTTTACACCCCTCAGATAGTGTTTACAATGAGCCCAGAACACACTGGAAACTTGCTTTTAATCATGTGTTTGGCTGGGCTAGGTCAATGATTGAGTGGACCTTTGGAATGTTGAAAATGCATTTTAGAATTTTGGATGGATTGGGTGGTACATTACTGTACAGCCCTCAGAAAGTCAGTGCATTCTTTGTGGTGTGCTGTGTTCTACACTACATAGCCATATGCCATGGATGTGACATAGACCTCACAGAGGACACATTACAGGACTTTCATACAGAGAGAAGCAGAGTCGCATGTGACGATCGCTACAGAGATTACAGAGCACAGAGTGCACGAGGGAGCAGGGACTGGTTGGCTGTGGAGCCGTTTCACTAGTGAGTGTTCATTCATCTTATCAAGTGCATGTCTAAAATGAATGACACTTAGTTGAAGTAGATAATTTTTTGTTTATTTTAAATAGCGGTGTGAAACAAAAATTGACAGCAAAGTAGCAAAAAAACTATAGTAAATTCAAACTGAATGCAGAAATCCAAATTAGATTCTTTCCTGTCCTCTGGTGCACAAGCGCGATGCCTGCCTAGCTGAAACAATAGTGGCAGCAGCAGGATGGAGAGGCCGAATGGAGGCTGTCCCTGGGAATATTCTCCCTGTGGAACTGTTCTTGGGAACAGAACCGTTTATTATACCTCTTAGCACTGGCATATGAACAGATGAATAAAAATAAACTGTTTTTGTTTAAATATTAACAAAGTAATGAATCTAAACTATTCAGTTTCATCTTCATTGATTTGTAGAGGTCCTCATAATGGTTGTAATTGTTTATAACGTTGGGCAGAGATATATATATATATATTATATTATAACATTCTCCCCTTAGGATAACCAGCACGACGAAGTATGTCCATGTAAGAAATAGGATTTATTTCCACTGAAAGAATCCGGAACCTTATAAGCAAAAAGTGTTTTAACAATAACATACACAATTCTGATTGGTACATGGTTAATACATATGCATATCGTAAGATTTAACAAAATAAATGATTGGCTTTGTCTAGTCATATAGCATGAATACTGAATAAGCACACAGTTACCTCTTAGTCTTAAGCGCTACACAAACAAGCTTTAAATCAGAAATAATTAAATCAGAAATAATAGTTTGGTTTTTATCGATCGGTTGCTTTCAGAGTCCTGGGCAGCATGGCATCATAGCCGGTTTCTTCCTGGCAGGATGGCAGGGGGGAGGATAAGGAGGAAGGCCAAGCTCACCAGTTTGGACTTATAGAAATACATAAGAGACAGACAGAAAGAAAACACAGACACACACACATACATGCAATATTTCTAACTGCTTGTTGTTGTTAGGAGGTCTGGTGCCTGGAGATGGAGGGGTCCTGGTGCAAGGTCTAGGAATTTAGTGTTGTACAGAATTCTAGTTATGCTAGAGAAAACTCTCCTCCCTTCAGTAGAGATGATCACAACACGCTTGCTCTTCAGCCATGGTGACATTAGCATTTGGCTGTGTTTCCTAAAGGGAAATAAATGGGGTGATCTGATTGGCAATAATGAAACCAAACCCAGCTACACCCACAGAACCATTTATTCTTATTGAACCAGCCTCTTTTACAACTGTGCCACAGTTGCGCTAGTGCCTGGAGTCAAGAAATTACTGAAATACCCAAATTCACCAGCGCCTTGCATTGCTGCTAGTGTTTGACAGTTGTGCCTTGACTGAGAAAATAGGGCCCAATTAAACATCTAATTTAATAATACAGGCTCAACTACCCGAACAAAAACAAAATTAGACAGTCCTGGAAATTAAGTAAGATAAAGATAGATATACTTTATTGAACCCCGTGGGGTAATTTATCCTCTGCATTTTGACCCATCCTAGTTACTTAGGAGCAGTGGGCAGCCACAGTACAGCGCCCAGGGACCAACTCCAGTTCTGAGGCCAGTGCTTTGGTCAAGGGCAACTGCAGGAGCGCACCTAACATGCATG
Organism: Anguilla japonica; assembly: GCA_025169545.1. NCBI lineage: Eukaryota > Metazoa > Chordata > Actinopteri > Anguilliformes > Anguillidae > Anguilla > Anguilla japonica. Next base: position 8,071,046 of record CM045898.1, on the reverse strand, counting down.
TCTTTGAGTGTGGGAGGAAACCGGAGTACCCGGAGTAAATCCACGCGAATATGGGGAGAACATGCAAACTCTGCACAGAAAGGCCCCAAGACGAGATTCGAACCCACGACCTTCTTGCTGTGAGGCGACAGTGCTAACCACTGTGCCACCGTGTCCGAGAGACAAACCAGAAGACAAGCTATTTACAAGGCCAGAGGCCCAGTGTGGCTACAGAATGAACAAAAATCCGGTTCTGTTTGATCTTAAGTTTAAATGCAATCTGTGACATTCTATTGAAATCGTTGACTGAAAACTTCATGTTTATGTTAGAAGCACAAATAAACTTCCGTGCTTTTTATTGGTATTCAATAGCTTAACTGAATTACCTCCTAATATATTCATGTTTCGTCTTGTTAGAAAGGGACTAAATTCCTGAAAATTTAGGTAATAATATGGTTCTTAGCCATGCTTTCAACAACATAATCACTTTAATTCCCAAGTACACTGTCAGCTTTTAGATAGGGCACTCTTCGTCATAAATGAGCACACCCCCCTTCTACACCTGAACTTGGCATTGCCCAAACAGGGCAAACATGCTCAAGCCATGTTGCGTCAAGTGTTCATGATGGCCTCAGGAAAAAGTTGTGTTGTGTTGCAGTTGGTCTTTATTTTGGTGGTGGTTTCTTGGTTGTGCGTTTTAGCTCATTTCCTTTGTTCCCGTGGCACTGGAAGAGGGGAATACTTTGATAAGGTCTGGCTCTTCAGTCTTTCTTTTCTGGTAATCTAAATTTAGCATCTTGTTTGATGTCTTCTGTTTTGTTTTGTAACTTAGGAGTAGACCTGATACAGAGTTTGATTTGGTTTGTCAGTTGATTCCAGCAGGTTACTGTTGACTGACCTATCAATGATTAAATTCATAATTGTCATTTTCAATAATACTTGTTAAATTAAATCACGTAAAAATATATTTGTATGTAGGTTAAGTGAGGGGCTTTAGCACGCAATACCACTTGTGTTCAGTATTCAGAGTGCTGAACATTTTAACAAGGGCATTGACCAAAGCACTGGATTCAGAAAATAAACATATTTTTACTTAATTGTTGCTTGCCCGACAGTGCCTCCTGGAGTTTTAAATACACTGCTGTCTGAGCTTTGATCTCAATATGAACTGCCGCTGGGTCCGTACAGCCTGCTCACTGCTTATTCCTGTATTTTAATGTATAAACACAATGTGCAGATGTTCCTCTGTCATACAGTACTGCACTGCTGCCCTGCTCTCCCTGGGAGTATCGGGGCTCCCCCACTCCCTGCCCACTGATCCCTTAGCAGTGTGCAGCACCAGGGGGTCCTGAGACGGCCTCAGCACAGGGGCTCAGCTGATCCCTTAGCAATGTGCAGCACCAGGGGGTCCTGAGACAGCCTCAGCACAGGGGCTCAGCTAATCCCTTAGCAGTGTGTAGGATAAGGGGATCCTAACTAGCTGGCTGGTAGCTGTCGGCTGCCTAGCATGAGGAACCAACAACACACAAACCAGATTTGTGTAGGTCAACAACCGTCTCTTCTTAGTTGAAAGCTCTTTGGTTTTTCCCATGGTCATAGATGACAAAGGCATTTTGTGTGTGTGCAACCTCATATTTGCATGCCAGTGATACAAGGAATGGTGAAAGACAGCTATACAGTTTCTGGGGGCTGAGATCAAATAAAATAAAAAATTTCTTCAGATGCCACTTCAGATGTTTAGTTTTATTATAAATATTCTTTATGGGTACCAATAATTTTGACCCCTATGCTTTTGAGAAAACTGCTATTACTCAGAAGTTTTTTTAAAAGAATATTTTTAAAATTATACTGAAAGTAAATAGTTTCTCCAAATGTTTGAGCAGACAATTTGCATCATTGGGTATTTTGTTTGTCTTGCACAATAATCTTTGCTAATTTTCGTAAAGAGGGCCAGTAATTCCTGAGTTGAATGTATAAACTCTTCTTTGCAGACTGAACAGCTGTGACCTCACAGAGAAGTCATGTGATATTGTGGCCTCAGCTCTCCAGTCATCAAACTCACCCCTGAGAGATCTGGACCTCAGCTGCAATGACCTGGGAGATTCAGGAGTGGAGCTGCTCTGTGCTGGACTGATGAGTCCAAACTGTAAACTACAGAGACTGGGGTGAGTAGTGCTGTGTACTGTGTGACATTAACTAAATCGAATTACTGATTATGGCAATGTAAGGGTTTGAATTTTGTCACAGGGAAGACTAATTTCCTGACTCCATTCATGGATGTTTGTGTGAATGTGAGTTTGCATATAAGATTATTGACTGAAGTGTGCTCATGTGAAATGATGAGCAGCTTGGCCCTGTATCCTGGAGAGAGAGACTAGCTACTGCTGCCAGGCATTCATCTAAGTGATCTCTGACATTAAGATCTTCAATCCTGGGAGGTAAATATCCTGCTTATCCAGGAATCTAAAACCAACAACTATCCCTGGGATTAACCTAATTAAGATTTACCCCATTTGGGTAGCGAGATTATATAAATATCACAAGGCATGACTTCTGTATTATTCTATTAAATAACATTTGACTGACCCTAGCAGTTATCCATGAAGAGCTGCATATCCTGCTAGTGAATCCAACAATATGCCCAGTGAGTACCTCAGTAAGGGTGTTACCCCAAAACTTTAAGTCACTGTCGCTACCCCGGTTCTCTGAAACACAGAGTATGAGATCCACGTATGGGGAATGACATCCGGTCATCCAATTGCACCAAGTGTGGCTTTGACAGCCAGTAGCGCATTCAATGTTACAGGAGACTACTGCCCTCCTGGAAGAACATATGGGACACTGCAGCGCTACTACTCTTTATATTCACTTCTCATGCGCGGCAAGCAGGGCAGTCTTGGTGGATCTCTCCACCGGGGTTACAACAGTAACCTAAAGTTCTCTTTCATCATCTCGTGTTTGAGATACACCTATGGGGACATATAGACAGCTCCCAGAATGCCTTATGCTCACTGCTGAGATGCTGTCAGGCCAGCAAAGAATGCCTTCTCCCCTGAGGGGAGGGCGGTGTCTGGTACATCCCATGTAGGGAAGTACTGAAGACTTTCCACTGCCCAAAGCTATAGCCAGGACCCAGGAACGATGTGAAGTACTAAAACCCATAGCAGATGAGGGAAGATGTGTGCACCTCACACAGAGCTCACCCCCAGAACTGAGTGGGCTACCGGCCTCAGGCAGTGGAACCTAGCAACAGTATCTGGAGAAACCAAGCCTGCGGCTGAATAAATTTCCTGCAAGGAGACCCCATGAATAGGGCCCACTATGCAGCCATGCCCCTCATTGAATGAGCCCTCAGGCCCAAGGGGGGTGTCATCTTCTTTGAATCATATGCCATAACAATAGCTTCCACAAGCCAATGGGACGGCCGCTGCGTAGAGATACTTTTCCTGTACAGGCAGGGGCCTAGGTGACTAAGAGCTGGTCGCTCTTTCTAAAAGCCTTAGTCTTTGTCATATACGTGCCGAGAACACAGCATATGCAGCTTATGCTCCTCGTCAGAGGAGAACGGTGGTGGGTGAAGAGCGGCAAGCTCCAACACCTCACATGTGAAAGGTGGAAAGTTTTTAGGCAAAAAGGCTGGATTGGGCTTAGGAAAAACCGTATCCATCTTAGGGGAGAATATTGTGCACAAGAGCACATGGAGGTCACTGACTCACTTATCTGAGGCTAGTGCAAGCAGCAACACTGTCTGGAGAGACAACAATTTTAATCTAATTTATAGACTCAAACGGCCTTAGAGACAGAGCCTCCAGCTCCAGTGATAAATCCCAAGGGGAAATGAGCTTTTTAGCAACAGGCAGAGAACAGTGAGGCCCCTTCATGAACCTGTGAATGTGGGGGTGCTGCCCCACTGCACAGTCTCTGAAACCAACATCACAAGCAATGATATCTGCCAGGTAGACCTTTATGGTAGGAAAGGATTTCTCTTTATCCATTCTGGTTCTGTGAAAAGCACAGCACGTCAGTAACAGAGCACTGGTAACGCACTGACTGACGAGAGGCACACCATCTTTAAAACACCTGACACTTATTGTCATAATGTGACCTGGTAGAGGGCGCTCTCGTGCTCTGGATGGTTGCAGTCACGTGAGGGGGAAGCCCTAATGCGTTGAGGTTATGCCTCTCACGGGCCAAGCCCATAGAGCTACTCGCTCGGGGCAGGGGTGGTGTATTTCCCCGTTCACCTGAGACAGGATGTCCGTGCGTAGCGGGAGCGCGCATGGCTGTACATAAAGGAGAGAGATAATCACTGCCAGCCACGGTGATTTCTGCCACCTGCGTGCGATTAGGATCAGTGTGAAGCTCTGTTCTCACTCTGGCTGGAGTGGGAATGATGAGAACGGAGGGGGGAAAACGCCTCTGAAGCGATCTACAGCTGCACGGCCAAATCTCTGCCATAGCATTTCCTCAATCTGGAGATGGAGACACCATTCCCTGTACAGTGGGTTTCCCCTGACAGCAGATTCACGCCTGTGTTCTGAATACCTGGAACATGGGTCATGCGTAACCACAGAAAGTGACGGCAGCTCCAGACCAACAGTCTGTGGGCTAGACCATGGAGCTGGAGGGAGCGCATGCCACCTTGGTGATTGACATATGCTACCGCAGTCATTATCGCAGTGTACGAGCACATGATGTCCCCATAGACTGGGAAGAAAAGATCTGAGAGCTATCCATCCACATCTTTCCACATGAGAATAATCCTGAGAGGGGTTCCCTGAGTGTACAGTAAGAGTCTGTGTTTTCCCAGTGATGCAGAGCTGCATAGCGCTTGTGTGATACTGTGAGACAGCGATGGAGATCGCTCAGGGGCCTGAGGTGGAGGGGTGAAATCCACCCCATAACGGTGAAACCACACTGTACGCGGTAACGCCAGGCAGCGACACTGCCTCCATCCATTTAAATGAGAGGTGGCAGCACATCAGCAAGGCAGTGGGAGAGATGGCCAAAGTTTAACATCAAACCCCAGGCGGCACAACTACGCATTGTGGTAACCAATCAGATTTGACCTAAAAATCAGTCAAGTAAATTGTCACCCTTTTCATAATTTAGTTCTACATTCTATAGTTCCACAATGGAGGACTCCCTTTAATTGCGCTGCGCTGCCCTCCTGCAGAGACGCTGACCAGAGGAACGCAGCGTGGAGGAAAGTCTCTGAAGTTGTCGGTGGCTCTGCTGTGTAGACAGTCATTAGTCTATGTACACTGTAAATTTCACAGAAGATGCAATGCTGCTGACAAGCTAATGGCTAGTCAATATCAGATAAGCTAATGACGTTTGTCTGCATGAATGCCAATTAATGTATATTCTGCTATATTGCAAACAATGTTATTTAAAAAATAAAATAAAATAAATGATAGCAGCACAAATGTTTTACCAAAGATTTGTGTGTGATTTGAAGCACAGACTGATCTAGTTGTGAGAGAAACGTAGACTAAGTGAAATCAAAGTGACCATAAAACTAATAATATATTAGTTACTTGTTGTTTGTGATCAATCCAATTCACTTTTTATCAGATAATGATAAAAACCAATACTCCTACTTCTATTTATAAAGTGCTCTCCCTCCAAAAATTTGAAAACAAGCAAGAATGGACCCTATTTTATATTAAATTTAAATCACAAAATGAATAAGGGAGCCTAGCCTATCATAATAATTCAAATACAATATCTTACATTTTCATAATTTTAATAGTTTTTATTCAAACTGGACGATGATTTGAAACACAAAATTAAACCCGATCAACATTTAAGAAACACAACTGTCTGTCATAAAATAGTTGACATGCCCACAAGTGGCTGATTGTGGGACGCGGGAGCGGTGCCAGGCGGCTTTGCCAGAATCAGTGTGGCTTCACCGTAACAGCCCCAGTGGCAAAACCTGAGAGGCTGACACCATCAGCCCCTGTAGTCTGAGGCATTTGTGATACTGCACTCTTGAGTCTGGTTTGAACTAAGAGAGGCATACCCTGAGAGATAAAATGCAGTCTGCTGTTAGACAAGCTCACATGGATACAGAGTATAAATCCACTCCCAAGAACGTTACACTCCAGGATGGGGAGAGATTGCTCTTGGGGAGGTTTACTCTGAAACCAAGAGACAACACATGCGGCAGAACTCGCTGAGTGTCCTACACAACTCTGGGTTTTGAATTGGCAATGATCAGCCAATAGCCTGGAGCCAGACCCGCCTCTACACAAAGACAGAACACCCGTGGACTCAGGGAAAGGCCGAAGGGTGGAACTGTGTATTTGTAGCAAACACCGCGATGGGCGAAGCAGAGGAATTTTTTGTGAGGGGGATAAATGCCTACATGGAAGAAGGCATCTTTCAGATTTACTGATGTGAAATAGTGATGTTAAGGTAATCAATTAACTATTAATTCTTAATAAGAATGTTGATTGATGAATTTCTATAGATTAAACAGTTGATTTTCAATAAACCATTTCAATGAATAACCTAATGTTGGTGATTAGATTTCAAATTAAAGAGACGTTTCTAAAATGTTAAATTAGAGAGGCACGGTTCCCTTGACTGGCAGCATTAGTGAAAAGATATTGGTCCATTCCTGGAACATCAGTGCCATCTGAGCGCGTCTTCTCAGCTGCTGGTCTCACCTTCAGCAGACTGCACACCAGACTGGCCCCAAAGCACACAGACATGCTCATACTCCTTAACAAAAATGCTTAAGTATTAAGTGAAGCATATTTTAAGTCATTCTTTTTATAGGCCATGTAGTAGATTTTACTCTTATCAGTTAATCATTATTAATCAATTATTGAGTGCCGACAATTGATTAAAAGAATTGCACAAAATTTTCCAGTCGTTCTGACATATTGAACGTGAAAGAGTGCTGTATGTTAACATTTTGAAATTATACTGCCTCAAATGTTTGTTTAACATTGAGATCTAAGATAGGAAGTTGAGAACCACCCTTCTTTGGGAGCTGGAAATAATGAAAATAAAAACTATGTTGGGTTCGATCTCTGGGAACCACACGTATTTCCCCCTTTTTGAGGGAAGGAATTTATTCCTCTTAAACATGGGACTCTCTTGTGTTTGAGAGTAAATGACTCTGTTGAAATGGGGGTTTCACTCTGAACTGGAGTCTGTAGCCCTTGGCTATTGTCTGTAGCCCTTAGCTATAGTAGCGCTGCAGTGTTCTATGTGCTCTTCCAGGAGGGCGGTAGCCTCCTTTCGCATTGGACGCATGCTACTGTCTGTCAGAGCCACACTTGGTGCAATTGGATGCTTCTATGGGGGTCTGGACCGGATGTCATTCCCTAGAGTTGGCTTTCAAACACAAGATGATGAAAGAGAAGTTTATTTATGGCACCAATGCAGTGATTGGTTCTAGCAGAGATGCACACTTCAGTCAGTGTATAAGTAAGCCACGTACTTTATATGCGCTGTAAGAGAAAGAGCACTTTATGACACAGTATGAGAGTTGCCAATTACCACGAATAGAAAGCTTTAACAGTGTTAAGAGGCAATCATTTTATTTACAAGGCATACCAAGATGGACTGGACACTATGCTATAAGAGAGGAAAGGACATGCACCTGAAGAGATTGTAAGATAAAGAAAAGGAACACAAAGAAATTGTGATTCATACCAAAAATGCTTTTTATGAAAGGACTTTGGATAATAAAATAAATTGTTTGAGCTTCCCTTAAATGCTATCCAGAGAACATCTCCCGCAATCCACACTAGTTTACATTTGACAAAATAGAGTCTGACCTGACCAAAACTCTAGTACCTACCGCCATCCCCACCAGACCACGCCCCCCCCCCCCCCCCCCCCATTACAGGGTATGGGGGCACTGCATGGTAATTATCCTGACAGTAAATAAGGGGCATTGTACTACTGGTGTACCCTAATGATTGAATCTATCATTCCTGTATGTGTTGCATACTCCTCCTGCAAGGGTTGACAGTGATGGTCCTTCTAAGGACTGTTTTATACTTCTGTGTAGTCTGCATAGTTTGCATGATTTGCATTGTGTGCAACATTTGCAAACGGGCAGAGCATTTATATGGCATGGCAGGTACAGGTTGTGATTTTCCACCCACTTACAGATACCTTCAATTCCATATCTTTCATCTCCTTTAATAAACTTTTATCACATCCATACTGTATGCTGTGGGAACGAGGCACAGACGAGGCAGACAGTGCTGGAAACATACCTGTAGAGGACTTTTATTGTTCATAACAAGAGAAATCACCACGCTCACCCATTTTAATTTGTTTGGTGCGTAGAAACCAAAGAAATATTGTCAATTGAAAAGAAATTGGTTCGCACTCAAAAAAATGGCTACAAAGCTTCAAAAAAATGTCATTATTTATTTTTTATTAGTTTTCTTTAATGCAGATTCATGCACAAACGTTTTGGCGTGTTGCCTTCTTCAGTGTGCAGGTACAATGATTAAGACATTCTACCTTCTTATAAACAGGTAACAGCTGCCTTTCATTAGGGCTGCTGGCCAATTATTATGAGACAATTATTTATTAAGGCTGCTAGACAATCATAGTGAGACAATAGATTAATTGGTAAATTGGTTAAGAAGAGCAATCTTGGAATTTAAATATCTCTCTGTGAATCACCCTGCCATACCTGTACTATATGCATTGCCTAAGATTCATAAATCCCTTGAAGATCCTCCTTTGAGGCCTATAGTATCAGGCATCGGCTCCCTTACTGAGAACATTTCTCGGTTTGTGGACTTTCATATTTACCCCATAGTTAAGCTATTACCATCATACTTGAAAGACACCACAGATTTTTTAGTGAATTTACAAGCATTGTCAAACATAGATGAAGGTGACTTTTTAGTTACATTAGATGTTGGTTCTCTATACACCTCCATACCTACAAATACCGGCCTGGAGGCTCTGAGATTCTTTCTTTCCAATCATGAAGGTAGTGTGCCTACTGAGTGTATTATCAGTCTCACTCAATTATTTTCTCTTTGATAAAGATTACAACTTGCAAACACATGGCACTGCCCCCAACTCCATTAGCCCCCAACTATGCTAATTTGTTCATGGGAAAATTTGAGCTTGATTATATTTATGAGAACAATCCTTACATAAGTTCTATTAAATACTGGACAAGGTATATTGATGATTGTTTTATGATATGGAACGATTCAGAAATTAAGCTGATGGAATTTGTTAATTACATTAATTCAAAACTACCATCTATTTCCTTTTCAGTTGAGAAGAGCCCAGAAGCTATTCACTTCTTAGATGTCTTGGTCACTAAAAAAGGCAATTCCCTCAAAAAAATACAATTTTGTCAGCTGACAGTTATCACCCATTACCATTAAAGAAAGGGTTACCTGTGAGTCAGTTGCATAGGCTTCGCCGTATCTGTGACACTGAAGAAGAATACGACAAACAATCGGAGCTCCTCATTGAGCATTTTCGCTCAAGAGGATACTCTGAAGTATGGCTTAATGACACTAAACAAAAGGTCAAAGGTCTCAATAGAAATGACCTGCTAAATAAAACACAGAGTAAGCAAAAAAAAGACATTCTCTGTTAACTATGTTCTGACTTACAATGACTGTTCTAACAAAATTAGATCTATCGTAAACAAGCACTGGCATCTTTTGTCCTCAGACACTTCCTTAAATCAAGCCTTTCAGAGCCCCGCTCTATTTACTTATAAAAGAGCAAGAAATTTGGCTAATATGCTAGTGAAGTCAGATGTAGTTAAAGAGAAAAAACAAGCTTTTATAACTGGTTGTTTCCCTTGCAGGAGCTGTGCATCTTGTAGTAATATGATGAAAGGACATAATTTTGTGTGTCCCCAAACATCCAGATCTTATCAAATTAAATCTTGTATCACTTGCAGTACAAAAGTTGTAATCTACATGTTGAAGTGTCCCTGCCCCAAGGTGTATATAGGTGAAACTACACGTGCTTTAAAACAACGACTTGGGGGGAACATAAATCCTCTATAAGAAGATGTAATATCACCTCATCAGTGGCAAGGCACTTTATAGAACAGGAACACTCTCTTAAAGACCTTCAATGTATGGGTATAGAAAAGGTAACGCCAGCCCGCAGGGGAGGTGACTTTGAGAAAAAACTACTCCAAAGAGAGGCCTTCTGGATATAGACTCAAATCTGTGTCACCAGGGGGCCTCAATGAGGAGCTGGACCTTATTCCTTTTCTTTAGATTTCTGTGTATGGCCTTTATGCCTGCTTTTTTGTTGATTTTGATTTTACAGTGTATAACCTGAATGCATTTGTGATTGAGGGGCGTGACTGGGCTCACGAGTGGCCACATGGATTTATGAACGGCTTAGCCTGATGTCTTCTATTGTGGCCACTTGTGGATACATTCACCCCTCTACTATTCTCCTTGATTGCTCCTGTTAACCAATTTACCAATTTATCTAATTGTCTCACTATGATTGTCTAGCAGCCTTAATAAATAATTGTCTCATAATAATTGGCCAGCAGCCCTAATGAAAGGCAGCTGTTACCTGTTTATAAGAAGGTGGAATGTCTTAATCATTGTACCTGCACACTGAAGAAGGCAACATGCCGAAACATTTGTGCATGAATCTGCATTAAAGAAAACTAATAAAAAATAAATAATGACGTTTTTTTGAAGCTTTGTAGCCATTTTTTGAGTGAGGACATTTATTGTGACAGCGGTATCACAATGAATGAAGACAGGGGAAAAGTGAAACACAAAACAAGATCAGGCTACTCAAATGTTGAGGAAAGCAAAAGTGCTAGGGAAGTGCAGGTGGGTCCAAAATTGAGGCCACAAGGAGGGGCACGTCCGAGTCTGCCACAAAAAAAAAAAAAAAAAAAACGGGAATCAGAGACTCTGTTAGTCACTCAGTGAGGGGAAAGCCAGCACACCCCTGGAGTGAGACCATGAGGCCTATATAGGGCCAGCAGCTACTCAGGCAAAGGGGAAAGTGGTGTGGAAAAAGCACTGGTATGCTGCCGGTGGCCTGACTGTATCTCAGGTCCAGGTCTGAGTGTAGAGTGGAGGTGCTGAAACTCAGCCCTGTCCCTCCGGCGCTGTCCAGGTCTGAGTGTGGAGTGGAGGTGCTGAAACTCAGCCCTGTCCCTCCGGCACTGTCCAGGTCTGAGTGTGGAGTGGAGGTGCTGAAACTCAGCCCTGTCCCTCCGGCGCTGACCAGGTCTGAGTGTGGAGTGGAGGTGCTGAAACTCAGCCCTGTCCCTCCGGCGCTGACCAGGTCTGAGTGTGGAGTGGAGGTGCTGAAACTCAGCCCTGTCCCTCTGGTGCTGTCCAGGTCTGAGTGTGGAGTGGAGGTGCTGAAACTCAGCCCTGTCCCTCCGGCGCTGTCCATGGGGCGGCAGGCTGGGCCGGTGAGACACAGGTGAAGTGGAGCTGAGTGGCGGCTGATGGCAGGGAGGGGCGGGGCTCCAGAGGCCCACACCACAATACATATATATGAGCATGTGCATTACTTCCTGTTACAGTGAATCTGCCTTTAGCTGTGTTTGCTTGCAGTGCTGTGGGAAGTTTGTCACAGAAAACTAAAGGAAATGAGCAAATTCACTGTCCACACATGAAAAATGTGTGTTGTCTTTACTTTTGGTGGTGGCCAAACATCCTACAGCACTGAAAACTAACTCACTGTCCACTCTGAAAGGTGGCAGCTGCACGTCTAGTATGGGATGGGAGGGTTAAGCCCAGAGAAAAGATCATAGAAAAGGTAGATGAGCCCATTGCCCCAATTCAGAGAACTTACAGTATAAGAAAAGGGCCCATTTGGGTCAGAATTACATCTGTAGAACTGTCAGAGTTCAGTCCAGCAGGATGTTTAATTTTCAGGATTGTAGTGTTTCTGAAAGGATTGTGAATAAAATGGTATTTTATTCTGCTGGTAAAGCTGGGCATTAACTCACCGGCATGGTATGTGTGTACATCTTGATGGGAGAGTGTCCATCTGAACAACATGTGAGCTGCTGTTTAGATGCAGTGTTACATCGTTTAGTTTAGTCACTTTTCTGTGGTTCCAGTCCCAAGTCATAGCCTGGATATTATACCTTTGTAAGCAGTCATGCTGTGTGGAATAGTCTGATTCAGAGATCAATATTCTGGCTCTAGCTCCTATCATCTAAAGAATAACATCATTTACAGGAGTATTTCTTAGGTAAGTATTCTAATAATCTTCAAATGCCCCTACTTATTACATTTTTTGTGCAGTTTATATTACTCCACAAAGGCTACCAAATGTGTTGATAAGGGGTTTTAAAAGAAAGAAATGACCTAATACATCAGGCTTTTATTTTCATTATTATTATCATTGATACAAAAATAATTAAATGTAACGCAGTAATTAACCTATTATATTCGCAAAAGCGTGCAAGAATAAAATGATTGGATGGATTATAGCGTAAAGACATGGAGAACATAGGTGCAATGTGTGGAAGTTTCAAAAGACACCACATCTTTGAAAATCTAGTGTTTACCAGCAATAAAAGTTAGTGGCAGTAATCAGTTGTGCTGTTCTCATTCAGCCACTAGATGGCGATGCAGTGCAATTCCAGTTGATGCCGGAGTTGCGTTGCTGGGAGATCGTGCCAGATGAACTGAAGTGTAGCACAGCTCGTACACGGCTCCGGCACTGCTTCAGCTGTTAGCAGGGACAATATCGCAGGTCTGACCAATAATATCATGACTGGTTAGATAAAACCTTCATGCTATTTTATATACTGGTGTATATATTTAAGTTGTCCGTGACAGTTAGCTGCTTAGTTCCTATCTGGCTCCGCTAGCTAGGTTGGGTCATGAAGGAACGTTAAGGTAGGTTGGGCTGGCTAGCTAGCTAACTCGTGCCTGTGACTGTGTGAGTCAAAGCGAAAGCTGAACTTAGAACAACGGCAACAAGTGTCAACTTGAGGGTCATGTTGTTTGATGTGAATGGTAAACAAATGATATTTGCAAAGTGTTAATATCAAATAATATCAAATAATTGTGTTATGTAACTGTAGTTCTGTATTTTCAAAGAATGAACTAGCTGAGGTAACAGTAAACAGCTCAAAGCGAGCTGGCATCGCCATGGTAACCAACCGACCCTCCTAAGGGCCACATTTTAAACAGCGTCGTCATGGTTACCGTCACGTTACTTTGGCCAGAGGTAAATAAGGAAGAGCGCAATTTTTATTGAATGTGGTTTCATTTCACCTTGCTCAATATTTTAAAATGTCAAAAACCCTGACAGACTATATAATTTGTTAAACTTAAATTGTTTGATAACTTGATGGTTACAAGATTAGGAAGAAAATATTATCATGATGACAGTAATGTATTTAGCTAATGGGTTATACGAGTAGTTATACATTAACAGTTATATTTATCTATTCATAGTGATGAATATTGAGCGTCTTTGAAATGTATAGATGTTTATGAACTGAAGAACATGTCAGGTGAGGTAAAGCGCACCACAAAAATGCTGTTTTTTTTGTGTTTGCAGATGAAATTAATATGTTTACAAATCAGATAAGTTCATCACATGGAAAGGGTTATTAGAGCCCAGTAATTGCCTTAGACTATTGTGGATTAGTCAGAATACTTTATGAACTTAATTTACACACCCCCCTCCCTGTTTTTGTGTGTACATCTCAGGATGCATAGGTACATATGTATCAACTGTCAAGTTGAACAACGTCACAAAGAATTTGTGCGTGTGTTTGTGTGCGTGCGTGTTTGTGTGTGTGTGGTCTCTCCGCAGGCTGGGTTGGTGTAATCTCACAGAGGGCTGCTGTGTTGTTCTGGCCTCAGTCCTGCGTTCTCCTCACTCAGAGCTGAGAGATCTGGAGCTCAGAGACAACGAGCTGCAGGATTCAGGGGTGAGAGCACTCTCTGCTGGACTGGAGGACCCACACTGTAAACTGCATAGAATGGGGTGAGTACAAACACAAACCCCTTCAATAAATTAGGGCTACAATGTGACTAAATACAACGCTGATGTCAATGTTTCTAATGTGAAAACAGACACTCCACAGAACTGAAACAGCATGTTCCTGTTCTTCCTCTTGGTAGAATTCGACTACACAAATGAATGAAGAAAATGAATTAGTACTGTTTACTGAACTGTGGGGTGTAAACTCAAATGTGTTTGATAATGACTCATTCCACATTCATGTTATTTTAGTTTAACACACACAGCTCTGTTAGTTTATATTATGTTACATTACATTTATTTGCCAGACACTTTTATCCAAAGTGACATACAATAAGTGCATACAAAAGGTAATTGGAACAACTACAAAACACAGGTCCGATAAGGTACAATATTTTGCAGTTATTCATAGCCATGAACACATTAAGTCCAGTTCACACAGTGAACATTACTCTGACCTAACCTATGCTAAGTCAAACTAGGAGGCATTACAAGCAACATCTAGACAATGATACAAGGCACAATAAGTGCTGGATGGAGGTACATGTAACATGAGTGGCACAGGAGGTACATGTGTAGAAATAGGGGGATTTAAGTGATAGAAATGATCTACAGAGTGGTGATAGTTAGTCCAGGTATAGTCTGAAGAGATGCATCTTCAGACCACGGCGGAAGATGGGTAATGAGGGAGAGGTTCGTAGAGGAACAGGGAGTTTGTTCCACCACTGGAGAGCTAGGGTGGAGAAGCTCTGTGGTAGAGACAAGATTGAACCCTTTACCCGGATGGCAGGGGGTGCAAGGCAGTGGTCAAGTGAGCGTATAGGATTTAATCATGTGCTGTAAGTAGACGGGGGCCGTCCTGTTGGCTGCAGTGTAGGTGAGGGTCAGGACTTTGAACCTGCAGTGACTGGTAGCCAGTGGAGTGACCTCAGCAGGAAAGAACTTTGGAAGGTTGAAGACATGTGTTTGACACACACAGCCCTGTTAGTTTATATTAATGTGTGTAAGGTGTGTAACACACTGCTATGTGTTTGACACACACCGCCCTGTTACTTTATATTAATGTGTGTAAGGTGTGTAACACACTGTTTTGTGTCTAACACACGCACCTCTGTTAGTTTATATTAATGTGTGTAAGGTGTGTGTGTCCTTCTCTCTGCAGGCTGTCAGGCTGTGGAGTCACACAGAGAGGCTGTGATTCTCTGGCTTCAGCTCTGTGTTCAAACCCCTCACATCTGAGGGAGCTGGACCTGAGATACAATCACCCAGGAGACTCAGGAGTGAGAGCGCTGTCTGCTGCTAAACTGGACACACTCACGCTGCTGTAAGTACAGTGAGTTTCCACACTGCGCCTCACACACACACACACTCACACACACACAAAAGGAGTTGAGGGGGGGGGGGCATGGAGGGCACTGTTCAAACCTGTGTTACTCAAGAGGGTTGGGGATCTCCTGTGGAGGGTGCTGCAGGGGATCACTGCAGTAAATAAGATGTGGTTGTTGTAGTTAGGGGTTTGATCAGGGACACAGTGAGTGTCAGTATTACAAAGCAATGGAGAACCTGAGTGTGTTTGAGAGTGTGTGTGTTATAAGGGTGTTTTATGTTCAGTGGAGGGAGGGGAGCTATTTTTGCACATGGAATAGGGTGAGGGAATGGAATAAGGTTCCTTTGTGACAGATTTGTGTGTTTTTCATATGATCTTGATTTTGTTTTTTATTGTGTCTTTGTTTTTATTTATGTGATGTCATTGGTGTGTTGAGGGTGGAAATAAAGGATGGTTAAAATTCTGAATTCTGTTCTGCTGTTCTTACAGTGTGGACCATGGAGGAGAGAACAGAACCAAACCAGGACCCAGGAAATGTGAGTGTGTATCGACACACTTTCCATAGATACACACTCTGCTGTGTGTGTGCGTGTGTGTGAGAGAGAGACTTCTCTCTTACGCACATAAACACACAAACAGAAACACACATGTACACAAACACACACAGACACAGATACTATCACAGCTCTCTCTCTCTCACACACATAATGAGGTGAATATTAATAATGATAATTAATCTCATTAATGTCTCTGGTGTGCAGACGGCTGTCAGCTCACACTGGATCCAAACACAGCGCACAGAGAGCTGTCTCTGTCTGAGGGGAACAGGAGGGTGACGCACACACCGGGGAGAGAGCAGCCATATCCTGATCATCCAGAGAGATTTGAGTCTGTGCTCCAGGTTGTGTGCAGAGAGAGTGTGTGTGAGCGCTGTTACTGGGAGGCTGAGCTCAGTGTGTCTGAGTGGGGATGGGTTTATATAGCAGTGACATATAAAGGAATCAGCAGGAAAGGAGAGGATTCTGACTGTAGGTTTGGATGGAATAAAAACTCCTGGAGTCTGGGGTGCTTTAAACCCAGAGACTCTGATAAACTCAGATACTCTGTCAGGCACAATGAGAACCGAACACTCATACCTGCCCTCACCTCCCCCTACCGCAGAGCAGGAGTGTGTGATGGTGCTGGTAGAGGAGTGTGTGTGTACAGGGTAGGAGTGTGTGTGGACCGTCCGGCCGGCACTCTGTCCTTCTACAGCGTCTCTGACTCTGACATACTGACCCTCCTGCACAGATTCCACACACACTTCACTGAAAACACACCCCTCTGTGCTGGATTTTACGTGAGGAACTCCTCAGTGTCCCTCTGCTAACTGGAGTAGAGACACACACACACACACACGCAAGTGCTCGCACACACAAACATGCACACACATGCGTGCACACACAAACATGCACGTGCACACGCATACACACACACACACACACACACACACGTGCGCATACACACTCGCATGCATGCACGCATGCACAAACATACACACACTCACGTACACACACACACACCACATTCATATACCCACTCACACACACATAACACACACACTCATATACACATGCACACACACTCACACATACACACTCAGATACCCATAGACACACACACCCACACCTACACACACACACACACATACTCTCACACATACCCTTTCTCTCTCACACTCACACTCATGCACACGCACTCACACACCTAAGCATGCACACACTCGTGCACACACACTCACACACTTACACACACACACACATACTCTCACACCAAATCACTCGCACCCCCAATCAAACACATGCACACACACACCTACACACGGACACACACAATCTCTCGCACATACAAACACACACATTCACCAGTGCACTCTCACACGCGCACACACACATGCATGCATACGTACACACGCTCATAACCGTATGCACACACACACACTCTCTCTCTCTCATGCTCAGTCAATCACACACACACACCCACCCTCTCTCTCTCACACACACACACTCACATCCACACACATTCACACAAACGCACACACACATACATGCGTGCAGAGACACAAACACGTGTCAACACACACACTCCTCAGTGTCCCCCTGCTAACTGGAGTAGAGACACACACACATGCGCGCACACACAAACATGCACACACACACGCATACACACACACGCATGTGCGCATACACACTCGAGCGCATGCACACACACACACACACACACACTCATATACACATACACACACACACTCAATCACACACACATATATAAACACAAACACTCATATACACCTAGACCCTCACACACCCACACCTACTCACACACACACGCACACACACACATATATGCACACACACTCACATACACACACACACACACATGTATACACACAAACTCGTACACATACACACACACACACATTCAATCACACACTCACATATATATATACACAAACTCATATGCACCTAGACCCACACACACACGCACTCACACACCTACACACACTCTCGCACACACCCTCTCTCTCTCACATACACTCCATCACACACACACATACTCTCACACACACCCTTTGTCTCTCACACCTACGCACGCACACACTCTCACACCCAGTCACTCACACACACCTCCACACAGACACACACAATCTCATGCACACACATACACACGCATGCAAACATACACATGCTCATACCCGCATGCACACACACACACTCTTTCTCTCACTCACACACTCACATACAGTATACAGACACACACATTCACAAATGCATGCGCACACACACACACACTCATGCACTCACGCACAAACACAAACATGTGTCAACACACACACATTCTCATTCCCATACGCAAGCACACACGTATAAACACACACATTCTATTACCTATACGCACACACACACATACTCATGCACTCACACATGCATACACACACATTCTATTACCTATACGCACACACACACATACTCATGCACTCACACATGCACACACATGAATACACTTACATGCGTGCACACACCATATACACATGTATACGCAAACATTCTCATACCCATACATACAAACACACACACACACACGTATAAACACACACACATTCACAAAGGCACTCTCACGCACACACACATACACATACATACACTCATTCTCTTGCACATGCACACACACTCAAATACACAGTCTCACACACATTCACACAAACGCACGCACACACACTTTCTCTTACCCATACACACACGCACCTGTGTGCACACATACTCACTTTCTCTTACCCATTCACACACGCAACCCGGGCACACACACACACACATACGCATACTCACGCACTCACACACATGTTCACATCAACAGTCACTCCCACAAACGTACGCAGGCACACACACATTCACAAATGCACCCACACAGAAACACACTCTCACCCAATCACACACACGCACACACGTCGCCACACTTGCAACCTTCCTTGACCAATGCCTTACCACTGCAATTTCAGCTGTGCCCAGTATTAACCTCAGTACAGCTTAAACCCTGTACATAAAAGTATGATATTTTAGCAGGTTCAGGTTAAGCACTCGCTATTTAAATATGATTTTATTTTTTTACATTTTAATAAATTTATATTTCTAATGTTCAAGGTGTGTTTATGTACTTTTGATTATTAAAACATTAATATAACATTGAGAGTAATAATGCCAAAAGATGGCCGAGTAAAATGTTTTTGAAATAATAATTCTGTCTCCTGTATCTGCATCTTTTTAAAAAGAAGCCAGTGGCAAACTCCTCCACTTAAATGTGCATTTTACTAGTTTTTGCAGTTGCTTTCATTCATTTTCACAAGAGTTCCAATGTGCAAATTTCTGTGGGCAAATGCAGCTGATAGGGAGAATGCAGAATGATCACTGCAGTGTGCTTATTTCCTTTCATTACTGTAAGCAATGATGGATTGAGTTTCCTTATTTATTCTGTTAGGATTGATTTTTTTTTTTTTGTTGCTTTAATTTTCTGTATTTTCAGACAATAATATGCAATGATTAAACCTGAATTATAAAAATATCAAATGTTTTGCTGTTGTGATTTATTATTGTGTGATGTATTGAACTCCTGTGATACTGGTACTTTTCTGTAATATTCTGTATGGGATTATGTTTGGGCTCAATATGAGTATGAATATGAATATCAGCATGGGGCTAAAATCTGCAGTTGAAGCAAGGACATTCATCTACAGTAGTGGAAATAAAATCCGTTATAAGAAAAGTTGTGTAGTGTCTGATGAATGCTTGCTTCTGTTACTGTAGTGTAACCACAACTCAATACATTTTGAAAAGTCACTGCTTATCTATTGAGCTGGTATATTTATGTTACCTCTGAAATAAATGGTTTTCCTGTAGGTTTGAACCTGGATATGCTGCACATCAGTTTAATGGATTAGACCACTAAGCCAAAATCAGGGCAGAAGTGTGGTTTGCATGACATCCAGTCTCTTGAGATGTTCCTGAGACCCTACAGTTTTTCTCATTTTTTCAGATGCATTTCTAATATGTGCAGTCACACATTACAAATGCATTACAGTATGTTATGATTGCTTTGGCTGTTTTTCATGCCAGAGGAAGACCTTTCATAAGCAGCTCTGACATGCAGTCAGACGAGCGTGCAAGGGGGGTCGCTAGAGAGCGATGAAACACAGATCCCTGTCTGACTGAACCCTCCCGTATCCTGGGCAACACAGGCACCAATCGTGTGTCTCCCTGTGGAGCTACTGGCCACAGTCGGCACTGGCACGGTCCGGATTCGACCCGAGGCCGTGAGGCTCATCCATGCACCTCAGCGTGGGGCCTTAACCGAATGAGCCATCCAGCAGCCCCAAGCCTACTTTCAATAAAATTACAACTTATCAGCACCCATAAGAAATGCTACCATACAATGTGCCAAATAATCACTGCATTGATAGGAACCACTCAAAGCAGGTACATGAGGTAGACAGGAAATCATCAGGCCAGACGTCATTTTCCCACTGTAACAGGCTTTAGTACAATATGCACCAGGGAAATACCCACTACACAGAAAGCAGTGGCATTCTCCAAAGACTCACTAAGTTGTCTCAGTCTTGATAATAGTTTATAAGCATCACGCCTCATAAGGTCACATCTCACAAGCATGTTACATCAGTAATTAGGCATCTCTGCACGCAACACAGCAGCACAGTATAGTGCCTGGGACGGGGGCGGTATATCCCCATTGTGGGTGCCAGAGCTTCTCAGGTCCTCTCAGGAGTGCACTCGGGACGGCCCTGACCTGCATTCCATCCTCTCCGTAGCTCTCCATCGCTCTTTGCCCTCATCGCCATGGTAACTGGGAATGTGGAGACTGGGGCAAGGCTGCAGGCCTAGGCAGAAGTGGCCAGGAGTGCATACAGAAATACAAAAACATACACTTCCCCTCACTACCTTAAGCCTCCAAGCAGCTGTACACAGCAGAACACAGTCTGAAGTGCATTAATCACTGCAGGTTTCCCATGGAATCTACAGGAACTGAGGCGGAGCAGTGAAAGAATGGGCAGTGATTCACTGTGTGTGCTCATATAGACATGAAACTGTTTTTCTGATCGATCAAACATTGTCTGGATTATTCGCAAAACATTTTAGTTTACAGCCATATCTGCTGCAATTATGACATAAGAACACTTACGTAGTTGTGGAAATTATTGAGTTTTGATCACCAGAGTCAAACCAAGGCCGATAACAGAATAAGCATAGCAAGTACATGAAGCAGTAATGTTCTGAGAGTTCTGAGAGCTAGCCTTGTAATAACTTGTCACTAGATGGATTACAGGAGCTTTCTCTGGTCAGAGCGTCACAGGCATCAGTATGAAGGTTGGCTTTTTGTGTATTACTGCATGGTTTCAGCAAGAACAGGGACACTGATGGTTCTTATTCTTAAGGGACCTCCTATGTTGTGTAAAATTATAGATTCGGTGTTGGCTTTTTAACGTCTGTAGGCAGAACTAGTTATTCTTTATTAATCTGGAGTACATGGTCACAGTGACCACAGTATTTGTCATTGAAATTAGATTTCTGTGATCAGATTCAGAATACAAGTAATCATTGACAAATAAAGTGGTCTGTAAATGCACACCCCCAATGGTCCGTATGGGGGACAACCTCACGTCGCCACTGAGCACAGCACACATTCCACATTTCCCTACCGGTCGTGAACGCATCCCCACATACTGTCACTAAGCTGTGAAACCCCAGCCAATCTGTGCCCAAAATCAGAGGATGCACAAGGCGGGAACTAACCGCAGCCTTAATACTATGCGTTTTGCCCTTGTAGATAATTTCAACCGGTACAACAGGGTACTTGTGAATATCCCCATGCACACACCTAGTAGATACCCCAGATGCCTCTACCAAAGCCCTGGGCCGAACCAGGCTCTTGTGGATTATAGATCGCATGCAGCCTGAATCCACCATTGCCTGGTGAATACCCCCTTGGATCCTTACTGGAACGCTGTATGTCTCCTGAACCGGGGTAGGATGCCGGTGGGCCAGCAACCCGGATCACTTGGCCGACCTCCATCAGTGGGCACTCGCTGCAGAAGTGGGCCCAGAAGACTGGGCCCACACCACGAAATGCCGGGCCTCCTCCACGTCCCACGCCGCCACGCACGCGCCACACACACCTAAAATAAATCCCCCCTCCCCACGGGATCTCTCCCAAAAGGAAATAACAAAGAAAAAGAAAAACTAAAGTAAAAACAAATCCAAAATCCTCAACAAACAACTCAGCTGCAATAACTAAAGGAAAAAGAAAAAGAAAATCCAAACAAAGGAAACAAAACACAAAAAAACCCCAAGTTAAAAAGTCTACAGAGCCTGTTCCTTCCTGGCTGCTCAAACACAAACTGCCGCAATCCCCGCTCTCTTATCCCTCTCCCTGCGTCCGAGGAAACAAGCGGCAGCTGTGTGAGCTCGTTACCTGGCGAAGTGGAGGAAACCATTTAACCCTAGTCCACATACCCACACGTGCTCCCAATTACCAATTAAGGAAGTGCTCTTACCAAGCAGCGGCTCGTCAGGCTCACCTCCTGAAATATACACAAACATTATCATACCCACACACACACACACGTATACACATATACATTCATTCTCAATCACACACACACTCACGTCCAGTCATTCACGCAAACATACGCATGCACACATTCAGAAATGCACGCGCACACACTCACAGTCACACACACATTCACACAAACACACTCACATATATGAACACACACACACAAATTCTCTTACCCATACACACACGCACCCGTGTGCACACACATGCACACACAGAAATACACACATACACACGTGCACACGCACACACACACACACATTCTCTTACCCATACACACACGCAACCTGGGTGCACACACACACATACTCATGCGCTCACACATACTCACGTACTCACACACATGCACACACATACACATACACACATACTCACATCCACTGTCACTCCCACAAACACACTCCCACACGCATGCACACACACATTCACAAATGCACACACACAGAAACACACTCTCACCCAATCACACACACGCACACACGTCGACATACTTGCAACCTTCCTTGACCAATGCCTTACCTCTGCAATTTCAGCTGTGCCCAATATTAACCTCAGTACAGCTTAAACCCTGTACATGAGAGTATGATCTTTTCGCAGGTTCAGGTTAAGCACTTGCTATTTAAATATGATTTTATTTTTTTACATTTTAATAAATTTATATTTCAAATGCTCAAGGTGTGTTTATGTATTTTGCCCTCGTCTCTTTAATTTTCCTTTTCCGACCCGCCAGGCT
>CM045898.1:7838698-8047381 GCA_025169545.1 Anguilla japonica | reverse complement strand
GCAATGTGTGGAAGTTTCAAAAGACACCACATCTTTGAAAATCTAGTGTTTACCAGCAATAAAAGTTAGTGGCAGTAATCAGTTGTGCTGTTCTCAGTCAGCCACTAGATGGCGATGCAGTGTAATTCCAGTTGATGCCGTAGTTGCGTTGCTGGGAGATCGTGCCGGATGAACTGAAGTGTAGCACAGCTCGTACACGGCTCCGGCACTGCTTCAGCTGTTAGCAGGGACAATATCGCAGGTCTGACCAATAATATCATGACTGGTTAGATAAAACCTTCATGCTATTTTATATACTGGTGTATATATTTAAGTTGTCCGTGACAGTTAGCTGCTTAGTTCCTATCTGGCTCCGCTAGCTAGGTTGGGTCATGAAGTAACGTTAAGGTAGGTTGGGCTGGCTAGCTAGCTAACTCGTGCCTGTGACTGTGTGAGTCAAAGCGAAAGCTGAACTTAGAACAACGGCAACAAGTGTCAACTTGAGGGTCATGTTGTTTGATGTGAATGGTAAACAAATGATATTTGCAAAGTGTTAATATCAAATAATTGTGTTATGTAACTGTAGTTCTGTATTTTCAAAGAATGAACTAGCTGAGGTAACAGTAAACAGCTCAAAGCGAGCTGGCATCGCCATGGTAACCAACCGACCCTCCTAAGGGCCACATTTTAAACAGCGTCGTCATGGTTACCGTCACGTTACTTTGGCCAGAGGTAAATAAGGAAGAGCGCAATTTTTATTGAATGTGGTTTCATTTCACCTTGCTCAATATTTTAAAATGTCAAAAACCCTGACAGACTATATAATTTGTTAAACTTAAATTGTTTGATAACTTGATGGTTACAAGATTAGGAAGAAAATATTATCATGATGACAGTAATGTATTTAGCTAATGGGTTATACGAGTAGTTATACATTAACAGTTATATTTATCTATTCATAGTGATGAATATTGAGCGTCTTTGAAATGTATAGATGTTTATGAACTGAAGAACATGTAAGGTGAGGTAAAGCGCACCACAAAAATGCTGTTTTTTTTGTGTTTGCAGATGAAATTAATATGTTTACAAATCAGATAAGTTCATCACATGGAAAGGGTTATTAGACCCCAGTAATTGCCTTAGACTATTGTGGATTAGTCAGAATACTTTATGAACTTAATTTACACACCCCCCTCCCTGTTTTTGTGTGTACATCTCAGGAATGCGTAGGTACATATGTATCAACTGTCAAGTTGAACAATGTCACAAAGAATTTGTGCGTGTGTTTCTGTGCGTGCGTGCGTACGTGTTTGTGTGTGTGTGGTCTCTCCGCAGGCTGGGTTGGTGTAATCTCACAGAGGGCTGCTGTGTTGTTCTGGCCTCAGTCCTGCGTTCTCCTCACTCAGAGCTGAGAGATCTGGAGCTCAGAGACAACGAGCTGCAGGATTCAGGGGTGAGAGCACTCTCTGCTGGACTGGAGGACCCACACTGTAAACTGCATAGAATGGGGTGAGTACAAACACAAACCCCTTCAATAAATTAGGGCTACAATGTGACTAAATACAACGCTGATGTCAATGTTTCTAATGTGAAAACAGACACTCCACAGAACTGAAACAGCATGTTCCTGTTCTTCCTCTTGGTAGAATTCGACTACACAAATGAATGAAGAAAATGAATTAGTACTGTTTACTGAACTGTGGGGTGTAAACTCAAATGTGTTTGATAATGACTCATTCCACATTCATGTTATTTTAGTTTAACACACACAGCTCTGTTAGTTTATATTATGTTACATTACATTTATTTGCCAGACGCTTTTATCCAAAGTGACATACAATAAGTGCATACAAAAGGTAATTGGAACAACTACAAAACACAGGTCCGATAAGGTACAATATTTTGCAGTTATTCATAGCCATGAACACATTAAGTCCAGTTCACACAGTGAACATTACTCTGACCTAACCTATGCTAAGTCAAACTAGGAGGCATTACGAGCAACATCTAGACAACGATACAAGGCACAATAAGTGCTGGATGGAGGTACATGTAACATGAGTGGCACAGGAGGTACATGTGTAGAAATAGGGGGATTTAAGTGATAGAAATGATCTACAGAGTGGTGATAGTTAGTCCAGGTATAGTCTGAAGAGATGCATCTTCAGACCACGGCGGAAGATGGGTAGCGAGGAAGAGGTTCGTAGAGGAACAGGGAGTTTGTTCCACCACTGGCTAGGGTGGAGCTAGGGTGGAGAAGCTCCGTGGTAGAGACAAGATTGAACCCTTTACCCGGATGGCAGGGGGTGCAAGGCAGTGGTCAAGTGGGCGTATAGGATTTAATCATGTGCTGTAAGTAGACGGGGGCCGTCCTGTTGGCTGCAGTGTAGGTGAGGGTCAGGACTTTGAACCTGCAGTGACTGGTAGCCAGTGGAGTGACCTCAGCAGGAAAGAACTTTGGAAGGTTGAAGACATGTGTTTGACACACACAGCCCTGTTAGTTTATATTAATGTGGGTAAGGTGTGTAACACACTGCTATGTGTTTGACACACACCGCCCTGTTACTTTATATTAATGTGTGTAAGGTGTGTAACACACTGTTTTGTGTCTAGCACACGCACCTCTGTTAGTTTATATTAATGTGTGTAAGGTGTGTAACACACTGCTATATGTTTGACACACTCAGCCCTGTTAGTTTATATTAATGTGTGTAAGGTGTGTAACACACTGCTATGTGTTTGACACACGCAGCCCTGTTAGTTTATATTAATGTGCTGTAAGGTGTGTAACACACTGCTGTGTTTGACACACACGGCCCTGTTAGTTTATATTAATGTGTGTAAGGTGTGTAACACACTGCTATATGTTTGACACACACAACCCTGTTAGTTTATATTAATGTGGGTAAGGTGTGTAACACACTGCTATGTGTTTGACACACGCAGCCCTGTTAGTTTATATTAATGTGTGTAAGGTGTGTAACACACTGCTATATGTTTGACACACACAACCCTGTTAGTTTATATTAATGTTTTTAAGGTGTGTAACACACTGCTTTGTGTTTGCCGCACAGTCCTGTTAGTTTATATTAATGTGCTGTAAGGTGTGTAACACACTGCTATGTGTTTGACACACAATGCCCTGTTAGTTTATATTAATGTGTGTATGGTGTGTAACACACTGCTTTGTGTTTGACACATACAGCCCTGTTAGTTTATATTAATGTGTGTAAGGTGTGTAACACACAGCTATGTGTCTAGCACTCACAGCCCTGTTAGTTTATATTAATGTGTGTAAGGTGTGTAACACCTTACTATGTGTTTGACACACACAGCCCTGTTAGTTTATTTTAATGTGTGTAAGGTGAGTAACACACTGCTATGTGTTTGACACACACAGCCCTGTTAGTTTATATTTATATGTTTAAGGTGTGTAACTCACTGCTATGTGTTTGACACACACGGCCCTGTTAGTTTATGTTAATGTGTGTATGGTGTGTATCACACTGCCATGTGTCACACATACACAGTCCTGTTTGTTTATATTACTGTGTGTAAGGTGTGTAACACACTGCTATGTGTCTAATACTCACAGCCCTCTTTGTTTATATTAATGTGTGTAAGGTGTGTTACACACTGCTATGTGTCTAACACACGCAGCTGTGTTAGTTTATAATAATGTGTGTACGATTTGTAACATACTGCTTTGTGTTTTACACACACAGCCATGTTAGTTTATATTAATGTGTGTAAGGTGAGTTACACACTGCTATGTGTCTAACACACACAACCCTTTTAGTTTATATTAATGTGTGTAAGGTGTGTAACACACTGCTATGTGTTTGACACACAGCCCTGTTAGTTTATATTAATGTGTGTAAGGTGTGTAACACACTGCTATGTGTCTAACACACAGCCCTGTTAGTTTATATTAATGTGTGTAAGGTGTGTAACACACTGCTATGTGTCTGACACACACAGCCCTGTTAGTTTATATTAATGTGTGTAAGGTGTGTAACACCTTACTATGTGTTTGACACACACAGCCCTGTTAGTTTATTTTAATGTGTGTAAGGTGAGTAACACACTGCTATGTGTTTGACACACACAGCCCTGTTAGTTTATATTTATATGTTTAAGGTGTGTAACTCACTGCTATGTGTTTGACACACACGGCCCTGTTAGTTTATGTTAATGTGTGTATGGTGTGTATCACACTGCCATGTGTCACACATACACAGTCCTGTTTGTTTATATTACTGTGTGTAAGGTGTGTAACACACTGCTATGTGTCTAATACTCACAGCCCTCTTTGTTTATATTAATGTGTGTAAGGTGTGTTACACACTGCTATGTGTCTAACACACGCAGCTGTGTTAGTTTATAATAATGTGTGTACGATTTGTAACATACTGCTTTGTGTTTTACACACACAGCCATGTTAGTTTATATTAATGTGTGTAAGGTGAGTTACACACTGCTATGTGTCTAACACACACAACCCTTTTAGTTTATATTAATGTGTGTAAGGTGTGTAACACACTGCTATGTGTTTGACACACAGCCCTGTTAGTTTATATTAATGTGTGTAAGGTGTGTAACACACTGCTATGTGTCTAACACACAGCCCTGTTAGTTTATATTAATGTGTGTAAGGTGTGTAACACACTGCTATGTGTCTGACACACACAGCCCTGTTAGTTTATATTAATGTGTGTAAGGTGTGTAACACATTACTATGTGTTTGACACACACAGCCCTGTTAGTTTATATTAATGTGTGCAAGGTTTGTAACACACTGCTATGTGTTTGACACACAGCCCTGTTAGTTTATATTAATGTAAGGTGTGTAACACCTTACTATGTGTCTGACACACACAGTCCTGTTAGTTTATATTAATGTGTGTAAGGTGTGTAACACACTGCTATTTGTTTGACACACAGCCCTGTTAGTTTATATTAATGTAGGCTATGTAAAGTGTGTAACACACTGCTATGTGTTTGACACACACAGCCCTGTTAGTTTATATTAATGTGGGTACGGTGAGTAACACACTCCTACGTATCTAACACACACAACCCTGTTAGTTTTTTATTGATGTGTCTAATGTGTGTAACCCACTGCTATGTGTTTGACACACACAGCCCTGTTAGTTTATATTGTGTGCAAGGTGTGTAACACACTGCTATTTGTTTGACACACAACCCTGTTAGTTTATATTAATGTAAGGTGAGTAACACACTGCTATGTGTTTGACACACACGGCCCTGTTAGTTTATATTTATATGTTTAAGGTGTGTAACACACTGCTATGTGTTTGACACACATGGCCCTGTTAGTTTATGTTAATGCGTGTATGGTGTGTATCACACTGCTATGTGTCACACATACACAGTCCTGTTTGTTTATATTACTGTGTGTAAGGTGTGTAACACACTGCTATGTGTCTAATACTCACAGCCCTCTTTGTTTATATTAATGTGTGTAAGGTGTGTTACACACTGCTATGTGTCTAACACACGCAGCTGTGTTAGTTTATAATAATGTGTGTACGGTTTGTAACATACTGCTTTGTGTTTTACACACACAGCCATGTTAGTTTATATTAATGTGTGTAAGGTGAGTTACACACTGCTATGTGTCTAACACACACAACCCTTTTAGTTTATATTAATGTGTGTAAGGTGTGTAACACACTGCTATGTGTTTGACACACAGCCCTGTTAGTTTATATTAATGTGTGTGTAAGGTGTGTAACACACTGCTATGTGTCTAACACACAGCCCTGTTAGTTTATATTAATGTGTGTAAGGTGTGTAACACACTGCTATGTGTCTGACACACACAGCCCTGTTAGTTTATATTAATGTGTGTAAGGTGTGTAACACATTACTATGTGTTTGACACACACAGCCCTGTTAGTTTATATTAATGTGTGCAAGGTTTGTAACACACTGCTATGTGTTTGACACACAGCCCTGTTAGTTTATATTAATGTAAGGTGTGTAACACCTTACTATGTGTCTGACACACACAGTCCTGTTAGTTTATATTAATGTGTGTAAGGTGTGTAACACACTGCTATTTGTTTGACACACAGCCCTGTTAGTTTATATTAATGTAGGCTATGTAAAGTGTGTAACACACTGCTATGTGTTTGACACACACAGCCCTGTTAGTTTATATTAATGTGGGTACGGTGAGTAACACACTCCTACGTATCTAACACACACAACCCTGTTAGTTTTTATTGATGTGTCTAATGTGTGTAACCCACTGCTATGTGTTTGACACACACAGCCCTGTTAGTTTATATTGTGTGCAAGGTGTGTAACACACTGCTATTTGTTTGACACACAACCCTGTTAGTTTATATTAATGTAAGGTGAGTAACACACTGCTATGTGTTTGACACACACGGCCCTGTTAGTTTATATTTATATGTTTAAGGTGTGTAACACACTGCTATGTGTTTGACACACACGGCCCTGTTAGTTTATGTTAATGCGTGTATGGTGTGTATCACACTGCTATGTGTCACACATACACAGTCCTGTTTGTTTATATTACTGTGTGTAAGGTGTGTAACACACTGCTATGTGTCTAATACTCACAGCCCTCTTTGTTTATATTAATGTGTGTAAGGTGTGTTACACTGCTATGTGTCTAACACACGCAGCTGTGTTAGTTTATAATAATGTGTGTACGGTTTGTAACATACTGCTTTGTGTTTTACACACACAGCCATGTTAGTTTTTATATTAATGTGTGTAAGGTGAGTTACACACTGCTATGTGTCTAACACACACAACCCTTTTAGTTTATATTAATGTGTGTAAGGTGTGTAACACACTGCTATGTGTTTGACACACAGCCCTGTTAGTTTATATTAATGTGTGTAAGGTGTGTAACACACTGCTATGTGTCTAACACACAGCCCTGTTAGTTTATATTAATGTGTGTAAGGTGTGTAACACACTGCTATGTGTCTGACACACACAGCCCTGTTAGTTTATATTAATGTGTGTAAGGTGTGTAACACATTACTATGTGTTTGACACACACAGCCCTGTTAGTTTATATTAATGTGTGCAAGGTTTGTAACACACTGCTATGTGTTTGACACACAGCCCTGTTAGTTTATATTAATGTAAGGTGTGTAACACCTTACTATGTGTCTGACACACACAGTCCTGTTAGTTTATATTAATGTGTGTAAGGTGTGTAACACACTGCTATTTGTTTGACACACAGCCCTGTTAGTTTATATTAATGTAGGCTATGTAAAGTGTGTAACACACTGCTATGTGTTTGACACACACAACCCTGTTAGTTTATATTAATGTGGGTACGGTGAGTAACACACTCCTACGTATCTAACACACACAACCCTGTTAGTTTTTATTGATGTGTTTAATGTGTGTAACCCACTGCTATGTGTTTGACACACACAGCCCTGTTAGTTTATATTGTGTGCAAGGTGTGTAACACACTGCTATTTGTTTGACACACAACCCTGTTAGTTTATATTAATGTAAGGTGAGTAACACACTGCTATGTGTTTGACACACACGGCCCTGTTAGTTTATATTTATATGTTTAAGGTGTGTAACACACTGCTATGTGTTTGACACACACGGCCCTGTTAGTTTATGTTAATGCGTGTATGGTGTGTATCACACTGCCATGTGTCACACATACACAGTCCTGTTTGTTTATATTACTGTGTGTAAGGTGTGTAACGCACTGCTATGTGTCTAATACTCACAGCCCTCTTAGTTTATATTAATGTGTGTAAGGTGTGTTACACTGCTATGTGTCTAACACACGCAGCTGTGTTAGTTTATAATGATGTGTGTACGGTTTGTAACATACTGCTTTGTGTTTTACACACACAGCCATGTTAGTTTATATTAATGTGTGTAAGGTGAGTTACACACTGCTATGTGTCTAACACACACAACCCTTTTAGTTTATATTAATGTGTGTAAGGTGTGTAACACACTGCTATGTGTTTGACACACAGCCCTGTTCGTTTATATTAATGTGTGTAAGGTGTGTAACACACTGCTATGTGTCTAACACACAGCCCTTTTAGTTTATATTAATGTGTGTAAGGTGTGTAACACACTGCTATGTGTCTGACACACACAGCCCTGTTAGTTTATATTACTGTGTCTAAGGTGTGTTTCACTGCTATGTGTCTAATACTCACAACCCTGTTAGTTTATATTAATGTGTGTAAGGTGTGTAACACACTGCTATGTGTTTGACACACAGAGCCCTGTTAGTTTATATTAATGTGTGTAAGGTGTGTAACACACTCCTATGTGTTTGACACACGCAGCCCTGTTAGTTTATATTAATGTGAGTAAGGTGTGTAACACACTGCTATGTGTCTAACACACAAACCTCTGTTAGTTTATATTAATGTGTGTATGGTGTGTAACACACTGCTGTGTTTGACACACATGGCCCTGTTAGTTTATATTAATGTGTGTAAGGTGAGTAACACACTGCTGTGTGTCTAACACACACAGCCCTGTTAGTTTATATTAATGTGTGTAAGGTGTGTAACACACTGCTATGTGTTTGACACACGCAGCCCTGTTAGTTTATATTAATGTGTGTAAGGTGTGTAACACACTGCTATATGTTTGACACACACAGCCCTGTTAGTTTATATTAATGTTTTTAAGGTGTGTAACACACTGCTATGTGTTTGACACACAGCCCTTTTAGTTTATATTAATGTAAGGTGTGTAACACCTTACTATGTGTCTGACACACACAGTCCTGTTAGTTTATATTAATGTGTGTAAGGTGTGTAACACACTGCTATTTGTTTGACACACAGCCCTGTTAGTTTATATTAATGTAGGCTATGTAAAGTGTGTAACACACTGCTATGTGTTTGACACACACAGCCCTGTTAGTTTATATTAATGTGGGTACGGTGAGTAACACACTGCTACGTATCTAACACACACAACCCTGTTAGTTTATATTGATGTGTCTAATGTGTGTAACCCACTGCTATGTGTTTGACACACACAGCCCTGTTAGTTTATATTGTGTGCAAGGTGTGTAACACACTGCTATTTGTTTGATACACAGCCCTGTTAGTTTATATTAATGTAAGGTGTGTAACACCTTACTATGTGTTTGACACACACAGCCCTGTTAGTTTATTTTAATGTGTGTAAGGTGAGTAACACACTGCTATGTGTTTGACACACACGGCCCTGTTAGTTTATATTTATATGTTTAAGGTGTGTAACACACTGCTATGTGTTTGACACACACGGCCCTGTTAGTTTATGTTAATGTGTGTATGGTGTGTTTCACACTGCCATGTGTCACACATACACAGTCCTGTTTGTTTATATTACTGTGTGTAAGGTGTGTAACACACTGCTATGTGTCTAATACTCACAGCCCTCTTAGTTTATATTAATGTGTGTAAGGTGTGTTACACACTGCTATGTGTCTAACACACGCAGCTGTGTTAGTTTATAATAATGTGTGTACGGTTTGTAACATACTGCTTTGTGTTTTACACACACAGCCATGTTAGTTTATATTAATTTGTGTAAGGTGAGTTACACACTGCTATGTGTCTAACACACACAACCCTTTTAGTTTATATTAATGTGTGTAAGGTGTGTAACACACTGCTATGTGTTTGACACACAGCCCTGTTAGTTTATATTAATGTGTGTAAGGTGTGTAACACACTGCTATGTGTCTGACACACACAGCCCTGTTAGTTTATATAATGTGGGTAAGGTGTGTAACACACTTCTATGTTTTTGACACACGCAGCCCTGTTAGTTTATATTAATGTGTGCAAGGTGTGTAACACACAGCCCTGTTAGTTTATATTAATGTGTGTAAGGTGTGTAACACACTGCTATGTGTCTGACACACACAGCCCTGTTAGTTTATATTACTGTGTCTAAGGTGTGTTTCACTGCTATGTATCTAATTCTCACAACCCTGTTAGTTTATATTAATGTGTGTAAGGTGTGTAACACACTGCTATGTGTTTGACACACAGAGCCCTGTTAGTTTATATTAATGTGTGTAAGGTGTGTAACACACTGCTATGTGTTTGACACACACAGCCCTGCTAGTTTATATTAATGTGTGTAAGGTGTGTAAAACACTGCTATGTGTTTGACACAGAGCCCTGTTAGTTTATATTAATGTGCTTAAGGTGTGTAACACTGCTATGTGTCTACTACTCACAGCCCTGTTAGTTTATATTAATGTGGGTAAGGTGTGTAACACACTGCTATGTGTTTGACACACAGAGCCCTGTTAGTTTATATTAATGTGTGTAAGGTGTGTAACACACTGCTATGTGTTTGACACACACAGCCCTGCTAGTTTATATTAATGTGTGTAAGGTGTGTAACACACTGCTATGTGTCTAACACACGCACGTCTGTTAGTTTATATTAATGTGTGTAAGGTGTGTAACACACTGCTATGTGTTTGACACACACAGCCCTGTTAGTTTATGTTAATGTGTGTAAGGTGTGTAACACACTGCTATGTGTTTGACACACACAGCGCTGTTTGTTTATATTAATGTGTGTAAGGTGTGTGTGTCCTTCTCTCTGCAGGCTGTCAGGCTGTGGAGTCACACAGAGAGGCTGTGATTCTCTGGCTTCAGCTCTGTGTTCAAACCCCTCACACCTGAGAGAGCTGGACCTGAGATACAATCACCCAGGAGACTCAGGAGTGAGAGCGCTGTCTGCTGCTAAACTGGACGCACTCACGCTGCTGTAAGTACAATGAGTTTCCACACTGCGCCTCACACACACACACACTCACACACACACAAAAGGAGTTGGGGGGGGGGGGGGGGGGGGGGGGGGCATGGAGGGCACTGTTCAAACCAGTGTTACTCAAGAGGGTTGGGGATCTCCTGTGGAGGGTGCTGCAGGGGATCACTGCAGTAAATAAGATGTGGTTGTTGTAGTTAGGGGTTTGATCAGGGACACAGTGATGGTGGAGTTTCAGTATTACAAAGCAATGGAGAACCTGAGTGTGTTTCAGAGTGTGTGTGTTATAAGGGTGTTTTATGTTCAGTGGAGAGAGGGGAGCTATTTTTGCACATGGAATAGGGTGAGGGAATAGAATAAGTTTCCTTTGTGACAGATTTGTGTGCTTTTCATATGATCGTGGTTTTGTGTTTTATTGTGTCTTTGTTTTTATTTATGTGATCTCATTGGTGTGTTGAGAGTGGAAATAAAGGATCGTTACAATTCAGAATTCTCTTCTGCTGTTCTTACAGTGTGGACCATGGAGGAGAGAACAGGACCAAACCAGGACCCAGGAAATGTGAGTGTGTATCGACACACTTTCCATAGATACACACTCTGCTGTGTGTGTGTGTGTGTGTGTGAGAGAGAGAGAGAGACTTCTCTCTTACACACATAAACACAAACAGAAACACACATGTACACAAGCACACACACACAGGTACTATCACAGCTCTCTCTCTCTCACACACATAATGAGGTGAATATTAATAATGATAATTAATCTCATTAATGTCTCTGGTGTGCAGACGGCTGTCAGCTCACACTGGATCCAAACACAGCGCACAGAGAGCTGTCTCTGTCTGAGGGGAACAGGAGGGTGACGCACTGTGACACACCGGGGAGAGAGCAGCCATATCCTGATCATCCAGAGAGATTTGAGTACATGCGCCAGGTTGTGTGCAGAGAGAGTGTGTGTGAGCGCTGCTACTGGGAGGCTGAGTTGAGTGTGTCTGAGTGGGGATGGGTTCATATAGCAGTGACATATAAAGGAATCAGCAAGAAAGGATGGGGTGATGACTGTAGGTTTGGATGGAATAAAAACTCCTGGAGTCTGGGGTGCTTTAAACCCAGTGACTCTGATGAACTCAGTTACTCTGTCTGGCACAATAAGAAGCAAACACACATACCTGCCCCCCCCTCCCCCTACCGCAGAGCAGGAGTGTGTGATGGTGCTGGTAGAGGAGTGTGTGTGTACAGGGTAGGAGTGTGTGTGGACCGTCCGGCCGGCACTCTGTCCTTCTACAGCGTCTCTGACTCTGATATACTGACCATCCTGCACAGATTCCACACACACTTCACTGAAAACACACCCCTCTGTGCTGGATTTTACGTGAGGAACTCCTCAGTGTCCCTCTGCTAACTGGAGTAGAGACACACACACACACACACACACACACACACACACACACACACACACACACACGCAAGTGCTCGCATGCACAAACATGCACACACATGCGCGCACACACAAACATGCACGTGCACACGCATACACACACACACACACACACACACACACACACGTGCGCATACACACTCGCATGCATGCACGCACGCACAAACATACACACACTCACGTACACACACACACACCACATTCATATACCCACTCACACACACATAACACACACACTCATATACACATACACACACACTCACACATACACACTCAGATACACATAGACACACACACCCACACCTACACACACACATCCACACACACACACATACTCTCACACATACCCTTTCTCTCTCACACTCACACTCATGCACACGCACTCACACACCTATGCATGCACACACTCGTGCACACACACTCACACACTTACACACACACACACACTACTCTCACACCAAATCACTCGCACCCCCAATCAAACACATGCACACACACACCTACACACGGACACACACAATCTCTCGCACATACAAACACACACATTCACCAGTGCACTCTCACACGCGCACACACACATGCATGCATACGTACACACGCTCATAACCGTATGCACACACACACACACTCTCTCTCTCTCATGCTCAGTCAATCACACACGCACACCCACCCTCTCTCTCTCACACACACACACTCACATCCACACACATTCACACAAACGCACACACATACATGCGTGCAGAGACACAAACACGTGTCAACACACACACTCCTCAGTATCCCCCTGCTAACTGGAGTAGAGACACACACACATGCGCGCACACACAAACATGCACACACACACGCATACACACACACGCATGTGCGCATACACACTCGAGCGCATGCACACACACACACACACACATATATACACACACTCATATACACATACACACACACACTCAATCACACACACATATATAAACACAAACACTCATATACACCTAGACCCTCACACACCCACACCTACTCACACACACACGCACACACACACATATATGCACACACACTCACATACACACACACACACACATGTATACACACACACTCGTACACATACACACACACACACACACACACATATATACACACACTCATATACACATACACACACACACACACTCAATCACACACTCACATATATATATACACAAACTCATATGCACCTAGACCCACACACACACGCACTCACACACCTACACACACTCTCGCACACACCCTCTCTCTCTCACATACACTCCATCACACACACACATACTCTCACACACACCCTTTCTCTCTCACACCTACGCACGCACACACTCTCACACCCAGTCACTCACACACATCTCCACACAGACACACACAATCTCATGCACACACATACACACGCATGCAAACATACACATGCTCATACCCGCATGCACACACACACACTCTTTCTCTCACTCACACACTCACATACAGTATACAGACACACACATTCGCAAACGCATGCGCACACACACACACACTCATGCACTCACGCACAAACACAAACATGTGTCAACACACACACATTCTCATTCCCATACGCAAGCACACACGTATAAACACACACATTCTATTACCTATACGCACACACACACATACTCATGCACTCACACATGCATACACACACATTCTATTAGCTATACGCACACACACACATACTCATGCACTCACACATGCACACACATGAATACACTTACATGCGTGCACACACCATATACACATGTATACGCAAACATTCTCATACCCATACATACAAACACACACACACACACACGTATAAACACACACACATTCACAAAGGCACTCTCACGCACACACACATACACATACATACACTCATTCTCTTGCACACGCACACACACTCAAATACACAGTCTCACACACATTCACACAAACGCACGCACACACACTTTCTCTTACCCATACACACACGCACCTGTGTGCACACATACTCATGCACTCAATCATACTCTCACACATGCACACACGCATACATGCGTGCACACACACACACTTTCTCTTACCCATTCACACACGCAACCCGGGCACACACACACACACATACGCATACTCACGCACTCACACACATGTTCACATCAACAGTCACTCCCACAAACGTACGCATGCACACACACATTCACAAATGCACCCACACAGAAACACACTCTCACCCAATCACACACACGCACACACGTCGCCACACTTGCAACCTTCCTTGACCAATGCCTTACCACTGCAATTTCAGCTGTGCCCAGTATTAACCTCAGTACAGCTTAAACCCTGTACATAAAAGTATGATCTTTTAGCAGGTTCAGGTTAAGCACTCGCTATTTAAATATGATTTTATTTTTTTAACATTTTAATAAATTTATATGTCAAATGTTCAAGGTGTGTTTATGTACTTTTGATTATTAAAACATTCATATAACATTGAGAGTAATAATGCCAAAAGATGGCAGAGTAAAATGTTTTTGAAGTAATAATTCTGTCTCCTGTATCTGCATCTTTTTAAAAAGAAGCCAGTGGCAAACTCCTCCACTTAAATGTGCATTTTACTAGTTTTTGCAGTTGCTTTCATTCATTTTCACAAGAGTTCCAATGTGCAAATTTCTGTGGGCAAATGCAGCTGATAGGGAGAATGCAGAATGATCACTGCAGTGTACTTATTTCCTTTCATTACTGTAAACAATGATGGATTGAGTTTCCTTATTTATTCTGTTAGGATTGATTTTTTTTTGTTGCTTTAATTTTCTGTATTTTCAGACAATAATATGCAATGATTAAACCTGAATTATAAAAATATCAAATGTTTTGCTGTTGTGATTTATTATTGTGTGATGTATTGAACTCCTGTGACACATTAGTACTTATTTCATATTCTGTATGGGATTATGTTTGGGCTCAATATGAGTGGATCAGCATGGGGCTAAAATCTCCAGTTGAAGCAATGACATTCATCTACAGTAGTGGAAATAAAATCCGTTATAAGAAAAATTGTGTAGTGTCTGATGAATGCTTGCTTCTGTTACTGTAGTGTAACCACAACTCAGTACATTTTGAAAAGTCACTGCTTGTCTATTGAGCTGGTATATTTATGTTACTTCTCAAATAAATGGTTTTCCTGTAGGTTTGAACCTGGATCTACTGCACATCAGTTGAATGGATTAGACCACTAAGCCAAAATCAGGGCAGAAATGTGGTTTGCATGACATCCAGTCTCTTGAGATGTTCCTGAGACCCTGCAGTTTTTCTCATTTTTTCAGATGCATTTCTAATATCTGCAGTCACGCATTACAAATGCATTACAGTATGTTATGATTGCTTTGGCTCAATGTGCAAAACTCAATTTGCCAAACTGACTGGCAAAATTCCTACCCTAAGACACTAATTGCAGTACCTACCCACAAAGTGCACAACTCTAAATCACACTCAGTTTTCACAATACAGTCGTCTCGTATTAGTACAGTGTTCCAATGCTTATTGCTAGGCATGCAGATTGTGAAATGAAGTCAAGATGTTTGCAATCCTGTCTCGTCACTTCCAACAATGCCCAGGCGAGTCGTATTGCAGCATGATTGGTAATCCCAACATAAAAGGCTGTTTTACAGCACTACATTCAGCAGTGTCTGACAGCAGGGAGCAGCCCAATGCAGGTGGTACTGATGGACGGGTCTTAGCTGTGCCTGAGGTTGTGGTCAAGCAGGTAGCAGAAATACTGCTGTATCAAATGAATTTAGAGCCACGGTGATTGACCATGTCATAAATCCAGGCATAACAATGGGAGAAGCTGGAAGGATTGTAAGGCCCAACTTAAAAATGTCAACAGTAGCATCTAATAAGAGCTTTTGGACTGAACGTTGATAAGTCAATAATTTACTGCAAAATGTGATACAGTAATTACATTACAGGATTGTTGTGTTGGTGTCATTTTATATTATTTCTGTTCCATGACGAGCCTGTGAGCCATGTTAATCATTTTTATTAGAGACCGCGCAACTCTGTTTTTTCAAAATGCCGGCTTATTCCACATGGGGGAAAATTGCGTTTGTGTTAGGTATTCCTGTGGCAATGTCTGTTCTGTCTGTTCTGATAATGTGATTATTTTTCTTCTATCAGATAAGGCCTGCTGGTGCAAGTTTGTAATGTTGCATTTGTATGTGTTATTTTTACTGTTTACGTGTCAAATGTCTAGAGTGTAAATGTTTCTGTTTAAATGATTGGTTGAATAACACACATCACCACTATTTTCACCGACCATGTTAAACGTACTCACTTGCGCGTCTCAGCTCCAAAGGCATGCTGTTGTTAAACCCATATTCCAATCTGTTTGAAATGACACAAATTCTGCTTAGCCTGTTGAAACATCAGACATTTTTTTTACTCTATATATTGTTTATGCCCTGCACCTGAATAAATTGGATGTGCCCATTCTACTGTACCATCTCCTAAGTAAGCTAAGACTACATCAGAATCTGTACTATTGGCATTTTATGAAAGCTTAAAATGTACAACATTGTTAATCAGAAATTATATTTGGGTGGGTAAATTGCTGGATATGCTGTAGAACATAGTTTGTCATTGATTTATAAATATACCAGTATATACTGGGCTTTCACTGATGGTTTAATTGTGGTACATATAGCAGTGGCCTGATATGCATTCTATGTTTGCAGTTTGCTTCTACCTGACTGCTTCCCCCCAGCAGGGAAACAGAGGGGCACAACCCCCCAGCAGGGAAACAGAGGGGCACAACCCCCCAGCAGGGAAACAGAGGGGCACAACCTCCCCAGCAGGGAAACAGAGGGGCACAACCCCCCCAGCAGGGAAACAGAGGGGCACAGAAGACTCTGGGACATCCCACCATGGATGCCGCAGGAGAGGTAGCAGAGGTGCGTTCAAGTTCAGTGAACAAGGCAAACGTTTGCAAATTATTTCTAATTTTTTTTCCGTTAGCTTTGTGTTCGCCGGGAACGTTTGCAAACATAAGCGAACAGTCTGAAAAGGTAGTTTGCGGCGAACAAAAATGGACGCTGGACTGAGAGAAATGTTCCCAGATGGGTATTTCAATTGAAGATTCCGTTAAGTGTGATCAGTTTTTTTCAATTATGTTATTGCTAACGCTGGCCCATGTTATTATTGTTCGCTAGTTAGCTATTGTTTTTTATCATCGATGATCACAGAAGCGGCTGTGAGTACAAACGCTCTCGTCGCCATGTCTGTTTATGCTTAATGCAAACAATTTGGAGTGTTCAAAAAAGCCATTCAAATTGAGGAACATGTTCGCCACGAACATTCGCCTCTGTTCGCTGAACTTGAACGCACCTCAGGTTTTAGCAGGTTACTAAGGTGGTCTGGGAGGATGGACAGCGTGGGAAAGTGTGGAGGACCGATCGCTCAGTGGGTCAGACTGGTGGAAGATACCACAAACCAGGCTTAGCTTCCTGATCAGGGCCAATTATGACACGCTGCTTTCTCCTCAGAACCTGCGCTAATGGTTTGGTGCGGATGAGACCGTCCGCTCTGTGCTGCCCCCAAACGAGGCCTGTGGCACATTCTGTCAGACTGTGAGACAGCTCCAGCACAGGGACACAGAGCAGGCCCCCAGCACAGGGACATAGAGCAGGCCTCCAGCACAGGGACACAGAGCAGGCCTCCAGCACAGGGACACAGAGCAGGTCTGTCAGGCTGTGAGACGGCTCCAGCACAGGGACACAGAGCAGGCCTCCAGCACAGGGACACAGAGCAGGTCTGTCAGGCTGTGAGACGGCTCCAGCACAGGGACACAGAGCGGGCCTCTGGCACGTTCTGTCAGGCTGTGAGACGGCTCCAGCACAGGGACACAGAGCACAGGGACACAGAGCTGGCCTCCAGCACAGGGGTGCTACAGATGGAGGTATGACCAGCTGCTACGGAAGCTTCTGGAATTACTGGAGACCAGCAGA
Organism: Anguilla japonica; assembly: GCA_025169545.1. Lineage (NCBI taxonomy): Eukaryota > Metazoa > Chordata > Actinopteri > Anguilliformes > Anguillidae > Anguilla > Anguilla japonica. The sequence continues at coordinate 8,029,174 of CM045898.1, read as the reverse complement.
CAGGAGGCAAACAGAGACGCCTCTCCTGTGAAAGAGCATCAAACCCAATTTGTGAGGCAAGCAGAGGAGGAGGGGACCGTAGAATACAAAGGTGGGAGTAGAGTCCTGGTTCCAGGCAGAGGGTGGAGCACGTGTGTATATCTCAATCCACAGCTCCATTACCCAAATGAGATCAGCACAGCGTTCCTGTGGCCTAACATGGAGACATGGTCCATTCGGGCAAAGGTGGTGCTCCTTATATGGAGACGTGGTCCACTCGGGCGAAGGTGGTGCACCTTATATGGAGATGTGGTCCACTCGGGTGGAGGAGATGCTCCTTATATGGAGACGTGGTCTACTTGGGTGAAGGTGGTGCTCCTTATATGGAGACGTGGTCCACTCGGGCGAAGGTGGTGCTCCTTATGGAGCTCACCCTCCCATGGAAGGAGGGGGCAGAAGCAGCCTATGAGGAAAGCACGAGCCGAGAGAGAGACTAGAAAGTGTCATAGTTTCGTTATTTTGTTTTTGTTATTTTAGTATGTTGTGTTTCTTTATTATTTTTACCCCGATCCCGTGAGGGTGAAGGGCGAAGCTGTTTTGTTGTTTTGTAATAGACTGGATTCTCTTTCTCTCTCTAAAAGTATGTAAATAAAGACCAGAATATTTCCGGATTCACGTATCTCCCTGTGTCAAACCGTCCTGTTCAGAAAGGGGTGTGTCGCAGTGTGTGACATTGAGGCTGAGCTTCAGGTGGTGGCTGGCCATCCAGGTTGAGATGTCAGCCAGGCAGGAAGATATTTTATCATTAACCTGTGAGGTAGAGGGGGGGAAAGCGAAGAAGAGTTGTGTGTTGTCTGCATAACAGTGATAGGAGAAGCCGTGTGAATTAATAACTGGACCAAGAGATTTGGTGCAAATGGACAACAGTAAAGGAGCCAGTACAGATCCCTGTGGTACTCCTGTAACAAGGGGATGAGAAGCAGAGGCAGACCCCATCCAGGTGACCTGGCAGGACCTATCTGCAAGATAGGAAGCAAACCAAGACAGGGCAGTCCCAGAAATGCCCATCTCAGCCAAGGTGGAGAGGAGTAGTTTTGGTTGACCGTGTAAAATGCTGCAGACTGTTCTAGTAGGATCAGGACAGAGGAGAGGCGTGAGGCTCCTGCAGTAGCGAGTGCCTCCATCCCAGCCAGGAGCGCAGTCTTGAGTGCCCGGATCGGAAACCAGAATGGAGAGGGTCTAGCAGGTTGTTCTGATGGAGAAAAGAGGTTGGTTGTTTAAGCACTGCTCGCTCAAGGGTTTTGGACAAAAAAGGTAGAAGCGATACAGGTCGATAATTCATTACATCAGAGGGGTCTGAAATAGGATTCTTAAGGAGTGGGGTAACGTGAGCCATCTTAAAATCGGAGGGAGCGTGACCAGAGGCAAGGGAGGTATTAACAATACTAACAGTGGAAAACATGCTGTTTCATTGGTTATTTTCTTAAACTACTGGAGACCTGTTTGATAATAAATGGGCCCACAAACCATTCACTCACACACTCATACCCATGGGAAATTTAGCCTACCTGCATGTTTTTGGACTGTGGGAAGAAACCCACGTGGACACGAGGAGAACATGCAAACTCCACACAGAAAGGCCCAGGCCGGATTCAAACCCAGGACCTTCTTGTTGTGAGGTGACAGTGCTACCCACTGGACCACCGTATCGCCCCCGGAGAGGGTTTATGACACAAGAAAATGCCATCATAAGCTGTCATGGGTAAAACGTTATTCTAGTCTACCTGCTGGTGGCTATGGAATGGTATTCATCACTAGCTTAAATCCAAAACATTTCACCATGTCAGATTGACATTGTTCAACATAATTTTACAGTTCCTAACATACAACACAGGGTTGCAGCACAGTAATTCTTTGAACATCACGTTTTATATGATATTCTTTGAACTGGAGTTCGTTTGTTTGTTTATCTTATTTCAGTGTCTTACACCCTTTTAGGGTGCCCAGCCCACGTGAGCTTACAAGACACTACTTGTTATATACATGTGATCAAATACATGGAAGTGCGGATTTATCAAAGAGCACAATTATGGTACGTGCCATTTATGAACAAACAGGTTACCAGTAGTTTAAGAGAATAGCCAATTAAACAATATGTTTTCCACCATCAGTGTAATAAATGCCATTACAAAATGCTTGGCTGATGTGATTCATTTTAAAACCATTGTCAAATTTATGCATGTCTTATAAAAAACACGAAGCACTTTGTGAAAATATTACAAACAGATATAATTTGAAAACTCACCAGAGGTCTAAGAAATTGTCATTGTTATCTTTTCAGTGAAAATCTTTGGCACATGCCTGCATCTTCTCTCAACATGTTACTTTAAGAATCTGAACTTATTTAATCCTGTGGGAGTTACAGTGACTCGCCATGGTCAAGGTCAAATCTAAAGTTCAGCTTTTCCATTAGCAGTGAGAAATGTGGTGTTGCTCTTTCCTCTATTGCAGCATCTCCAGTTTAGAGTACAGTAAGCAAACGTAAAGGAAAGAGATTCAGTATCAGGCTATGGCTGCAGAGAAAGAGAGAGTCAAATTTTACTGCAATACTGATTGTTTTACTGTTACCTACCCTTAAGACTTTTGGTGAAGGGACTTGTCCTTGTCCAGTCAATATATTGCCATTTATAAAAGAACATTTCACGTTCACAATCCTTCTCATCGCTGTTTAGATCAAGTGTAAGAACTAGCTCAGGCCTGTCCTCAGCATTCTTTATAACATGTCTTTGATACATCCGGGCTGCTGTTCTCAGATCAGGTTCCGTCTTTCTCTCTGAAAACATCAACAAATATTAACAATGAAAGCACATTTCATCAAAGAGACTGCTTCATGATGAAATCAGTAAGAAGATGAAATTCATGACACCACCTGTCATTGGTTAGGCTCTGAAAATGTGCAGAAGAATGCAGAGAATGGTGCTGCTGTGTGATGACGCTCGGATGGAGACACCTTCAATGGCCGGCTCTGCTGATGGGCAGTGACTGGCTGAGGAGCCACTAGGCCCTGATGTTGAGGCCCTGTCCTGCCCTTCAGCATGGCTCTCTGACCCTGCTGCTGCTCTTCCTTCCTGTCTTACACTGCCACTGTCATCAGACCTCATTCTGTCTCTCTCATACAACCCAATGTGCCCACTGACAGCACACTAAAGGCTCTGACATATTCACAAGACGTGGACATTTCACGTTCACTTGTGTTAAATTTGAACACTGTTCCAAGCTATTATTCCTCCTGTGTATGTCAGAGGTATGCAGACTCTCAAAGTTAAATATATTGTATTTTGCAAATTAAAAAGGGAAACCATGTGCATTTACATGTATTAATGATTATGTATTCCTTTTAAAATAGAATAGCCGTCAAAAACATTAGAGCAGTATCATATTTAAGAGGGCCACTTACTTTTCACATACTTCAACCTGTATTACTTGTAATACTGCTGGTCTTGTATTTCTGACAGGCAGCATTTCTGAGTCCAGTAAAAGCATTCTGTCAGTATTCCAGATGATATAGACACTCTCAAGACTCATCATGGAAATTAAAATAATAATAACAATTTTAAAAAATGCTTGTGCATGGAAAACCTTAGAAAGAGAGGAAGGAAAAGGAGAAGGTGATGTCACACATATAGATCGAAGGATATATTTTTTTAGGGCAACCAACAATATTAATAAGAGTATTTGGAAGAGATAGATATGATAAATATGGCAAATGTGTATTACAAAGCCTAACTCCTTAATTCTCTTCTTAATTCTCCCCTGTGTTGGTAATGTCCTTGGTGCCTATAAATGATCTTAACCTTTTCTCAGTACAGGATATACAGGTTTTCTGGTCCTCTGCGGACCCCTGTGAAATCTGGTCGTGGGCCTGCCATTGCTCAAAGACTCCTTCTGGTTTATGGACTGATTCACAACAGCGCCCCGCTCTGCCCAGGTCGGCTTTTCCCTTTCTGGCGTAACTGTCACATTCCTCCGATAATGTGTCAAAAAAGGGGGATGGATTGACTACATAAACCGTTATTATTGTGCTCCCAGATTTTCGAATTATACACAAAATTTAGGCGAAAAATGCATTATATGTCTCACCAACAATGTTGGAAGAGGGACAGGAACGCCCCAATCTGCTCACCTGAGACCAGAAGGACCCTTTGAGCATTTAATGATGGATGTTATTGAATTAACCCCATGCCAGAGTTACAAATATTATCTTGTTGTTGTAGATATGTTCTCCCAACGGGTTGAATGTTGTCCTTGTAAACAGGCTGCTGTCATTGCTGAGAGACATTATTCCTAGATGGGGACTTCCATCTAAACTGTCTAGTGATAATGGGACTCACTTGTTAATATGGTAGTTCAGCATCTGTTTGCAGATCGATGTGTGGACTTATTGCGCTTACCACCCTGCGAGTGGAGGCACTGTAGAAAGGGCCAACAGGACGCTAAAGAATAAACTCACAGTGTTGATGGCAGAAAGCGGAATGTCCTCTCATGATTATCACAGGGTGACCGATGTGGATGGTGAACGCACTGTTTCCCCAGAATAGATAAACTCTGTAAGGATGTGAAGAAGCTATGGGAGATTACTGTATGGCATTAAACAATGTGTTGAAAGGTATTTATGTATTTACCCAAGGCGGTGTTACCTGAACCCTGGACAGATGCCCAGCGCGGGTTGCAGCCTGGAGACTGGGTGGTGATAAAGGACCTCAGATGAAAACATTGGCACCAACCCCGCTGGACAGGACTGTGTCAGGTGCTGTTGACTACTCCGACGGCGCTGAAAGTCACCGGATGATTTGCGGGTACATGCCTCTCGCTGCCAAAAGGTCACCATCCCTGAGGATCAACCGAGATGAAGACCCTAACAAGGACTACAGGAGGGGTCCTGGGCTTAATAGCTCCAGCTCTGTTCCTGTTCCCCGTAGTCCCACAGCAGGACTTAAAAGGACACCCGCTCCCCACCATCCTTGGAACACGCTCATCACTCACACCACGGCCATAATGCTTATATGATGTTGGCTCTTGAAGCTGCTAGAGCCGGCAACACAAGCTCCTGATGAGTGTGGTTCACATGCCCCGCTCCTCTACAGTGGGGCTTTCAATGACTGCTTTACCGTTCAATATATTATATGTAAAATATACTATACCGTTCGATATGTATGATATAATGGGATTGCATCGGTGGTTTAAAGGAGACTCTGTTGAAAGTTTGGAAAATACCACTTGCGCAGCAGATTCGACCCCACCGATCTGTTCTTGTATTAATAATACCCTGGCATGCTGCTCCTCCGGACACTTGAACGAAACCCATTTTACAGGTTTTTTTCCACGTCAATATAAAAAGATCCACCAGCCACCATTTATAATGTTAACTGGGAAAATAAATGGAACCAACTGCTTAAATCATACCAGGGAAAAACAATATAATGGGATATAATAAATGTATTGAAACTGCTATATGGGCCCAAACAAATGCACAGGCAAACATATTATAATAGGCAATAGAAACTCTGTTCCTACATGAAACCATATACAGGACAATCTGCCAAATGGATCATGGTGGGTGTGTGGGGATAGAGCCTATCCTTGGTTTGTTATTTGGCATATGTTCTTCCCCATGTAACAGTGCATACAAATTTCTCATTCCAGGGAATTACTGAAACTGAGCAATTCTTGGCAATAGCAGTTCCATTGTATGGTATGGGGAAATTAGTCAGGGAGATGATAAATATGGCAAGTACCATGAAAAAATTAGCAAATGATATAGCCGATGCTTTATCTAATATTTCCATTAAATTATTGTAATATGTAATAAGTTGCTGACTCTCACAAGCTGAAAGTAGAAGGGAGGGAGTCTGAGGGAGTCGAGAGAGGGTAGAACAGAACATGGACAGATGGTAGCAAAGGATGAGATTGCCACATGTTACATAGAGGAACTTGGCATTTAACCCCTTAGCGCACATGCCAAATCTGGCCAATCCTTGCCCATTTAGGGAGTACCCTATTTAAAGCTTTAAAACTCCATATGTGAACACCACAGAGACCTGAAACATGACATAAAGAAACAAGACATTTGTACCGTTTACAATACTAACGCAGATTAGTTTATATTCATAATTTTGGAAGAAATAAAGTGCCACAAAGGCAGTTGTCTAGGCAAAAAATCTAAAAGTGAATTTACTCTTTTTTAGTTTGCAATAAAATACTGAGAGATTGCAAATCTACAGCAGGTTAAACTACACATGTCCTGGATCAAAAACTCCTTGACCACAAGTGCGTCAAATCTAAGAGTGGATATGTAGAACTGCTAAAGATCTATAAAGCAAAAACTAAGCAGTGTACCCAGCATCTCCAAATCTATCCAAAATGTCTACATTATGCATTGCTGTAAATCACAACATATTCACGTATTTCACAACAAATCAACTTTTTAACTCAAGAAACTCACTGTTTCATCATTTTCAAGTGGGAATTATAAGCTTTCCATCAGTACAATGGTCTAAAATCTCTAGGGATCCAAAAACATATCCAAAATCTCAAAAATGAATAAAATGCTTTTTGTCCATTATACAGCATATAAATGAGCCCCTTATGAAGGATTAAGATGAAACATTGATATCAGATTAAAGTATAATGTGAAAACATTGTCACACAATGTGGTACAGTACCTAAATGTGTAATCATTAACTCTTGTATGTATTTCTGTACTTTACAGTAAGTAATGTTTTCTTGTATGGGGATGGGATGACATGAAAACAATATTCAACCGTCCACCACGTTCTGGCAATGTTACAACTGTGACGTCATAACTGGTGCACACAAAATCTACTAAGCTACCAACAAACGCTTACATTACAGTGTGAAATATCCTCATTATAAAATACCACTAACCTATTTAAAGACACTCCATTTAAAAAAATAACGTATATAGCCTAAATAGTATATAGCCTAAATAGTATACAACGATGATCAAATGTTATCTGTGTTCAGTAGATAGAGACAGAGACAGTAAATCAATTCTCTTTCCTCTCCTCTTCTGTCTTACTTCAGAAAACAATGTCAGCTAGTTCTATCAGCAAACTTGTGCCTTCACTATGCTCAAAAGTCCCCAATAATAATATTATTTTACAATAAATTACGAAAATCATTGATGACGTTTCGTCAGGTGCAGTGTCTTTTACGGCTGCCACAGAGTGAATGCATAAGTGAATGCGATTATGAGAAACGTTTCGGATACGCTGAGCTATAAAACGCTATTCCAGAAGCAAAATTAGACATGTTATACATTGTTAGAAAGCTTATTCTGTCACCTATTGGATCGATTAATTGTCGATCAAGCCAGACTCTCCTAAAAAAGGCGACAACACCATAAACAACATGTATGGTATTACGCACAGCTATTTTGGAAGGTACCCAGGTGTCACAAATGCACATATATTTCACAAATGGATTATCCAAGACAATATGACCACTCAGTCTCAAAAGTATTCAATATTTAGTCCCAGACATTGACTGTAGAATGACATGGCACAATTTTTTTTTTTTTAAATCTTGTTTATTTTGTTATTCACTGAGCAGCATTTTCACTGCTGTATTGGCATATCTTAGGGCTACTGTGGGGTTTATCTTGTTGCTATGACGGAATACGATTCTTGAGTGGTGAAAGAATAATTTTATGAATGCCCTGATAGACAATATTGTCCATTATGTCATGGGTGGGGGGTGTAGTTGCAGATGAGACTGCAGGGAGGGGGTGCTTGTTAAATGAACGACCAGGGTGACAATGGTGATGCTGCAAAACTCCGTATTTGGCATAGTTGCCGTGTATTGTCTACTAATGAAACTAAAACAAAGCGTTTCTGTTTTTAACTCATACTTTGGTTGCAGTAGCACTGAATGTCTCAGTTCAGTAATCTCGGCATGCCAGCATGCCGACCACTAGGGGCTTTGCGCTGAGAGGTTAAGAATGTGATACTGGAAAACCATGGCAGGGTCAAATGCCTTTGAAGTCATAATTCTGTTTTGTTTTATCTTTGAATAGAAGAAGCTCAATTTAACTGCATATTATTCATTTTTATGGTTGCTTTGACTCCTTTTTCACAAGAGTTCCAATGTAAAAAATCCTGAAGCCAACTCCAGCTGATAGGGAGAACGCAGTGATCACTATAAATAATGGGGCTGAGTTTCCTTGTGTTTATTTTATCTCATAAAAAACACGTTTTCAACGTACAAAAATGCCAAGTTACTCAAAAGTATTGATATCAAAATGACGCCAAGTTACGGTACTACAAACAATATAGGCTATCTTGCCTCGCCGAAATGACAAGATGTATTTCAAAGCAATGCTACCCAATATTTCCTCAATTCTTTCAAGTCACTTGGCCCTGTGTGTATAAGCATGCACTACATGGACAGGCCAAACATATGTGTGGATGGCTCTCTCACAGTCAAGATTGATTGAATAGGCGTGTATATGTCCAATTTGTATTGGTATGTATGTATTTCGCTGCCCAGCCTTTCTGTTGCGTGAATGATAGTATGTTTCTTGGTATAAGTGTGTGTTCGTAAATGTGAATGTAACATGCTGCGAGGGAAATGTCCCCATGGGGATAAAGAAGTTCTCTATGTATGTATGTACAATATGCATTTTACATGCAGTATTTATTGTACGTAGCAAATATACAATAACTTGCACATGTACTCAAATTCAGTTCAGAAGCAAGTATAAACATGTTTTCTGGAGAAATATGCTTCCTGTAGTTACTCATCAGCAGTTTTGTACATTCATTTTAATGTGTTCCATGAGGCAATTCGAAATATTTGACTCTTTGATCTGACACAAAGTTTGCATGACATTGTAAAATGGTAAGATTACAAAACACAGGGCCAAGTGACTTGAAAGAATTGAGGAAATATTGGGTAGCATTGCTTTGAAATACATCTTGTCATTTCGGCGAGGCAAGATAGCCTATATTGTTTGTAGTACCGTAACTTGGCGTCATTTTGATATCAATACTTTTGAGTAACTTGGCATTTTTGTACGTTGAAAACGTGTTTTTTATGAGATATCATTTCTTTTTGCAAAGCGTTTTATTATGAGAGTGAGAAATGCGAAGTGACCCTGTAAGAAACGGTTGTGGATTATGGCTATCGTTGTGTGAATTTGTATACAGTCTGATGAGCGTGTACCGTTCAGCAGTTTCGGTTTGCTATATATTTAAAACAGTGGCTGTGACAAAGGGTGCGGTGGCGTATAAGTGTAAACGCATGAGAAACGCAGATGGAATATGGCCAGTGTATGTACTCACGGATTTGACGTCCATCCAACGAGCCTTGACTGACAAAAGAATCAGCAAGCCCGTAGAATTATAACTCCCTAGGTCGCAACTTGTGTAGCCTTCTGTCGTGCTCCGTTTTGTCTGTTATTTCGTGGAGATGCACTTTCAGTGTTTGTAAGGTTTATAAGGCATTTTGATAGGCTTATCTGCAGGTAGGAATCCTCTTCGCTGTTTTGCTAAACTAGAACTGGAAAACATGATAGTGGAGAATAGGAGCCGACGCGTATGTCCCAGCAGGCTTTGCTTATGAGAAAATAACAACAGTGTGAGAGAAATTAGGATGAAATTATGAAATAGCGTAGTTGAAACAATATGTTTTTAGCAGAATGGGCATGTAGGTGAAGGTTGACATGATCACGGGGTATAGTGCGAAGTAAATGGAGTGACCATGAGCGAGCTTATATTCCTTATCGAACGGTATATATAACAGTCGCTATAAAGCGTTAGCCGTTAAAGTGGAGGGTTAAGTAATATGTGAAATCTATTGCACTGCAGTGTTTTTTTCATGTTCAGTACTAGTAGTTATAATTATGAGTGAATCATGATTTTAAATGTAATGTTTTAATGGGGAGTTGCAGAACGTACATACGCAGTAATTGTTTGTATGTGGCTAGATAGAGAACCGGCGAGGTAACATGAATGTAGAAACGTGGCGTTTGCTGATAAGAAGGTTTTGTACGGTAGCCAAGTGAAGAAATGTAGTTAGTAGAAATGGCACAGTGGTGAACTGGTGTAACTTTTTAATAAAAGGAATACATTTGCCGTCATGAAATGCATATGGGTGGCCATGAGTGAGTTTTGGTAAAGCAAATATAAGCGTAAGAGAACGTTAGTGTAAAAGAGGAAATTACCTGCCTGAGCGCGATGCGGGATTCTATCCTTCAACCAGACGTTTACCAGTCTGTCACTTTGTTAGGGCAGCACCATGACATAGCTATGCAATGCGTGAAATATCATTAGCAAACCTGTCCGTCATGAAATGCATATGGGTGGCCATGAGTGAGTTTTGGTAAAGCAAATATAAGCGTAAGAGAACGTTAGTGTAAAAGAGGAAATTATCTGCCTGATGGCGAGGCGGGATTCGATCCTTCAACCAGACGTTTACCGGTCTGTCACTTTGTTAGGGCAGCACCATGACATAGCTATGCAATGCGTGAAATATCATTAGCAAACCTGTCCGTGGTTTTAAAGAAGAACACAGGCGAGTAAGCACAGAAGAGCTCCCGTTGAATCCATACGGCTTTGCAATATTTCAGCCGGTTAACAATTGAACGTGCAGACGGTACGTCATAATACAGTGTATACGTTCTTGGAACGGCTGGTAGATATGGTGCAAAAGCAATAATTGAGAAGTAGTAGACAATTATTAGTGAGGGTAAAAGCAGGTCAAAGAAACATAGCCCTCGCTGGGCTTGAACCAACGACCCTGTATTCCCAAGACTGTAACCTTACCCACTAGACCAAAGGCGGACTAGCTGTTTGTACTGAAAATGTTTCAGAGTAAGAAGGCATGGGTATTTTGCGTGTGTATGCGAGTTTTTCATTGGGTCGTGTAGGTGAAGATTTGGCGGGTGTCGGTAAAATGTCCAATGGGGAGACATGTTATTAGTGGGATAGGCGGCAGGAAAAATAAGAATGAGAAGAAGAATGAGAAGAAGAAGAAGAAGAAGAAGAAGAAGAAGAAGAAGAAGAAGGAGAAAACGCAAAATCCCCTAAGTTTGGGGCTTTATTGTGTGGACATGTGAAGTTGTTTATGAAATCTGTCTGTTGAAATGGGGTCAGAATGTACAGAATTTAATGTTTTTAAGGGGTGAGTGTCTGTGGCTGGTGTGGTTATTTCTGTGGGGAACCCTGAAAAGTGCCAAACTCTCGGTGCTGTATAGGTATGGGGCATGCCCCCGCCAAGGCGTAACTTGGCGGGATGGCATACCTGCCATCCCAATCTCAACCTGTTGCTGTAATTTTCAGAATTTACAATTATCTTATGTGATTAAACCTGAGTTCTAAAATGTCAGATGTTTGCCTGCTATGATTTACTATTGTGAAAAACAGAACTCCTGTTACAGTAGTACTTATTTCATATGCTGCATGGGATTGTTTATGGGCTCATATGAGTAGATCAGCATGGGGCTAAAATTTGCAGAGTTGAAGCAATGACTTTCATCTGCAGTAGTGTAAATGAAATCCAGTATTAGAAACAAGTTGTGCAGTGTGGGTGGCTGCTTCTGTTACTGTAGTGTAACCACAATTAAGTACATTTTGAAAAGTCACTGCTTGTCTGTTGAGCAGGTATGTTAATATTACCTCTCAAATAAATGGTTTTATTGTAGGTTTGAACCTGGATCTGCTGCACATTAGTTGAATGGATTAGACCACCAGGCCAAAATCAAGGCAGAAGTATGGTTTGCACGCCACCCAGTCTCTGAGATGACCCTGAGCCCCTAGTTATCACAGGTTCAGATTAGGGATGGGTACAAGTAATGGATGAATCAATTACTCATCGGATACGCGCTGATTTTTTCACAACAACGGTGGTGCATGTACAGCGATACGTTGGAACTTGGCCCCATCGATTCATTTAACGTTTTTAAAAAAAATAAAAAAATTTATGCTTTTTGTTAGTAAGTCGTTGAGTAACGAATCTACTCCACTTACCAACGGTTAATGAAATTCTGCCTTTTGTTTGCAATGTGGGTGGCTCTTAAAAGAGCCTTTGGGTGAAATTTTCTTGTGCTAATTTACTTGGAGCTGGTGTACTTTGTAACAGCCTTTGTTCCCTCAGACACTGCGTGTTTGGCCAGCTCTCCGGGCAGCAGAAGACGCACTGCAGTCTGGATCTCCCTTGAAGTGATGGTGGACCGCTTGTTGTAGTGAGCCAAACGGGAGGACTCACCGGCGATGCGCTCGAAAATGTCGTTGACAAATGAGTTCATGATGCCCATGGCTTTGGAAGAGATGCCGGTGTCAGGATGCACTTGCTTCAACACCTTGTACACGTAGATAGCGTAGCTCTCCTTCCTGCTCTTTCTGCGCTTCTTTCCGCCTTTGGCAGCAGTCTTGGTCACGGCTTTCTTAGAGCCCTTCTTGGGCGCGGATTTTGCAACTTCAGGCATCCTGTACGTTGAAGTGGGGAGAACGCAATTATGTCTCGTAATTAAAGTGTCTGACCGGGGATGAATGCAAATTTACATTCCCCTTTTGCCGGTGACGTCAGACCGATTCTCATTGGAAGCTGTTGGTCCACGATTTTATGTTCAAAATCTATTGGTTCAATACGGCGGGTGGGCAAAAAAAAAAACAACGTCTGTCCTTCTTCAGAACAAAAGACCTCCTCCCCACCATTTTCTTAACCAGTGTGTCTTAGCTTCTTTACTCTTGTTAAATAAATTCTCAATGTACTTTCATTGCAGTTACTAATGTTCTAAAGTCAATTGCACTCTCCCTTTGAGCAATAATTTGCTTTAAACAACGTTTACTTAAAAACGTGAACATTTGAGCAACTGTTTGTGCCATCCAAACTGAGGCGATACAAATAATCGCAAAGGGGGATTCTACAAACACCACAAAGGGTACCAAGTAACTTTCAGTATACAACATTTATCGCAACTTCGCCTAGAATTAGCCATTTTATTTCACACAATCTGCTCGATTTCGTATTGCCTTGCGTATTGCTTCAATAGGCGTTACCAGTACGTCGACCAGTACAGGAGAGCGATTATTGCTGCAACTGGCATCGGTGTAACTCGGCAAGTTCCCTAAATAAACACACTGAACTGCAGTAAAGCGAAGGCATTGTAGCAGGTTACACCGACAAACACTGGCGACGCAACCCTCATTTTCTAAATAACGACGTAATAAGGACGATTTCACCTTTAGCCAACTGGTACCACGTTCGTCTCTGGGCGGGTGAGAGGTTCTGGTTCTAATTGCACTCAAATGGCAAACTAGCAAATGTTTGTGGGAGTTTCATTTCTGAAGTCAAACCAGTACATTTAACAAACAAAAAAATAAGAGCATCTGCTAAATGCCGGTAATGTAATATAACCACAACTACTAGGGGACCGCCTACATGTGTAACGAACTTGTATGAGCCGTGTACACATTACAGCAGTAGGCGCGCTGTATTTACAACACCCATAAATGCATTATCATGAACCAAATGGACGCTAAAAGAAACGAGAAAATTCTGCTTCGTATAGAAAGCGTGGGTAGCTCTAAAAAGAGCTTTTGGGTAATTCAGTAAAGAAGTGAAGAGGAAGGTTTATCCACCAAAGCCGTACAGAGTGCGACCCTGACGCTTCAGAGCATAAACTACGTCCATAGCGGTGACGGTCTTTCTCTTGGCATGCTCGGTGTAGGTGACGGCATCGCGAATAACATTCTCCAGAAACACCTTCAGCACTCCGCGAGTCTCCTCGTAGATAAGGCCAGATATACGCTTGACTCCTCCACGGCGAGCCAAACGACGAATCGCTGGCTTAGTTATCCCTTGGATGTTATCACGGAGAACTTTGCGATGACGCTTGGCACCTCCCTTACCAAGTCCTTTTCCGCCTTTTCCTCGACCTGACATTTTTTTTCCAATAGAAAATAAGTACGCAGTTTTTAGCTTTCGAAACAAGACAAATATATGTGCACAAAGGCGACCTGATTGAAGCCACGTATGAACGAAAAGGCGGTTCTTGCTAAAGCCCGCCTCCAGCTCTCCCATCCCTCCGAGTATATGCGGCCCTGCTGCTGAAAGAACAAGTCGCATGAGAAAAAAAAAACATCTTCGAGCATAGTGGAACGTCAGCAGTGCCAAAACATCTTTTAAAATACGTTTCGTCGCGGTTATTTTCGACAAACTCTTGGTGCTGTATAGTTATGGGGCATGCCCCGCCAAGGCGTAACTTGGCTGGATGGCATACCTGCCATCCCAATTTGTTAACAGGTGTAAATAGGAAAATACTGCACGTCTTTTGACGAATATAATGAACGTGTCAACACGACAGATTTTGATGCGATACATTTTGACGTGGTACAATATTCATTTTTGACGTGTTAAAATCTGACGTGTTGGCAAAATGAATATCTGCTATGTCTTCTGTTAAGTTTAATTGCGATTGCCATCCTTCATAGTGCATTCGCGCAATCTCCTTTTTTTTACTGTCATGAACTAATGACTGTTTTTTGACTGTCAGGAACGATCTTATGTAAGTACGATAACATTACAGTTTTTCTCAATTGTTTAAACACGTTTTCTGAAACTATAGCTCAATTTCTCAAAACTCTACACACAAAGCACAGCAACAGTTAACCTTTTTCCAAAACTACACAAATCTCTTGCAAAATGCATTCAAAATCATGTTCTGTCTTCTCAAAACTGACTTTTTCCATCAAAATGATTCACACAGGCCTCATATGAATAGGTCTTATTGAGCACTGATTTCACACTGGTGCGATAAATTAAAAAACACAACCATCAAAATACTGTATATATGTTTTGGCCTCATGAGGTCATGTTACATATTCAAGTTATAAAATTGTGTAAAAATTGCTTATCTTTTCTCCTTTTTTGAAGTTTTAGTTTTCTTTTTGAGGGGTCCCAAAATAGGCTGCAATTTTACAGTAAATATAAAGACTGTTGCCATGATACAATTCAGTAAATATATCATCATATAAATAGTGCATTTGCTAGGTAAACCTAATTCTAATTCAGTACAGTACAGCAAAGTGTGTGTTATTACTTTGAGTGTTGTTGTTATTGTGTATGATACAATGCACATTTACTGTATTGTCCTGCCAATGAGGTCCAGTTGGGCTGCACTCACAACCCAGGTTCCATCATGAGTCATACTGAACATTGTTAGAAGTGTTTTTTCATTTTCCTTATCAGTGCAATTATGAGTTTTGCCAAAATAGATAACATTTGTGTCTTCTCAAAACTAGAGCATGCTTAGACTGTGTCAGTCTGGACAATGGATGTAATGATCTGTTATCATATATGAAATCAATGAACAAATTCAAAAAGGTAACAAAGCACATCTTTATTTGTTACTGTAAATTAAATCTTTGTTCAGCAGACTGCAAAAATAAAAATCGTAGTTTGTAGGCCTGCGGCAAAAAACAAAAAACAAATACGCGATCAACCAAAATTGACCGTATTTCATTTGAAATATTAGCTTCTCTACCTCTACCTCTACCTCTCTTGTTTTCCAGCACAATAGAGGTCACAGGAGGTCTCTTTTATGCTCAGACAGATAATTGAAAAGTTTAGCCAATTGAGTTTGAGCAGGTGTGGCATGAGTGAGACCAATTGGCACTTAGAGTTTGGCATTTGAAGGCCAATGTTTTCCATGTGAACAAAAGATTCACATGGAAAATCAAGATCTTTGACCAAGATGGCGGCGCGTGTACAACGCGAGGCTCAGCGTCTCTCCAGTTTTCGCAAATTAGCGGTGATCTACTTAGTCGTTTTAAGTCTGTTCACTCAGAACAGTTTTGCGGATATAGGATTATTCAACTCGGACAACTTTATCAGCGATCTCCGGCTCTACACTGAGACCGTTTGGACACCGGAGTCTACCAACCCGGCTCCGCCGGCCGGAAGTACTCGCAGGCGGCGTCGAGACCGCAAACAAAAGCGGGGGACAAGCTAAGGCTATCTCCTCATTGGCTATCTCTACCCAGCATTTTCCTTGCCAATGTACGGTCCCTGGTGAACAAGATGGATGAACTGCGACTGCGGATCACCACTCATAAAAGAATTATGGACTGCAACGTCATGATTTTTACGGAAACTTGGCTTAACAGCGGCGTTCCCGATAGCGCCATTGAGCTACCTGGGCGCTACATCCTCAGGGCGGACAGAACAGCTGATGACTCCGGTAAAACCAGAGGTGGGGGATTGTGCATTTATGTCAACAAAGCTTGGTGCACAGACAATGCCATTATCGAGAGTCACTGCTCTGCTAACCTAGAACATCTCATGGTTAAGTGCAGACCTTTTTATCTGCCCAGAGAGTTTACATCTGCTGTTGTGACTGCAGCATACATACCCCCGGATGCTAATGCTAAGCTTGCTATGAAAGAACTGCAGGCCGCCATTAGCAAACAACAGACTACACACCCAGAGGCAGCCTTTATTATTGCGGGAGATTTCAACCATTCCAACCTAAAGACTGTACTCCCCAAATTCCATCAGCATGTCTCCTGCCCTACAAGGGGGGACAAGACCTTAGACCATGTTTACACTGACATGGCTGAGGCATACTAAGCCATTCCCCTCCCTCACCTGGGACAGTCTGACCACCTCTCATTGTTCCTACTCCCTAAATACACACCACTCATCAAACGTGTGAAACCGTCAGTTAGAACAGTTAAAGTATGGCCAGAGGGAGCAGACTCTGTCCTACAGCACCGGTTTCAACACACAGACTGGAGTATGTTTGCCACTCAGGCCACCCTGGATTCCCACACAGACATTGATGCCTATGCCTCCTCTGTTTTGGACTATATCAACACTATCATCAACAGTGTTACCACCCACAAACAGATTACAACATTCCCCAATCAGAGGCCGTGGATGAACAGAGAGGTCCGCCTACTGCTGAAGGCACGCAACGTTGCTTTCAGATCAGGTGACGCGCAGGCCTACAGTTCAGCCAGGGCTAACCTGAAAAGGGGAATCAAGAGGGCCAAGCACAGCCACAAGCTAAGGATTGAGGAGCACTTCACCTACAACTCCGACCCCTGACGCATGTGGCAGGGCATCCAGGCCATCACGGACTACAAACCCACCTACACCTTCCCCCCAACCAGCGACACCTCCCTCCCTGACAAGCTTAATAACTTCTACGCTCGCTTTGACAGGGACAACCAGGAGGCGGCTATCAAGGCTGTACTCTCTGCAGACCACCAGCCCCTTACACTCGCCCCCACTGACGTGTGTGCAGCACTGAGCAGGATCAATGCACGCAAGGCTGCTGGCCCTGATGGCATCCCCGGACGCGTGCTCAGGGCCTGCGCTGGGCAGCTGACTGAGGTCCTGACTGACATCTTCAACCTGTCACTGGCCCAAGCAGCTGTCCCCACGTGCTTCAAATCCACCTCCATCGTGCCGGTGCCGAAACACTCCTCTGCAGCGAGCCTAAATGACTTCCGCCCTGTTGCACTCACTTCCACCATCATGAAGTGCTTCGAGAGGCTGGTCCTGGCTCATCTAAAATCCTGCCTACCACCCACACTGGACCCCTTCTAGTTCGCCTACCGTCAGAACAGGAGTACGGAGGACGCCATCTCCACAGCTCTACACTCCGCCCTCTCCCACTTGGACAACAACAACACCTATGTAAGAATGCTGTTCATTGACTTTAGTTCAGCATTCAACACCATCATCCCCTCCAAACTGATCACCAAACTTGGTGACCTTGGTATCAACCCCTCCCTCTGCAACTGGATATTAGACTTCCTAACCAACAGACCTCAGTATGTTAGGTTAGACAACCTCACCTCCTCAACCCTCATCCTGAGCACCGGCGTCCCACAAGGCTGTGTGCTGAGTCCTCTCCTATACTCCCTCTTCACCCATGACTGCACTCCTGTACATGGCTCCAATACCATTATCAAGTTTGCAGAGGACACAACGGTGGTTGGTCTCATAAATAACAACGATGAGACAGCCTACAGGGAGGAGGTCCAGCACCTGGTGGCGTGGTGCGCCGACAACAACCTGGCCCTCAACACCAAGAAGACCAAGGAGTTCATTGTGGACTTCAGAAAGACCAAAGAACAAACAAGGCTTGATTATGAAAATTGTGCTAAATGATGAAATTTTGTGTGTAGAGTTGTGCAAAAATGTGATTCAGAATTGCTATTTGAGTGAAAACAAAGGAATTGTGCTGAGAGTTTTGCAGAAATAGTCTTTGTTGTTGACACATGAGCTTCAAGTTTTCACCATCGTGTGCATAGTTCCAGTTTTAGTGTGTAAACATTTGAGAAAAAACTAATTCAAGGAGTAAAACAAGTAGGTTATCTATGAACTCATTGGCTACTTCTATACGCCAGTATTCCTTCCAGCGTCAGATCCTTTAATCCAGCTGTTTGTAAATTCTCAATTCATATTTACTCAATAGCCTAACACATGTTCTACATACTACTGTTGACATTCCTCACAGACGCCACTATAATGTTTACCTATGATATGCAGGTTTTGTTTTATCGACCGTGCAATTAATAATGTGACCAGGTAGGAACCTTATTCACCATTAGCGTTCCCAGAGGGACCATAGATTCGGGTGGAACAGGTACAGGTATAGGTGTCATTTATAGACACGCCACAGACACACAGGTCTTTGTTCTCACCGTGCTGGTTCACACTGATGGCGCCTCTGTGGTTTTGTGCCTGTTTTCAGTCTTAACCAAGACAGTGTTCCCGCTGTCTACAACCGTGCAGCGGTTTTGTCACGGTTTTGGTCATTTTGTAATTATTGTTTAATTGCGTCCTCCCATGTAAGCATCATAGCACTTTTCCTTATGGTCATGCTCTGCTGCAGTCCAGTCACCCTTGGTATCTCTTACACAGCCCGCAGTCCTAACGTTTGCGTATGTTGCACAATACCAATGGTCCCTATTACAGCCCACAGGCCTAACGTTTGTGTATGTTGCACAATACCAATGGTCCCTATTACAGCCCACAGGCCTAACGTTTGCGTATGTTGCACAATACCAATGGTCCCTATTACAGCCCACAGGCCTAACGTTTGTGTATGTTGCACAATACCAATGGTCCCTATTACAGCCCACAGGCCTAACGTTTGTGTATGTTGCACAATACCAATGGTCCCTATTACAGCCCACAGGCCTAACGTTTGTGTATGTTGCACAATACCAATGGTCCCTATTACAGCCCACAGGCCTAACGTTTGTGTATGTTGCACAATACCAATGGTCCCTATTACAGCCCACAGGCCTAACGTTTGTGTATGTTGCACAATACCAATGGTCCCTATTACAGCCCACAGGCCTAACGTTTGTGTATGTTGCACAATACCAATGGTCCCTATTACAGCCCACAGGCCTAACGTTTGTGTATGTTGCACAATACCAATGGTCCCTATTACAGCCCACAGGCCTAACGTTTGTGTATTGTATGTTGCACAATACCAATGGTCCCTATTACAGCCCACAGGCCTAACGTTTGCGTATGTTGCACAATACCAATGGTCCCTATTACAGCCCACAGGCCTAACGTTTGTGTATGTTGCACAATACCAATGGTCCCTATTACAGCACACAGGCCTGATGTTTGTATTTTCCACATTACAGATTGTGACTGAGCTGGCGGGCCTTCTGCAGCATAAGCCTGATATTATTGCACCGTTAGGGCCTTTCCCTCTTAGTAACCTGGGGATCGAAGAGGTGCCACAGGTGAATTGGCCTATTGTTTTGTTGGTGTTAATTGTACCTGCTTGCTCCTACAAGCTTTTAATTAAGAAAGAAAGAAAGAAAAAATAGTTTTTCTAAATAAAACATTATAATTTTCTATTTTTGTCTGAGATGTTGTTTTCTCTGCTGCTGGCAATCTGTCAGTATTTTAGAAACATGTAATTACATTAAGCTTTTTAGAAAACCCTCCATTTTAACAATAATTTCACTGGTGTTGCTGTCTAGTCTGGTTTTCCTGGTATTATCAGTGACATGAACAACTTAGTTGCATTGTGAATGCTTGTGGTCATAGCTGTTTTGCTACTTATTTGTAACAAAATCATTTTATTGTAAAATGGCAACCAAAGGTGTTACTTGTGTCACTGGTGTTATTAAATGTCCCTCTATTGTTTCCAAAAAGTTGCCTTTGTAGGTGTTAATTCACATGACACGTTATTTTACGTTTTATATTTGAATTTAATGGACTAAAAATTCTTGCTTTAACAGAAGAGCAAGAATTGTAGTCTATTCGCCAGTCTACACATTTGGTCAAATGTTCGGCAGTTAAACCCCTGCAACAATTCCTAGAGCGAATGCTGTCTAAAACTAATCTGACTTAAACATGCATTGGCCAGCTTGCCACTTGCAGAAAAAAATAAAAATAAAAATCCAGTATTTTATCTAGCTACCATTGTGACTGGGTAATTTGAAGAAAGGGGGTCTACACAACGATGAGAGTGATTGTGTATTCTCTCTCATCGTTGTGTACACCCCCTTTCCTTCAGATCTTTTAGATATGCTGCCATAGCATAACACCCTGGGGCATTTCCATGTTACACTTATACCTCTACATGTGCAACAGTTAACTCCTTCTGTATCGCCCCATATTTTTCAACACAAGCCCGAAAATGACATACCCAAAATAAAATGGTTGCTATTAATGATCCCTTTTGAGTACAGGAATAATCTGAAAAGGTACCCCTAGGAACTTTGTTTTCCAAGAATCGGAATTACAAAAAAGTAACAGAAGCGCAAATACAGTGGCAGTGGAAGTTTTATTTATTTATTTATTTACCTGAATTGCTTCATTTCTGGGTTCACATTGTTTTTGCCGAATTTTCCTGTTTTTCTGTAACATCTTTTTGATGGTGCCTATGTAAAAAAAAAAAGTTATAAAATACAATTTATTCAGATCTACATTAATTCTCTTGGTTCGTTGACCTTGTGGTTGCCCTCATTTATGGCCTAAAATGACTTTCTAGATATTATTTTCACTCAAATGGGAAATGGATGACAGCCTTTGACTATATCCGTTGAGATTTTTCCTGGCATAATAGAATATTTATCGAAGCATTAAGTTCAGTAACTTAAATATTGCACTTCACCCCTGCTAGCTGCTGACAGCCAAGCAAATTAACTAGACAGCTAAAGACAGTGGTGCAACTTTAATTAGCTAACTTTGTATGAGCTTGAACATTTACCTTTGACTAAGATTTATTTCATGGTGTCAAACCGGTTGATATTTTTATTAGTTTGCTTTCTGATTCTGGACATCAGAACGATGAGATAAAAGCATTTTGCTAAGCCATTAGATTGCTACACAAAGTTAAAGCACGCGACAGAACGATCACATCAAAAACAGCAATGCTGGAGACAGTATCTGAAGTTGCAGTACAACAGGTTCGCAAGTGTACGGGTCTGAATTGGCAGCAGTGCTTGTTAGTTTGTTTCACCAATTAACTTGATTTACGTTAATTGATGTACCAGTGCACCAGTCAGGGTCGACTCATTTGTTGAAGTGGAACAGAAAATGTTGCGGAAGTTGATTCACCTGGCTGCTCACTGAAATGAGGGAGAGGGGAAGGGAAATCACCAGGACCTAGTTCTCACCAGTGATTTGCTTTTTCGAAATGTAACGTGCCTGAATGGAATACACCAAGACATTTAGAAAATAAAATGTTACAAAACTTACCTCATTGAAATATTCACAAATTTAGGAGTCTATGGGGTTCCATGAATGAACAGTAAGCATTAAATATCACAAGGCATCTGTAAACTTAGAAATCACATGCGCGCACACAAAACACGGAGAAATTTGCAGCTCTGACAAACACTGAAGTGGCTCTTAAAAGAGCCTTTGTTTGGATTATGGGCATGTAGACCATTTAAGCGCGCTCTCCACGGATGCGGCGAGCCAGCTGGATATCCTTCGGCATGATGGTCACTCTCTTGGCATGAATGGCACACAAATTGGTGTCCTCGAACAGACCAACCAGATAAGCTTCGCTAGCCTCCTGTAGAGCCATTACAGCAGAGCTTTGGAAGCGCAGATCGGTCTTGAAATCCTGAGCAATCTCTCTCACAAGGCGCTGGAAAGGCAACTTGCGGATCAACAGCTCAGTAGACTTCTGATAGCGGCGGATTTCTCGCAAAGCTACAGTGCCAGGCCTGTAACGGTGAGGCTTCTTCACTCCGCCAGTCGCAGGCGCGCTCTTCCGCGCTGCTTTAGTGGCGAGCTGCTTCCTGGGGGCTTTGCCACCGGTAGACTTACGCGCGGTCTGTTTGGTTCGAGCCATAGCGTCTTATTCAAATACTTCTTTACAAAACACACGAGTTTACGGTGCCACGATGCGTATATAAAGCATACCAGAGAGAAGCTGATTGGATAGTCTATTACGAATTCTCATTGGCCCTGATCCTGCCTTCGTTCCCAGATTTTATTGGATCACGTCTTCAGCTTCCTCTGCCGCCAAAAATTTAAACTTTTCTCTTACCGCTTTGAATTTTAGTCCACCACACCCCTCGTACTAACATCAGACGGATTTTTTATTTAATGAAAAAACTTTCACCTTTTAAAATTTGTCACGTCACATATAGTGGATTAATCATATACGTTTATTCTATACAAGGCTTTATATGTACAACAGAAAAACGATGTTCACTGAAAGCAAAGTTATGAATTAATTATCTAGCAAAGGGTTAAGTTTAGCATCCACACTTTCATAAATAAGGAGCCAGCTTAGCTCACTTGAGCAGCACCTCTCCTCGTTTTATATTGTAAAATAACTTGTAACCCACTCTGCATAATTGTGGATAATAAAGTTATTTCAGACAATGTGTGGGACACAAAATGTCATTTACTGAAATGACATCTTGCGAAAATCTAGGACAGCAATTGTGCTTGGAACTGCAACGAACATATTGATTAGACAAGCATGCTCAAACTACGGCACTGCATGGCACTAAGCGAACTGTCGTGAAGTTTTATGGACTCAAATGGCAGCGTTGCTGTACTAAAGTCTTTTTTTTTTTTTTTAACCCAAATATGTATAACTTTTAGTTTTACCGCCTTGAATTATTTTGTCCAGTGTCGCTTACAGTAAGCAAGTCATCACCACCATTCACAATTTGAGGCGTGACACACTAGGATGGGTTAACATTGTGTGATTCTAACGGGTTATGTGCAATAAAATTTAATAAAGCACTTCCGACCGACCAACCATAGTTAAGTTTCTTTGGTTCAAAATGGTAGTTTTGCACCTTATACAGGTGTGGGGTGGCTCTTAAAAGAGCCTTTGGGTGAATGATTGAGAGTAATGCCGTATTTACTTGGCTTTCACTGCTTTCTCGGTCTTTTTCGGGAGTAACACAGCTTGGATGTTGGGAAGCACTCCACCCTGAGCGATAGTGACACCTCCGAGAAGCTTGTTCAACTCTTCGTCGTTACGCACCGCCAACTGCAGATGTCTGGGAATGATGCGGGTTTTCTTATTGTCTCTGGCAGCGTTGCCAGCCAATTCCAGGATCTCAGCAGTCAGATACTCGAGCACTGCAGCAAGATAAACTGGCGCACCGGCACCAACACGCTCTGCATAGTTTCCTTTACGAAGCAATCGGTGAACTCGACCTACCGGAAACTGGAGTCCAGCTCTGGATGAACGGGTTTTAGCTTTCGCTCTCGCTTTTCCACCGGTTTTTCCCCTACCGCTCATTTTTCCACTCTTAAGAAAACTGAAGAATAACTAGAATTGCAAATGTGGGTCTTTCTTATAGCAACAATCTATTCACTCATTGGCTGCAGCGTTGATAGGATTTTGTCCAATCAGATAGGAGGACATTTTTTTACATGGCGTCCACTGTGCAGAACAACTGAGTTGAATCAGTCTCAGCGGCGCAGAGCTTAAAAACGGAGAATAGGAACTTGCATCCGTTATGGTGATCACTACGTGAGATGTTAATTGTAATGGGAGTTCAAATACTGTGAATCTACCTTTTTTCTGTCCGTGATTATGGGGATTTAATTTATTGATATGCTGCTTGTACCACTCTGCGACCCCTAGATGTCGTTTATCATTCTTTGCTTAGATTTATTACTGGGGATAGTTACTGTACTTATCATTGTGTCCTGTTTTTTTATTTATTTGTTATTGTTGTTGTTGTTGTTATTATTATTATTATTATTATTATTATTATTATTATTATTATTATACTTTATTTTCAAAAGTTGGGTGGGTCTTTTTCTTTGTAACGAGAGATCACTATTTGTGTCTGTTTATTTATAAAGCCCTCCTTCACAAATTACTATTTCACCTCACTTCATGAGTCATGAAACATTTGCCATGGCAAAGTCCTCTTCCATCACATCCACTTCATAAAATTGTACATTGCACCAGAGGCACAAGTGGCCTAGTTTCTAGACTTTATCTGTTTATCTCTCAGCATGCTCACAGGCCCCCCTAATAGCCTCCAGAAACCCCGATAATCAACAAATACACTACAATTTTACTCATAGAGTGTACCTCACTCCCAGAAAGCTTTGTATAATGAAAGTGACCACTGATTCAACTTGCACTTTATGTCCTATTAAGGCGACAGGGACTTACTTACACATGCTTTTTTGGGAGTGCCCTATGGTGGCTGGATTCTGGCGAACGATTGCAGCCAAGCTCTCCATGCTTTTTGAGAATACAGTACCCTATTTGCCTTTTATATTTTTGTTAAATGATTTATCCAGCTTGAACCTGACACTGCCCCAAAAATGAGCCTTTCTAGCTGGGCTGACAGCAGCAAAAAAACTGGTGGCTACCCATACTCTTTCTTTTCGAGCTTGGATCTTAAATTATCTTGATATAGCATATCTGGAGCTGTTGACAGCCCGTATGCATGGGGCCAAAGAATCAGTGGCTGAACTGTGGAGTTCCATTTCTGAGAAACTCAAAACAATACTGTAGTACCCTCATGTCGGGATGGGTGGCCTGGATTTTGGGTGGGTGGGTGGGTGGGTGGGGGGGACGATGGGAGGGAGGGGAACCCTGGCAGGAAGGGTTTTGTTTTGTTATTATTATTGTTTTGCTTATTATTATTGTTGTGCCTTTCTTTTTTTTACTTTCTTTTCTTTTCCCTTTTTATGATATGAGCTTTTTGATGATGTATTGCTGATGCTGATGATTATATCAAAATCAATAAAAAAAATTTGATTGCAAAAAAGGAACTGAAACTTTTTGTTCTTGGTCATTTTAAGTCTATGATCTCAACCTTAGTTACAATAAGGTGTAATTGTTTTTAATATTTTGTTTTAATAATTGTCCTTGTCAACTTTTATCATTTATGGCATTTATTTTATATGTATTTATTATTATTGTTATTAATGTTATCTTATTATCTTTTTTATATGTGTTTTTTTTTTTTTGTAATTCAAATTCTATAATATTCTATCACAGGGTACACACACCATTCACTCACACATTCAAATATAGGAGCAATTTAGACTCATCAATTAACGTAGCCTGTATATCTTTGGACTGTGGGAGAAATATGATATTACATGATATTATATTGCTGAGCTTTCTTGGCCGAGGTGGGGTGGGGGAACAAGGACGGAATGCGGTTCTTATTTGGGGCAATCTGGTTCTCTACGTACGCGTTACACCAATATCACATTGTTTGTTTTTCCAGCTTATTTATTTATTGATCTTTGGTTAAAAGCACTTATAATAAAGCAAATACATATAAGAATAAATAATTATAAAATTATATAAATTGTGGTTAAAAAAATATAAAACAAAAATCACATTAAAAGTTTTTAATACTGTTTGTAATATGAAATCAAATTAGATAAATGTTTAATGTCAGAAAAATAACATTTAGGAGATTAAAAACAAATGCCAAAATATGCAGCTTTAAAATGCGTGTGATGTGGATGACACAGATGGGGCACAGATGGGCCCCCAGATTACATTTTTTTTAGATGGACTGTTAAGTTTTCACAGGCTCTGATATCTGGAACATGGTGGATAGTGGGGTTTCTGTCATCCATTGTGCTTCTAACAATTTTTACCAAGGAAAGATTGCTTGGCAGTATTACAATATTTCTGTCCGGTGATTGTTCGTCTTTCCAATAGTGTTATGAGTCCCACGTCTTCCAACCGAACTATGGTTCATACGCCCAAGCTAAGACGACCTGATTGAAACCTGTCATGAGAGAAAAAGGCGCACAAGCTAAACCCGCACACTGAGTATCGCCGTTTTTTAATGATTGGCACAATTCAATTCAACTTCATTGTCATTGTTCATTGCGCAGGTACAAGTACAACGAAAAGTGGGTTTGTGATCTCGCAAGTACAGTGCAAATAAGAACGTAAAGAGGTAGTAGTGCCAAAAACAACATATTAACAGTAAACAACATAGGTGTAACTCCCTGAATAGTGCAAAAGAGCAGGTGGTGCAGTAGGCAAAATAAAGTGAAACACAATGGAACAAACGTACTCCAGTAGTTGTCAGCAAGCATCAAAACCCGAGTATAGTCTAGGACTCGTCGAACGTCTTGCTACAAGTATGTGTTAAGTGATTTTATTTTAAAGTATTAAGTTGTTATAGCCTGCCATGTTTCGGGCTCATTTAAACCAGCGATATGATATTTACGACTGTGGGCATTTAACAGAGAAATAATTAACTAAACTACTGAACAGAGTCGACGTTGGCCCAATAGCATAAGAAGTTTCAACTTAAAGTTCAGCAATTTCAAAAGTTTCCCTCGTTTGGAATGGAGTTTGTGGCAACACACTGAAGTGCTCTGCCCGAAACAACTCCGAATCATCGAGAATGATAGAAAATTCGGCTCAGTATCAAGTAACTTTAGCCCGCATGTTATTCATTAATCTATAATAAATATAATTTATTACGGACCATTGAGTTAAACTAGTAGTAGACCGGCTTGTTTTCTTATATCCACACACTCAGCGGCCCCATTAGGTGACAGGAGTGGCACCCGGTGTGGTCTTCTGCTGCTGTAGCCCATCTGCTTCAAGGTTTGACATGGTATGCGTTCAGAGATGCTCTTCTGCATATCTCGGTTGTAACGAGTGGTTATTTGAGTTACTGTTGCCTTTCTATCAGCTCAAACCAGTCTGGCCGTTCTCCTCTGACCTCCGCCATCAACAAGGCATTTTCGCCCAATTTTTGCCGCTCATTGGATATTTTCTCTTTTTCGGACCATTCTCTGTAAACCCTAGAGATGGTTGTGCGTGAAAATCCCAGTAGATCAGCAGTTTCTGAAATAGTCAGCCAATAACCACGCCACGTTCAAAGTCACTTAAATCACCTTTCTTCCCCATTCTGATGCTTGGTTTGAACTTCAGCAGATCGTCTTGACGTCTTGACCATGCCTACATGCCAAAATGCACTGAGTTGCTGCCACGTGATTGGCTGATCAGATATTTGCGTTGACGGGTGCAGTTTGCAGTTGAGCAGATGTACCTATTGAAGTAGCCAGTGAGTGTTAATTCAAGGTCAAATTTTACAATCCTGTGATTTAGCCGCACTCACACCAATGTACATATTACAAATACAAATAACAATATTGCGCTAAAATGGAATGTATTTGCTCTTCGGAGAAGCTCTGGGTGGCTCTTAAAAGAGCCTTTGATGCTAGTGAACAGTACAGTGTACGCGCTCACTTCTTCTTAGGAGCTGCTTTCTTCGCTTTGACGCTCTTGGGCTTGGCAACTTTTGGCTTGGTCGCTTTCGCTTTCTTAGGACTCTTGGTCGCCTTCTTCGCAGCCGGCTTCTTGGTTTTCTTCGGACTCTTGGCCGGCTTTGGCTTCTTAGCCGCTGCTGTCGGCTTCTTAGCCTTTTTTGGGCTCTTCTTAGCCTTCACTGTAGCGGGCTTCTTCTTGGGCGACTTTTTGGCCACAGGCTTCTTCGCTACTGCCTTTTTGGCCGCCGCTGGCTTCTTAGCTTTGGGAGCTGCTTTCTTGGCGGGCTTCTTCACAGCAGGCTGATTTTTGTTCAGCTTAAACGAACCAGAGGCACCGGTTCCTTTAGTCTGAAGCAAGGTACCCTTGGTCACCAGGCTTCTGACTGCAATCTTTACACGAGAATTGTTCTTCTCTACGTCGTAACCACCGGCGACCAGAGCCTTCTTCAAGGCAGCCAGTGAAACTCCGTGTCTCTCCTTAGAAGCAGAAACTGCCTTCACGATCAAGTCCCCAACGCTGGGCCCCGCTTTCCTAGGCTTGCTTGCTGCTTTCTTCTTGGGAGCCTTAGCCGGGGCGGCTGCGACTGGAGCTGGAGCAACTTCTGCCATTTCTTTGTCGAAGATTTCTTTCTCTCACACGAACGGCCAAAGAAAATGTTTCGTTTTAGCAGCTCGTACGTAGGGGGCTGGACTTAAATGTCACATGAGGACCGTATAGACTCAGCCATCCCGGCACCGCGTCTCTCGGCTCCTGAAAATTCGCTTCATTGTGTTTTCTTTTCGCCAATATTGACAAAATAACACAGCGCGCAGTCGTTTTATGAACAAAAATCGCAAGGAATTTTCAAAATCAGTCCTTGCACCCACAAATTAACTTATGTGTCCTCAATAATATTGCCGTATTTTCGCCAGTTTGTACAAAACATACTCACTTGTCACGGACACGTACCCGTTAAAGGTGCTTCTCCCACATTATTTGCCTTTTAAAACTATCAAACATGTCACACACTTTAAAATTGTTGGCTGATTATTTACAGGAACCCCGCGTGAAAACAGGAAAGATTTAAAGATTCATGAAATACCCAAGTTAGACTTTTAAGCAGGAGTTCTATTTTTGGTAGTAAAGCACAGCGCACATCTTTGCTGAAATGTCATCACCGTGACATTTCGACGTTGAACATTGAACGAAAAAATGTTGTTCAGAAAACATTCTTTAACCTGTTATCAAGATCAAAGTATTTTCTCAATCATCATTTATATACTGTTGAGTGAATAGTTCCACTATTTCACGTACAATCTCTGGCCTTGTTTCGGACATGCCCATGCAGTAGGCTAACTAAATATGCCATTTACAAATATCTCCCTTGGATGCTTAGCTTTTTGGCCATTATGTGTGGAACCTGCCCTTGCATCCATAACATTATTTGAAGAAATGTAATGCCTTTGGCAAACAACATATATATATATATATATATATATATATATATATATATATATATATATATATATATATATATATATATATAATGGTAAAAATGGAAGCAATAAAATGTAAAATGACAATAGCACAATACAAGACATAAAACATAACTAAAAATCAGTCCTTGCAGAAATCATAAACTTAAATCAAAAGCTCAAGTTTGAGCATGCATCAGAACTGTTGGATGTCTTTCCAGCCAATTATTTCAAGTTAGTGAAAGCATTTATCCAAGTTCCATCATTTTGTGCTGTAAGACATTAAAACACAATTCAGGTTTTATTTGCCTTGGCTGGAATCAATCGACATTTGTTTTTAACTTTGACTGGTTACTAAAAGCAAGAACTTTTTAAACTTTTTAAAAACTGGTTTCCTCAGCAAAAATATATTCATATTTCACATGTACAGTGGTATGCAAATGTTTTGGCACCCCTGGTCGAATTGCATCTTTTGTTGAATCTCTGAAGTGAATACACGTTACTACAACCTCTGAGGTTACAAACATGAACATTGAATATTTTAGCTAATTTGAAATCAAAATTAGTATTTATTGGCAGTTAAAACGAATAACAAGGGGTTTTCAAATTTGAAAAGTCCTGCAATTGTGGAATTAACTCCCCACGGAAGTCAGGACAGCAGAATCCTTGGCCATGCTTTGCACGAACTGCAGCTACAACGCTTAACGCTCTGCCTATTCTCACCCCATAGCAGTCTGTCCTTATGCATTTATTTTGAGATTGTAACGGTTGACATGCTTTTCATATTATAGATTTGCTTTAATTCACTCACATGCAGTGTGTTCCTAAGGTTGCACTTAGTCGCTGATCTGCGAATGTTACGCAGCAGCCGGTTTCTCACGAAGCTCCGTCGGATGCACTGATCTTAAACCAATCTGGGTTAGGGCAATAGTCAATTATCAAAAAAAAAAAAACTATGCTCACGTCCAGATCTCAACTGAGGAAAGTCATTACATTGCATCATGGATGTAACTTTGCGTTTTTCAAGAAATGTATTCATCAATTGTCATTTTACAAGCATTGTAATAAACAATTTAGACCAGTTACAAATCCATCACATGAAAATTACAGTCCCTTTTAATTCTGGACGTGTTCTTTTCAGATCAAGTGTCTTTTTTCTTCTTAGTGTAGTTATTCATTTAAAAACCACATCACTATTATTAAAAGCTATCCATAATAAACTTCGTTGAAATTGTTTGCCTCCCACGAGAGTGTGGGTGGCCCTTAAAAGTGCCTTTGAGTCCAGTACTGAGGTACTAGTTTACTTAGAGCTGGTGTACTTCGTGACAGCCTTTGTGCCCTCGGACACTGCGTGTTTGGCCAGCTCTCCTGGCAGCAGCAGGCGCACGGCGGTCTGGATCTCCTTTGAAGTGATGGTAGAACGCTTGTTGTAGTGAGCCAAATGAGAAGACTCACCTGCAATACGCTCAAAAATATCTTTGACAAACGAGTTCATGATGCCTATGGCCTTTGATGAAATGCTAGTGTCAGGATGTACTTGCTTCAAGACCTTTAAGTAGACAGCATAGCTCTCCTTCCTGGACTTTCTACGCTTCTTTCCTCTTTTCCCAGCGGCCTTAGTGACGGCTTTCTTGGAACCCCTTCTTGGGCTCAGATTTTGGTTTTGAAGAAACTTTATTGATTATATAATATTTCACAATACAAAAAAGGACCTACATACAAAAATAAATGACATAACATACATCCCATTACAAATCACACAAAGCTACATATTGATTTGAGCCCATTCCAAATCAGTGCGTTTTCTTTTAAGGTCCAGAGTTCTTTTCCTTCTCAAGGCAGTTACAATTTTTGTAAAAACAGTATCACTTTTTACAAAAACACTTTCCATTGTCATTTTACATGTGGTTTTCCACAATTTAATTACAGTGGTCCAAATACACAAGCAGTATAGTTTTTTTTTATTATTAAAATGTTTGTCAACTCCTGCAGTAAAGATTGTTTTCTGTCACATATTAAGTCTAGCCCAATTTTTTAAGCTTGTCCCACACTTCTTTTAACCTATAGCAATCAATTAAAAAGTGTCCTGTAGTTTCTCTCACAGAACACTCTGGCATTGGGCAGGTCAATGTCTTCATAAAACAACTCCACTGTACCACTCCTCTTACGGGGATTCTGCTATTGACTGTCAACCACATTTTATCATCTCCCCTGATATATTTTTTTTATCATTTAAAGGTTTTATTAAATATCTAACGAGAGAAAGAAGCATATTTGTTTAAACAGCAGCGCATGTTTGAATGGTTGATGTGCCAAATTACTTTAGGGTGGCTGCTTTACCAAGTTGGGGAACGTCATTCTTGAGGACTTGAAGATCATCAGTGCAGTTGGCATTGGGATCGCTGGTGTGCAGGTGTGTTTTCACAATGCCCTAATTCTGTTTTCTATGTTGATCTACAGGCAGTGAACAAAATTGGGGGGGGGGAAAAGCATTCTAAAAAACCTTCTCTTCGAAGGGTTAAGAGGATGTGGGGCCCCCTGTGTGTCCACTCTCACCCGAATGCACTGTGGTGTAGAGTCCATTGGCATCTGGAGGAATAGGACACCACTCCTCCACAGGAAAGTCAATCTCCCACTTTAGCGGATGGAAGTGGAAGAGGCGCTATCTCAGGTGGTGGTCTGGAATATTCCATAAATGCTCGATTTGGATTTTCTTTCAGGAATACTTACTGGTCAGCAAGATTTTGTTTAAATCTCGGTTTCAAATTGCTGTCTTCCAGTACTGTATAGACAACATTGCCTTATGAAAATAGCCTTCAGTCTTCAGTATGGTAAATTGTAAAACTTTTAGAAATTTTTAGTAAAACTGTGGAGGAGTTCAAGTATCTCGGGGTCTTATTCATGAGTAAGGTTAAAAGGCATTCGGGAGATCGACCGCTGTTGTAGGTGCAGCGGCTATAGCAACCCAGGCATTATATCGGACGGTGGTGGTGAAGAAGGAGTTGAGCCAAAAGGAAAGCTCTCCATTTACCAGTCGATCTTCGTCCCTACTCTCACCCCACAAACTGATCACTGAAAGAGTGCGAATACAAGTGGCTGAAATGGGGTTTCTTGATAGGGTGGCAGGGCTTCATCCCTTGATAGGAAGGGGAGCTCAGTCTTCCGGGAGGACCTCACAGTTGAACCACTGCTCCTCCACATTAAGAAGGACCAGTTGAGGTGGTTTGGGCATCTGATTAGGATGATCAAGAAAAAAAGACAAATTGAAACACAAAATCACATTACAGTCAGTGAAGACTAAGCTCAACTGCTCTTTAGTCATTTTCTGGAATGCTCAGTCAACATTACAGTCCATCCATCCACATATGTAGCAGCCTTTGGTGGTTGCTGTTTGGTCCAAAGGAGAATCATGCTGTGACACTGCTGGGTCAGAAACTTGTGGAGGTTTCAGATGTGATCTGCAGAAGCAGGAGTCCTTTGCCGTGCGCAAGTTGATGTTTCATCTGGCTGGTCTGAAGATCGGAAAAGTTTGTTTTGTGGCAGTTTCTTGTGCGTTCCACACTAGGTTCCACATGGGTTGAAGCACTTAGTCGCTGTGAGTTAATCGGCAGTGCCTAATTAGTGAAAACTGTGCCTCTATCTGTTTGTTCAGATAAATCAGCATTGTGGTGGTAACAACAATCTAGGCATTCTTTGAGCCTTGGAATTGAAGAGTTATGAGAACTCTATAGCTAGACCAAAGGCCTGTGGGTGCTCTCAAGGGCAATGTCTGTGCCTGTAAGGTATTGTATATTTAATTCCAATAAATCATCTTAAATTTTCCTCCTAAATTTGGTAAGTTTCAAAAATCTTTAGATTAGATTGTTAGTATGAACAGGAAACTAGAGAATCTGGCCACAGGTGAGATATATTTAATTCCATCAAGACATGGAGTTGCGTGTTGTGTTTGTGTGTGTGTGTGTGTGTGTGTGTGTGAAATAAAAGGGAAAAACAGAAAGAAAATAAATTAAACATATGCACACTTGGCATTAGGGAAAAAACGGAATATTAACATTGATGCTAGTAAACACAATATGAAATTGTATGAACTGCTGACGTCACTTCAAGCATATCCACCCACCGAGATACTTATTTCAATTGTCATTAAATACAGCATTTAAAGAGAACATAAATGTAATGGTGAACAACACCATAATCTTTCAAGTATACGACTTGCGATAAAGACAGTGAAATATAACCTCTATCAAAATTAAACCAAAGTGATTTTCAATTACAAGAGAAATGCCGGCAGTACAAAACTAACAAACTTGTTGGGACCAGAGAACTGCGTGTTCATAACATACTGTTAGCAAGTAACTACACGTTTGACGGACTGTATTCAAATAATATGCAGCTGAGGTCGTACTCAACAGAGGTCTGCATATATTCAGACCACCTCGGTGTGAGGAGTATCGTTATAATGGAAGGTGACAAAATAATTAATTACTGGAAACTAAATGTAAATTGTTTGAAAAATCAATCCTTGGTTGCAGAATAAAAAGTTTTTTTAAAAAAAGAAATTCAAAGAGAAAAACAACGGTTTTAACGAAGTCTAGTGTAGAGTTGTGGGATAGCCTATTGTGAAGAAACAGATTAAAAATTTTCTTATATATAAATGTAAATCATTAAACTAAGAACGAAATAGGAAATATAATGAATTATTGGAAACATATATTGACCCTAAAGACTAAAAGTATTTGGACAGCGCAAGAAGAAATTCATTTTGAAGGCATTAAGAATGAGTTAGATAACTGTAATAATGAGTTTTTAACAAACAATGGGATGCAAGCGGGTTACAATGTTAATGCTGATGAAGGTTCAAATATAAAGAAAATCATTCAGAAGTACAGAGAAAGACGGGAAGGAAAATGTTTAAGGGGTGTGAAAATGGATGATGGGACAGTTGGAAATGATGATTCGGAGATTAGAGAAACAATTGTCAAGCTCTTTAAAGAAATGTACAAATAAATTTTAGTAGAAAAGGAGGCGATATAACAATATTTAAGTGATGTTAAAACCAAAATGGAATCTGAGGCACTACTGGGTATTATTACAAAAGATTTTTTTTTTTTGAATTTGTAAATATTTTAATGGTGATGTTGATTTTGTAATATTTTGTTGTCTTTAATGTCTTTGTGAGATTTGTAACATGTAATGTGTCTGAAAATTTAATAAAGCACTTTTAAAAAGCCGAAAACCTTGGCTTTCCTGTTGATTTTATAAATCTTGTGAAACTGCGTTATGTGAAGTCACAGCTGAGGGTTAAAGTGAATGGGGGTTTGATGGAATCCTTTGAGATCTTTAGAGGAGTTATACAAGGGTGCCCTTTATGTGTGGCTTTGTATGTCATTGCTATTAGTCCACTACTACATAAAATAAAAAGTAATATAAATTTGACTGGAGTGCAATGCACCAGTAATGTACAGCCTTTAAAGGTTTGTCATGGTTCTGTCTTTTTGTTTCTCTTTTTCCTTTTCTTGCCGCCAGATGGCGGTAGTTTTGTTCCTTTTCCCTGTTTAATTGTTTTATTGGTTCCAATTATTCTATTATTGTTTTTCAGTTGACTCGGGTGTTGGTTCCGTGTGTTTTCGCTTGTGTTTCCGTGTGTGTTTTGCACCGAGTGTCTGCCTGTGTTCCTGCCTCCGTGTTGCCTGAGAGTTTGCCTGTGTTTCCCCGTGCCTGTTTTTGTCCGCCGGTTTCTGCCCTGCCTGTTTGGCTTTTTTTGTGATTTTTGGATTTTCTGTTTTCTGTTTTTGGGATTTGCCCTGCGAGGCATTTTTTTGGTTATCTGCGTTTGTTCTTCAGTTTTTGTTATTAAAGTCTGAATTTCCCTTTTGGAGTTCTTGGGTTTTTTTAACTCTGCATTTGGGTCCATTCCCTCGCCTATCCGTGACAAGGTTACCGCCTATGCAGATAACATAACGGTTTTTATTAAAAAATGAAATGAAATGGACGGGATCATTGAGCAGTTTCAATTGTATGAAAATGTAGCGGGAACTAAATCATGCAAAAATGGAGCGTGTTTGGTTTGGTGAAAAAGGGGAGAAACCTGCTTTGACTGTAGACTGTAGAAGACAAGGATAAAATTAAAATTCTTGGGTGATACATAAAGTTCAGACAATTGTGTTACTAAAAACTGGGAATGGAAAGAGACTGAGGTTTCAGAAGAAACAGAGAAATGGAAGCATAGAGACAGCTGTTATAAATCTAGGGTAGGTATTGTGAAAACTTGCATTTTGTCCAAATTAATGTTCCTTGCGACAGTTTTTCCTCCACCGGGCCAGTATATTTTCAGGATAAATAAACTCCGTGTAAAATTAATATGGGTAAATAATATAGAGGTAACAAAAAGAGAACTAATGCACAAAAGCACAGAATATGGAGGTCTCGGAGCAATAGAAATCAGTATCAAACTGAAAATAACATTCTGTAAAAATATTTTTAACGGAATATTAAGAAAATTAGCCTGGGTCGAAGATATAGAACGTTGGAAACAGAAAAAAGGCCCAAAAAGGAAGGTTGTGCCATATTATAAACTGGTATACGGTTATTTTATTGAAAAGCAGTTGATGCCTAACCCCTAAAGGGTTAGGCATCAACTGGGGCACATAGACCAATAAGGTTATACATACAGTGGGCTCCTGAATTATTGGCACCCTTAATAACAATGAAGAAAAAATGCTGCATATAATAAATGACACAGATAATAATCTATATGTTATTTTAAAACATACGGGAAAACTAGATACTTTTATTTCAATACATTTACTCTCATGCTTCAATGTTTTTTTATTCAGTGATCTATTTTTTTCTGAAAACCATAGGTGCCATAATTATTGACACCCCTAACAATTATTGTAAGTAAAATCAAACAAAATGAAATTGGCAATACAATTGTACTTAATTTAGTTCATCTCAGTCTAAAGGAACTATATTGTGTCATTCCATCACTTTCAGTATCACTAGAGAATAAAAATGAGGTAACAAGCATACAAAATCCCTTTGTCATTCCTCATCAGCATGGGAAAAGCCAAGTTACTGTCAATTCAGAAGAGAACAATGGTAATTTACTGTCACAAGTCTGGTAATGGGTACAAAAAAGACATAAACGGATAAACATACCACTTGGCACTGTAAGGGCAATAATAAAAAGGTGTGAAACATATGGAATGGTTGCAGATTTGCCAGGAAGAGGAAGCAAGTGCATGGTGTCCCCACGGACGGTGAGGAAGATGGTGAGAGAGGCCATTTCTTCCTGTTATCAGTCAGGGAGTTTTTCCTTGCCACTGTTGCCCTAGGCTTACTCTTTTGGGGCTGGTTCTCTGTAAAGCTGCTTTGTGACAAAGCTCCTTTGTTAAAAGCACAATACAAATAAAAATTGATTGATTGATTGATTAATAACCCAAGGATCACTGTTTAAGAATTTCAGAGATTGGTTTGTTTCTCGTGGTCAACAAGTCTAAAAAAACATAAAATGGCACCTCCATACCAACTAACTTTTTGGAAGGGTGGCACAAAGACAGCCCTCACTGAGCACAATAAACAAAACCAAGAATCTGGAGCTTGCCAAACCTCATTGGAATTATGACTGGAAGAGAGTGCTATTGTCAGATGAGACCAAAATTGAACGTTTTGGCCATACATACTATGGACATGTTTGGCAGCAAAAGAGGAATGCATACAGGAGAAGCACCTCATACCTACTGTCCAACATGGAGGTGGGTTTTGATATTTTGGAGATGTTTTGCTGGCAGTGGTCCCGGGGCAGTATTTTAGATCAATGGCACAATGAATTCAACAAAGTACCAGGAAATTCTGGCAGAAAATGTGATTGTCTCTGCTAAGAAGCTAGAACTTGGTCATAGGCAGATTTTCCAGCAGGACAATGACTCCAAGCATACATCAAAATCTAAACAGAAATGCTTAAGTAAAATCAACATCCATGCTTCCCAATGGCCATCTCAGTCTCCAGACTTACGTTTCATCAAAAACCTGTGGTCTGAACTGGAGGGGGGGGGGGCAAACCCAAAGATATCAATGATTCTGAAAAGTTCTACATGGAGCAATGGTCAAAAATCCCTCCAAATGTGTTCTCTGACCTTATCCCAAATCATAGGAAAAGACTCATGGCTGTCATCTTTGCCAGGGGTGTTTTCACACAGTATTAAGCCAGGGGTGCCAATAATTGTGGAACCTGTTTTTCGGGGAAATATATTTTTTTTTAAATGTAAGACTTTGGTTGACTCCAATGAATCATTAATCAAGCACACTAGTTTACACATGTTGGAAAATAAAGCTTATGTCAATAACTGTACTATTTTTTAGTTTAGCATTTTTGTTGCATATTTATCAAGGGTGCCAATAATTCTGGAGCCCACCGTAAATTCATTAACGATGATATAAATGGTGGACTTATTTATAAAGATTGTATAGAAGAACAAGAATTGGGCTAGACATAATGTGACCAGAAAACAATCTTTACTGCAGTATTTTACAAACATTTTAATGACAAGAAAAAGGGGTTAGGGTTAGAAAGAAGAAAAAACTATATTGGTTGTGCATTTGCTCCACTGCAAGTAGTGGGAAAACCAGATGTATGACGACAATGGAAAGTATCTTCATAAAAAGTGATACTGTTTTTAAAACAAATCGTAAATGCCTTGAGAAGGAACAAAACACTGATGGACTGAAATAGAGGTAGCTTTGTGTGATTTTTAAAGGGATGTGTTAGGTGATTTATTTGTATATGCAAGTCCGTTTTTGATGAATTGTAAAATGTTATGTTTTTGTTTTTTTTTTTTCCTAACGGAAACAAAGTCGGGACCGGAAAATTTCCTGCTCATATCGCGTTAACATAAATACGAACCAATAACGCGCTTTTAGCTAGAAACTACACACTTGATCTCTAATGCATAATCAACTAAGGTGAATTCATTTCCGATACTCACAATTCATATAAACGCATAAACAGCACAACAAAATTGGGAGATAAAAGGTTTCCGTTAGTGGCTACCGCTCTGCCAGCGCGCATGCCAAACGAAAAGACCGACATTCGCCAGGACACTCGATGCCGCGGGCATGCTTTCTAACATCAGCTGGCATGACTTGTTGAATAAGTTAAGCTCGATAGGGATACTAGTTATTCGTTTTGGCCGTACGAGGTACATGCGTGATTCGTACGATTTTGGCTTGTATTAAGTTTTCAGGACAAGGAAATTTTCACGCACGCACTTCAGATTACATTCAAACCCCATTCAGAATATCTAGAAGCCT
The DNA here is from genome assembly GCA_025169545.1 of Anguilla japonica. Taxonomy (NCBI): domain Eukaryota; kingdom Metazoa; phylum Chordata; class Actinopteri; order Anguilliformes; family Anguillidae; genus Anguilla; species Anguilla japonica. Next base: position 7,990,654 of record CM045898.1, on the reverse strand, counting down.
CGCCCCGCGTTAAATACGAGGTCAGATTTACTCCGTTTTTTTTTTTAAGGATAAAACTCAATGAACTTCTGTCTTTTGTAGATAACGTGGGTGGCTCTTAAGAGCCTTTGGTTAGGTAGTATTGGGCTCCCGTTTACTTGGAGCTGGTGTACTTCGTGACAGCCTTTGTGCCCTGTTTCAGTCACAGAGTCATGAATTAAGTATAATTACAGGAATTATGGTATAAGCACAAAGTGCAGGCTCAACTGAAAAGTGGAAATGTGCGTTCTGCTGGAGTTTAAATGTCTGGATTAGCAGGGCATTTTGAAGATATTGACAGGAACAAATTTAAAGCAGGTACAGTAGGTAAACAGGACAATACCAGGTCAGACAACAGTTTCCCACAGTAACAGGTTTCATTACAAGGAGCACCAGAGAGTTATACGTGCCACAGCTTGCAGAGGGATTCTCAGAAGTTTTCTAATGCCATATGCCAGTATTTTTATTAACAGGAGCGAGCTTGTCTGAGAAATGTTTCGTTGTTGTAATTACATGAAACACCCATGTGATGGAGCCAGAACCATGACATGACCTTGTGTTTTATCTTGATGCTTTGCTTTTTTTAAAAAAAATCACCTTTGGTACGGTAACAAGCCTGCACATTAATGCCTTATTTTACTGTGCTTGGATGAGAGGAAAAAAGAACCATATCCATAACAAATGAGCCATCCAGCAGCCCCAAGCCTAATTTCAATAAAATTACAAATTATCAGCATCCATAAGAAATGCTAACTACCATACAATGTGCCAAATAATCAAAGTAGGTACATGAGGTAAACAGGAAAACATCAGGTCAGACTACATTTTCCCACTGTAACAGACTTTAGTACAATATGCACCAGGGAAATACCCACTACACAGCATGCAGAGACATTCTCCAAAGACTCACTAAGTTGTCTCAGGCTTGATAGTAGTTTCTAAGCATCACACCTCATTTGGTCACATCTCACAATCGTGGAGGCTCTGTCCGTGGTCACACACTCACAAAATTTTATCATATCGGTAGGAGAAATAGGAAGCCTGTGACTCTGATTGGCTGTTGATTAATGTTGACAGGCGATGCCTGCAAAAAGTTAAACTGTGAGCAACATTTTTCTGCCCAGTTGCTCGGTGTCGCTCAGCTACGTAGAGAATGAATGGACTTCCGGCGACTTGGCTGACGAGTAGCTCGCTGTGTGTGCGCACTGTGAGTGTGTCCGCACGACTTCTTCCCGCATTACTAAGACACGCAGGGTAAGGTTAACTGGGCAGTCTAAATTGCGCGTAGGCAACCTGTCCAGGGATCCTGGGATAGGCTCCAGCACCCCCCTAGACCCTGACCAGGAATAAGCTATAAGTTATAGATAATGGGCGGATGGAACACCTATGGAGTTTTTAAAAAGCCAGTTGTAAAAATAACATTACAGTACAGCCACTAGATGATGTTTTATACCGAAAATGCTGATGACGACAGATTGCAATTTACTACTACATTATTGTCATTATGATTTTTGTTGGTTTAATTTAATGTTATTATAATCCTATGTATACACAGCACTTCAGTATGAAGGTTCTTTTGGATTGTGGTGATGAGGCTTGAAAGTAATTAAACACCAAGAGAGTAACTTTAATTGCTCACACTTCACACTTTATTAAGATGTCTTATTAACTAATCTTAACACGACTATGGTCGGGCTTATTCTTCTAAGTAAAGATTACAATGCACACACACACGTAACCTAGGTATCTATCCATATATTATTAATAAGGCATACAGACGTCACAACTCACACTGATGTAGTAAGGAGTTGCTTCTGTCCGTTCAGAGTTTCGTCCACACCGGGGAGCTACCCACGCAAATAGCCGTTTGAGATGGTTGTTTTACAGGGAAAGTCAAAAAGTAGGATGATCGGTCCTACCCCACGGGCCCCTGTCTCTGAAGGTTGCCTTGAACAAAATATGCAACAGGCGTTGACTTTCATTGCTCCCTGCGGGGCTGGCTTTGCTCCGCGTCTTGGACTCGCCTCAGCTGGCTACCTTTGGCTTGGCGTTTGCTTCAGGGCTAGCTACCTACGGCTTCTGAGTCCACCCGTCGCCAGGGTCGCGTTCTGCAGTGGATTGGCTGCCTCCAATCCACACACACGGCACTGAGTAATCTACAACGCCAGGTTTCATACTCTCCTCATCTGTCCTAGTCAGACCGTGTGTACATCACGTCATGCGTCAACTTGTACATTAATTTGCACACACTTAACAGTCTTCTAATACAAGTTAAAAACAACATGTTTATAACAGCAACTCTCCTAACACGTCAAAAATACACACATCAAAAAATATATTTAAGCAACTTTTCTAATATATGTCAGAAATATGCTCACAATATTTAGCGCTCTCCTGGTGCAGATCAAATACATGTTTATAACCTTTGCGGTCTTATTTCACCGAGTTAAGTTGAGCCCTCCGTTTTTTGCTGAGTCACAGTTGGGGCCTCTCCTGCCTAGAGTTGTACAGGCTTCAGTCTTATCTATGCAAGACATGCACTAGGCTCCCTCTGGTTGCTATGGGAACCCCCCACCCTCCTCTCTCTGCCCTGACTGCAACTTATTTTCCACAGCACAGAAAATATGAATTATGCTCCCTTTAAACTTCATAATTCTGTAATGTCACAAAATGCCTAAAATACGCAGAATTTCTAAAAACACCCTCTACTACACATGTGCTGTGAGTTAGAGCTGCAGTAAGAGGATGAGTTTAACTGGAAGCTCTGTTTCCATGTGCTGTCAGTTAGAGCTGCAGTTTGGGGATGGGTATAACAGGAAGCTCTGTCTTCTTGTGATATGAGTTAGACCTGCAGTAAGAGGATGAGTTTAGCTGGATGTTGTGTCTCCATGTTTTGTTCACAGAATCCACGTAGAAAGAGCAGGGTCACCAGTACCCAGCTGTCTTTCTATGAGGAGTAACCAATCAATGGAACATCCATTCGCATTCCAAGGAGAGTTCACAGGTGACTAAAGGTAATTAAAGAGGTTCAAATTGACACTACTGTTTAATTATACTTCAATGTTACTGGGACCTTTCTGTTGTCGGTGGATGTATTAAGACTTTCAGATCTAGGTGGGGGTTATTATTGCACATATACCTGTAGGTTTGTGATTTATATCACATTCATGTGTAGGTGACGTGTATTTTGTCATATTCATTTGTGCTGTGCGTTAGAGCTGCAGTAAGAGGATGAGTTTAACTGGACGCTCTGTCTCCATGTGCTGTGAGATAGAGCTGCAGTAAGAGGATGAGTTTAACTGGAAGCTCTGTCTCCATGTGCTGTGAGTTTGAGCTGCATTAAGAAGATGAGTTTAACTGGAAGCTCTGTCTCCATGTGCTGTGAGTTAGAGCTGCAGTAAGAGGATGAGTTTAACTGGAAGCTCTGTCTTCAAGTGCTGTGAGTTAGAGCTACAGTAAGAGGATGAGTTTAACTGGAAGCTTTCATGGTCTCTATGTGCTGTGAGTTAGAGCTCAATTAAGAGGATGAGTTTAACTGGAAGCTCTGTTTCCATAAGAGGTAATTTCTAAATAATAGTTAAGAGATTTATTTCAGCTTTTATGTACTATATCAGATTTTCAGTGGGTCAAAAGTTTATATACACTTTGTTAGTATTCTGGTGGCATTGTCTTTTAACTGCTTAACTTGAATCAAATGCTTGGGGTAGCCTTCCACAACCTTGTCACTATACTTTGCCAGATTTTTTTCCCATTCCTCCTGACAGAACTGGTGTACCTCAGTCAGGTTTGTGGGCCTCCTTGCTCGGGCACGCTTTTTCAGTTCAGTCCACAAATTTTCTATGGGATTCATGTCAGGGCTTTGTGATGGCCACTCCAATACTTTCACTTTATTGTCTTTAAGCCATTTTGTTAACTTTGGAGGTATGCTTAGCATCGTTGTGTCACGGTTGAGGAGGGTGGGACGCAATTGCGGACCGAGGGGATCTAAAAGTGCAACTACCCAGAAAGAAAAACCCCACTAGAAAAACAGAGGGGAGTAACTTACAAAAGAAAAAGGACACTCGCCGTCTGGCGGGTAGAAAACAAAAGGAAAACTAAAGAGACGTGGGCAATATGTCCTCCACAGCACAAAGAGATAATCAGGTCGAGAAAAAACTAAATGGTGATCAAATCTGGCAGATAGGATCAACACGGTAACTTCTGGCGATTCTTACACCCCTACACACCAAGAGTATGACAAACAATGAGTCTGCGCTGAACCCCAGAAATCAGGGGCTAGATATAGGCCTCCCACACCTGACCCTCATCAGGGACAATTAGCTCAAAGCAAATGCCTGTGAGGTGCCATCACCTCACCATAGCACTCACACACCTGCCCCTCGTCAGGGTCAATTAACCCACAGAAATCAGCGTGAGAGGTGCCACCACCTCACACGTTGTCCTGCTGGAAGACCCAGCTGTGACTAAGGTTTAAGTTTCTAGCTGATGACTTGAGGTGTTGCTTCAGTATTTCTCGATAATCCTCCTTCCTCATGATTCCATCTATTTAATGAAGTGCACCAGTCCCTTTTCCAGCAAAACACCCCCACAGCATGATGCTGCCACCCCCGTGCTTAACAGTTGGGATGGTGTTCTTCGGATTAAATGCCTCACCCTTTTTCTTCCATACATAGCGCTGATAGTTATGGCCAAACAGTTCAATTTTTGTTTCATCTGACCAGGGAACATTCCTCCAAAAGGCTAGGTCTTCATCCTGGTGATCATCTGCAAACTTCATTCTGGCTTTGTTATGCCAGTCCTTGAGTAGGGGCTTCTTCCTTGTGCGACAGCCTATCAGGTCATGGCGATGTAGGATTCTCTTAATGGTGGATGTATGTACTTTGGTACCTGATGCCTCCAACTCCTTCACCAGTTCCTTTGTTGTTGTCTTAGGGTTCAGTTGAACCTTACTGACCAAAGCTCATTCAGCCCTGGGAGTTAATTTGTGCCTCCTTCCTGAACGATGCAGTGTCTGTGTGGTCCCAAGATTTTCATATTTGCATACGTACAATTGTTTGTTTGTACAGATGCTCGTAGTACCTTCAGTTGTTTGGAAATTGCTCCTAAAGAGGAACCAGACTTGTGGAGGTCTTGGCTGAGTTGCTTGGATTTTCCCATGATATCAAGGGCAAAAAGGCAGTGGCTCTAAAAGTAGACCCTTAAATACAGCCCCAGGTGGCAATTAACCCCCAATTAAGTCCTAATTATGACAATTAGCCAATCAGAAGCTTCTAAAAGTCATTACATCAATCTCTGGAATCTTCCAGAGTGTTTAAAGAGACAGTCAGCTTGGTGTATGTAAACTTCTGACCCACTGGAATTCTGAAATAGTGAATTAAAGCTGAAATAAATCTGTCACTAATCGATTGTTTTAAAATTACCTCTGATGTGAAGAAAGTAGATGTCATAATTGGCTTGCCAAAAGATATGTATAGTAACATGACATGTGCAGAGTTGTGAAAAACTGAGTTTGAATATCTTTAGCCTAGGTGTATGTAAACTTTTGGGCTCAATTGTATATTATATCACATTCAGGTGTACGGGGGGTTTATTATGTCAGTCAGATGTGCAGTGACTTACAGCTGTAGTAAAAGATGAATTCAACTGGAATCTCTGTCCCTATGTTTTGTTCACAGGATCCAGGTAGAAAGAGCAGGGTCACCTGTACCCAGCTGTGTGTCTCTGAAGAGTGATCGTTCGATTGATCTGCCAGTCGCTTTCAAAGGAGAGTTCCCAGGTGATCAAAGGTAATTAAACAGGCTTAAATTGACACTACTATTTAACCCCTTAAGCCCAAACATTTAAGAAGGCAATTTCCACCTGGTTTGCACCATACATTTTAAAACAGTTCAGCTTCGTACCTCTGACATCTGCTTCCCTGTAGCTTAGTGGGTACTACCTTTGCCTTAGGAAGTAGCGCATTGGTCTCTGTTGGGCTCCCAAAAATAGAAACAAGTAACCAAAAATGACCCTGCGACGACAAGGGTTTGAATACAACACAAATCGCGCATTTTTCAAAAAAGCACAAAACTAAATGCGGTTAAAAAGTTAAGTAATGATTCAATGCTTGTTGGAGTTTAGTGTGCTTATGGCCCAGGGAAAGAAAATGTTCTAAGTCTGGTGGTCCGTGCTTTGATGGTCCTGTAGCGCCTGCCAGAGTGCAACAGGTCAAACAGGTGGTGTCCAGAATGAGAGGAGTCCTTTAGAATGTTTTTGGCTCTGCCGAGGCAGCGGGAGCTGGAGATGTCTTCCAGAGAGGGCAGAGGGCAGCCGATAATTTTCTGTGCAGTGTTGATGGACTTGCTTCAGGACTAGCCACCTACGGCTTCTGAGTCCACCCGTCGCCAGGGTCGCGTTCTGCAGTGGATTGGCTGCCTCCAATCCACACACACGGCACTGAGTAATCTACAGCGCCAGGTTTCATACTCTCCTCATCTGTCCTAGTCAGACCTTGTGTACGTCACGTCATGCGTCAACTTGTACATTAATTTGCACACACTTAACAGTCTTCTAATACAAGTTAAAAACAACATGTTTATAACAGCAACTCTCCTAACACGTCAAAAATACACACATCAAAAAATATATTTAAGCAACTTTTCTAATATATGTCAAAAATATGCTCACAATATTTAGCACTCTTCTGGTGCAGATCAAATACATGTTTATAACCTTTGTCTTATTTCACTGAGTTAAGTTGAGCCCTCCGTTTTTTGCTGAGTCACGGTTGGGGCCTCTCCTGCCTAGAGTTGTACAGGCTTCAGTCTTATCTATGCAAGACATTCACTAGGCTCCCTCTGGTTGCTGTGGGAACCCCCCCCCCTCTCTCTCTGCCCTGACTGCAACTTATATTCCACAGCACAGAAAATATGAATTTTGCTCCCTTTAAACTTCATAATTCTGTAATGTCACAAAATGCCTAAAATACGCAGAATTTTAAAAAATACCCTCTACTACACGTGCTGTGAGTTAGAGCTGCAGTAAGAGGATGAGTTTAACTGGAAGCTCTGTTTCCATGTGCTGTCAGTTAGAGCTGCAGTTAGGGGATGAGTATAACAGGAAGCTCTGCCTTCTTGTGATATGAGTTAGACCTGCAGTAAGAGGATGGGTTTAGCTGGATGTTGTGTCTCCATGTTTTGATCACAGAGTCCAGGTAGAAAGAGCAGGGTCACCAGTACCCAGCTGTGTGTCTCTGAAGAGTAATTCTTCAATGGATCGTCTAATCGATTTCAGAGGAGAGTTCACAGGTGACCAAAGGTAATTAAAGAGGTTCAAATTGACACTACTGTTTAATTATACTTCAGTGTTACTGGCACCTTTCTGTTGTCGGTGGGTGTATTAAGACTTTCAGGTGTAGGTGCGGGTTATTGTTACACATATAGCTGTAGGTTTGTGATTTATATCACATTCAGGAGTAGGTGAGGTATATTTTGTCATTCATTTGTGCTGTGCGTTAAAGCTGCAGTAAGAGGATGAGTTTAACTGGAAGCTCTGTCTCCATGTGCTGTGAGTTAGAGCTGCAGTAAGAGGATGAGTTTAACTGGAAGCTCTGTCCCCATTTTTTGTTCACAGGGTCCTGGTAGAAAGAGTAGGGTCACCTGTACCCAGCTGTGTGTCTCTGAAGAGTGATCGTTCAATGAATTTTCCAGTCGCTTTCAAAGGAGAGTTCCCAGGTGATCAAAGGTATTTAAACAGGCTTAAATTGACACTACTATTTAACCCCTTAAGCCCAAACATTTAAGAAGGCAATTTCCACATGGTTTGCACTACTCTTAAACGTCCAGGATATATTCCCCGGAAGCGACAACTGATTGTCTTCTTAATACTTTTTTATCGTTTTTAACCTAGTTATAACAATTAAATTGCGATAAACAAGATTTGATTATTGCGACCTGTTTAGCAGACATAGGCAGGTTGGGTGTGTATCCTGCGCTCATTAACATTGATAATTGTAAGACACAACATATATTAATCGTTTCTCATCACTTGCTAGGTTAGAGCCGGTTAGAGCAGATTTTCCCACGCAGTACCAGAAAAAACGAAAGAAGGCAACCAAAACTAGGCATTACCATCGTATAGTCAAACGTGATCATTCAACTTGTGATAACGTTGTAACACTGAGCTACTGTATACTAGCATTACACTAGATAGCAGTCTCACACTCCGAACATTTCACCCAAATGTGAGCAGAGGCATTTTGGATTACAGAAACTCATAGACAAAAGAGCCATAAAGACACAAGTATTGGATATACTAAAAGTGAATGCAATGTAAGTACATTATATATGGACATTAAAACTTTTTTCTAAATAATTTTTTTGGTGATCTGAGGTGTTGTTCTGAAAACTTAAATGGTATACCTGTTTCATGCAAATATAATTGAGTCCAAGTAACTGTGGAAAGTATGTAAAATTAAGTTTTATGATGTGGTTTAGTGTGCAACAGGCTATTGGGGGGTGGGGAGGTTCCTTTTATTTTACTGACATTTATTGCCATTAGCGCTACTAAGGGAGCAAGTGGCGTTGTTGGCCAAAAAGGAGTCTGTTGCAGCCGTTGAGCTCAAATTTGTGACATGTTTGTAGCCCCTTTTTTAATAAATTGCAAATCTTTACTTTACCCCCATTCTGTGGGCGCTGCTGCCAATACCACTAGGGGGCAGTGGGGGAACTTACACTGCAATGTCATTGTCACCTTTCAGGTGTAGGTGGGTGTATTATATCACATTCAGGTGTACGTGGGGTTTATGATGTCACAGTCAGATGTACAGTGACTGAGAGTTGCAGTTAGAGGATGAGTTTTACCCTGAAACTCTGTTTCCATGTTTTGTTCACAGGATACAGCAATCACAGGAGCCTAGCTCTTTAGATGAGACGAGTTCAGAGAAACTATCTTCCTCAAAAAAGGTGTGTGATCTGCATTTTTCTTCATTGTACTCAATTTGTTATTATGTGTTTTCTTCATACAGCAAGTTTCATTTGATGATATGAGACATATATCGTGTACAATGCAGAGATAATGTTTTTAAGTTCCGAATATTGCACTTAGCCTGAATAACATACCTGCCTTTTCCAAAGATTACTCTTGTCAGACATCTAATTCACTATTTGGCCATTTTCAGCCATTGGAAGTTTCCAAGCGCTCGGCCAGCATAGCCTGTGTGATACAGAGCAGGGGGGCAGGGGGCAGGGAGGGGGTGGTAGCCATTGGAGGTGTGAATGTGAGTGTGTGAGTGTGGGTCTGCATGCGTGTGTGTGTCTCAGAGTGGTAGTAAACAACCAAACTATAGAGGCTGCATGAAATGCTTCCAGAGAAAATACACTATATGGCCAAAAGTATGTGGACACCTGACATCCAACATGTCATCCAAAAGTATGGCTATTAAAATGGAGTTGGTCCACCCTTTGCTGCTGTAACAATCTCCACTCTTCTGGGAAGGCTTTATACTAGATGTTGGAGCATTGCTGTAGGAATTTGCTTCCATTCAGCCAGAAAGGTAGGGAGGCTGGGCACTGATTGGGCGATTAGGCCTGGCTTTCCAATTGATCCCAAAGGTGTTGGATGTGGTAGAGGTCTAGGCTCTATACAGGTCAGTCAAGTTCTTCCTCACCGTACTGGACAAAACCATTTCAATATGGACCTCACTGTGTACCTGGGGGCATTGTCATGCTTGAACAGGAAAGGGCCTTGCCCGAACTGTTGGGGAAGCACAGAATCGTCCAGAATGTGATTGTATGCTGCAGCATTGCCTGAACTGGAACTAAGGGGTCTGGCCCAAATCATGAAAAACAGCCCCAGAACAAGCAGTGTCCAGATCCTTTTGGTCATATAGTGTATCTGTCCCTGTTCTGGCTGTCAAAAACACATGACACAAAAGGCAAGGATCCCAGTTTGTTTAGTTGAGTTTTTATTTAAATTACTATGATAGAGCACACAGTACTTCATGTGTTTATTTCACACTGATACAGCACACCTCTACATGTGTTTATTGCACACTGATACAGCACACCTCTTCATGTGTTTATTTCACACTGATGCAGCGCACCTCTATATGTGTTTGTTTCAGTCTCTCCTGCGCACTCTGATGAAGCTGAGAAGGATGAGAAGTTGAAACTGTTTCAGAGCCACCTGAGTCAGGATTGCCCAGAATGCTTTAAGAGTCTGTCTGAAGATCCTTCTGTGCTGGATAATTTTATGAAGATGAAGGAATTGTTCAAGAGTCATCAAATTGATGAAGAATGCACTGAGAGAGAGCAAGAGGATTCTAAGGCCCTGTACATAGTTGAGAAGATGCTGGAGACCTGTGGCAGTGAGAGGTCTCTGAAGATCACACTCCACATCCTGAGGAACATGAAGCAGAAGGATCTCGCCGACTCACTGGAGAGAGGTGAGCAGCTCAGTAAGAGTTTTTTCTCTCATTGTTTCTGTGTCTCCATTAGAATGCTGAAATGAATTTAGCAAACAAATCTGACAGTGATTAATGTTCTGATTTATAGCATTCACACTTATGTATAGAAAACCAACATGTGCACAAATCCATTTAAATAAAAATACAGTCTGGAACAGTGGTTGTGGGGACAGGCATATGAACAAGATGAAATGTGCCTGAAGGGGATTTAACACCAGGAGCGCCAGACCATTCCACAGGATTGAAATCTCTTAAGGCGCGGCCTGGGTCACATGACACATGAGACTTCAAACGGGAAATGTTTGAATTGTTTGCTAGATGGCGCTTATTAGACACGAGCTCACAAAGGTTGCCAGCCCATTGTCCAAATGAAATATTTATGAAATATAAAAGCTATGTTTTAGTTATGGCTCGGCATTCTAGCCAACACATTGTTACAAACTAAATGTGTTTGGAATAAATTGATTGGCTAAACGCCAAATTTGAAGACCTTTTGAAGTGAATGATTCATGAAAAGCTAACAATGAACAGATAGTAGGGAGGTCAAACCTGTTTGGCGATCTTTCTTCATGCACAATGTCATAAATGCTAAGGTATAATCAAATAACAACATATAAATTGCCAATTTGCCAGAATATAGCTGTTGTTTCCTACAAGACAATTTTTAAAATTCGCTGCTTCCCTCGATATGTAATCACTGTGGTTGGAGGGAAACGCGTCATCACCTGTGCGACTTTTAGGGTCGAGTTTTCTGTTTTATAAAAATATATGTAAAAATATTGTTGTTCAAGCCAATTTTCCCGGTGACCTAGCCACCAGAAAACATGTCCACTGGCGATTCGAAATCCAAAGACGGTGCATGTCTCCTATTCATCGTAATTACAAAAAACACCCATTCGTAAAACTAAAATACTTTATACCACACTGTAGATAAGACCTTGGCAAAGAAATACATGTGAGGATCTTGTTGTTCAAATGAGTTTTCCCGGCGACTTAGCCACCAGAAATAATAGTTACAAAAACGGGATGTATGAAAAAACAAAACCTCGCAACACTGGTGGTATTTTAACACGGATGTTTTTCATGAATGTTCCGTTCACATTAGTTTGCACATAGCGCACATTCATTCTGTCACATTTCACTCAATGAAATGCAGTACATGCAAGCAAAATATGGGACCATTTTGGGGGAGGGGGGCTGTGTATATGGTGACAATGGGTGCGTCTAATCTAATCAGCAGTTCCAATAACAACAGCATTCTTAGTTGCAGGCTGAAGTTCATAATAAAAATCATGCACTAAAAGATGAAGACAGAAAAATATGCTTTAATGCTCCCTACGAAACACAGCAGAAAAAGTGGGATTTCAAAACTGAATATAGGACACTATATAGCGCTTCAGCGCACACAAAGTGACATTGAGATAGTAACAATAAAAAGACGAGACACGTGTCTTCAGTAATTTGCTTTATTATATCGAAACCACTAGCATACGGCACATTTTTAGGAAATTGAAACGATTTTGAAAATATAATAGTAGCTAAATATATAGCTAGCAAGCTGAATTATTTAGAATCGCCCCTCACCCCTCCCTGTGCCCCAGAATACAGAATTGTCTTTGTTCCTCTCCATGACACCAGTGAAGGCGATTGGAGACTTCACTTCAATAGGCCTTACTGAAATTTTCAACTGCGTCAGCATTCAAAGCAGAGCCTGGGTTGGACTTTAGTACATTTGCCACAGACAAGTCATTTACACTTATCACAGATGTCACAGGTTTTGTTCCCTCCACATCTGGATACCTGGCAGCATTTTCTTTTCAGTGACCGCTCTCGCTGCGGTGTGTTAGGGGCTTGCGGACTGCACAGTGGCGTTAGGACGGTACGCCACAGAGTTTGCAAGCCTAGAGCCGCCTTTGCTGCCATGTGACTTGCATGCAACTCCTTGGCTCGCAACTCAAGAATAAATCTTCTAAATTGTTTTGTCCGTGCACTGCGTGTACAAAACATGGGCACTTATAGCAGCCAGATCTAAAATGTTGTAAAAAAAATGGCAACTGGCCAACGACGACTGCCCCCCTTGACCGAATACAGCTGTGCCATCTGGTCTAAAACATCCACTCACATTTTTGTTGCGTTATAATGGGCGATTGTTTCTGGCAGTTTTTTTGGATCACTTGCCCTGATAAAGAGTGAGTGCAGCGTGTTCAGCTCTCCAGATTGTGGTGGAAAATCTCTCTTTATTTTGTGCCTTTGCAGAAGGGGGCATTTCTCTCCTCTTTTTGTTCATGGTACCAACCAATGTAATTTTTTTTGCATATAGATTGTTCGCCAGGGCTATTGCGGTGAAGAAATTGTCTGAGGTTATATTTCTTCCTTTCCCAATGAAGGGATCCACAAGGCGCATGACCACATTGTCAGCTAATTGTTCGCCAACAGGCCTCGTCTCATCTTTCCCAAGGGATGGGAAAGCGTTCAGCATATACTTGGTTTCAATGCCGCCACTGATGCCTCGTAAATACAGCAGTCCCATGAAAGCTTTCAACTCAGTGACTGACGGGTCCCAATTTTCTGCCCCATCTCTGTGGGCCTCTGCCACAGTATACTTGACTCTGCTCCCACGTCGGAATGTCAATCAGACATAGCAGACTGCTCAGCGGACTTTCAGTGTTCTCCTCAGCGCATCGTGTGGGCCCAGCCTTTTCCCATAAGACATTGCATGATGGTGCCCTGCCCAGAGCATTACCAGCAGTCTGTTCAAACCAGTCTGTTCCATCGTTTGCCCTTTCCTCTCTCTCTGAGACAAGCTCCGTCTCAGTCTCAGTCTCAACTTCAGAATCAGAATCAGAACCTGAATCATAATCAGTATCAAGCTCCATCTCCTCATCGCCTGAATGCATTTCATTTGCATTCTGAATCAGGTCTAAAGCTTGCTTGGCAGAGTATCGCTGTGCTCGTCTGTACATCTTTGCAACCGATATCAAACTGAACTGGTCGCCAAAATGATCATGCTTCTCCTTTATAGCCCTGTTTTCATAGCCCAAATGTAATTTGAATAGAAATTATTATAACAGCCCCACCCGTGCCATTATAGTTTCAGGTGTGAGGGGCGTGGTGTGGTGCGTGAAAAGCCAATTTTTTGATAGGGTGTAACATCCATAACATGTTACATTAATAATCTTTTTGATTAAAACTTTGATAATTATGTAGCCTATATTGTCTCAAATAGTGTAAATATGAATACTCTGCGTAAAATAAAATAAAATAAATCAAGTTACACATAATAACAACATCTTCAAGGTGTAGGATATTTGTTTCCCTTGTGTGGTATTTTAACATGGATGCATTTCACTTTAACTCTTATATAAATTTTTCCACTTGCATAACTATAGCCGCATTTCCACCCAAAGTACCCGGAACTTTTAGTCCCAGGAACTACTTTTCAAGGAACTAAAAGGTTCCTTCAGCCCATTGTTGTCTGCGTTTCCACCACGGTCTAAAGTCCCGCGACGATTAGGCAAATTAGTCCGCTGACGTATGAAAAACCGACGTCGTCGTTGGTCCATCTGTCCTATGATTTCTTCTGTAACTTCATACAGCCACTGAAGTACGTTATTTTCCAATGACAGGACAGCCCGGAGGGGTTTATTCCACTTATACAACGGGTTACCAATAATGACTATATATAGTTACTTTAGTGTTTATTGATTTTTATCGATTTAATCACCTGAAATTGGAATATTTTTCCTCGGCCGTTTGAGCATATTATTTTACCGTTGTCAAGCAAAACTCTTGTTGGTGGTTCAACTTGGACCGTTGTTATGCAACAAACAGGATATAACAGACCAATATACAGATTGTAACTGTTTTATATGTCCTCTCAAACACATTCATTATGTTTTACGTGAACATTCACTTTCATGTCTTGACATCCGAGGCGACAGAATGCATTCACATTCCACAAATAACTAGTAACAACATTTATAGCAGAAAACATGCACCCGTCGTAAACAATTTTGCCTGTTGAATTGATTAATTCGACTCTCATCGTCATTTCCATATAATCGCAAAATGACAAGAATAAATAGAATGAAAACTCAGACTTGCGTGAAAATTTTAATTAATATTGCAGTGTTACAGCCACCGTTTGCTTTCATCTTTTAAAGTTACTGTTAGCAGAGCAGCTAAATACTTGAAGTGTGCCCTGAAAATGCGAACCATGCACCATAACTTCAAGTCCATATGTCTAGTCTTCCTGGTCTTTTTGTGTAATTGCAGAATCGCAGAGTAAAATTGTGACAGTTTGAAAAATCAAAAGGGACGATTACTAGAATTAACCTGATATTTTACCCTGACAAAAAGTGTGGAAGGTAATTTTTTCCAGTTTGCTTTTACCGTATACCCAACGTAAATTATGCAGAACTACCACATACCTCACATAAATGTGTCAAGCGTTTTGAGTCAATTATAACGGGCTAACAAAGAAAATCCAGATGGAAATATTCAGCAACTGAATTAAATCGTTTGAATGTTTCGGTAGGTAATATGCTGTCCCAGCACGAATGCTTAATATTTTATAAAACAGACTTAATGCTAAAGCAAGAAAAGAACAGAAGAACACATGAAATAATCCTCAATCTTAATTTCTCATCTGTAGACGTTGGCAGGCTATAACCAAAAGTAGGCTACTAATGTTTGAATTCAAGTTATTATTTAGAAAATAATAAATCGGTTTGCGGCTGCAGATTTTTAAAAATGGCGGTTGAAATAAAATGCTGCGAGTACTCGACCAATCAGAAATGTTCAGCGCTTGCGCCCCACCCCAAAAGTTCCTGTACTTTCCGAAACTACTAGCCCCCGAGCAGGGACCTTTTTGGGGGTAAAATAAAGTCCCCGGAACTTAATTTAGACCCTGGTTCCTCAAAAGGTTCCTACTTCCTGGGGAAAGTTCCTGCGGTGGAAACGCGGCTTATGTAGGACAGGACTATGGTTTCAGAACACAAGTGAAATGCATAGGCATAAACAAATAATAATGAAACGATTGCAATATTTAAAATATTTTTTAAAGGAATATAAATAATGATAGAATTTATTCCTGGTTCTTTGACGTGGTTCTTGCTTGGGCTGTCAATCTTATGATAGTGTAAGAAAACTGCTCATCACAATGGTGATGTGCTGAACATTAGAAACATCAGTGGTAGCGAGCTGTTTCTCTGATTGGTAACTGTAAAAGTATTGCTGAAATTGGAATAGTACTTATGTGGACAATTAGTTTTATAAACTTCATAAACTCTATCAACGGTTGCGCGGGCATGGCAAAGCGCACAGACGCCTATATTCCCACAAAACGCATCCTGATGGTTTATGCATGTGTTGTTGCATCTACACAGACAGCGTGAACAGTCTTCTACCACAGTTCCTAATGTGCAAGGCTCTTATTTTTTATATGAAACAAGGTTCGGACCTATTATGACTAGAAATAAAACAAGTAACACTGCGACTTTTGTATCTTTGTTTTGGACATTTATTTTTTACTACTTAGTAAAAGGCCTACTTATGATAATAGCTTCAGCAAAACTACCAGCTATTCATGCACGATCGTTCACGCTCATCCATGGAATCGGCCCTCCCCCCTCCCCCAGCCCCAGAATACAGAATTCTTCAGCTGCCTTTAGCGAAACCACAGCTGATAGTTTTTCTCTATGGCTCTGAGCCAAACTTTCAGCAGGTGTGAATGTTCCACTTCGCAGAGGGGCGTGACTTTGTTCCTATCCACGACACCAGTGAAGGCGATTGGAGACTTCACTTCAATAGGCCTAACTTATATTTTCAAAACCTACATTTTCAACTGTGAAAATAATATTTAGAAATTTCCAATCTATGGGTAAGCAAATGTATTTATTGATGTCAAATCAATAAATAAGAAAAATCCATATAAAACATTAGTAAATGTTAATATTAGTAAACATTAGTAAATGTTAATATTAGTAAACATTAGTAAATGTTAATAGTAAATATAAAACATTAGTAAAAACAAGCGCAAATCCGCAATAAATGCAACCGCGCATACATCCACAGGAAGACACTGTTGTGGACCGACCGACCAACAGAGAGAGCTAGCCTAAAGAGCTGCTGATCGCCTCTATGCCATGGAGTCTGTAAGCTTAGAGCTGCCTTTGTCATCATGTGACTTGACATTGCCAGCTTGGTCGATAGCACATTGCTCAAGATGCCGCATCTTCATACGCGCATGAATGAATGTGTGCTTTCGTTTCTAAATAAGTGAAAAATGATGCTCAGCATAAGTGAAGAATGCTCTCATGGAGCATTCACACGTGCCATGCTTCGCTAAAGCAGCTGAAGTTTTCTGTGTTCTCGGGTGGGGGAGGGGTGAGCGCTGAATGTCTTACCCATACAGTTCAGTGGTCTTACCCGTAGATTGACATGTGAATGTCCCACTTGAGAATGGTGCACTTATGCCACGGCGTGTGAACGGTTGATTGTTGATATCTCTCCAGGGAGAGATAAAATGTTCTATTAGTCCAGCAAATATTATTATTATTATATTAAATATTATTATCAACTATAAAGTGTAATATTACTTGTTACTCGCTTCAAAAGTAATAAAAGTACTTTACTTAGCCGTAATTCGTTACGCTACAAAGTATACCTTGTATTCCTTTTTGTTACGCAGCAATCTCTCTCTCTCTCTTGCTTATACTTTTTTAGTTTTTTCCCATTTAGCTTATACTGTTTTATCCAGCCTCGACAGAATAATAGCATACACCACACGAACACATCACAAGACACTTCACATTTGAGAAATCTTTTTTTATTGTGTGTAATAGTGACATTTATTTTTCTTCCAAGTAACCTAAAGGTTAATACTATGTAAAAAAAGAAAATCTATGAAGTTACACATAATAGCAATATTTGTAACGTGTATGCTGTTTATTCTACGCAACTGCAAAGCCTAGCCTAACCGGACATCGTGTCACCACTCACGTGCGACTCACTCACAGGCTGTGATGGATGTTTGTTTCCAAAACCTTTAGTCCCTGAAATGAATGTCCCCTCCTTTCTGGTCCCTCAAGAGCAAAATGTGTCACAACTTCACATTTTTACCTCACAGAAAATAGGATATAATACAGCTATACTTTTGAGAATATTTTGAAAAGTATGTTCACTATAATCTGTAATTTGGCAAATGGCAAATTTACACAAGTCTCTATGCGACTGGGCGCAAGGCTCAACAATATCAATGAGCGAGGCATGAAAGTCCACTGATAACAAGTGCACTAAATAAACATAATCCCTCTGGGAAAAATCCATAGGGAATTTGCCGAGGGAACCCATGGCGGAAGAAACATCCAAGTTGGCCTACAAAAAGATGTCTTCACTGTAACACTCTATGAAGAAACAAATTACCAACCAAGTGGATTTGCACTTGTTTTACTAATGTTTTAGATTTAGTTTTGGGTGCACGGTGGTGCAGCGGGTAGCACCGTCGCCTCACAGCAAGAAGGTTGGGGGTTTGAATCTCGGCTTGGGGCCTTTCTTAGTGGAGTTTGCATGTTCTCCCTGTGTCCACGTGGGTTTCCTCTGGGTACTCAGGTTTCCTCCCACAGTCCAAAGACATGCAAGTAGGCCAATTGGAGACTCTAAATTGCCCATAGGTATAAATGTGTGCGTGAATGGTGTGTGTGCCCTGCGATAAATTGGAAGCCTGTCTAGGATGTATTACTGCCTCTCGCCCAATGCACACTGGGATAGACTCCAGCACCCCCCGCGACCCTGCTCAGGATAAGCGGGTATAGATAATGGATGGATGGAAAACCTCGCATTTGAAGACGGGTCAATTTTATTTTAACCCTTATTAAAAAATTTCCAGTTGCATAATAACTGTAAAAATAAATAAATAAATAAATAAATAAAATAAAATGATTTCAGAACATAAGGGAAAGTCATAGGCATAAACAAATGATCACAAAACGAACGCAATATAAAAATATTTTTAAAGTGAACATAAAAAATGATATAATTTATTCTTCAAACTAAACATAAACTAATATTTCTAATAACAAAATGCAATAAATAAAATATTTGTATAAATAAAAATGCAACAGCATGTCTGCCATGATGAAAAGTGAATCCCTGCGCCTCCTGGTGTGGGGGAGGAGAACTGACTCGTTAGTCTGAAGATGACCGAAATGTAACACTGTATATAGCACACATGGAGGTGAAATAAGGTGTTTTTAACATTTTCCAAACATTAATTTGACATTCCTGCAATGCTGGAATGTAAAGAACCAATATCTAGGAAAAGTCAGTGAATGCAGATGCTGTAGCTTGTTAGTAACTAAATGAAAAAAATCCTAAACTCGGAAATATCTCAGTATCTCAGCGCTTCTAGTGTTAAAGCAGGAACCCTGTGCTCAAAAGCTGGTGATTAAACCACTGTCCCATCAGACAGACTTCCCTGAGTTTGTATCCAGGGCTAAAAAGCACTGAGGATAACAATATTAGATTTTAAAATCACCATGTGATATTTGAAGAAAGTATTTACCACACCGATACGTCCACAATGTAAACCTGAAAAATGAAATGTAAATGGACAATTTAAATGTTTATCATATTTTAGACATAATTATTTCTCATATTTCCTCTCTTCAGATGAATCCATAAAAAGAGCCCAGCAGGCACTGAAAACTCATCTGAAGCAGAAGTGTGAGTGCATATTGGAAGGTTTAGCAAAGCAGGACCACCCAACCCTCCTGAATGAGATCTATACAGAGCTCTACATCACAGGGGGAGGAAGTGGGGGGGTTAATAATGAACACGAGGTCAGACAGATTGAGACAGCATCCAAGAGACAAACCACACAGGAGACTGCAATCCTCTACAATGACATCTTTAAGCCTTTACCTGGACAAGAGAAACCCAGAACTGTGCTTACAAAGGGCATCGCTGGCATTGGGAAAACCGTCTCTGTGCTGAAGTTCATTCTGGACTGGTCAGAAGGAAAAGCCAATCAGGACATTGATTTCATCTTCACTCTCCCTTTCCGAGATCTGAATTTGAAGAAGGAAACAACATTCAGTCTGATGCAGCTTCTGCAGCACTACTTTCCACAACTGAAAGAGATCAAAAGTGTTGAAGGTGATCAAGTCAAAGTTTTATTTATCTTTGATGGTCTGGATGAGTGTCGACTTCCTCTAAATTTCCAAAGCAATGAGGACTGCTGTGATGTAACAGAGTCATCATCAGTGGATGTGCTGCTGACCAACCTCATTAAGGGGAATCTGCTTCCCTCTGCTCTCCTCTGGATCACCTCCCGACCAGCAGCAGCCAATCAGATCCCTCCTGAGTGCGTCGACCAGGTGACAGAGGTACGAGGGTTCTGTGACCCACAGAAGGAGGAGTACTTCAGAAGGGGAATCAGAGATTAGAACCAGGCCAGCAGAATTATCTCACACATAAAGTCAGCCAGGAGTCTCTACATCATGTGTCACATACCAGTCTTCTCCTGGATTTCTGCTACTGTTCTGGAGACAATGTTGGGTACAGTAGAGAGTAGAGATCTGCCCAAAACTCTGACTGAAATGTACACACACTTCCTACTCATTCAGACTAATGTGAAGAATCAGAAGTACTGTGGCACTGATGAGACAGACCCAAAGGAGATGTCAGCATCAGATACAGAAATCATCCTGAAACTGGGGCAGCTGGCTTTTCTACAGCTGGAAAAGGGTAATCTGATATTCTATGAAGAGGACCTGAAAGAGAGTGGCATTGATGTTAGTGAAGCTTCAGTGTACTCTGGGGTGTGCAGAGATCTTTAAAGAGGAGTGTGGGTTGTACCAGGAGAAGGTCTACTGCTTTGTGCATCTGAGCATTCAGGAGTATCTGGCTGCCTTGTTTGTGTTTCATTCATGTGTAAATGAGAACAGAAATGTACTCAGAGCAGAAGAATCAAAACCTCACAGTGGCAGAGTGCAGTTGTCCGAGTTACACAGGAGTGCAGTGGATCAGGCCTCAAAGAGTAAGAATGGACACCTGGACCTTTTCCTCCGATTCCTTCTTGGCCTCTCTCTGGACTCCACTCAGACTCTTTTAAGAGAACTACTGACACAGACAGGAAGCAGATCTGATGGAGGAAGACACAACTTTCATTCTTTTCTTTTCACAACACTTACTTTCTTTCAAAGACTATGGACATGGACAGGAACCACATCACCTGTACCAGATCCATGGACACAGACAGAAAGCAGATCAGAGAGCATTGAAAAAACAGTTCAGTACATTAAGGAGAGGATCAGAGAGGAATCTTCGGCAGAGAGGACCATCAATCTGTTCCACTGTCTCAATGAACTGAATGACTACTCTCTAGTGAAGGAAATCCAGAATTCCCTGAGATCAGGAAAACTTTCTGCCGAAAAGCTGGAACCAGACCAGTGTTCAGCTCTGGCCTTTGTGTTACTGATGTCAGAGGAGATCCTGGATGAGTTTGACTTGAAGACCTACAACACATCAGCAGCAGGTCATCAGAGACTGCTACCAGTAATCAGGAGCTGCAGGAAGGCCATGTGAGTATTATGTCATTAATAATGAAGATGATTGGACAGTATATTTTCCCACTTTCTATTTCTAGTGAGAATAAAGATTTTCGGGCAAGAGAAAATTTGGTTAAAAAAAGATTTCTGAATCAAAAGTTTTAACTCGTGCCCTTATTTAATGTCTTATATCCAGAACATAAGCAGCATCAAATGCAAAACCTCAGCACTTACCATATATTTTATTTTATTTACTATTACTATTTACTGATTTAATACATTTACTAATTATTTGCAAAGATAGCAATTGTGAAATAAATAAGGAGTTCATTGATAGGCAGAGTAATCTGATGGATCAACCTTTGTCAGAACATACAATTCAAGCAGATTAAAATGAAGAGATGCAATATTAAGTTACAGTATTAAGAAAAGGGGCCCTATTTTGGTGACAGCATAGGCACAAACACAATTGGAATTGCTAGTGTCATATTTTTCAATTTCACCATGGTTGTTAGTTTTATGGTCTGCGGTTAATCTGCTTGTGTCAAAATGGGTTTGTTGGTGCAATCAGGGATGTGTCAACAGAAACTTTCACTATGTGAGTTTGGTGTTGAATGATGCATTTGCAATCAAACCAACCCATACCAGGTTTTAACTCGTGCTATTTTGGCATTATAACTGTGCCTCGCATGTGAATCCATACACACAACACAGATACAAGAAATATTTTGTTTATTTCAGTTTAACTGTTTTAAAGGAAAGCTGTATTCAGTTATGCAGTCCAATGCTGGCTAATAAGAATTTGTTCTTAATGACTTGCCTGGTGAAATAAAGGTGAAATAAAATGAAAATAAAATATTTAGGCAGTGGAGTTAATTGTGTAAGCTACTTGAATGAGATAGTTGGGAGACTGGCTTTACACCCCTCAGATAGTGAGCTCCAAATGCACTGGAAACTTGTTTTAATCATGTCTTTGGCTGGGTTAGGTCAATGTCTGATTGTGTGGGCTTTTGTAATGTAGAAAATGCATTTTAGAATTTTGGATAGGTTGGGTGGTACTTATAGAAATACATAAGAGACAGACAGAAAGAAAACACAGACACACACAGACACATACATGCAATATTTCTAACTGCTTGTTGTCCTTGGGAGGTCTGGTGCCTGGAGACGGAGGGGCCCTGCTGCAAGGCCTAGGAATTTAGTGTTGTACAGAATTCTAGTTAGAGAAAACTCTCCTAGCCAATTTTTCAATCAACATTTGTCCTTAACTTGGACTTAGACTAGTAAATGCACTTTACAAGGGGTCTTTCTTTGTGAAGTTTGCATGTTCTCCCGTGTTCATGTGGGTTTCCTCCGGGTACTCCGAGTGTGTGTGAATGGTGAGTGAATGTTGTGTGTGCCTTGTGATAGTTTGGCGACCTGTCCAGGGTGTATTCCTGCCTTTCGCCTTGTGACCCTGACCAGGATAAGCGGGTATAGATAATGGATGGATGGACTTCCACAAACGAGAACGAGAGTCATGCAGCGACTGATTCCAACTTCAGACTCTAGTTCCTAGTGAAAGTAATTTCACCTACTTTGCTTTGGATGTGAATTCCTACATGAACCTGGCACAGGCCTATGTTATTATGCGATTCACAGGACTTTCCG
Organism: Anguilla japonica; assembly: GCA_025169545.1. Taxonomy (NCBI): domain Eukaryota; kingdom Metazoa; phylum Chordata; class Actinopteri; order Anguilliformes; family Anguillidae; genus Anguilla; species Anguilla japonica. The sequence continues at coordinate 7,967,992 of CM045898.1, read as the reverse complement.
AAACATTTAGTAGATTTAAAAATGTATAGCCAATATGGGCATGTTTCTGTGCAATTCACTCAATTAGCATTTAAAGCTGGCTCACAAATAAGTGGCACGAGGTTGACGACTAAATAATTTGCAAACAACAGAAGAGCTGATGCTGATATCCGTGCAGATATTGGATATAGTGGATCAAACAAGTTGTAAAACAGCTAGCAAAATTATGTGTGTGTGTACTAACTGATTTTACATTTCAGTCTAATTCACCATTTGGCTGTTCTGAGCCATAGGAAGCTTCAAAACACTCGGCCAGGATAGCCTAGAGATAAGACAGAGCACGAACTTGAGGGTAGCCATTGGAGGTGTGAATGTGTGTGTCTGTGTGCGTGAGTGTGGGTCTGCATGTGTGTGTGTGTGTGTGTGTGTATGTCAGAGGGGGTGTCCATTCCCCTCCCCCCTCCCCTCCCACTAGATAAAATATGTGGCTTTTTTGTAGTTAGCATTCTAACATCTAGGTCTGGTGTCTACATTTACATCTGTTTTTTTTTTTTTAAATATTCTGCTGCCTTTTTGTTTTTAAATGTAGGTCTTGGCACATGCTTAGATTACTTTGGGACAAACACACTGTGGTTTGGTATCTTCTTTCAATCATTCCTTGTGTGACTGTCCATGTCTATAACCTTTGTTAATTGTTTTAAGGTAGTTGAACCTTGTCTTTAGATTTGATATGTTTGATAATAATTAGAGCCCGACCGATGCCAGATTTTTGGGTCCGATGCCGATCCTGATTTTGGAGAGTCCGAGCCCACCGATTACCGATGTTTTGACCGATATTTTGTCAAAAAGTGCAACATTTTCAAATCAATTTGAAAAACTGAAAAAATTTTACTAAAGTTTCTATATTTAAGAACATTTAACTTATAAGCAAACAAATAAACATAAAAATAAACACACAGAACTTTTTAGATAAAAAATGTAAAAGATGATATTAAATGAAATATATATATTAACACGATCTTTAAGTGTGTGAAATCAAAATAACTCCACACCTTACTTTTACTCCTTTCTTTTCCAGCCATCTATAAAAAATAAATTTTAAAAAATCAGTTTTCCAGTTTCAAACATGTATTTTTTATGAATATTATTATTGTTGTTGTTGTTGTTAATTTGTTGTTATTATTTCTTAGTATCTATTCTCAGTAAATTAATTATATTTTCTTATTGTATTCCTAATACATGATCTCAAAGAGTAAGACTTTATCTAGCGAGCTCCCCTGTCCATAAGAATTCGGTGGCGAAAATAACTACAATGCGCTCTGACGCGTGACTTGATGACACTAGCTCGCAATAACGCATTAGCTATTGACACAGCCTCATTATTTCTTATTATATATTCTCAGTAAGTTAAATGAATTATATTTTCTTATTTTATTTCTACTACATGATCTCAAAGAGTAAGACATTATCTAGCGGAGCTAATGAGTGAATCAAGCGTAACGTTAGATGAAATTAAATTGACTGGATGAAATACGGGAAAAAAAACTACAATGCGCTTTCGTGCAGGTTACCCGCGCTAACTGTTGGTTGATTCACTTCTCCAACAGCAATCCTTCTCTCATGTTATCACGACAAAGCTAGATAACATGTCTTAAAATTATCCACGTTAGAAGTGTTTTACCTGCGTTTTTACTGTCTGGTTAGCTTGCTACGATAACGCGTGACTAGATGACACACTCGCTGGCAATAACGCGTTGGCTATTGACACAGCATCATACTAACTAATATCATTATCTCAGATAAAAAAAACAAATGTGTGATGCATTCAATAACCATTTTATTTTGGCTGGTTATTTATTTGAGAATACAGCGATGTCCTCTGGAAATGTAGATCCTACGCTGCTTATGTGCTCACAGCCACTTCATAAAGGCTTGCTAGCCAGCTAGCTTGCTAAAGTGAACCAAATATGTTAGCTAGCTCGCTCGCTTGATAATGAGGATTGATAAAAATAGTGGTCGTATAAACGCATTTAATTAAAAACTTTCACTAAATATACACACCTTTATAGCCGCAATCGAATCTGTGCAGACAAGTCTTGCAGTGGAGAATACTGGATGAGGCACTAGTGACAAACGTCTTATTACAGAAGTAGCGTGTCAGCTGCTGCAGTCCACACTTGTATTAGAGCTCCCTCTACTGGATAATTCTCGTAAATGGCAATTACAACGTTCGAACAGACAAGTACAGATAAATAATCAATGTTTTTTTTTGTTTATTATATTATTTAAAATCGGGACATATCGGCGGCATAACTGCCGATCCCGATGTCGTCAAAAAAGTCAAATAATGGCCGATATATCGGCCAAACCGATATATCGGTCGGGCTCTAATAATAATTACCAAATTAAATCAAATAAATATATTTTACATGTTGGATAAGTGAGGTGTTTTAGCTGTTGATGCACTGTGTTTGGTATTCAGAGTGACAGATGCCAAACAAGGGTGTTAACAGTTAAAACTGCTGGGTTCAGAAAATTAAACATAGTTCAGATAATCCTCACCTTGCTGAAAGGTTTTGCACTCTTTATCTTCTTAGTCAGTGCCTGTCCTAATTTTATGACCTGTAATTCTACTGAATGCCGTGCCTTGCTTAACTGCAGCGGGAGTGTTGATCTTATTTGCCTTGGCTATATTTGGAATTGTGTTGACTTGGGTCAGTTTCCAGCATCATACACTGTTCATCAGGCTAGCTGCACCAATGTCAAAACAATGTTGACCTCTCGAATTATCCACAAAGTGGTGATGAGTTCTTAAAGCCTAGCATATGTTTGAATGAAGGAAATGACTGCAGTTTCTTTGCTTCCTCAAAATCTTCAATCAACTCCCATTCAAATTTCTCACAAATATTACCCCATATCTCATTTAAAATCCCCCTCTGTCATTAACCTCCATACATCTTCACTGTAAAACGTCCCCCATGAATGTTTAAATCCCCTACATACATTTAGGGGAAAGTCTGGCAACCCCACTCTGTGATGTGTGTTCTTTGGGAAATAACATACTAATGGCCTCTTTCGTTCCCGTTTTTTTTTTACATCATGCAAATAAGAGAGTTGGCTACCCAAAGCTTATAGCATTTCTCAGATGTAAGTGGGCTGACCAGCTAGTTTAAGACAATTTATTTTAATTCTGTAGGTCTATTTATTACTCAGGCAAGTTTGTTATTGCAAGTTATTGTTAAATCTTTAGGGGTAGGAGGACACGCAGAGCTGCGGTGACTAGTCTGAAACTCCTTCCAGTTCCGGACCCAGACTCGGACCCGAATCAGAATGTCCAGTTCGGTCCGGTCCTCGACGACAGGTCCTGTTCCTTCCCAGATTAGGTCCCCACCAATTTCAAATAATCCCACTCCTAACTATGTAATGCTGAGGAAAAATTCCAGTACAAAATTTTCAATTTTCAATTGGCCTCCATTGGATTACATAGAAGGTTTGAAGTGCGATTATTTAAAAATGCTGCAGTATAATTTCACAGAAATGGGGTACAACGTACATAAAGATCCCTTCTGTCATAAACAAGTGTTTTAATCCTAAAGAGAAGTCAAATCCAAAAATTCAATTTTTTATATTAGCCTGTATTGGGCTACTTGGAAGGTTAGAAGTAGGATTATTCAAACGCACCTATTTAAGGTGGACCAGACATTTTGAATCAGGAGTCAATTTCAGGATGGTAGCGTTACCAATAGCATACCAGGCTACTTAGTTAGAGAGCTGTAAAATGCATTGACAGCTCTTTTTTTCCAAGCTCTTACTATTGTAACTGATTATAACTATGCTCCATCAAAGTAATTATCCTCTAATTCAAAAATGCATTTCTTATGATTATGTGACTGATTGATTTGCCCATCAATCTGAACAGGAGCACCTGAAGAATGCCCACCAAACAGGAAAATGTTGCATGGAGTACAACACACACCTGAAGCCCTAACTTTCATTCTAGAGCATTTTAATCCCTGTGAACTTTTTGTCTTTGGATTCCAACAGTATGTGGAGTGTGAAATATGTGAGTAGAGAAAAGATTCAGGTCCCTCACTGTAGGCTTACCTGCTATAAACACTCATTCATGGTGATGACAATTTAGCTTCTTAGTGCTAAAAGATGATATGTGTTGTTGGCTACATGGGTGTTGCAATATGTCTTCACTGCTATAATTTTTTTTTAATGTTAATTAATTATTCATTTATTCATTATTTTTCAATTGGCCCACCAACTCCCCCGTTTGATGGAGGACAAGTTTATATATACAGTTACGTAGCGGCAACAGTTTTCGCCCAAGGAGGCTGAAATTTGGCATGGAGGTTGGCCATGACCAACGATAGAGCTGAGTAACTTTTCAGGCTGATTGACCAAGAGGGGGCGTGGCGATGGGCGTAGCCTATCACAAAAAGGTGCATAGCTCCCGAATGGATTCACAGATTTGCACAAGATTTTGTGGAAAGGTTGGTCATGAGCCGAAGAAGAGCTCATCAACTGTTCATGCCAATTGGCAAAAGGGGGCAAGACAGTAGGAGTGGCCTATCACAAAAAGGTGCATAAAATCTACACGGATTCACCTAACATGGCAAAACTTGGTGGAAAATTTACGTAACACCATAAAACTTCAAGGAAAAGTTTATCATGAACTGCTGTCTAACTTGTGCATGTACCATCTGACGGTCTGCAAAGCTGTGCCCAACCTCTAGCAGCCACACATTTTGAGGCTGAAATTGGGCATGGAGGTCACATGTTTGGGGGAGGGTGTGTGCGTGGATGCACGCAGACGCATCATGCCCATTCAAGCTGGGGGGGCACGTGCCCCACCAGATTTTTGATATTTGGATTTTTTATTTCATTACTATTCATTTTTATAATATGTAGTTATGATCATTTTATATTACGAGTCAAACGTATTCTTCTGATTATGTCATAGATCATACCTCAGAAAGTCACACACCCCCTTTCCCTATGGTATTGGTTTCTCCAAAAGTTGCAGGATGAAATCAGTTCGGAACAGCAGGTATGCACGCACACAGCACTCTTGCACATCAATGCTGGAGGAGATGTAGGCTACAGCTTAACGGTGTGTTGCTGAAGTGGTTAGTAGAGCATCAATCCCTTTTTCAAACATGTGAAAATGAAATGCAATTAGTTATACACACTTAATTGCATTTGAGAAATATAGGCATAGTTTACTTTGCAAGATAGTTGGCTAGTACCAGCTAAAGTTAGTAGCCATCCCTCAATTTGGTTGTTTAGCCTACTGGCTCGCTAGCTAGTCGTGATTTGTGATAGCATAGCATGCTATTTAATATTGGTAAAGGAAAGCTGTGTGAATCTTATGGCTGTGAGCTGATTTTTTTTTACCACCACTATCACAGGTTATAGTTAGCAAAACACTGAATTCCATTTGATATCTCCAAGATGCAGAGGAAAATCTCGTCATTCTTTAAAAAAAACAACAGAAAGCCCCAGCCCTGTCCTCAGTCAGGAGGTTGATAGTGCAAGAGGTAGTTTATCTTAGGTGAGATTTATAGTGATAGGCTATTTTTCCTTCATGGAAATGTATGCAGATTTAATTGTGTGTAGGTGTGGTTACAGGTTATATGTACTTAGGCTAGTGGTGATGATGTATCTTTCATGGAGGCTGAGCAGTTTGGAAAATAGGTTACTGCTGCTCAGTCTGAGCTTTTATTGGCAATGGAGCAGATACTGCTATGTGATGTCAGCACAGACTCATCTATACTCATGCTGCTTCCTATGCATTGTGTTTGAAAATACAGCTATTACCATGTTGGCAGGTTCCTTTCATCTGTGGCTTTATTATCTATGTTCTCTAAATTAATTTGCATTGTGGATATAGTCTTTTTATGTGAATTTATGCCCCTTAACATTTTTGGGTGACGCAGACAAGGTTTAGCTCTTTTTCAAGAAAAGTGGCAGCAGTGTAGAAGCTAGTGTAGAAGTGAGTGAATAAGTGAGTGTCATTTTCAATAACCGTAACAGCACAAATAATTGACATGAAAATCTCCAAATAAATATACAGTATTTATCGTAATATAAAGTAGGAGATTACTGAGCTACAAGAACTGATTTAGTGATGTTTTAAAATAATCCCCCCAAAGTCTTTGAATATGCATGTCAAATTGCAGAAAATTGCCTCATGGATGCATGCGCGTGTGCGGTCGCAGTTATTGCGGATTCACGCTTGTTACCTTAAATAAGATATGGCCCTGCATTCAAATCTGAAATTGATCCGTATTTGCCAGGAAAAACGCTAAAATTCCCTTTTTTACATGAGGCTGCAGCCATCTTGGAACAAGCTAGTTTGTGACATCATTGGCATTAGTCTCGGCTGCTCAGGTCCTATTGGTAGATGGCTGACTTTCAGTGAGCTCAGCGATGAATCAGGAGGAAAGAAACAAAACAAAAAATGCATAGAGTCCTTTTGTATTGCCCCAGGGTGCCCAAATGAGTATTACTGCACAATACCTATCATTTTCATGAACTGCCTCTGACGAGACTGCGACCACTGAGCTGCTGGCTGCTCAGAAATGGTCCACCTGTGGGACGGGGCGAAATGAGCAATTAGCTTATCTACAGTATGTCAGATATCAAGTGTTTAGGTTATGGCCTCAGAGAGAGAAACAGTGAACTGGATACAATATTGGCTTGAAGAATTCTGCCTACCCTCCCCTCCATGAACATTAAAGGAAACGTCCTTTACGCCACTCTGATACCCTTATCTAGGTAGGCGATCTATGGGTCCCACCTCCTGCAGAGTTTGTCTCAGGAGAGACACACCAGAAGACAAAGCTATTTACAAGGCTGGAGGCCCAGTGTAGCTACATAATGAACAAAGATCCGGTTCTGTTTGATCTTAAGTTTAAATGCAATCTGTGACATTTTATTGAAATCGTTGACTGAGAACTTCATGTTTATGTTAGAAGCACAAATAAACTTCTATGCTTTTTATTGGTATTCAGTAACTTACCTGAATTACCTCCTAATATATTCATGTTTCGTCTTGTTAGAAAGGGACTAAATTCCTGAATATTTTGGTAATAGTATGGTTCTTAGCCATGCTTTCAACAACATAAGGTCACTTTAATTAATAAGTACACTGTCAGCTTTTAGACAGGGCAGTCCTTGTCATAAATGAGCATGCCCCCCTTCTACACCTGAACTCGGCATTGTATAAACAGGGCAAACATGCTCAAGCCATGTTGCGTCAAGTGTTTATGATGGCCTCAGGAAAAAGTTGTGTTGTGTTGCAGTTGGTCGGTTTTGGTTTCTTGGTTGTGCGTTTTAGCTCATTTCCTTTGTTCCCATGGCACTGGAAGAGGGGAATACTTTGATAAGGTCTGGCTCTTCAGTCTTTCTTTTCTGGTAATCTAAATTTAGCATCTTGTTTGATGTCTTCTGTTTTGTTTTGTAACTTAGAAGTAGACCTGATACAGAGTTTGTTTTGGTTTGTCAATTGAATCCACCAGGTTACTGTTGACTGACCTATCAGTGATTGAATTCATAATTGTCATTTTCAATAATACTTATAAATAATACAATAAATTAAATCACGTAACATATATTTTATATGTAGGTTAAGTGAGGGGTTTTAGCACGCAATACCACTTGTGTTCAGTATTCAGAGTGCTGAACATTTTAACTAGGGCATTGACCAAAGCACTGGATTCAGAAAATAAACATATTTTTACTTAATTTTTGCTTGCCCGACAGTGCCTCCTGGAGTTTTAAATACACTGCTGTCTGAGCTTTAATCACAATATAAACTGCCGCTGGGTCCAGACAGCCTGCTCACTACTTATTCCTGTCTAATTTAATGTATAAACACAATGTGCAGATGTTCCCCTGTCATACAGTACTGCACTGCTGCCCTGCTCTCCCTGGGAGTATCGGGGCTCCCCCACTCCCTGCCCACTGATCCCTTAGCAGTGTGCAGCACCAGGGGGTCCTGAGACGGCCTCAGCACAGGGGCTCAGCTGATCCCTTAGCAGTGTGCAGCACCAGGGGGTCCTGAGACGGCCTCAGCATGGGCTCAGCTGATCCCTTAGCAGTGTGCAGGATCAGGGGGTCCTGAGACGGCCTCAGCACAGGGGCTCAGCTGATCCCTTAGCCCATAGTGATGGGTGACAAAGGGATTTTACATTTGTGCAACCTCATATTTGTACCCCAGTGAAACAGGAAATGGTGAAAGGCAGCAAACAGTTCCAGGGGACTGAGATCAATTTTTTTTTAATCAAATTTCATTAGATGCCACTTTGTTTGGTTTTATTTTAAATATTCTTTCGGGGTGCCAATAATTTTGACCCCTATGTTTTTGAGAAAAATACTATTTTCGTAAGTTTTTGAACTGAATTATGTTTTATTAAAGTGAAAGTAAGCAGTTTCTACAAATGTTTGAGCAGAAAATTAAAATCATTATGTTTAAATGTTTCTTTTATACATTCATTTATGCTCACTTTAATGAAGAGTGCCAACAATTCTTCATTACTTGAATGTATGAACTCTCCTTTGCAGACTGAACAGCTGTGACCTCACAGAGAAGTGCTGTAATATTGTGGCCTCAGCTCTCCAGTCATCAAACTCACCCCTGAGAGATCTGGACCTCAGCTACAATAACCTGGGAGATTCAGGAGTGGACCTGCTCTGTGCTGGACTGAGGAGTCCAAACTGTAAACTGCAGAGACTGGGGTGAGTAGTGCTGTGTACTGTGTGACATTAACTAAATAGAATTACTGATTCATACAATGTAAGGGTTTGAATTTTGTCACAGGGAAGACAAATTTCCTGACTCCATTCATTTTCAAAATCTCTAACCTGAATGTGTGAATACAGTTTTGCTCATAAGATTATTGACTGGGGTGTGCTCATATGAAATGATGGGTAGCTTGACCCTGTATCCTGGAGAGAGAGGCTAGCTACTGCTGCCAGCCATTCATCTAAGTGTTCTCTAACATTAAGACCTTCAATCCTGGGAGGTAATTATCCTGATCATCCAGGAATCTAAAACCAACAACTATCCCTAGGATTAACCTAATTAAGATTTACCCCATTTGGGTAGCAAGACTATATAAATATCACAAGGCATGACTCCTGTATTATTCTATTAAATAATATTTGACTGACCCTAGCAGTTATCCATGAAGAGCTGCATATCCTGCTAGTGAATCTAACAATATGCCCAGTGAGTACCTCAGTAAGGGTGTTACCCCAAAACTTTAAGTTACCGTCACTACCCCGGTTCTCCGAAACACAGAGTAGAGAGATCCACGTATAGGGAATGACATCCGGTCATCCAATTGCACCAAGTGTGGCTCTGACAGCCAGTAGCACATTTAGTGCTGCAGGAGACTACTGCCCTCCTGGAAGAACATATGGGACACTGCAGTGCTACTACTCTTCATATTCACTTCTCATGCGCGGCAAGCAGGGCAGTCTTGGTGGATCTCTCCACTGGGATTACAACAGTAACCTAAAGTTCTCTTTCATCATCTCGTGTTTGAGATACACCTATGGGGACATATAGACAGCTCCCAGAATGCCTTATGCTCACAGCTGAGATGCTGTCAGGCCAGCAAAGGATGCCTTCTCCCCTGAGGAGAGGGTGGTGTCTGGCACATCCCATGTAGGGAAGTACTGAAGACTTTCCACTGCCCAAAGCTATAGCCAGGACCTAGGAACGATGTGAAGTACTAAAACCCATAGCAGATGAGGGGAGATGTGGACCAGACATTTTGAATCAGGAGTCAATTTCAGGATGGTAGCGTTACCAATAGCATACCAGGCTACTTAGTTAGAGAGCTGTAAAATGCATTGACAGCTCTTTTTTTCCAAGCTCTTACTATTGTAACTGATTATAACTATGCTCCATCAAAGTAATTATCCTCTAATTCAAAAATGCATTTCTTATGATTATGTGACTGATTGATTTGCCCATCAATCTGAACAGGAGCACCTGAAGAATGCCCACCAAACAGGAAAATGTTGCATGGAGTACAACACACACCTGAAGCCCTAACTTTCATTCTAGAGCATTTTAATCCCTGTGAACTTTTTGTCTTTGGATTCCAACAGTATGTGGAGTGTGAAATATGTGAGTAGAGAAAAGATTCAGGTCCCTCACTGTAGGCTTACCTGCTATAAACACTCATTCATGGTGATGACAATTTAGCTTCTTAGTGCTAAAAGATGATATGTGTTGTTGGCTACATGGGTGTTGCAATATGTCTTCACTGCTATAATTTTTTTTTAATGTTAATTAATTATTCATTTATTCATTATTTTTCAATTGGCCCACCAACTCCCCCGTTTGATGGAGGACAAGTTTATATATACAGTTACGTAGCGGCAACAGTTTTCGCCCAAGGAGGCTGAAATTTGGCATGGAGGTTGGCCATGACCAACGATAGAGCTGAGTAACTTTTCAGGCTGATTGACCAAGAGGGGGCGTGGCGATGGGCGTAGCCTATCACAAAAAGGTGCATAGCTCCCGAATGGATTCACAGATTTGCACAAGATTTTGTGGAAAGGTTGGTCATGAGCCGAAGAAGAGCTCATCAACTGTTCATGCCAATTGGCAAAAGGGGGCAAGACAGTAGGAGTGGCCTATCACAAAAAGGTGCATAAAATCTACACGGATTCACCTAACATGGCAAAACTTGGTGGAAAATTTACGTAACACCATAAAACTTCAAGGAAAAGTTTATCATGAACTGCTGTCTAACTTGTGCATGTACCATCTGACGGTCTGCAAAGCTGTGCCCAACCTCTAGCAGCCACACATTTTGAGGCTGAAATTGGGCATGGAGGTCACATGTTTGGGGGAGGGTGTGTGCGTGGATGCACGCAGACGCATCATGCCCATTCAAGCTGGGGGGGCACGTGCCCCACCAGATTTTTGATATTTGGATTTTTTATTTCATTACTATTCATTTTTATAATATGTAGTTATGATCATTTTATATTACGAGTCAAACGTATTCTTCTGATTATGTCATAGATCATACCTCAGAAAGTCACACACCCCCTTTCCCTATGGTATTGGTTTCTCCAAAAGTTGCAGGATGAAATCAGTTCGGAACAGCAGGTATGCACGCACACAGCACTCTTGCACATCAATGCTGGAGGAGATGTAGGCTACAGCTTAACGGTGTGTTGCTGAAGTGGTTAGTAGAGCATCAATCCCTTTTTCAAACATGTGAAAATGAAATGCAATTAGTTATACACACTTAATTGCATTTGAGAAATATAGGCATAGTTTACTTTGCAAGATAGTTGGCTAGTACCAGCTAAAGTTAGTAGCCATCCCTCAATTTGGTTGTTTAGCCTACTGGCTCGCTAGCTAGTCGTGATTTGTGATAGCATAGCATGCTATTTAATATTGGTAAAGGAGAGCTGTGTGAATCTTATGGCTGTGAGCTGATTTTTTTTACCACCACTATCACAGGTTATAGTTAGCAAAACACTGAATTCCATTTGATATCTCCAAGATGCAGAGGAAAATCTCGTCATTCTTTAAAAAAACAACAGAAAGCCCCAGCCCTGTCCTCAGTCAGGAGGTTGATAGTGCAAGAGGTAGTTTATCTTAGGTGAGATTTATAGTGATAGGCTATTTTTCCTTCATGGAAATGTATGCAGATTTAATTGTGTGTAGGTGTGGTTACAGGTTATATGTACTTAGGCTAGTGGTGATGATGTATCTTTCATGGAGGCTGAGCAGTTTGGAAAATAGGTTACTGCTGCTCAGTCTGAGCTTTTATTGGCAATGGAGCAGATACTGCTATGTGATGTCAGCACAGACTCATCTATACTCATGCTGCTTCCTATGCATTGTGTTTGAAAATACAGCTATTACCATGTTGGCAGGTTCCTTTCATCTGTGGCTTTATTATCTATGTTCTCTAAATTAATTTGCATTGTGGATATAGTCTTTTTATGTGAATTTATGCCCCTTAACATTTTTGGGTGACGCAGACAAGGTTTAGCTCTTTTTCAAGAAAAGTGGCAGCAGTGTAGAAGCTAGTGTAGAAGTGAGTGAATAAGTGAGTGTCATTTTCAATAACCGTAACAGCACAAATAATTGACATGAAAATCTCCAAATAAATATACAGTATTTATCGTAATATAAAGTAGGAGATTACTGAGCTACAAGAACTGATTTAGTGATGTTTTAAAATAATCCCCCCAAAGTCTTTGAATATGCATGTCAAATTGCAGAAAATTGCCTCATGGATGCATGCGCGTGTGCGGTCGCAGTTATTGCGGATTCACGCTTGTTACCTTAAATAAGATATGGCCCTGCATTCAAATCTGAAATTGATCCGTATTTGCCAGGAAAAACGCTAAAATTCCCTTTTTTACATGAGGCTGCAGCCATCTTGGAACAAGCTAGTTTGTGACATCATTGGCATTAGTCTCGGCTGCTCAGGTCCTATTGGTAGATGGCTGACTTTCAGTGAGCTCAGCGATGAATCAGGAGGAAAGAAACAAAACAAAAAATGCATAGAGTCCTTTTGTATTGCCCCAGGGTGCCCAAATGAGTATTACTGCACAATACCTATCATTTTCATGAACTGCCTCTGACGAGACTGCGACCACTGAGCTGCTGGCTGCTCAGAAATGGTCCACCTGTGGGACGGGGCGAAATGAGCAATTAGCTTATCTACAGTATGTCAGATATCAAGTGTTTAGGTTATGGCCTCAGAGAGAGAAACAGTGAACTGGATACAATATTGGCTTGAAGAATTCTGCCTACCCTCCCCTCCATGAACATTAAAGGAAACGTCCTTTACGCCACTCTGATACCCTTATCTAGGTAGGCGATCTATGGGTCCCACCTCCTGCAGAGTTTGTCTCAGGAGAGACACACCAGAAGACAAAGCTATTTACAAGGCTGGAGGCCCAGTGTAGCTACATAATGAACAAAGATCCGGTTCTGTTTGATCTTAAGTTTAAATGCAATCTGTGACATTTTATTGAAATCGTTGACTGAGAACTTCATGTTTATGTTAGAAGCACAAATAAACTTCTATGCTTTTTATTGGTATTCAGTAACTTACCTGAATTACCTCCTAATATATTCATGTTTCGTCTTGTTAGAAAGGGACTAAATTCCTGAATATTTTGGTAATAGTATGGTTCTTAGCCATGCTTTCAACAACATAAGGTCACTTTAATTAATAAGTACACTGTCAGCTTTTAGACAGGGCAGTCCTTGTCATAAATGAGCATGCCCCCCTTCTACACCTGAACTCGGCATTGTATAAACAGGGCAAACATGCTCAAGCCATGTTGCGTCAAGTGTTTATGATGGCCTCAGGAAAAAAGTTGTGTTGTGTTGCAGTTGGTCGGTTTTGGTTTCTTGGTTGTGCGTTTTAGCTCATTTCCTTTGTTCCCATGGCACTGGAAGAGGGGAATACTTTGATAAGGTCTGGCTCTTCAGTCTTTCTTTTCTGGTAATCTAAATTTAGCATCTTGTTTGATGTCTTCTGTTTTGTTTTGTAACTTAGAAGTAGACCTGATACAGAGTTTGTTTTGGTTTGTCAATTGAATCCACCAGGTTACTGTTGACTGACCTATCAGTGATTGAATTCATAATTGTCATTTTCAATAATACTTATAAATAATACAATAAATTAAATCACGTAACATATATTTTATATGTAGGTTAAGTGAGGGGTTTTAGCACGCAATACCACTTGTGTTCAGTATTCAGAGTGCTGAACATTTTAACTAGGGCATTGACCAAAGCACTGGATTCAGAAAATAAACATATTTTTACTTAATTTTTGCTTGCCCGACAGTGCCTCCTGGAGTTTTAAATACACTGCTGTCTGAGCTTTAATCACAATATAAACTGCCGCTGGGTCCAGACAGCCTGCTCACTACTTATTCCTGTCTAATTTAATGTATAAACACAATGTGCAGATGTTCCCCTGTCATACAGTACTGCACTGCTGCCCTGCTCTCCCTGGGAGTATCGGGGCTCCCCCACTCCCTGCCCACTGATCCCTTAGCAGTGTGCAGCACCAGGGGGTCCTGAGACGGCCTCAGCACAGGGGCTCAGCTGATCCCTTAGCAGTGTGCAGCACCAGGGGGTCCTGAGACGGCCTCAGCATGGGCTCAGCTGATCCCTTAGCAGTGTGCAGGATCAGGGGGTCCTGAGACGGCCTCAGCACAGGGGCTCAGCTGATCCCTTAGCCCATAGTGATGGGTGACAAAGGGATTTTACATTTGTGCAACCTCATATTTGTACCCCAGTGAAACAGGAAATGGTGAAAGGCAGCAAACAGTTCCAGGGGACTGAGATCAATTTTTTTTTAATCAAATTTCATTAGATGCCACTTTGTTTGGTTTTATTTTAAATATTCTTTCGGGGTGCCAATAATTTTGACCCCTATGTTTTTGAGAAAAATACTATTTTCGTAAGTTTTTGAACTGAATTATGTTTTATTAAAGTGAAAGTAAGCAGTTTCTACAAATGTTTGAGCAGAAAATTAAAATCATTATGTTTAAATGTTTCTTTTATACATTCATTTATGCTCACTTTAATGAAGAGTGCCAACAATTCTTCATTACTTGAATGTATGAACTCTCCTTTGCAGACTGAACAGCTGTGACCTCACAGAGAAGTGCTGTAATATTGTGGCCTCAGCTCTCCAGTCATCAAACTCACCCCTGAGAGATCTGGACCTCAGCTACAATAACCTGGGAGATTCAGGAGTGGACCTGCTCTGTGCTGGACTGAGGAGTCCAAACTGTAAACTGCAGAGACTGGGGTGAGTAGTGCTGTGTACTGTGTGACATTAACTAAATAGAATTACTGATTCATACAATGTAAGGGTTTGAATTTTGTCACAGGGAAGACAAATTTCCTGACTCCATTCATTTTCAAAATCTCTAACCTGAATGTGTGAATACAGTTTTGCTCATAAGATTATTGACTGGGGTGTGCTCATATGAAATGATGGGTAGCTTGACCCTGTATCCTGGAGAGAGAGGCTAGCTACTGCTGCCAGCCATTCATCTAAGTGTTCTCTAACATTAAGACCTTCAATCCTGGGAGGTAATTATCCTGATCATCCAGGAATCTAAAACCAACAACTATCCCTAGGATTAACCTAATTAAGATTTACCCCATTTGGGTAGCAAGACTATATAAATATCACAAGGCATGACTCCTGTATTATTCTATTAAATAATATTTGACTGACCCTAGCAGTTATCCATGAAGAGCTGCATATCCTGCTAGTGAATCTAACAATATGCCCAGTGAGTACCTCAGTAAGGGTGTTACCCCAAAACTTTAAGTTACCGTCACTACCCCGGTTCTCCGAAACACAGAGTAGAGAGATCCACGTATAGGGAATGACATCCGGTCATCCAATTGCACCAAGTGTGGCTCTGACAGC
This sequence comes from Anguilla japonica, assembly GCA_025169545.1. Lineage (NCBI taxonomy): Eukaryota > Metazoa > Chordata > Actinopteri > Anguilliformes > Anguillidae > Anguilla > Anguilla japonica. Next base: position 7,952,546 of record CM045898.1, on the reverse strand, counting down.
CAGTAGCACATTTAGTGCTGCAGGAGACTACTGCCCTCCTGGAAGAACATATGGGACACTGCAGTGCTACTACTCTTCATATTCACTTCTCATGCGCGGCAAGCAGGGCAGTCTTGGTGGATCTCTCCACTGGGATTACAACAGTAACCTAAAGTTCTCTTTCATCATCTCGTGTTTGAGATACACCTATGGGGACATATAGACAGCTCCCAGAATGCCTTATGCTCACAGCTGAGATGCTGTCAGGCCAGCAAAGGATGCCTTCTCCCCTGAGGAGAGGGTGGTGTCTGGCACATCCCATGTAGGGAAGTACTGAAGACTTTCCACTGCCCAAAGCTATAGCCAGGACCTAGGAACGATGTGAAGTACTAAAACCCATAGCAGATGAGGGGAGATGTGTGCACCTCACACAGAGCTCACCCCCAGAACTGAGTGGGCTACCAGCCTCAGGCAGTGGAGCCTAGCAACAGTATTTGGAGAAACCAAGCCTGCGGCTGAATACATTTCCTGCAAGGAGACCCCATGAATAGGGCCCACTATGCAGCCATGCCCCTCATTGAATGAGCCCTCAGGCCCAAGGGGGGTGTTATCCTCTTTGAATCATGTGCCATAACAAGAGCTGCTGCTTAGAGATACTTTTCCTGTGCAGGCAGGGGCCCAGGTGACTAAGAGCTGGTCGATCTTTCTAAAAGCCTTAGTCTTTGTCATATACGTGCCGAGAACACAGCATATGCAGCCTATGCTGCTCTTCAGAGGAGAAAGGTGGTGGGTGAAAAGCGGCAAGCTCCAACACCTCACATGTGAAAGCTGGGAAGCTTGAGGCATAAAGGCTGGATTGAGCTTAGGAAAAACCGTATCCATCTTAGGGGAGAATATTGTGCACAAGAGTTGCAATGAGAGTGCATGGAGGTCACTGACTCACTTATCTGAGGCTAGTGGAAGCATCAACGCTGTCTGGAGAGACAACAATTTTAATCTAATTTATAAGCTCAAACTGCCTTACAGACTGAGCCTTCAGCACCTATGATAAATTGCAAGCTTTTTAGCAACAGGCAGAGAACAGTGAGCCCCCTTCATGAACCTGTGAATGAGGGGATGCTGCCCCACTGCATAGTCTCTGAAAACAGCATGTTAAGCAGTGGTAGCTGCCAGGTAGACCTTAATGGTAGAAAAGGATTTCTCTTTATCCATAAGGTTCTGTGAAAAGCACAGCACGTCAGTAACAGAGCACTGGTAAGGCACTGACTGACGAGAGGCACACCATCTTTAAAACACCTGACACTTATTGTCATAAAGTGACCTGGTAGAGGGCGCTCTCATGCTCTGGATGGTTGCAGCCACGCGAGGGGGAAGCCCGAATGTGTTGAGGCTATGCCTCTCACAGGTCAAGCCCATAGAGCCACTTGCTCAGGGCAGGGGTGGTGTATTTCCCTGTTCACCTGAGACAGGAGGTCCGTGCGTAGCGGGAGCGTGCATGGCTGTACATAAAGGAGAGGGATAATCACTGCAGTAACATTTCCACAATCTGGAGATGGAGACACTATTCCCCGTACAGTGGGTTTCTCCTTGACAGCAGATCAGCGCTCGTGTTCAGAATTCCTGGAACATAATTCAATCAATCAAATTTTATTTGTATAGCGTATTTCACAGCAATTGTCACAATACGCTTCACAGACAACCCTGGCCTAGACCCCCACAGGAGCAAGCCTAAAGCAACCTGGGTCATGCGTAACCACAGAAAGTGACGGCTGCTCCAGACCAACAGTCTGTGGGCTAGACCATGGAGCTGGAGGGAGCGCATGCCACCTTGGTGATTGACATATGCTACCGCAGTCATTATCGCAGCGTACGAGCACATGATGTCCCCTTAGACTGGAAAGAAAATATCTGAGAGCTGTCCATATAGCTGTCCGTTAATAACTAAAAGAAAACTGATTCACCATGCGACCCCCCTGAGACCCCCCACCCCAGAGAGGGATGTGTCTGTCCTTTTTTCCGTATGAAAACGATCCTGAGAGGGGATCCCTGAGTGTAAAAGTCTGTGTTTTCCCAGTGACTCAGAGTTGCTGAGTGCTTGCGTTTCACTGTGAGACAGCAATGGAGATTGCACACAGGGCTGAGGTAAAGGGATGAAATCCACCTCATAAAGCCCCTCATTCTTAACAGCCCCAGTGGCAAAACCTGTAGTCTGAGGCATGTGTGATACTGTACTCTCGAGCCGGGCTTGAACTGAAAGAGACATACTTAGATAAAATGCAGTCCGCTGATAGGCAAGCTCACATGGATACAGAGTATAAATCCACTCCCAAGAACGTTACACTCCAGGATGGGGAGAGATTGCTCTGGAACCAAGAGACATTAGATGCGTCAGAACTCACTGAGTGTCCTGCACAACTCTGGGTTTTGAATTGGCAATAATCAGCTAATCGTCTGTATAAGTCAGTATTCTGAGCTTCATTAGTCTCAATGGAGCCTGACCCGCCTCTACACAAATACAGAACACCCGTGGACTCAGGGAATGGCCAAAGAGTGGAACTGTGTATTTGTAGCAAACACCGTGATGGGCAAAGCGGAGGAATTTTGTGCGAGGGGGATAAATCCTTACGTGGAAGAAGGCATCGTTCAGATTTACTGATGTGAAATAGTGATGTTAAGTTAATTAAGTGTTAATTTTTAGTAAGAAGGTTGATTGATGATTTTCTGTAGATTAAAAAGTTAAATTTCAATAGACTATATCAATAAATAACCTAATGTTGGTGATTAGATTTTAAATTAGAGAGACGTTTTAAAAATTTTTAATTAGAGAGTCACGGTTCCCTCGACTGGCAGCATTAGTGAAACGTTATTGGTCCATTCTTGGAACATCAGTGCCATCTGAACACATCTTCTTAGCTGCTGGTCTCACCTTCAGCAGACTGCACACCAGACTGACCCCAATGCACATATACATGCTCATACTCCTTAACAAAAATGCTTAAGTGTTAAGTTACGCATATTTTAAGTCATTCTTTTTATAGGCCATGGAGTAGATTTTATTCTAATCAGTTAATCATTATTAATCAATTATTGGGTGCCGACGATTGATTAAAAGAATTGCACAAAATTTTTCCAGTCGTTCTGACATATTGAACGTGAAAGAGTGCTGTATGTTAACATTTTGAAATTATATTGCCTCAAATGTTTGTTTAACACTGAGATCCAAAATTGGAAGTTGAGATCTGTCCTTCTTTGGGAGCTGGAAATAATGAGAATAAAAACTATGTTGGGTTTGATCTCTGGGAACCACACGTATTTCCCCCTTTTTGTAAGAAGGAAGGAATTTATTCCTCTTAAACATGGGAGCGCTCTCTTGTGTTTGAGAGTAAATGACTCTGTTGAAATGGGGGTTTCACTCTGAACTGGAGTCTGTAGCCCTTGGCTGTTGTCTGTAGCCCTTGGCTATATTAGCGCTGCAGTGTCCTATGTGCTTTTCCAGGAGGGCAGTAGTCTCCTTTCGCATTGGACATGCTACTGTCTGTCAGAGCCACACTTGTTGCAATTGGATGCTTCTATGCAGGTCTGGACCGGATGTGCCTCGTTCCCATACTGTATGCTATGGGAACGAGGCACAGACGAGGCAGACAGTGCTGGCAACATGCCTGTTGATGACTTTTATTGTGACAGAGGTATCACAATGAATGAAGACGGGAAAAGTGAAACACGAAAGACGAGGTGAAAGACTACTCAAAGAGAGAAATCAGGCTACTCAAATGTTGGGGAAAGCAAAAGTAGGGAAGTGCAGGTGGGTCCAAAATTCAGGCCACGAGGAGGGGCACGTCCGAGTCTGCCACAAAAAAAAAAAAAAACGAGAACCAATGACTCCGTTAGTCACTCAGTGAGGGGAAAGCCAGCACACCCCTGGAGTGAGACCGTGAGGCCTATATAGGGCCAGCAGCTACTCAGGCAAAGGGGAAAGTGGTTGGAAAAAGCACTGGTATGCTGCCGGTGGCCTGACTGTATCTCAGGTCCAGGTCTGAGTGCGGAGTGGAGGTGCTGAAACTCAGCCCTGTCCCTCCGGCGCTGTCCAGGTCTGAGTGCGAAGTGGAGGTGCTGAAACTCAGCCCTGTCCCTCCGACGCTGTCCAGGTCTGAGTGTGGAGTGGAGGTGCTGAAACTCAGCCCTGTCCCTCCAGCGCTGTCCAGGTCTGAGTGCGAAGTGCAGGTGCTGAAACTCAGCCCTGTCCCTCCGGCGCTGTCCAGGTCTGAGTGTGGAGTGGAGGTGCTGAAACTCAGCCCTGTCCAGGTCTGAGTGTGGAGTGGAGGTGCTGAAACTCAGCCCTGTCCCTCCGGCGCTGAGTGGTGGCTGATGGCAGGGAGGTGCAGGGCCCCAGAGGCCCACACCACAATACATATATATATGAGCATGTGCATTACATCCTGTTACAGTGAATCTGCCTTTAAATGGATTAAATGGACTGCATTTATATAGCGCTTTTATCCAAAGCGCTTTACAATTGATGCCTCTCATTCGCCAGAGCAGTTGGGGGTTAGGTGTCTTGCTCAAGGACACTTCGACACGCCCAGGGCGGGGTTTGAACTGGTAAGCCTCCGACTGCCAGACAATCGGTCTTACCTCCTGAGCTATGTCGCCCCCCTTTAGCTGTGTGTTAGCTTGCAGTGCTGTGGGAAGTTTGTCACAGAAAACCAAAAGGAAATAATCAAAGTCACTGTCCACTCTGAGAAATGTGTGTTGCCTTTTACATCTTTACTTTTGGTGGTGGCCAAACATCCTACAGCACTGAAAACTAACTCACTGTCCACTCTGAAAGATGGCAGCTGCACATCTAGTGTGGGATGGGAGGGTTAAGCCCAGCGAACAGATTATATAAAGGTAGATGAGCCCTTTGCCCCAATTTAGAGAACTTACAGTATAAGAAAAGGGGACATTTGGGTCAGAATTACATCTGTAGAACAGTCAGAGTTCAGTCCAGCAGGATTTTTAATTTTCAGGTCCAAAATACTGCGGTTGGAGAGTGTAGCACAGACATCTTCCTCAGAGCATCATCAACTTTAAAATCCTCAATTTCACTCTTCATCGCTGAACACTGTCATTGGCACATTCCCCATATTAGATACATGCTTCATGTATACCTAATATAATAATACTAATAATAATATATTAACTCTTCTTTGCAGACTGAACAACTGTGACCTCACAGAGAAGTCCTGTGATATTGTGGCCTCAGCTCTCCAGTCATCAAACTCACCCCTGAGAGATCTGGACCTCAGCTACAATAACCTTGGAGATTCAGGAGTGGACCTGCTCTGTGCTGGACTGATGAGTCCAAACTGTGAACTACAGAGACTGGGGTGAGTAGTGCTGTGTACTGTGTGATCTTAACTAAATAGTATTTGTGATTATGGTTCTATTCAGTGAAATATTAAAAAGCTCTTTCTCTCTCAGTTTACTCCTCTGTCCACCAGCATTCTTTCTTTGCCCATATATACCTTACTCCTCTATCACAACAAGCAAATAAAAGCAGGATAAAACCTTTTGAGGGTTGCCAGGTTTGTGGTTCCTGAGCAGAATGTAAGGTTTCAGTGGAGTCTGTAGTATCAGGTCACAGGTGATGACTGGATGCTGAGTGTCTGATTGACATGGTAAACGATTGACCGCCTGTATAGTAAAATGTTTCAGGTCTGTCACACATTGCAGTCTACATCCATCCTCATTATTCACTACCTGCTATGAACTCTAATGACATCCATACATTTACCCCACTCTCTTTCACACACTGACCTTTTGATGAAGGTGAGTTTTACTCCTTCATCACACACCTGTGTGTGCTGCAGGATTGTGGTGTTTCTGAAAGGATTGTGAATAAAATGGTATTTTATTCTGCTGGTAAAGCCGGGCATTAACTATTGGCCGGTAGGGTATGTGTGTACATCTTGGTGGGAGAGTGTCCATCTGAACAACATGTGAGCTGCTGTTTAGATGCAGTGTTACATCATTTAGTTTAGTCACTCTTCTGTGGTTCCAGTCCCAAGTCATAGTCTGGATATTATACCTTTGTAAGCAGTCATGCTGTTTTGAATAGCCTGATTTAGAGATCAATGTTCTGGCTCTAGCTCCTATCATCTAAAGGATAACATTATTTACAGGAGTATTTCTTAGATAAGTATTCTAATTCTTTCAAATGCCCCGACTTATTACATTTTTTGTGCAGTTTGTATTACTCCACAAGGTCTACCAAACATGTTGATAAGGGGTTTTTTTTAAAAAAAAGACTTAATATATCAGGCTTTTATTATCATTATTATTATCATTGTTACAATAATAATTAAATGCAACGCAATAATTAGCCTGTTATATTCGCAAAAGCGTGCAAGAATGAAATGAATGGATGGATTATAGGGCAAGGACACACAGAACATAGGTGCAATGTGTGGAATTTTCAGAAGACACCACGTTTTTAAAAATCTGGTGTCTACCAGCAGTAAAAGTTAGTGGCAATAATCAGTTGTGGTATTCTCATACAGCTACTAGATGACGATGCAATGTAATTCCAGTTGATGCCGTGGTTCAGTGGTACTCACTAATTTTCTTAGGAGAGCCACTTATGAGTAAGGCCATTACTCCAAGAGCCACAGAGATTGCAGATATAACTCAGATGTTTTTTTTAATCATCACTCTCAAGATATTTACCATCTTGGTGTATGTTTAAAAAAATACAGTACCATGCTTTCCATCCTTAAATCTCTTTTTATTCTCAATTCATAATTGCATTGCATTATTAAAAGATATAATACTTGTGTGTAAGTGTGTAAGGCTGGGAGTGGAACTCATCTTATGTATGTATGTACATGTGCAATTAGACATAAGCATTATCAACATAAAATAAAAAAAGTTCACAAAAATGCACATATTGGCCTACTAATAGAGATGAAAAACTTCTTTTTCTGTTATATTTGTATCAATATGTTGAGGCTCTCATGTGTTTTAGCTGTCCCTTGACTTTCTCCCTGCAAAACTTGTAGTTAGTGGTTGCAATCCTAGTCAAACAATCAAGATGCACATCTGTAAGTCTACTTCTATCTTTTCTTTTGACAATGCTCATTATAGAAAATGTTGCCTCACATGAGTAAGTGCTCACAAAAAAGCTCATTACCTTCTGCACACAAAGCTTTAAATGTGGATAATCTGAGGCTGGGACCATGCTCCAGAAATGAGCAACGCCTGATCTGAGCTCAGTTTTCAGTACATCTTTGACCTGCAGCTCAAGAATCTCACCCTGTATTACAGCAAGGTCTGGACAAAGGTTTTTCAGAGCAGGTGTAAGGCTCAGGTGTATGGCACACAGGGCCAAGTGACTTGAAAGAACTGAGGAAATATTGGGTAGCATTGCTTTGGAATACATCTTATTTAATTTCGGTGAGGCAAGACAGCCTATATTGTTTGTAGTACCGTAACTTGGCGTCATTTTGATATCAATACTTTTGAGTAACTTGGCATTTTTGTATGTTGAAAACGTGTTTTTTATGAGATGTCATTGTACATTAACAACAGCAGATGGCACCATTTATCTATAGAATGGTTGCTGTTCACAAGGAGATGGTTCAATGGTATTAGAAATCCCAGTAGACTATTTTTTTTAAATATTCATTTAATTTAAATAACTTATTCATTTGAAAACGTGATTGCGTTTTATTTTCTTTTAAATGTAACAATTTCATGTAAAACGTAGAAAATATATCAGCATATCCTATTTTATTCATTGTATCAAGGGGCTTCAACTTCAGGGTGTGTCCACTTTCAGTTTGTACCTTGTCCCTGTATTCATGCGGGTTTCCTCTGGGTATTCTGGATTTCTACCGCAGTCCAAACGCATTCAGGTAATGTCAGTTGGACATGATGTATTGCCCATAGGTGTAAGTGTAAGAGTGCGTGTCAATGTGCCTGTTCACCCTGTGATGGACCGGTGTCTTGTTCAGGGGTTGTTCTGGTTGCTTGTCTACCTGGTGCCCCTGTAGTGCTTGGCCCCTTCATTGCTGCTTGCAGCTATATTTATTATTATTATTATTATTATAATTATTATTATTATTATTATGAACCACGGTACATTGTCTCTGCTGAGGTCAAAAAGCATTGTTTAACAATTTCAGCGTCCGTGGAAGCCTTTTTATGCCTAGCTAAAAATCCATGCGGTCTCCTAAGTGGCCTCAGTCGATTTCTCGGCAACAGAGACTGATCTCGCCATAATTTTTTGCTGCTCAGTCAGAGTCTGTCAACTGTTTACTTTTATTAGTCCTCAGGTTGCTACCTGACGGGTACAACATGTTGTACTTGGCGTGAAAAGCACTAAAGTGGCGTTCAAGGTTATACCGTTTACAATTAGCACTAGTCTTCTGGCAAATTAGGCAGAATTGAGTGGATTCGTATTGCACAAAGAAAAACTCATCAGTCCATGTATGCTGAAATTTTCGGTGTTCGTCCTGAATTGACAGCACCTTTTTCTTTTTTGGTGCAGCATCGGTGTCTTGGGCTCCTCGGCCAAACTGATCTGCATTTTCCCCCGTTCTTTCCTCACGTTGCTCTTTCTCCTCAGGCCTGTTTCTAACTCCGTCACCGTCAGCTAATGAAGAACCACTTTTCTCATTTTGCTTTTTTCTAGTCATAAATCTGTCCATTTTGAGTGGGCAGAGGCCGGGACAATATTTGATATAACCTTATATCAAACGGCATTATGGAATATCAAATTTAGGCTTACGTGCTAAACTTGCAAAACTTCGCAAATGCAAAGCTACACACATAGGCTATACGTCTACCCATGATCCCTCGCTGTTACGTAGCCTATGTTCTTTAACGTATCTTCAGTATGCTGCCATCTGCTGGATAATTCATTTCAATGTGCTAAAACAGGACATACATGGAACATATAGAAGTAAGTTATAACTATTGTCTTATTGCTATCGGTGGATCTATATGAGCCGCAAAACAAAGTCTCACGAGCCACGTAATGAGTAACACTGTGATACGGGAATAAGGTAGAAGGGTACAAGTGATAAGTGATCCTAGATTGGGAGTGCTCTGCAGAGAGTGCCCTGGGAGTGGTGGTATTGTAGCACAGTGGGTAAGGAACTGGGCTTATAATCGAAAGGTTGCAGGTTCGATTCCTGGGTAGGACACTGCTGTTGTACCCTTGAGCAAGGTACTTAACCTGAGTTGCTTCAGTGCATATCCAGCTGTATAAATGGATACAATGTAAAATGCTATGTGTAAAATGCTATGTGTAAGTCGATCTGGATAAGAGCGTCTGCTAAATGCCTGTAATGTAATGTGATGTAATGAGTAGTGATAGTTAGTTTAGGTACAGACTGAAGAGATGCGTTTTCAGAATACAGCAGAAGATGGGCAATGACTGAGTGGTTCGTAGATGAACAGGGAGTTCATTCCAGTACTGGGGAGCTAGTGTGGAGAAGATCTGTGGTAGGGAGAACCATTCACCCCGAGGGAGTGCAAGTCACCCTGCTGCCGCAGAGTGGAGTGGTCAAGCTGACGTGTAGGATTGAATCGTGTCCTATAGGTAGACGGGAGCTGTTCTTTTGGCTGCAGTGCAGGCAAGGGTCAGGACTTTGAACCTGATCCTGGCGGCGATCGGTAGCCAGTGGAGCGACCTCAGCAGGGAAGTGATGTGAGAGAACGTAGGAAGGTTGAAGATAAACAGCAGCATTCTGAATCATCTGTAGTGGCTGTATGGCACAAGCTGGTGGGCTTTCAAGGACGGAGTTGCAGTAATCAAGACGGGAGGTCACCATAGCCTGGACAAGTAGCTGGGTGGAGTGCATAGTCAGGTGTGGTCAAATCAACCTGATGTTATACAGGAGAAATCTGCCGGACTATGATGTTGCCTTGACGTGCTCCTTGAAGTCCCGCTGGTCATCCAGGACCAGCCCCAGGCTCTTTGCGGAGTGAGAGGCAGTCACTGTGATGCCGCCAGCAGTGATTAAAGCTCCCGCAGTAGGGAGGTCTTGTGACGGATGAACAGCAGCTCATTCCCATCTCAGCCAAAGTGGAGATGAGTAGTTTGTGGTCAACCGTGTCGAATGCTTCAGACAGTTTGTCAGGGTTCTGTGTTTTCCCCCTGTCTTTCCTTGTTGGGCCGCCAGATGGCGGCACTTCTGTTTTGTGTCCTGTTTAATTGCATTATTGTTTTTCATTATCCAATTATTGTTGGCTGGTTGTCTCGTTTGCCCTTCCCTCTCTGTGGCCTAATTGTTCATTGTGCCCTCCTGTGTCTCGTCTGCGTCATGCCTATTTAAGTTTCCCTTCCCCCTGACTCAGGTGCTGGATCCTTGCTTGCGTGTTGCCTGCCCCTTGCTTACCTTTTGTTGCTTGTTTGTTGCCTGTTCCTTGCCTGCTCGTTGCCTGCTCGTTGCCTGTTGCCTGTTCCTCGCCTGCTCTGTTCTTTACGTGTTTTTGGAATTTTTGTATTTTTGTTTCCCCGTGCTTTTGAAGTTTTTCTTTGTGTTTAGTTAAAGTTGCCCTGTGAGGCTTTTTGTTCCCTTTGTCCTGGAGTGTGAGTAAAGTCTTTCTTTCCTACCCTTTTGGAGTTTTTGAGTTTTTCCTCCTCTGCGTTTGGGTCCTAACCCCCCCACGTCCCTGACACAGTTCTAGTAGGATCAGGCAGTGGCAAGTGCCTCCGTCACAGCCAGGAGGGCAGTCTCTGTTGAGTGCTCGGATCAAAAGCCAGACTGGTAAAGGTCAAACAGGTTAACCAGCATTTATTACAGTAAAGAGGACAAAGTTATTACATGAAGGACAAAGTTATTAACCATTTTTATTATATTAACCGTTGTTACAGTTGTTCATGTGGAATGTGGTTTGTTTGCTTTTTACCTTAAATAAGGTATAGCCCTGTATTCAAATGTGACATCAATCCATATTTGCTGGAAAAATAAGCTAAAATTCCCTGTTTTGCATGAGGGTGCAGCCATGCTGCCTACCCTCCCTTCCACGAACATTAAAGGAAACGTCCTTTACGCCACTCTGATACCCTGATCTAGGCAGGCGACCTATGGGTCCCACCTCCTGTCTCAGAAAAAACAAACCAGAAGACAAAGGTATTTACGAGGCCTGAGGCCCATCGTGGCTACGGAACAAATAAAGATCCGGTTCCGTTTGATCTTAAGTTTAAATGTAATTTGTGGCATTCAATTGAAATCATTGATTGAAAAATCTTTATGTCTATGTTAGAAGAAGTAAACTTCCATGCTTTTTATAGGTATACAATAGCTGGACGGAATTACCTCTTATACTACCTATTATATTTCTGTCATGACTATTTAGCCCTGCTTTCAACAACATCGGGTCACTTTAATGTAATAAGTACACTGTCAGCTTTTAGATAGGCCAGTCCTTGTCATAAATTAGCCTGCCCCCCCCCCTTTTGGTTGTGCATTTTAGCTAATTTCCTTTGTCCCTGTGGCACTGGAAGAGGGGCATACTTTGATAAGGTCTGGCTCTTCAGTCTCTCTCTCTTTTCTGGTAATCTCAAATCAAAATATTGTTTAATTTCTTCTGTTTTGTACCTTAGATGTAGTGAGCCTACATTCAATAAGTGCATAATTTCAAGAGTGCATCATTTCAATTCACTATTTTAATTGACTCCTTATTTAATAAAATGATTTAGTCTTCTGACCTGATAGAGAATTTGTTTTGGCTTGTCACTTGATTCCACCAGGTTACTGTCGATTGACCTATCAAAGAATTTGTCTATTTAATTTATAAATGTCATTTTCAATAATAATTGTTAAATTAAGTCATGAAAAGTACATTTTATATGTAGGTTAAGGGAGAGGTTCTTGCATGCAATACCACTAGTGTTCAAGGGCATTGACTGAAAATACTTGTCTGAGGGTGGCACGGTGGTGCAGTTGGTAGCACTGTCACCTCACAGCAAGAAGATTCTGGGTTCAAATCTGGTGTCACACACCATGACTACCCTAATAGGGACAGAAGAGCTGGACACAGGGAGATGTGTAAATTCCAGATATCTCCAGCATTTTATTGGGATAGCGAGAGAGACCGTAATCACAAACAAACGAAAAACCTTTGCCCGTCACCCTCACGGGATCTGGGCAAAAACAATAAACTAAAATAACAAAGACAAAATAAAGAAATTATACGAGCGCTTTTCAGCCTTTTCTCTGATCTGTACGTGCTCTCTCTCACCATCGAGGGGGATCCCGGTCTCAGATGCCTACTGTGGAAAGAAGCACACTTTTAAATCCTGGACTGATTCGTAACATCATCCAGGTGTGTGCCTGCTTAACCAGTAGGCGTGGTCCTCTAATTGCCCTGAATTCCTCCCGCAAACCGAGCCCTGCCACATCCGGCCTGGGCCTTTCTGTGTGGAGAATGGCCTTTATTTTGCATGTTCTCCCCGTGTCCACGTGGGTTTCCTCCGGGTACTCCGGTTTCCTCCTACAGTCCAAAGACATGCAGATAGGCTAATTGAAGACAGTAAAGTGCCCATAGGTATGAGTGTGTGAGTGCATGGTGTGTGTGTCCTGCGATAGATTGGCAGCCTATCTGGCCCAATGCACACTGGGATAGGCTCCAGCACCCCTCGCGACCCTGCCCAGGATAAGCAGGTATAGATAATCGATGGATGATGGATGGATGTCGGTTGTCCAGCAGTGCTTCCTGGAGTTTTACATCCAATATTGAAATGGAGTGATCTTTGTCTGCAACATGTTACACGTGCATGTAAATACACTGCTGTCTGAGTTTTAATCACAATATAGACCGCTGCTGGGTCCGTACAGCCTGCTCACTGCTTATTCCTGTATTTTAATGTATAAACACAGCGTGCAGATGTTCCCGTCATACAGTACTGCACTGCTGCCCTGCTCTCCCTGGGAGTATCGGGGCTCCCCCACTCCCTGCCCACTGATCCCTGAGCAGTGTGCAGCCCCAGGGGGTCCTGAGATGGCCTCAGCACAGGGGCTCAGCTGATCCCTTAGCAGTGTGCAGCACCAGGGGGTCCTGAGACAGCCTCAGCACAGGGGCTCAGCTGAGCCCTTAGCAGTATGCAGCACCAGGGGGTCCTGAGATGGCCTCAGCTCAGGGGCTCAGCTGATCCCTTAGCAGTGTGCAGCACCAGGGGGTCCTGAGACGGCCTCAGCACAGGGGCTCAGCTGATCCCTTAGCCCATAGTGATGGATGACAAAGCGATTTTACGTTTATGCAACCTCATATTTGTACCCCAGTGAAACAGGAAAGTTCTGCCACCTGGGTGTGATTAGGATCAGTGTGACGGTCTACTCTCTCACTCTGGCTGGAGTGGGAGAGATGAGAGTGAGGGGGGCAAATGCCTGTGAAGAGATCTACAGCTGCACGGCGAAATCTCTGCCATAGCATTTACACAATCTGGGGATGGAGACACCATTCCCCGTACAGTGGGTTTCTCCTTGTCAGCAGATCAGCACTCGTGTTCAGAATTCCTGGAACATCAATCAATCAATCAAATTTTATTTGTATAGCGTATTTCACAGCAATTGTCACAATACGCTTCACAGACAACCCTGGCCTAGACCCCCACAGGAGCAAGCCTAAAGCAACCTGGGTCACGCGTAACCACAGAAAGTGACGGCTGCCCCAGACCAACAGTCTGTGGGCTAGACCATGGAGCTGGAGGGAGCGCATGCCACCTTGGTGATTGACATATGCTACTGCAGTCATTATCACAGCGTACGAGCACATGATGTTGCCTTAGACGGGAAATAAAATATGTGAGAGCTGTCCATATAGTTAATAGCTAAAAGAAAATTCATTCACCATGTAACCCTCCTGAGACCCCCCACCCCAGAGAGGGATGTGTTTGTCCTTTTTTTCCATATGAAAACGATCCTGAGAGGGGTTCCCTGAGTGTAAAAGTCTGTGTTTTCCCAGTGACACAGAGTTACAGAGCGCTTGTGTGTCACCGTGAGACGGCGATGGAGATCGCGCACAGGACTGAGGTGGAGGGATGAAATCCACCTGATAAAGCCCCTCATTCTTAACAGCACCAGTGGCAAAACCTTAGAGGCTGGCACCATCAGCCCCTGTAGTCTGAGGCATGTGTGATACTGCACTATTGAGCCCGGTTTGAACTGAGAGAGACATACTCTGAGAGATGAAATGCAGTCTGCTGATAGACAAGTTCACATGGATACAGAGTATAAATCCACTCCCAAGAACGTTTCACTCCGGGATTGGGAGAGATTGCTCTTGGGGAGGTTTACTCTGAAACCAATGTGTCAGATGTGTCAGAACTCGCTGAGTGTCCTGCACAACTCTGGGTTTTGAATTGGCAATAATCAGCCAATCGTCTGTATAAGTCAGTATTCTGATCCTCATTAGTCTCAGTGGAGCCAGACCCACCTCTACACAAATACAGAACATCCGTGGACTCAGGGAAAGGCCGAAGGGTGGAACTGTGTACTTGTAGCAAACACCGCGATGGGCGAAGCGGAGGAATTTTGTTTTAGGGGGATAAAGGCTTACGGGGAAGAAGGCATCTTTCAGATTTACTGATGTGAAATAGTGATGTTATGTTAATCAGTTAAGCGTTCATTCTTAATAAGAATGTTGATTGATGAATTTCTGTAGATTAAACAGTTAATTTTCAATAAACCATTTCAATGTATAACCTAATGTTGGTGATTAGATTTCAAATTAAAGAGACATTTCTAAAATGTTAAATTAGAGAGTCACGGTTCCCTTGACTGGCAGCCTTAGTGAAACGTTATTGGTCCATTCCTGGAACATCAGTGCCATCTGAGCGCGTCTTCTCAGCTGCTGGTCTCACCTTCAGCAGATTGCACACCAGACTGACCCCTTAAGCACACAGACATGCTCATACTCCTTAACGAAAATGCTTAAGTATTAAGCTAAGCATATTTTAATTCATTCTTTTTATAGGCCATGGAGTAGATTTTAATCTAATCAGTTAATCATTATTAATCTATTATTGGGTGCCGACGATTGATTGAAAGAATTGCACAAAAGTTTCCAGTCGTTCTGACATATTGAACGTGAAAGAGTGCTGTATGTTAACATTTTGAAATTATATTGCCTCAAATGTTTGTTTAACACTGAGATCCAATAAAGGAAGTTGAGAACCGTCCTTCTTTGAGAGCTGGAAATAATGAAAATAAAAACTATGTTGGGTTTGATCTCTGGGAACCACACGTATTTCCCCCTTTTTGTAAGAAGTAAGGAATTTATTCCTCTTAAACATGGGAGCGCTCTCTTGTGTTTGAGAGTAAATGACTCTGTAGAAATGGGGGGTTTCACTTTGAACTGGAGCCTGTAGCCCTTGGCTATTGTCTGTAGCCCTTGGCTATATTAGCGCTGCAGTGTCCTATGTGCTCTTCCAGGAGGGCAGTAGCCTCCTTTCGCATTGGACATGCTACTGTCTGTCAGCGCCAAACTTGGTGCAGTTGGATGCTTCTATGCAGGTCTGGACCGGATGTCATTCCCTAGAGTTGGCTTTAAAACACAAGATGATGAAAGAGAAGTTTATTTATGGCACCAATGCAGTGAATGCGGCACTGTCCAGGTCTGAGTGCGGAGTGGAGGTGCTGAAACTCAGCCCTGTCCCTCCGGCGCTGTCCATGGTGCCAGTGAGACACAGGTGAAGTGGAGCTGAGTGGCGGCTCATAGCAGGGAGGGGCGGGGCTCCAGAGGCCCACACCGCAATACATAAATATGAGCATGTGCATTACTTCCTGTTTCTACAGTGAATCTGCCTTTAGCTGTGTTAGCTTGCAGTGCTGTGGGAAGTTTGTCACAGAAAACTAAAAGGAAATGAGCAAATTCACTGTCCACACATGAAAAATGTGTGTTGTCTTTACTTTTGGTGGTGGCCAAACATCCTACAGCACTGAAAACTAACTCATATATATAGTTCTATAGAACTGTCAGAGTTCAGTCCAACAGGATGTTTAATTTTCAGGATTGTGGTGTTTCTGAAAGGATTGTGAATAATATGGTATTTTATTCTGCTGGTAAAGCCGGGCATTAACTCACCGGCACGGTATGTGTGTACATCTTGGTGGGAGAGGGTCCATCTGAACAACATATGAGCTGCTGTTTAGATGCAGTGTTACATCGTTTAGTTTAGTCACATTTCTGTGGTTCCAGTCCCAAGTCATAGCCTGGATATTATACCTTTGTAAGCAGTCACGCTGTGTGGAATAGTCTGATTCAGAGATCAATATTCTGGCTCTAGCTCCTATCATCTAAAGAATAACATCATTTACAGGAGTAATTCTTAGATAAGTATTCTAATAATCTTCAGATGCCCCCACTTATTACATTTTTTGTGCAGTTTATATTACACCACAAGGGTTACCAAACATGTTGATAAGGGGTTTTAAAAGAAAAATAATGACCTAATACATCAGGCTTTTATTTTCATTATTATTATCATTGTTACAAAAATAATTAAATGTAACGCAATAATTAACCTATTTTATTCGCAAAAGCGTGAGAAAATAAAATGAATGGATGTATTATAGCGTAAAGACATACAGAACATAGGTGCAATGTGTGGAAGTTTCAAAAGACACCACATTTTTGAAAATCTAGTGTCTACCAGTAATAAAAGTTAGTGGCAGTAATCAGTTGTGCTGTTCTGATACCGCCACTAGATGGCGATGCAGTGTAATTCCAGTTGATGCCATAGTTGCATTGCTGTAAGATCGTTCCAGATGAACTGAAGTGTAGCACAGCTCGTACACGGCTCCGGCACTGCTTCAGCTGTTAGCAGGTACAATATCGCAGGTCTGACCAATAATATTATGACTGGTTAGATAAAACCTTCGTGTTATTTTATATAATGGTGTATATATTTAAGTTGTCTGTGACAGTTAGCTGCTTAGTTCCTCCCTGGCTCAGCTAGCTCGGTTGGGTCATGAAGTAACGTTAAGGTAGGTTGGGCTGGCTAGCTAGCTAACTCGTGCCTGTGAGTCAGTGCGAAAGCTGAACTTAGAACAACGGCAACAAGTGTCAACTTGAGGGTCATGTTGTTTGATGTAAATGGTAAACAAATGATATTTGCGATGTGTTAATAGTTATTATCAAATAATTGTGTTATGTAACTAGTTCTGTATTTTCAAAGAATGAACTAGCTGAGGTAACAGTAAACAGCTCAGAGCGAGCTGGCATCGCCATGGTAACCAACCGACCCTCCTAACGGCCACGTTTTAAACAGCGTCGTCATGGTTACCGTCACGTTACTTTGGTGAGCGGTAAATAAGGAAGAGCCCAATTTTGTATTGAATGCGGTTTCATTTCACCTTGCTGATTATTTTAAAATTAATGTCAAAAACCCCGACAGGCTGTATAATTTGTTAAACTTAAATTGTTTAATAACTTGATGGTTACAAGATTAGGACGAAAATATTATCGTTATAACAGTAATGTATTTAGCTAATGGGTTATACGAGTAGTTATGCATTAACAGTTATATTTATCTATTCATAGTGATGAATATGCAGCGTCTTTGAAATGTATAGATGTTTATGAACTGAGGAACCTGTCAGGTGAGGTAAAGTGCACCACAAAATGCTGTTTTTTGTGTTTGCAGATGAAATTAATATGTTTGCAAATCAGATAAGTTCATCACATGGAAAGGGTTATTAGAGCCCAGTAATTGCCTAGGACTATTGTGGATTAGTCAGAATACTTCATGAACTTAATTTACACACCCCCCTCCCTGTTTTTGTGTGTACATCTCAGGAATGCGTAGGTACATATGTATCAACTGTCAAGTTGAACAATGTCACAAAGAATTTGTGCGTGTGTTTGTGTGCGTGCGTGTTTGTGTGTGTGTGGTCTCTCCACAGGCTGGGTTGGTGTAATCTCACAGAGGGCTGCTGTGATGTTCTGGCCTCAGTCCTGCGTTCTCCTCACTCAGAGCTGAGAGATCTGGAGCTCAGAGACAACGAGCTGCAGGATTCAGGAGTGAGAGCGCTGTCTGCTGTACTGGAGGACCCACACTGTAAACTGCAGATACTGGGGTGAGTACAAACACAAACCTCTTCAATAAATTAGGGCTACAATGTGACTAAATACAACACTGATGTCAATGTTTCTAATGTGAAAACAGACACTTCACAGAACTGAAACAGCATGTTCCTGTTCTTCATCTTGGTAGAATTCGACTACACAAATGAATGAAGAAAATGAATTAGTCCTGTTTACTGAACTGTAGTGGGGGTGTAAACTCAAATGTGTTTGATAATGACTCATTCCACATTCATGTTATTTTAGTTTAACACACATAGCCCTGTTTGTTTATATTATGTTACATTACATTTATTAGCCAGACACTTTTATCCAAAGTGACGTACAATAAGTGCATACAAAAGGTAATTGGAACAACTACAAAACACAGGTCCGATAAGGTACGATACTTTGCACAGTTATTCATAGCCATGAACACATTAAGTCCAGTTCACACAGTGAACATTACTCTGACCTAACCTATGATAAGTCAAACTAGGAGGCATTACAAGCAACATCTAGACAATGATAGAAGGCACAATAAGTGCTGGATGGAGGTACATGTAACATGAGTGGCACAGGAGGTACATGTGTAGAAATAGGGGGATTTAAGTGATAGAAATGATCTACAGAGTGGTGATAGTTAGTCCAGGTATAGTCTGAAGAGATGCATCTTCAGACCACGGCGGAAGATGGGTAGTGAGGGAGAGGTTCGTAGAGGAACAGGGAGTTTGTTCCACCACTGGACAGTTAGGGTGGAGAAGGTTCGTGGTAGAGACAAGATTGAACCCTTTACCCGGATGGCAGGGGGTGCAAGGCAGTGGTCAAGTGGGCGTATAGGATTTAATCACGTGCTGTAAGTAGACGGGGGCCATCCGGTTGGCTGCAGCGTAGGTGAGGGTCAGGACTTTGAACCTGCAGTGACTGGTAGCCAGTGGAGTGACCTCAGCAGGGGAGAACTTGGGAAGGATGGAGGTACATGTAACATGAGTGGCACAGGAGGTACATGTGTAGAAATAGGGGGATTTAAGTGATAGAAATGATCTACAGAGTGGTGATAGTTAGTCCAGGTATAGTCTGAAGAGATGCATCTTCAGACCACGGCGGAAGATGGGTAGTGAGGGAGAGGTTCGTAGAGGAACAGGGAGTTTGTTCCACCACTGGACAGCTAGGGTGGAGAAGGTTCGTGGTAGAGACAAGATTGAACCCTTTACCCGGATGGCAGGGGGTGCAAGGCAGTGGTCAAGTGGGCGTATAGGATTTAATCATGTGCTGTAAGTAGACGGGGGCCATCCGGTTGGCTGCAGCGTAGGTGAGGGTCAGGACTTTGAACCTGCAGTGACTGGTAGCCAGTGGAGTGACCTCAGCAGGGGAGAACTTGGGAAGGTTGAAGACAATTAATGTGTGTAAGGTGTGTAACACACTGCTATGTGTTTGACACACACAGCCCTGTTAGTTTATATTAATGTGTGTAAGGTGTGTAACACACTGCTATGTGTTTGACACACAGCCCTGTTAGTTTATATTAATGTGTGTAAGGTGTGTAACACACTGCTATGTGTTTGACACACACAGCCCTGTTAGTTTATATTAATGTGTGTAAGGTGTGTAACACACTGCTATGTGTTTGACACACACAGCCCGGTTAGTTTATATTAATGTGTATAAGGTGTGTAACACACTGCTATGTGTTTGACACACACAGCCCTGTTAGTTTATATTAATGTGTGTAAGGTGTGTAACACACTGCTATGTATTTGACACACACAGCCCTGTTAGTTTATATCAATGTGTGTATGGTGTGTGTGTCCTTCTCTCTGCAGGCTGTCAGGCTGTGGAGTCACACAGAGAGCCTGTGATTCTCTGGCTTCAGCTCTGTGTTCAAACCCCTCACACCTGAGAGAGCTGGACCTGAGATACAATCACCCAGGAGACTCAGGAGTGAGAGCGCTGTCTGCTGCTAAATTGGACACACTCACACTGCTGTAAGTACGGAGAGTTTCCACACTGCGCCTCACACACACACACACTCACAGTGCTTTAAGTAGAGTTTCCACACTGTGCCTCACACACATACACACACACACACACAAAAGGAGTTGGGGCGGGCATGGAGGGCACTGTTCAAACCAGCGTTACTCAAGAGGGTTGGGGATCTCCTGTGGAGGGTGCTGCAGGGGATCACTGCAGTGAATAAGATGTGGTTGTTGTAGTTAGGGGTTTGATCAGGGACACAGTGGTGGTGGAGTTTCAGTATTACAAAGCAATGGAGAACCTGAGTGTGTTTCAGAGTGTGTGTGTTATAAGGGTGTTTTATGTTCAGTGGAGAGAGGGGAGCTGTTTTTGCACGTGGAATAGGGTGAGGGAATGGAATAAGTTTCCTTTGTGACAGATTTGTGTATTTTTTATATGATCTTGGTTTTGTGTTTTATTGTGTCTTTGTTTTTATTTATGTGATGTCATTGGTGTGTTGAGAGTGGAAACAAAGGATGGTTAAAATTCAGAATTCTGTTCTGCTGTTCTTACAGTGTGGACCATGGAGGAGGGAACAGGACCAAACCAGGACCCAGGAAATGTGAGTGTGTATCGACACAGAACACTTTCCATAGGTACACACTCTGCTGTGTGTGTGTGTGTGTGTGTGTGTGTGTGTGTGAGAGAGAGACTTCTCTCTTACACACATAAACACACAAACAGAAGCACATGTACACAAACACACACACACAGGTACTATCACAGCTCTCTCTCTCTCACACACATAATGAGGTGAATATTAATAATGATAATTAATCTCATTAATGTCTCTGGTGTGCAGACGGCTGTCAGCTCACACTGGATCCAAACACAGCGCACAGAGGGCTGTCTCTGTCTGAGGGGAACAGGAGGGTGACACACACACCGGGGAGAGAGCAGCCATATCCTGATCATCCAGAGAGATTTGAGTTCTGGCGCCAGGTTGTGTGCAGAGAGAGTGTGTGCGAGCGCTGTTACTGGGAGGCTGAGTTCAGTCTGTCTGAGGGGGGAGGGGTTTATATAGCAGTGACATATAAAGGAATCAGCAGGAAAGGAGAGGGTTCTGACTGTAGGTTTGGATTCAATAAAAACTCCTGGAGTCTGGAGTGCTTTAAACCCAGTTACTCTGATAAACCCAGTTACTCTGTCTGGCACAATGAGAACCGAGCAGACTTAACTGCCCCCCTCCCCCCCTACCGCAGAGCAGGAGTGTGTGATGATGCTGGTAGAGGAGTGTGTGTGTGCAGGGTAGGAGTGTGTGTGGACCGTCCGGCCGGCACTCTGTCCTTCTACAGCGTCTCTGACTCTGACACACTGACCCTCCTGCACAGACTCCACACACACTTCACTCAACACACACCCCTCTGTGCTGGATTTTATGTGTGGGACTCCTCAGTGTCCCTCTGCTAACTGGAATAGAGAGACACACACACACACACACACAAACATGCACGCACTCACGCACATGCGCGCACACACAAACATGCACGTGCACACACACACGCATACACACACACACACACACGCACGTGGGCGCACACACAAACATGCACACACATGCGCGCACACAAACATGCACATGCACACACGCATACACACACACACACGTGCGCATACACACTCGCATGCATGCACGCACCTACACACACTCTCACATACACACTCACACACCACATTCACATACCCACTCAGACACACTACACACACTCATATACACATACACACACACTCACACATACACACTCAGATACACATAGACACACACACCAACACACACACATCCACAGACACACATATACTCTCACACACACCCTTGCTCTCTCACACTCACACACATGCACACACACACCTACACATATGAACACACACAATCTCTCGCACACACAGGCACACACATTCACCAGTGCACTCAGGCACGCACACACATGCATACGTACACACGCTCATAACCGTATGCACACACACACACCCTCTCTCTCTCTCTCATACTCAGTCACTCACACACACACCCTCTCTCTCTCACACACACACACTCACATCCGCACACATTCACACAAACGCACGCACACACACACAAACTCATGCACTCACACACACACACATACATGCGTACAGAGACATAAACACATGTCAACACTCACATTCACATTCCCGTATGCATGCACACACGTATAAACACACACACATTTTCTTACCCATGCACACACACACACTGATGTACACTCATGCACATGCACTCACACACCCACACAAGCACACACTCACACCCAATCACTCACACCCCCAATCACACACATGCACACACACACCTACACACGGACACACACAATCTCTCGCACACACAAACACACACATTCACCAGTGCACTCTCACGCGCACACACACATGCATGCATACATACACACGCTCATACCCGTATGCACACACACACTCTTTCTCTCACTCGCACACTCACATACAGTATACAGACACACACATGTGCACACGCACGCGCACACACACATACACTCATGCACTCACGCACAAACACAAACATGTCAACAAACACACATTCTCATTCCCATACGTACGCACACACACACACATTCTCTTACCCATACGCACACACACACATACTCATGCACACACACATGTGTACACTTACATGCGTGCACACACCATATACACATGTATACACAAACATTCTCATACCCATACATACACACACACACACATGTATAAACACACACAAATTCATAAGGCACTCTCACGCACACACACATACACATACATACACTCATTCTCTTGCACACACACACACTCAAATACAGTCACACACACATTCACACAAACGCACGCACACACACTTTCTCTTACCCATACACACACGCACCCATGTGCACACAAACACATACTCATGCACTCAATCATACTCTCACACGTGCACACACACACACACATTCTCTTACCCATTCGCACATGCAACCCGGGCACACACATACTCATGCACTCACACACATACACACACACATGCTCACATCCACAGTCACTCCCACAAACGTACGCATGCATGCACACACATTCACAAATTCACGCACACAAACACACTCTCACCCAATCACACACACACTGTGCCCAATATTAGCCTCAGTACAGCTTAAACCCTGTACATGAGAGTATGATCTTTTAGCAGGTTCAGGTTAAGCACTTGCTGTCTAAATATGATTTTTTTTTTTTTTACATTTTAATATGTTTATATTGAAAATGTTCAAGGTGTGTTTATGTACTTTTGATTATTAAAACATTAATATAACATTGAGAGTAATAATGGCAAAAGATGGCAGAGTAAAATGTTTTTGAAGTAATAATTCTGTCTCCTGTATCTGCATCTTTTTTAAAAGAAGCCAGTGGCAAACTCCTCCACTTAAATGTGCATTTTACTAGTTTTTACAGTTGCTTTCAAGAGTTCCAATGTGCAAATTTCTGTGGGCAAATGCAGCTGATAGGGAGAATGCAGAATGATCACTGCAGTGTACTTATTTACTTTCATTGCTGTAAACAATGATGGATTGAGTTTCCTTATTTATTCTGTTTGGATTGATTTTATTTATTTTTTTTGCTTTAATTTTCTGTATTTTCAGACAATAATATGCAATGATTAAACCTGAATTATAAAAATATCAAATGTTTTGCTGTTGTGATTTATTATTGTGTGATGTATTGAACTCCTGTGACACTGGTACTTATTACATACATATTCTGTATGGGATTATGTTTGGGCTCAATATGAGTGGATCAGCATGGGGCTACAATCTGCAGTTGAAGCAAGGACATTCTTCTACAGTAGTGGAAATAAAATCTGTTATAAGAAAAGTTGTGCAGTGTCTGATGAATGCTTGCTTCTGTTACTGTAGTGTAATCACAACTCAATACATTTTGAAAAGTCACTGCTTATCTATTGAGCTGGTATATTTATGTTACCTCTCAAATAAATGATTTTCCTGTAGGTTTGAACCAGGGTCTGCTGTACATCAGTTGAATTGATTAGACCACTAAGCCAAAATCAGGGCAGAAGTGTGGTTTGCATGACATCCAGTCTCTTGAGATGTTCCTGAGACCCTACAGTTTTTCTCATTTTTTCAGATGCATTTCTAATATCTGCAGTCACACATTACAAATGCATTACAGTATGTTATGATTGCTTTGGCTCAATGTGGGAAAACTCAATTTGCCACACTGACTGGCAAAATTCTTACCCTAAAATTCTTACCCTTACCCTTACCCTCAGTTTTCACAATACAGTCGTCTCGTATTAGTACAATGTTCCAATGCTTATTGCTAGACATGCAGATTGTGAAATGAAGTCGAGATGTTTGCAGTCCTGTCTTGTCACTTCCAGCAACATTGCCCAGGTGAGTCGCATTGCAGCACGATTGGTAATCCCAACATAAAAGGCTGTTTTACAGCACTACACTCAGCAGTGTCTGACAACATGGAGCAGCCCAATGCAGTTGGTACTGATGGATGGGTCATGGTTGTGGCTGAGGTTGTGGTCAAGCAGGTAGAAGAAATATTGTTGTATCTAATGAATTTAGAGCCATAGTGATTGACCATGTCATAAATCCAGGCATAGCAATGGGAGAAGCTGGAAGGATTGTAAGGCCCAACTTAAAAATGTCAACAGTGGCATCTAATAAGAGCTTTTGGACTGAACATTGATAAGTCAATAATTTACTGCAAAATGTGATACAGTAATTACATTACAGGATTGTTGTGTTGGTGTCATTTTATATTATTTCTGTTCCATGACGAGCCTGTAAGCCATGCTAATCATTTTCATTAGAGACCGCGCAACTCTGTTTTTCCAAATGCCGGCTTATTCCACATGGGGGAAAATTGTGTTTGTGTTAGGTATTCCTGTGGCAATGTCTGTTCTGTCTGTTCTGATAATGTGATTATTTTTCTTCTATCAGATAAGGCCTGCTGGTGCAAGTTTGTAATGTTGCATTTGTATGTGTTATTTTTACTGTTTACGTGTCACATGTCTGGAGTGTAAATGTTTCTGTTAAAAAGATTGGTTGAATAACACACATCACCGCTATTTTCACCGATCATGTTAAACGTACTCACTTGCGCGTCTCAGCTCCAAAGGCATGCTGATGTTAAACCCATATTCCAATCTTTTTGAAATGACACAAATTCTGCCTAGTCTGTCCAAACATCAGACATTTTTTTAACTCTACATATTGTTTATGCCCTGCACCTGAACAAATTGGATGTGCCCATTCTACTGTACCATCTCTGTTGTAAGCTAAGAAGTTCCTTTCAGCTGACTACATCAGAATCTGTACTACTGGCGTGTTATGAGAGCTTAAAATGTACATTGTTAATCAGAAATTATAATTATATGCTGTAGAACATAGTTTGTCATTGATTTATAAATATACCAGTATATCCTGGGCTTTCACTGATGGTTTAATTGTGGTACATATAGCAGTGGCCTGATATGCATTCTATGTTTGCAGTTTGCTTCTACCTGACTGCTTCCCCCCAGCAGAGAAACAGAGGGGTACAACCCCCCAGCAGGGAAACAGAGGGGCACAACCCCCCCAGCAGGGAAACAGAGGGGTACAACCCCCCCAGCAGGGAAACAGAGGGGCACAACCCCCCAGCAGGGAAACAGAGGGGCACAACCCCCCCCCCCCCCCCCCAGCAGGGAAACAGAGGGGCACAACCCCCCCAGCAGGGAAACAGAGGGACACAGAGGACTTTGGGTCATCCCACCATGGATGCTGCAGGAGAGGTAGCAGGTTTTAGCAGTTTGCTAAGGTGGTCTCGGAGGATGGACAGCGTGGGAAAGTGTGGTGGACCGATCGCTCAGAGGGTCAGACTGGTGGAAGATACCACCAGCCATGCTTACCTTCCTGATCAGGGCCAATTATGACACGCTGCCTTCTCCTCAGAACCTGCGCTAATGGTTTGGTGCGGATGAGACCATCCGCTCTGTGCTGCCCCAAAACGAGTCCTGTGGCACATTCTGTCAGGCTGTGAGACAGCTCCAGCACAGAGACACAGAGCAGGCCTCCAGCACAGGGACACAGAGCAGGCCTCCAGCACAGGGACACAGAGCAGGCCTCCAGCACAGGGACACAGTGCAGGCCTCCAGAACAGAGACACAGAGCAGGCCTCTGGCACAGGGACACTGAGCAGGCCTCCAGCACAGGGACACTGAGCAGGCCTCCAACACAGGGACACAGAGCAGGCCTCCAGCACAGGGCCACAGAGCAGGCCTCCAGCACAGGGACACAGAGCAGGCCTCCAGCACAGGGACACAGAGCAGGCCTCCAGTACAGAGCCACAGAGCAGGCCTCCAGCACAGGGACAAAGAGCAGGCCTCCGGCACAGGGACACTGAGCAGGCCTCCAACACAGGGACACAGAGCAGGCCTCCAGCACAGGGACACAGAGCAGGCCTCCAGCACAAGGACACAGAGCAGGCCTCCAGCACAGGGACACAGAGCAGGCCTCTGGCACAGGGACACTGAGCAGGCCTCCAGCACAGGGACACTGAGCAGGCCTCCAACACAGGGACACAGAGCAGGCCTCCAGCACAGGGCCACAGAGCAGGCCTCCAGCACAGGGACACAGAGCAGGCCTCCAGCACAGGGACACAGAGCAGGCCTCCAGTACAGAGCCACAGAGCAGGCCTCCAGCACAAGGACAAAGAGCAGGCCTTCGGCACAGGGACACTGAGCAGGCCTCCAGCACAGGGACACAGAGCAGGCCTCCAGCACAAGGACACAGAGCAGGCCTCCAGAACAGGGACACAGAGCAGGCCTCCAGCACGTTCTCATTACATTACATTACAGGCATTTGGCAGACACTCTTATCCAGATCGACGTACAACAAAGTGTATAACCATAACCAGGAACAAGTGTGTCGAAAACCCTAGAGAGAAGTACCGTTCCAAGTGCAGGGAAAAACTGCATAGTTCAACTTGGACCCTGTAGGTTAAACTGATTAACACTAACACAAACAAGAACAGCAACAATGCAGTCTATGCAATAATACAAGCAATAGTTAAGATGAGTGCATTAACTAAGTCACCTACGAAACAGCTACCTAGTTACAACCCTAAGCTTACAGTCAATTTAGAGATTACAGGGAGGTAGGGAGGGATGGGGAGAGGTACAGCCTGAAGAGGTGAGTCTTCAGTTGTCTCTTGAAGTGGGTCAGGGTCTCAGCTGTTCTGACCTCCACGGGGAGGTCATTCCACCATCGTGGGGCCAGAACAGACAGGAGACGTGATCGGGAAGCGCAGGTGCAAAGAGGGGAAGGTGCCAGGCGTCCTGAGGTAGCAGAACGGAGGGATCTGGCTGGCATGTAGGGTTTGAAGATCTTGTGGAGGTATACTGGGGCTGATCCCTTGACTGCCTGGTCAAGGGATCAGCCTCTCAGGCTGTGAGACGGATCCAGCACACGGACACAGAGCAGGCCTCCAGCACAGGGACACAGAGCAGGCTTCCGGCACAGGGACACAGAACAGGCCTCCAGCACAGGGACACAGTGCAGGCCTCCAGAACAGAGACACAGAGCAGGCCTCCAGAACAGGGACACAGAGCAAGCCTCCAGCACAGGGACACAGAGCAGGCCTCCAGCACAGGGACACAGAGCAGGCCTCCGGCACAGGGATACAGTGCAGGCCTCCAGCACAGGGACACAGAGCAGGCCTCCAGCACAGAAACACAGAGCAGGCCTCCAGCACAGGGACACAGAGCAGGCCTCCAGCACAAGGACACAGAGCAGGCCTCCAGCACAGGGACACAGAGCAGGCCTCCGGCACAGGGATACAGTGCAGGCCTCCGGCACAGGGATACAGTGCAGGCCTCCAGCACAGGGACACTGAGCAGGAGTTGGCAAACACCCACTTCACCCAAAACAACAGCAGAGGGTGGCAGCTGGCCTTCTGGATCAGTTTCAGCCTCTTTGTGTCCCTGGAGTAGAGGCTCCCAGCCCAGCACACACTGGTGTAGAACAGGACACCGGCCACAATGATCTGGTAGAACATGGCCGGCATCCTGCTACACATACCAAAGGTTGCCTCCTCAGAAAGAAAAGCCTTCAGTCTAGTAGGACCTCCAAAGATACAAACCACAGTATCCAACCATCTATCTATGTGATCAGGAGAACATGGTGTGTATGTGTTTGTGTGTGTGTTTGTGTGCGTGTGTATGTGCATGTGCACGTTGTGCATGTATGTGCGTGTGTGTGTATTGATGCGCTGTGTACGTGCTTTGTGTGTACAATAAAAATTAGCATCTTCAGTGCATCAACCAGTGCATTTTTTTTTAATGACACCCCCATCCTCATACTAAATGGATTTTAATACAACATTATGTGCCGTGGCAGGAGGTTGAAATGGTCGAAAATATCAGAGTATTTACTTTTCCTATCAGACCTGTGGGCTGTATTGGAATACTGGAAACCCAAAGTGGATGCATTCTGCCATCTGGTGGTCTTGTGACGCTACTACAAGAGACTGAACTCCAGAGGGTGAGACTCAATTCAGAAGTTGGGAGTTTCTGAAACGTTGACTGCTTACTCCGGTTCCCTCTGTCTAATATAACATTTTTTGTAAAGATCTGAAACTATGCACTAATATAAAAAATCAGGATGGGGCAAAATATTTTTCATGGCACTGTACATGCAGTAGACAGGTTTCCTACAAGGGGCACCAGGGAGACACACACTACACAGCCTGCAGAGGAATGCTTTTTAACGTCTGTAGGCAGAACTAGTTATTCTTTATTAATCTGGAGTACATGGTCACAGTGACCACAGTATTTGTCATTGAAATTAGATTTCTGTGATCAGATTCAGAATACAAGTAATCATTGACAAATAAAGTGGTCTGTAAATGCACATCCCCAATGGTCCGTATGGGGGACAACCTCACGTCGCCACTGAGCACAGCACACATTCCACATTTCCCTACCGGCCGTGAACGCATCCCCACATACTGTCACTAAGCTGTGAAACCCCAGCCAATCTGTGCCCAAAATCAGAGGATGCACAAGGCGGGAACTAACCGCAGCCTTAATACTATGCGTTTTGCCCTTGTAGATAATTTCAACCGGTACAACAGGGTACTTGTGAATATCCCCATGCACACACCTAGTAGATACCCCAGATGCCTCTACCAAAGCCTCGGACCGAACCAGGCTCTGGTGGATTATAGACCGCATGCAGCCCGAATCCACCATCGCCTGGTGAATACCCCCTTGGATCTTTACTGGAACGCTGTATGTCTCTCCAGAACCGGGGGAGGATGCCGGTGGGCCAGCAACCCGGATCACTTGGCCGACCTCCATCAGTGGGCACTCGCTGCAGAAGTGTCCGGGCTGCCTGCACCGCCAGCACTCCTGCTCCGACGTTTGAGGAGCCCCCTGTGAGGTGGGAACAGTGCCCGTAGCGGCTGGAACCTGTGGTGGAACAGGAGAAGCAGAGGGAGGGTTAGTGCGGGGGCGAGGGGGAGGCGAACTGAAAATGAAGAAGGGGAGGGAGGGGGTTTTTGTCTTGGCGCTGGGGTAGGACGCTGGGCGCTGAGGGTGCTCTGCCAGGTGGTCCTCCGCCAACGCGACAGCTGCTTCCATGTCCCTCGGCCGATGGCACCGGACCCAGGACGCAGTGCTGGCCGGTAGCCCCTCCACAAACTGCCCCGAACCAACTACTCCCAGCACCCGTTGCTCCCCAGCGGACTCCCCCGGCTTCAGCCACCTGGTCGCCGCGTCCCTTAGGTGTTGGCTAAAGACAAATGGCCGGTCCGACGGCCCCAGCTTCGCCGTCCGAAACCGGCGGCGGTGGTCCTCGGGGGAGTAACCCATCCTGTCCAGGATAGCCCTCTTAACATCCACGTACCTCCCCTGAGACGCAGCTGGTAGGCTGCACGCTGCTGTCTGCGCCTCCCCCGTCAGCAGAGGGAGCAAGCGCACGGCCCACTCCGCCGCCGGCCAGCCACATGCCCCTGCTGTAGCCTCGAATATGTCCAGAAATGACTGGGGGTCATCCGCCGGGGACATCTTAGGTGGAGCCACGTTCAGGAGCGTTGAATGTGGAGGGGCCGAGGAGGCAGCCGCCGTGGCTGCCGTCTGGATCACCAGCTGCTGGAGGATCTGCGTCTGCTGGTGGGTCTGTTGGCGGAGCGCATCCAAAAACTGGTGAGTCACTGCTGACTGCTCTCGGAGCACGGCTGCTTGCTCTTGGTGCACAGCAGCCACCTCCCCCACCATCTGTGCGAGGGAGGACACTGGCTGGGCAGTTGGAGGTGAAGGACGGGGTTCGGTCATGTTTATTTTGCTGAACTACAAGCTGGGCGCCAGTTGTGGCAATTCTCTAGCCACCGTGGGTTCCGAATCAGCACAGGACCGACAAATGACACAGGAAGTGCAGGGATGACGTCTTTTATTTTCACACACACACACACACACACACACACACACACACACACACACACACACACTCAAACCACAGTTTATAACAGAAATGCCGGTGCAGCTCCTAAAGCATGCTGCCGCTCTCTGCAGGGCGTGTGTGTGCCTTTTTCCTCCCCCCAGGCCCAGCAGCTACTGCATATATAAAGGGAGAGAGTATCAGTGACAAGGAACATCTGTGCTAATTAACTCAATCAGTGACAAGGAACACCTGTGCTAATTAACTCAATCCTGGCATTCTTCCCGTGAGCCACTCCCCCCTACCTCCCCCCTATAGCTAAGCCACAACCACAGCACTCCACAGGCTTCTCCTTGTATTCTTTCAGATTGAATATGATCACTGAGCTCTGATTCTATAAGTGTAACTCTATCCACTGTAACATCAATCAAATAATGGGCACAGATACACTATGTACAATCATACAGTTACAGGCCAAATTTGTATTATTTTGTTTACAGCTTACTGATACCATGTCTGCTGATGAGATTTTTGTGCTCATTCTTTTCATTATTCAGTACCTGGCTGTATTTTAAACATGTCAGGAGTCGCTCGCACTCCCCCTGCTACCCCTACCCATCACAGGTGCAATGATCCACCCACCACGAACAACCAAGACACAGGGATAAGGTACGCAGAGTCTGTATTTAATTTATAATAAAAACAGTTCATGGACAGGCAGCTGCCCTGCTCTGACCCTCCCTCCCTTCTCTAACTCCCCCCCCGCTTGTACAGTGACCCCACCAACGACTGACCTCGTGCCGCGCGAGCCGAGCCCCAGGAGAGGGACTCCCCATCACCGCACCGCAAGCCGTCACACACAGTGGTAAGTTACCCCGTGCCCCACACTCACTCCACACAGTGCTCGTTCTCTGACCCTCTCTCTCGGGTCTGCCCGCACGGCCCAGATCGGCCCCCATTTGGCCACCCCAGGGGGGGGGTTCAACACACACAGGGAGGGAGGGAGAGGGAGGTCACACACACACACACAAACTGAACAAAAAGGGTGGGGCGTGACTGGGTCCACGCCACGAAATGCCGGGCCTCCTCCACGTCCCACGCCGCCACACACGCGCCACACACACCTAAAAGAATCCCCCCCCCCCTTCCCACAAGATTTCTCCCAAAAGGAAATAAAGAAAAAGAAAAACGAAAGTAAAACCAAATCCTCAACAAAAAAACCCAGCTGAAATAAAGGAAAAAGAAAAAGAAAATCCAAACAACAAAAACAAAGAAAACAAAATCCAAAAAAAACCCCAAATTAAAAAGTCTACAGAGCCTGTTCCTTCCTGGCTGGCCGAACACAAACTGCTGCAATCCCCGCTCTCATATCCCTCTCCCTGCGTCCGAGGAAACAAGCGGCAGCTGTGTGAGCTCGTTACCTGGCGAAGTGGAGGAAACCAATTAACCCTAGTCCACATACCCACACATGCTCCCAATTACCAATTAAGGAAGTGCTCTTACCAAGCAGCGGCTCGTCAGGCTCACCTCCTGAAATATACACAAACATTATCATACCCACACACACACACACACACACGTATACACATATACATTCATTCTCAATCACACACACACACTCACGTCCAGTCATTCACGCAAACATACGCATGCACACATTCACACAAACACACACTCACATATATAAACACACACACACAAATTCTGTTACTCATACACACACGCACCCATGTGCACACACACACATGCACACACAGAAATACACACATACACACATGCACACGCACACACACACATACATTCTCTTACCCATATACACACGCAACCTGTGCGCGCACACACACACACACACATACCCATGTGCTCACACATACTCACGCACTCACACACATGCACACACATACTCACATCCACTGTCACTCCCACAAACACACGCACGCATGCACACACATTCACAAATGCACACACACAGAAACACTCTCATCCAATCACACACATGCACACACGTCGCCACACTTGCAACCTTCCTTGACCAATGCCTTACCACTGCAATTTCAGCTGTGCCCAGTATTAACCTCAGTACAGCTTAAACCCTGTACATAAAAGTATGATCTTTTAGCAGGTTCAGGTTAAGCACTCGCTATTTAAATATGATTTTATTTTTTTACATTTTAATAAATTTATATTTCAAATGTTCAAGGTGTGTTTATGTACTTTTGATTATTAAAACATTAATATAATATTAAGTGTAATAATGGCAAAAGATGGCAGGGTAAAATGTTTTTGAAGTAATAACTCTGTCTCCGGTATCTGCATCTTTGTATAAAAGAAGCCAGTGGCAAACTCCTCCAGTTAGCTGTGCATTTTACTAGTTTTTGAATTGATTTCATTCATTTTCACAAGAGTTCCACTGTGCAAATTTTTGTGCGCAAATGCAGCTAATAGGGAGAATGCAGAATGATCACTGCAGTGTACTTTTTTCTTTTCTGTGAACAATGATGAGTTGAGTTTCCTTATTTATTGGGTCAGGATTGTTTTTTTTTAATCTGTTGCTTTAATTTTCTGTATTTTCAGACAACAATCTTCAATGATTAAACCTGAATTATCAAAAATATCAGATGTGTTGGTGTTATGATTTATTATTGTGTGATGTACTGAACTCCTGTGACACAGTAGTACTTATGTCATATTCTGTATGGGATTATATTTGGGTTCAATATGAGTAGATCAGCATGGGGCTGAAATCTGCACAGTTGAAGCAATGAAATTCATTTACAGTAGTGGAAATAAAATCCGTTATAAGTTGTGTAGTGTCTGATGAATGCTTGCTTCTATTACTGTAGTGTAACCACAACTCAATACATTTTGAAAAGTCACTGCTTGTCTATTGAGCTGGTATATTTATGTTACTTCTCAGAGAAATGGTTTTCCTGTAGGTTTGAACCTGGATCTGCTGCATATCAGTTGAATGGATTAGACCACTAAGCCAAAATCAGGTCAGACGTGTGATTTGCATGACATCCAGTCTCTGAGATGTTCCTGAGGCCCTGCAGTTATTCTCGTTTTTTCAGATGCATTTATAATATCACCATAGCCTGCACAAGCAGCTGGGTGGAGGCAGCCACTGTGGTGCCATCAACTGTGATTGAGTAGTAGGGAGGTCTTGTATGGGAAGAACAGCAGCTCAGTTTTGTTGAGTGTGGCAGGGCTCAGTTTGTGGGAGTGGTTCGGGGTAGTCTGAGGACCACGCCTACTGGTTAAGTAGGTACGCGCACCTGGAGTGCGTCAGTAATTAATCCAGGTATTTAAAGTGTGCTTTCTTCCCAGTAGGTGTCTCTGACCGAGGAAAACGCGAGCCGAGAGAGAGACTAGAAAGTGTCATAGTTTCGCTATTATGTTTTTGTTATTTTAGTTTGTTGTGTTTCTTTACTATTTTTACCCCGATCCTGTGAGGGTGAAGGGCGAAGCTATTTTGTTGTTTTGTAATAGACTGGATTCTCTCTCTCTCTCTAAAAGTATGTAAATAAAGACCGGAATATTTCCGGATTCACGTATCTCCCTGTGTCAAACTCTCCTGTTCAGAAAGGGGTGTGTCGCAGTGTGTGACATTGAGGCTGAGCTTCAGGTAGTGGCTGGCCATCCAGGTTGAGATGTCAGCCAGGCAGGAAGATATTTTATCATTAACCTGTGAGGTAGAGGGGGGGAAAGAGAAGAAGAGTTGCGTGTTGTCTGCATAACAGTGATAGGGGAAGCCGTGTGAATTAATAACTGAACCAAGAGATTTGGTGTAAATGGAGAACAGTAAAGGAGCCAGTACAGATCCCTGTGGTACTCCTGTAACAAGGGAATGAGAAGCAGAGGCAGACCCCATCCAGGTGACCTGGTAGGACCTATCTGCAAGATAGGAAGCAAACCAAGACAGGGCAGTCCCAGAAATGCCCATCTCAGCCAAGGTGGAGAGGAGTAGTTTTGGTTGACCGTGTAAAATGCTGCAGACTGTTCTAGTAGGATCAGGGCAGAGGAGAGGTGTGAGGCTCCTGCAGTAGCGAGTACCTCCATCACAGCCAGGAGCGCAGTCTTGAGTGCCCGGATCGGAAACCAGAATGGAGAGGGTCTAGCAGGTTGTTTTGATGGAGAAAAGAGGTTAGTTGTTTAAGCGCTGCTCGCTCAAGGGTTTTGGACAAAAAAGGTAGAAGTGATACAGGTCGATAATTCATTACATCAGAGGGGTCTGAGGTGGGTTTCTTGAGGAATGGGGTAACGCGAGCCATCTTAAAATCAGAGGCAACATGACCAGAGGCAAGGGAGGTATTAACAATGTTGACAGTGGAAAACATGCTGTTTCATTGGTTATTTTCTTAAACTACTGGAAACCTGTTTGATAATAAATGGGCCCACAAACCATTCACTCACGCACTCATAACTATGGGAAATTTAGAGTCTTCAATTAGCCTACCTGCATGTTTTTGGACTCTGGGAGGAAATCCACGTGGACACGAGGAGAACATGCAAACTCCACACAGAAAGGCCCAGACCGGATTCAAACCCAGGACCTTCTTGTTGTGAGGTGACAGTGCTACCCACTGGACCACCGTGTTGCCCCCGGAGAAGGTTTATGACACAAGAAAATGCCATCATAAGCAGTCATGGGTAAAACGTTTTTCCTGTCTACCTGCTGGTGGCTATGGAATGGTATTCATCACTAGCTTAAAGCCAAAACATTTCACCATGTCAGTTTGACATTGTTCAACATACTTTTACAGTTCCTAACATACAACACAGGGTTGCAGCACAGTAATTCTTTGAACATCACATTTTATATGATATTCTTTGAACTAGGTTTTGTTTGTTTGTTTGTTTATCTTATTTCAGTGTCTTACACCCTTTTAGGGTGCCCAGCCCCTATGAGCTTACAAGACACTACTTGTTATATACATGTGATCAAATACATGGGAGTGCGGATTTATCAAAGAGCACAATTATGGTACGTGCCATTTATGAACAAACAGGTTACCAGTAGTTTAAGAAAATAGCCAATTAAACAGTATGTTTTCCACCATCAGTGTAATAAATGCCATTACAAAATGCTTGGCTGACGTGATACATTTTAAAACCATTGTCAAATTTATGCATGTCTTATAAAAAACATGAAGCACTTTGTGAAAATATAACAAACAGATATAATTTGAAAACTCACCAGAGGCCTAGGAAATTGTCATTGTTATCTTTTCAGTGAACATCTTTGGCACATGCCTGCATCTTCTCTCAACATGTTACTTTAAGAATCTGAACTTATTTAATCCTGTGGGAGTTACAGTGACTCACCATGGTCAAGGTCAAATCTAAAGTTCAGCTTTTCCATTAGCAGTGAGAAATGTAGTGTTGCTCTTTCCTCTATTGCAGCATCTCCAGTTTAGAGTACAGTAAGCAAACGTAAAGGAAAGAGATTCAGTATCAGGCTATGGCTGCAGAGAGAGAGACAGTCAAATTTTACTGCAATACTGATTGTTTTACTGTTACCTACCCTTAAGACTTTTGGTGAAGGGACTTGTCCTTGTCCAGTCAATATATTGCCATTTATAAAAGAACATTTCACGTTTACAATCCTTCTCATCGCTGTTTAGATCAAGTGTAAGAACTAGCTCAGGCCTGTCCTCAGCATTCTTTATAACATGTCTCTGATACATCCTGGCAGCTGTTCCCAGATCAGGTTCTGTCTTTCTCTCTGAAAACATCAACAAATATTAGCAATGAAAACACATTTCATCAAAGAGAATGCTTCATGCTGAAATCAGTGAGAAGATGAATCTCATGACACCACCTGTCATTGGTTAGGCTCTGAGAATGTGCAGAAGAATGCAGAGAATGGTGCTGCTGTGTGATGAGGCTCGGATGGAGACACCTTCAATGGCCGGCTCTGCTGATGGACAGTGACTGGCTGAGGAGCCACTAGGCCCTGATGTTGAGGCCCTGTCCTGCCCTTCAGCATGGCTCTCTGACCCTGCTGCTGCTCTTCCTTCCTGTCTTACACTGCCACTGTCATCAGACCTCATTCTGTCTCTCTCATACAACCCAATGTGCCCACTGACAGCACACTAAAGGCTCTGACATATTCACAAGACGTGGACATTTCACGTTCACTTGTGTTAAATTTGAACACCATTCCAAGCTATTATTCCTCCTGTGTATGTCAGAGGTATGCAGACTCTCAAAGTTAAATATATTGTATTTTGCAAATTAAAAAGGGAAACCATGTGCATTTACATGTATTAATGATTATGTATTCCTTTTAAAATAAAATAGCTGTCAAAAACATTAGAGCAGTATCATATTTAAGAGGGCCACTTACTTTTCACATACTTAAACCTGTATTACTTGTAATACTGCTGGTCTTGTATTTCTGACAGGCAGCATTTCTGAGTCCAGTAAAAGCGTTCTGTCAGTATTCCAGATATAGACACTTTCGAGACTCTGGAACATCATGGAAATTAAAAATAATAATAACAATTTTAAAAAATGCTTGTGCATGGAAAACCTTAGAGAGAGAGAGGAAGTAAACGGAGAAGGTGATGACATATAGATCGAAGGATTTTTTTTTAGGGTAACCAACAATATTAATAAGAGTATTTGGAAGAGATAGATATGATAAATATGGTGAATGTGTATTACAACGCCTACATCACCTTAATTTTAAGTACGGTTTTTAAAAGCACCTAACAGAACAGGTATTATGGTATAAACGTTCAACCTTCTAATCTATATCCTTCTGGAGCGGCCTTATGTACATAAAATTGCCCAATCATGACACTCGCTTGAGAGGTACTCAGGGGAATAGCCTTCATTTGGACTTCATCCTGTTTCTATTTCATCACTCGGCTACATTAATGTATGGCGAGTGAAACAGTGTGTGTAAGGTTAAGGGAGAATTTAAAAAGCAATGATAAAAGCAGAAAATACCAGCAACAAAGATTTACAGTATTTGTGCACCCTCATTGGTGCTAAAAAAGGGCAAGTGCGTATATGGGGGGGAAATTTAAATTCTAATGTAGAATTACATACACATTTTACATATTGCATGTTCATTTGAATTTTGCCTGCAACATGCTTCCATAGTGAGTGTGCACTATACACTAGCTTCTTCATTGGACTCAGAAAGAACAAAGAAAAAGAGGCACACTGAATCCTGCGCGAATAACAGAAGTTGCATGACTGACTGTTTCCAGAAATATTCCAGCGTGTGACCCGAACAACCAAGCTTATGAACATCGTCTGAAGAATAGCTTGGTGGGAGGTTTATTCATCTACGAAAAACGGCCATGTCCACTTGCATTGGATAGGAAGGGGGAATGCTGGAACATCTCTGGGCTCATGATTTACATGCTGAAAGACAAGAAGCACAAAAGGGTGAAAAGAAAAGCAAGGACCTGCAAAGTACACAAATAATGTACTATCAGAGCAGGGTAAATCAGGGACAAAGAGGGAGAGGGAAAAGTCAAAATGGAGGACAGGGACGACGGGGTACCCCAAACGCAGTGATCTGTTATGAGTGTTATGACTCACGATAACTTTCTGATCCAGCCTATGCTTACTGTGTGAACTGGACTTAACGTGATCATGGCTATGAATGACTGTTACATAATGACTATTGTACCTTATCAGAGTGCCACCGACCAGGACACATTGCGAGAAACTGCCCAAATAAACTAGAATCAGGACAATGGTAAACGCCATCACCCCAAGATGTCACGGTGACACAACCTGGGGGGCCAGGGCCATATCACACATAGGAAAAGGCAGAGGTTGAAGAAGATCACACAGCACACACACATACTCATGTGAGCATGAGGTTGCATTGTATGGAATTAAATTCTGACACAGGCAGAGATCCAGCATCTGAGAAGGCTTGGGATAGCCCTCTTGTAAAGAAGCCACTGAGGGAGTAAGTGGTTTGCATGTGTCACTGGTATCAGCTGAAATTATTGCTGCTGCAACTGAGGCACGTAGCTTGCGTTAGCCTCGTAGCCTTTTCCCCTCTGACTGTTCATGTACCGCATGCAGTGCACTCGATTCTTCTGCAGGCACAAACTGCACATCTCACCCCCGCACGCACCTTACATTACAGCAATGTTTTGACTAATGTGCCTCAAGCCACTTTGAAATGTTGTTCTGTCCTTAACCCTGCCACTCTGCTCCCCACAGCTGACGATGGTGAACCTCATTCCTGTGAGGCTCTGATTGATGCTTACACTAAGCCCCATCTTCACCTTTCTGATGTGCCCTTGCCTAATTCTGACTTGATCCTTTTTTTCAGCTCATTGCGATCCCACCACGGGATCCCCCTTGTTCCCTGTGCTGTATTTAGTTATTTCTCCCCAACAGAGAGCGCTCATTTATCCTCTCACCTCTCCGCACAGGCTGCGGAACTCTTTGCTCCCTCCCGAGCTTGCCTTATGGCAGAAGGAAAATCCCTCACTGTATACACTGATTCTCACGACGCTTTAGGTGTGTGTCATTATTTTGGAGTGTCATGACTCTTAGGCAGCAGTGTAATTTTCTTACTTCCACAGGAAAACCCATCTCTCATGCCAAGTTAGTCTGAAACCTGCTCTCAGCCCTTCTGAAACCCTCTTTGATTACAAATGTCAGGCTCACACCTCCTCCACTGATTTTGTTTCCCTAGGTAATGCTCATGCTGATCTTAACTTCTAAATCCTCCCCTGTGTTGGTAATGTCCTTGGCGCCTGTAAATGATCTCAACCTTTTCTCAGTACAGGATATACAGGTTTTCTGGTCCTCTGCAGACCCCTGTGAAATCTGGATGTGGACCTGCCATTGCTCAAAGACTCCTTCTGGTTTATGGACTGATTCACAACAGCGCCCCGCTCTGCCCAGGTCGGCTTTTCCCTTTCTGGCGTAACTGTCACATTCCTCCGATCATGTGTCAAAAAGGGGGATGGATTGACTACATAAACCGTTATTATTATGCTCCCATATTTTCGACTTATGCACAAAATTTAGTTGAAAAATGTATTATACGTCTCACCAACAATGTTCTCCAAATGGGTTGAATGTTGTCCTTGTAAACAGGCTACTGTCATTGCTGAGAGACATTACTCCTAGATGGGGACTTCCATCTAAACTGTCTAGTGATAATAGGACTCACTTGTTAATATGGTAGTTCAGCATCTGTCTGCAGATCGATGTGTGGACTCATTGGAGGCACTGTAGAAAGGGCCAACGGGACGCTAAAGATTAAGCTTGCAGTGTTGATGGCAGAAAGCGGACTGTCATGAGTACAAGTGCTACAGTTGGCTCAGATGCATATGAGGGGAAGAACACACTGCACAACCGGAATGTCCTCTCATGATTTTCACAGGGTGACCGATGTGGATGGTGAACGCACTGTTTCCCCAGAATAGATAAACTCTGCAAGGATGTGAAGAAGCTATGGGAGATTACTGTATGGCATTAAACAATGTGTTGAAAGGTATTTATGCAGAACCCAAGGCGGTGTTACCTGAACCCTGGACAGATGCCCAGCGTGGGTTTCAGCCTGGAGACTGGGTGGTGATAAAGGACCTCAGATGAAAACACTGACACCAACCCCGCTGGACAGGACCATGTCAGGTGCTGTTGACTATTCCGACGGCGCTGAAATTCACCGGATGATTTGTGGGTACACGCCTCTCGCTGCCGAAAGGTCACCATCCCTGAGGATCAACCGAGATGAAGACCCTAACAAGGACTACAGGAGGGGTCCTGGGCTTAATAGCTCCAGCTCTGTTCCTGTTCCCCGTAGTCCCACAGCAGGACTTAAAAGGACAGCCGCTGCCCACCATCCTTGGAACACGCTCATCACTCACACCACGGCCATAACACTTATATGA
This sequence comes from Anguilla japonica, assembly GCA_025169545.1. NCBI lineage: Eukaryota > Metazoa > Chordata > Actinopteri > Anguilliformes > Anguillidae > Anguilla > Anguilla japonica. The sequence goes on along the minus strand of CM045898.1, from coordinate 7,912,183 downwards.
TGTTGGCTCTTGAAGCTGCTAGAGCCAGCAACACAAGCTCCTGATGGGTGTGCGTTCACATGCCCTGCTCCTCTGCAGTGGGGCTTCCAAAGACTGCTTTACCGTTCAATATATTATATGTATAATATACTATACCATTCGATATATATGATATAATAGGATTGCATCGGTGGTTTAAAGGAGGAGTTGGGAAAATACCACATGCACACCAGATTCGACCCCACCAATCTGTTCTTGTATTAATAATACCCTGGCAAGCTGTTCCTCCGGACACTTGAACGAAACCCATTTTACAGGATTTTTTCCACGTCAATATAAACAGATCCACCAGCCACCATTTATAATGTTAACTGGGAAAATAAATGGAACCTACTGCTTAAATCATACCAGGGAAAAACAATATAATGGGATATGGTAAATGTATTGAAACTGCTGTATGGGCCCAAACAAAAGCACAGGCAAACATAATATAATAGGCAATGTATGGAACCATACACAGGATGATCTGCCAAATGTATCATGGTGGGCGTGTGGAGATAAAGCCTGCCTTGGTTGCCTGAGCCATGGTGTTTGTTATTTTGCATGTGCTCATGTAACAATGCATACAAAGTGCTCATTCCGGGGAAATTGTTGGCAAAAAAATGTGGAATTACTGAAACTGAGCGATTCTTAGCTATAGCAATTCCAATGTATGGTATGGGGAAATTAGCCAGGGAGATGATAAATATGGCAAGTACCGTGAAAAAATTAGGAAATGATATGGCCAAAGCTTTATCTAATGTTTCTGTTGAATTAATGCCACTACAGCCAATGGCTATGAAAAACCGAATGGCTCTAGATATGGGCTTAGCCGAAAAGGGTGGTGTGAGTGCTATGGTGGGACAAGCCTGCTGTACATATGTGCCTAACAACAGCATAACTATTAATAATCTAGCCAAACATATTAGAGCAGAAGGAGCGCAATTTCATAATTACCACAATCTTGGATCTTGGGGGGCTGTAGTAAAATGGTTATTACCTTTATTCGTTGTTTTAATACTATGCCTTATTGGATTCATTTGCATATGCACCTGTATGAAATGCTTGATTAAGCATTCCGCTTGCACAACAAGAAAAAAGGATGATGATGATGATGATGATGATGAAGATGAATAATGCATTGGTGTTATTTTAGAAATGTCATTTGAAAATGAAGAAACTGTAGTGTGAAATGAGAGGGTTAAGAGCTTGGCTAAAATTGGTAATTGTGGCCTACAAGGAAAAGAAATAGAAAGAGTGTGTCAGGCTCCGGGGAAGGACTCAAAGGCAGACCCGAAAATTCAGGGAAAAACTTGGTAGTTTATTATCAAACAGCAGAATCAGCGAACAGTCTCGTAAACCACACTCCAGGCTAAGGTCAAAATAACAAAGACAGTCAAAAATTTTCCGGGCAGGCAAAGGCACACAACAGGAACAGAGGCAAGAATGGCAAGACAGGCAAGAATTCAAAAAACAGAAGCAACAGTAACCTGAGGGGTCAGGCTAAATGCATAAGCGGCGAATACAGGCAAAAGTCAAAAACCGTGAAGTATTTACTAGAAGTAGAAAAAGGCTCGAACGGCACTAAGTTAAACAAAGGCACGATCTGGCACAGGCTAACAGAGCTAACAGAATATATAGCTAAAGAAAATGAGTAGAAGATGAGTAGCAGGTGGAGACGGCGGCAGAGGCTTGATTGAATAATACGGTTGAGGCTTGAATGAATAATACGGCTGAGGCAGACAGGCAGGACTGGGGGCGGAGCGTGGGTGGGAACCAGGAGCCTGAAACAAAAGCAAAGACCATGTGCGCACACACATGCATACATACAAAAAATTAAAAAAAAGGAAAACAGAACGGAAACTCAGGCAGACGTCCTGACAGAGTGTATGTCTAACACTGAAATTTTCGATAATCTGTGTTGTTTCAAAAGTAACAATAGGGTTGAGAGTGGGAGAAAATGTTCTGGGCCACTTTTTTTATCCGTTTAAATATGCTTGGCTATTGAGAATGTAATAAGTTGCTGACTGTCACAAGCTGAAAGTAGAAGGCTGCCTGATTCCCTCAGACGAGGGAGGGTAGAACATGGATGGACAGGAAAGGATGAGATTGCCACGTTACATAGAGGAACTTGCCATTTACTGATAAGAAGGGAATGTCTCTTCCCCTCCTGGCATGGTGTGAAAGAGGAGCAAAGGAAATGGAAAGTACTGGAGCCTTAACTGTAACATTGCACACAGACTGTCTCACTCATGTACATGAGCTTTGCTGAAGTTAGTTGAGATTCTTTCCGAGCTCCTATGAAGAGGTGTTTGAACTGTTTCTCCTATTTGATCCAATATAATAAAGAGTGATTCTGTGTGACACTCTGAGGTACAGTCTCTCTTCCTTTAGTATCTGTGAGATTTCCATGACACTGAAAAGGTAATGATTAATTTGTTCTGTGTATTTTTTTGGTTGAATAAAAGTTAACACCCAGAGAGGCTAAAAACAGTAACGTTTACTTGACGTTGTTTGGGAACAACTTTTGAAAACATTGTCTCTGAGACATCCAGTATTTAATTGTTGTTTCCTGATCTAGTTTTGCACTGCTGTGGTTATGAATTCCAAATTACGGTTACAGTTCAGTGCAGGTGCCACCATACCCAAGAGCCATAGTCTCTGACCATACCGCCAAACTGCATGTACTTAGAGAATAGAGTGCACACTCCTATAATGAGCTCTGCTTGTGCAGAAAGCACATGCAGAAGTCATTATAAATTAACACAAATACAAATCAAATTTTACATTCACCCTTCAATTAATTTTAGTTACAAATCTCAACTGAACGATATGAATCGTTTTGGCAGATATCTGACAGTGCGCTCAGCTAGTTGCAATAAGTCCATTCATTCTCAATGTAGCTGAGCGACGCCCAGCAACAGGAGCAACTGGGCAACTGAGCAACCAAAGTTGTCCGAAAAATGTTGTCCACAGTTCACCTTTTCACAGGCGTGACCCGTCAACAGCCAATCAGACTTTCGGGCTTCCTATTTCTCTAACCAATAAGATACCATTTTGCAAATTGTTGTTCGGCTCAGTGAGGAAAAATGGACAAACAACTTATTATGGTACAACTGCACAACTGCACTGCACTGTTATACAGCGTTTTTTTTAAGAGTACAGGGATAAGAGTCCATAAATTATGCCTGGATGGCAGTTTCATAATATAATGTCTATAATGAATTGCATTAATGTGTGAAGCTGTATGATCCCCAGTCTTCTCAGAGGCTTATAATGTGCGAAGCTGTGTGATTCCCAGTCTTAGTCTTATAATGTGTGAAGCTGTATGATTCCCAGAGTCTTATAAAGTGTGAAGCTGTATGATTCCAGTCTTCGCAGTCTTATAATGTGTGAAGCTGTATGATTCCCAGAATCTTATGTGTGAAGCCGTATAATTCCCAGAGTCTTATAATATGTGAAGCTGTATTATTCCCAGAGTCTTATAACGTGTGAAGCTGTATGAATCCAGTCTTTGCAGAGTCTTATAATGTGTGCACCTCTAGGACTAAAAACCCATAACTTATGACAAATTGTTGTTAAAGTTGTGAGAATGCGCCTGACTTCAGTTATCCTCGTATTAGACACATAAGTTCCTCTGAATAAGCCTGCTAAATGCCCAAAAGTTTTATAACCTGCAATGTAAAATGAATTTGGGTGCACGTGTGAGTAAATAGAAAGGAAGATCTACCCTCTTAGCAGTTGGCATCAGTGGCTCTTACAGAAACTGAGGGAAGCTTGTTCAAACCGAATGGCTGCTATGCTTTCGCAAACAACACAAGGGGAAGAAGTCTGTGGTTGTGCTACCTTTTGGAGTGCAGTGTCCACTGCAGGTTTCTATTATCTCAGTCTCATTTCAGCCAGAACAGGACTGTGTCAGTCTGTGGGATCAGCTTTTTCCAGATGCTGTACAGCTGCACTGAGCTTTAAATCATCTGGATGGCTCATCCTGTTCACGGAGCCAAGGGTGTCCAGCCATCCGCATGTCATAAAGACGGGAGAATCTGCCTAACAACTACTTAACAAGTCTACACCGCCGCTTGAAGTACGTCTGTGCTTCACGGCTCACAGCCCACAGGGCCTGCATTCTGTCTCCAACAGTGGGCCCATCTGCATGTGTCTGGCTGAATCAGGCCCTGTGTGTCTGGCTGAATCAGGCCCTGTGTGTCTGGCTGAATCAGGCCCTGCGTGTCTGGCTGAATCAGGCCCTGTCTGTCTGGCTGAATCAGGCCCTGCATGTCTGGCTGAATCAGACCCTGCATGTCTGGCTGAATCAGGTGCTGCATGTCTGGCTGAATCAGGCCCTGTGTGTCTGGCTGAATCAGGCCCTATGTGTCTGGCTGAATCAGGCCCTGTGTGTCTGGCTGAATCAGGCCCTATGTGTCTGGCTGAATCAGGCCCTGCATGTCTGGCTGAATCAGGCCCTGCATGTCTGGCTGAATCAGGCCCTGTGTGTCTGGCTGAATCAGGCCCTGGACCATTTTTCATATACATGTGTTTGAAATATGTATTTACATATATCCATTTGGCATAATTATCGCTGCCACCTGCAAGGCAAGATACAACTCCATCAATTTGATTACAGTTATAGGTACATGGACTGTAGGGAATGGCATGGTTTGATTATAGTTATAGGTACATGGACTGAAGGGATTGGCATGGTTTGATTATAGTTATAGGTACATGGACTGTAGTGGTTGGCATGGTTTGATTATAGTTATAGGCACATGGATTGTAGGGATTGGCATGGTTTGATTATAGTTATAGGTACATGGACTGTAGGGGTTGGCATGGTTTTATTATAGTTATAGACACATGGACTGAAGGGGTTGGCATGGGTTTGATTATAGTTATAGGTACATGGACTGTAGGGATTGGCACGGTTTGATTATAGTTATAGGTGCATGGATTGTAGGGATTGGCATGGTTTGATTATAGTTATAGGTACATGGACTGTAGGGATTGGCATGGTTTGATTACAGTTATAGGCACATGCACTGTAGGGGTTGGCATGGGTTTATTATTGGACTGAAGGGATTGGCATGGTTTTATTATAATTATAGACACATGGACTGAAGGGGTTGGCATGGGTTTGATTATAGTTATAGGTACATGGACTGTAGGGGTTGGCATGTTTTGATTATAGTTATAGGCACATGGACTGAAGGGGTTGGCATGGTTTGATTACAGTTATAGGCACATGGACTGTAGGGGTTAGCATGGGTTTGATTATAGTTATAGGTACATGGACTGTAGGGATTGGCATGGTTTGATTACAGTTATAGGCACATGGACTGTAGGGGTTGGCATGGTTTGATTATAGTTATAGGTACATGGACTGTAGGGATTGGCATGGGTTTGAGCACTACTCTAATTTACTGCTGTGGCCATTAGCAGTCGTGTTTATCCAGAGTGACACACAGTGCAAATGCAAGCGCAAAGACCAGGGTTGGATGTGCAGTAGTTCCCTAGAGGGGGATGTTAATCCCAAGAAAGGCAGCAAGTGTAGGATGTGTACAGTGGAATGCAAAGGCGTTCACCCCCAGCAATGTTATTTGAACAATCAGCTTCATTATAGAGAAGCCAATAGAGCCCTTTGCCAACAGTATATTATAGTGAAACTGTACAAAGTGGGCAGCCTCAGAGTGTATGACTGAACTAACACAGGAAGCGTTGTGATAATCAGATGAAGCATTTGGGATATATTCCTGCTTCCTATTTGCCTGGCGGTTTTTGCTGCTACGTTTGTGTCCAAGTCTGTCTAGGGCTGTCAAATTATAATTTCGATTAATTAATGAATTATAAAATAACGTGTTAAAAAATAATGCAAATTAACGCATATAATATTATTTAGTTTATGTTAATTAATTGATGTACTGATGTTACTGTAAGTTGCTGCATGTTGAATAACAGTACCTATATTGCCAAATAACCGAACCGTAGCATTTTGCCACACTGTCAGCCATTATGGGGTTCAGACACTCTGACAAACCGGCCCTTCAGCCGGAGTGGTTGGTGTGGCTCTAAGCCTCTGAGAGCAGCGCTAATTTCTAAACGTCAAGAGAGCACTCAGGGTGCCACTGACACCACCGGAGTGAATTTATGAACGCCCCCCTCTGACACTGTAGCCAGTACTAGCCTGTGTTTTAATGAGGGGTGCATCAACACAGAAGCAAGCGCAGTTGTGTGCTGTAGCAAACGCTGACTTGAAGTTGTTAGCTGATACAGAGAGCAATTTCAAATGATAGGAATGGCTCAGCTAACTTGTTGACGCTTGGTTGGCTGCATCGAGTTATCCAAGCCTGCCCTTGTTGCTGAAAGTGCTAGGTAGATTTGTGTCGGTATAGAAAGCAATTGTGAATTAAGCAACCGACATGTATTAACTAGCTAGAGAACAGAGGATAAAAGAGACGTTTTGTTCACTTTCATATTTTAAGTAGCCTACAAGTAACACTAGTTTACAATTTAAATAAAACTATACCCAAAACCAATGTAAAGCAGCCTTTGAAAGAAACTAGAATACACCGAGGACAGTGATTGGTCAGGTAGCGTAACCACACGTCACAAGCACGCATGGTACCTCATATATGTATAACAGCGTTTTCTGTCCTTGTGGCCTTGCAGGTGTGGTCTTCCACAAGAACGGGCTTGACAAGATCTCAAGTCCAGAGTTTGCATTCTTGGTATTGAGAAACACCCTGTGCGTCGCACAATTCCAACCGGTCAGTGCGTTAGTTGCGCATATAAATAGTATGTTAAATAGTTAAAAAAGACTGTTTTGGCCACATTGGTGCTAAAGTGATAAGCGTATGTTAAATATTTTTTAAAATAAAATATAATTAAAAAATAAACTGTTATGGCCACATTTTAGGCTAAGTGATAGGCTTATGTTCAATGATGTTTGGAAATGTTCATGTATTTGGAAAAATGATTGTAAATAAAACAATTTATTGATTTCTAATGCCCCCTTTTGATTCAGTTTGATTTCTATTCAATGCTTTACTCGTGCCACAATAATGTAATGTTTTTGAGTTGAAATATCTTCATTTGGGGACTTTTCCAAGCAAATATTGATATATGCGATTAATTTGATTAATTAATTACATATCATGTAATTAATTTGATTAAAAATTTTAATCGATTGACAGCCCTAATTTTTTCAGATTAAAAAAAGTCATTATTAAGGTTCTCTGTCTAATAATTTCAACATTATTGATGTACATTCCCCCCAGCCTAATGCAGCTATCGTCACTAAGAATGAGAGTCCATTCCTATGTCATTCACATTTAGAGTTTTTTACATGCAGAAATGAAAGTGACTGAGCTGCATCTAATTCCCCCTGTTGGTGGTGTTGTGTCACTGCAGTTCGCTCTCGTACTCTCCTCTTCCACAATGAGGGCTCCCGGCTTGAGGAGAGCTATGGAAGGTTCCTGAAGGTCGAGGATGACGTCAGCCTCCCGGAGGGCCAGCCGGACCAGGACATCCCATCGGAACACGAATCCGGAAAGTACCTGAGCCGGACCCATGCAGATTCCCAAGACTACAAGCAGAATGGAGTGGAGCTTCCGCTCGAGAAAGAACAGTATCACAAGAGGTGAGGCCAGGGCCCATATTCATAAATCATCTGAGTGCTGATCTAGGATTAGCTTTGGCCTGTCCTTATCCTAACCCTGTGCATTATGCCTTAAAAGGCTGAACTGATCCAAGATTAGGGTCAGAGTAGGAGGTGCTGATCTCAGAGCAGGAGGTGCTGATCTCAGAATAGGAGGTGCTGATCTCAGAGCAGGAGATGTGGATCTCAGAATAGGAGGTGCTGATCTCAGAGCAGGAGATGTGGATCATAGAATAGGAGCTGATGCTCTCAGAATAGGAGGTGCGGATCTCAGACCAGGAGGTGCGGATCTCAGAGTAGGAGGTGCTGATCTGAGAGTAGGAGGGGCTGATCTCAGAGTAGGAGATGCTGATCTGAAAGTAGGAGGTGCTGATCTCAGAGTTGGAGGGGCTGATCTGAGAGTAGGAGGTGCTGATCTCAGAGTTGGAGGTGCGGATTTCAAAGTAGGAGGTGCTTATCTCAAAGTAGGTGGTGCTGATCTCAGAGTAGGAGGTGCTGATTTAAGAGTAGGAGATGCTGATCTCAATGGAGGAGGTGCTGATCTCAGAGTAGGAGGTGCTGATCTCAAAGTTGGAGGTGCTGATCTCAGAGTAGGAGGTGCGGATTTCAGAGTAGGAGGTGCTGATCTGAAAGTAGGAGGTGCTTATCTCAGAGTGGGAGGTGCTGATCTCAGAGTAGGAGGTACAGATTTCAGAGTAGGAGGTGCTGATCTCAAAGTAGGAGGTGCTGATCTCAGAGTGGGAGGTGCTGATCTCAGAGTGGGAGGTGCTGATCTCAGAGTAGGAAGTGCGGATGTGCTGATCCCAAAGTAGGAGGTGTTGCTCGCAGAGTAGGAGGTGCTGATCTCAGAAATGAGGAATGAAGAAATTGGACGCTCTGATCCATAGTAACTTATTTTTCTTCTTAAGCAGGGAAATAAGACTCTTGCTCTGACAAAGATCTTTGACTGAAAGCTCAGCAGTAGCACTTTCAATAAACAATATACGTGAAATTTGCAATGGAGAAAATGTATGGATGTTGTTTTTCATTTTAAACATATTCTTTTTACTGCACTTTTCCTGAACTTCTGTAAGTGTGCAGTTTGGCCTCTTTATCTTTAAATAGGGAAACTGGACTCTTGACTTTAATTGTAACTCTTTTGAATTGGTGGGTTTTGTAAGATTGTGCTGAAGAGGCCTGCTGTTTTCCCCTGTCATCTGTAAAAAGTTGAACCCACTCACCAGTGGGAGGTATTCAACCCAAAAAAGAGCTGCAATCAAGCTGACATCCCAAAAAATACTCTTTTCATTTGCATAACTGCATCAGTTCCAAAAAGTGCTCAAGTGCAAAACAGAAGTGAAAAGAGAGGCCGGGTGCCCTACCTCAGACATGAGACGGCGTGCAGGTTCTGCTTTTCACAGACAGTCTTACCTTTTTGAACTGACGGACCCGTTGTAACCCGGTGCTTATATTAGTGCGGGTTGAAGTCCTCTTTTTCTACAGAGTTTTAAATAATTTTCCCTTGTTGTCATCCACTGTGACCTAACCCTAACCCTCACAATCACATTGTCCATTCAGGAGAACGCAGACCAGTGTTTGCTTTTCTCCAAACCTCACCATGCCAGGCAGATGCTTCTCATCACACTGCAGGTTACAAGCAGCTGAAGCAGGGCTCTAAACAGGCATGATCCAGAGGAACACGTGCCAGGTTAAAACTTGCAGGGCCCCGGTCGACCAGCAGAGGTCAGTGGCGAACAATCAGATGCTTTAATCCCAGCCAGCTGAAGCCTCCCATCTCTGTACTGACATGGTCCAGATTCGATACCAGAATGCAGGGCCCATCCACACACAGGAAAAGTGCCTTAACAGATACCAGACCATGGGGCCCATCCACACATTGAAATGGAGCCTTAACAGACACCTGACCTTCGGGTCTATCCACACACTGGAACAGTGCCTTGACAGATACCACACTATGGGGCCCATCTACACACTGGAACAGAGCCTTAACAGATACCAGACCATGGGGCCCATCCACACACTGGAACAGAGCTTTAACAGATACCAGACCTCCAGTTGTGTAGAGGTAGTATGTAAAATATAAAAATTAAGTTCTTGTTGGTTTTGATTATGTCACAAATGTATGAAGTATATTCTTTTTATGCATAAACAATTATATTTATTACAAATTTTTCTGAAAACATTTATGGATAGCTTTTATTAGTTTCTCTACAGGTAGCCTTGCGCCTATCTCAGCATGCATTGGGCGAGATACAGGAATACACCCTGGACAGGTCGATAGTCCATCACAGGGCACACACACACATTCACTCACACACTCGTGCCTAGGGGACTGGACTCTCCTATTAGCCTAACCTGCATGTCTTTGGACTGTGGGAGGAAACCGGAATGCTCAGAGGTACTTCACAGGGTTTACTCCTGACTCCTTATTGAATAAAGACAAAAAATATGTTTTTAAACTTCCAAGGCAGGGGAAAAAAATCCCTGCTCCTGCAACAATGATAAGAAACGTATGCGCACTAAAGCACTGATGCTCAAGAGAAAGGATGGGCTGAGCCCCTCGCTGAAGTTCGGCAGACCCACAGAGGTCCTGCCTGAACTCACACGGGATAACTGCTGAAACACACCGTGAATTCCAAACGCTTATTTAACTCTGGTGACCAAAAGCCTCTTCAAACCCCTTTGATCTAATATTTGCCTTTCATAGCCCATATATTTTATCCCATATGGAAAATAAATACATTGCTATGTATGTCAGTTTAAACCGAATGTATTCCAAATGCATTGCAATACAGTTACACTCTTGAGTAAATGCTTGCAATACATTTGCATTCTTGCACAAACATGCAGCAATGTATTCCGCTAAAAGTTTGATGGTTTTTATGTACCTGTTTTGAGTATTTCAAGACTGTTCAAATTCAATTTTAATAACATAAGCAAATCTGTAGTAATAAGACCAATTATCATATTTTCATGAATAAGTTTATTGTACTGTAGATGGTACCATTGAAATGTTAAAATTCAATTACTTGTTTTATGTTTTCCATTTTGTCAATACCAATAAATTCAGTGGCTTACAGGAATTTATACCATCATTCATACAATTGTCCTTTAATATTTAAAACAGTAATTGTAATATTTATTTTAATTGTAACTGTCTTAACATTGTTCTGTATTAAATGACACTAAAATATTTCTGAATATGCCCAAATACATTGATGAAATAATATTTTTACATTCAAATATTTGAAATACATATTTAAAATATGTTCCATTCTAAAAATATTTATACTATGAATATTATGAATATATTATATATTTTCAAATATGATTCTATTCCATTTGGGTAAAACATGATATTAATAGGAGGACAGCTTACAGGTGGCTATTCTGAGAAACTCTCCCTAACCTTTTCATGCTGGTGCCAAATCTGGCCAATTCTTACCCATTAAAGGGGTGTTCTATTTCAGGCTATCTAACTCCAGAATTGAGAATCACAGAGACTTGGCTTAAATGCAGCAAGACACTTTTTACATTTAAGGGGAGAAATAAAGAGTCACAAATGAAATTATCTGGGCGATGATGTTGTTCTCCTTCAGTTTGTAAATACTGAGAGATCACACATGTACAGGATAGCATGTCCTGAATTATAAACTCCTTGAGAGCAAGTATGCAAAATCTGAGGGTGACATGCAAAACAACTAAAGATGTAATAAGCAAAGAGCAAGCAATGTACCCTGGTGTTCCTTAGTGTCTCCAAATCTATCTAAAATGTCTAAATTGTGCATTGCTGTAAATCATTACCTCATATATTTCACTACAAATAAACTGTTTTGACTCATGAAACTTACCTTTGCATTATTTTAAAATGATAATGAGAATATCTTCATCAGTACAGAGTTGTAAGATGTTTAGGGGTCTAAAAACCCATCCAAAACTTTTGCCAAAAAATGATTTTCATCCATTATGACAGTTTAAGATGAAACATTGATATGACATTGAAAAATGATGTGAAAAAACATTGTGATGCACAGTGGTACACATACCTAAATATGTAATCATTCACTCCAGTATGTTTTTTGTACACTACAGTATGTAATATTTTGTTGCATGGGGATGAGACAGCATTTTACAGATGTCATATCACTTCAAGGGATATTTTACATTCATCTAGCACATATCAGCACACAGTACATTTTAATGAGTATATTCTATACCATTTCCATCCCATACGAACAGCTAGGGCTGTTAGTTAGCCCCCAATACAAATGTGGAATTTGTATGTGTCCACGTGGGTTTCCTCCCACAGTCCAAAGACATGGTGGTAGGTTAATTGGGAACTCTAAATTGCCCATAAGTGTGAGTGTGAGAGTCATTGGTGAGTGAATGGTGTGTGCCCTGCGATGGATTGGCGGCCTGTCCAGGGTCTGTTCCTGCCTTTTGCCCAATGCCTGCTGGGATAGGCTCCATCACCCCCAGCGACCCTGCCCAGGATAAGTGGGTATAGATAATGGATGGATGGATTATTAGGAAAGGCTAACAGTTGTCTGTTACAGCCAATGCAAATATAACAATATCAAAAACATAAATAACAGAAATGTTACAAGCAGTAATTCATACATGTTCACATACTGTATATCCTAGTTAGACTGAATACTTCCTGTTCTTCTGATCCACCCCCAGAGGATTTGCTTTAGCCATGCTGATCAGTCAACAAAATTAGTAAAATATTGTGAAAAGACCAATTATGCCTCAACGAGTGCTCGTATATAAATGCGTAATGTCACTTGAATGCACAATGCTGTGCTAAAGCAACCACTCCTGCAGATACACTGGGCTCTCGCGCTTTTTAATAAAATTAAAATGAAGCATGCCATATACCGTTCAAAAGTTTGTACTGTCCTCTACACGATAAAAGATGTATCAATCAGAACAAACTGAAAGTTACAACGGTGTAAGATATGAGTGTAAAACATCCACTTCTGTGAATGACACTAAATTTAGACTGCAGGTCAATATGAAGTGATTCACGCACAAATTTATTTTAACGAGTTATTTTTTATGATTTATTAAATATGTATATTACATCACAGGAACAGCGGCATTAACAGGGACAGAACATAATGACTATCAAGAATTAGTGTGACGATGAAAAATCAGCACTGACAGAATATCAGTGCTAAAACGAAAAGCATATAAAATTAAGTAGCATTCCAAATAAATACACTTAAAAGCAAGCCTCTGACACCATATTAAAGTGACAGTTAATCCCAACAGCATTCTGTGAAAGCAATACTAATAAACATAATTGGTTTTACTGTTGCCAAATAGTAACCCAGGAGCCAGTGACTTGCAGGGCACTGTACACCGGATTCCAGAGCACAGAAATCAAGTCAAACCAGTCAAAGGGAAGTTCAATCAAGACACGTTGATGCAAAAGGCCAATTTCTCCTGGAGAGCAGTTTCCCCAGCATATAACACCCCCGTGGCTCTATCAGGGGATATATACACTGCTGCTTGAAAGTTTGTGAACCCTGAAGGGATGGTCATTATTTTTGTATAAAATGTATAAATAAACTTATAAAATCTTTATCTAAACCCCAATTTGTAATAAAGTTTTTCCAAATAAAGGACGCAAACAAAAAAAAACCAAAACAATATATTATTTTCATTGTTTATATAACAAAAGTGTTTTGTTTAACAAAAAACGCAAATTTCATGTGTGCAAAATTATGTGAACCCCTTAATAGTCAATAGCATGTGGTGCCTCCATTAGCTGTGATAACTTAGAGTAATGGTCTCCTGTAGCCACTAATCAGTGTCTGACATCTGTTTTGAAGAATTTTTGCCCACTCCTCCTTATAGAACTCTGCCAATTGAGTGAGGTTTGAGGGGTGTCTGGTATGAACTGCCAGCATCTGGTCCTGCCACAGCATCTCAGCCAAATTTAGGTCTGGACTTTGACTTGGTCAATCCAAAACTAAAAATCTTCTTTCTCCTGAGCCATTCTGTGGTAGATGTGCTTGTATGCTTTGGGTCATTGTCTTGTATGAAGACACATTTTCAGCCCAGCTTTAGCTCCTTGGCTGATGGCAAGACGTTCTGTTCAAGAATCTCCTGGTATGCCTCAGAATTCATGGTTTCGTTAATGATGTGGAGTCGTCCAGGTCCAGAGGAGGAAAAGCAGCCCCAGAGTTTGACGTTCCCACTACTATGCTTGATTGTTGGGATAAGGTTCTTTTGGTGGTAGGCAGTGCCAAGTTTTCACCAAACATAACGATTTTTATTGTGACCTGTGTCATCTGTCCAGAGAATCGACTTCCAGAAACCTTCAGGTTTGTCTAGGTGGCCTCTGGCAAAGTTAAAACGGGCAGTTTGGTTCCTTTTTGACAGCAGAGGCTTCTTCCATCCCATCCCATTTTGATTTAGTGTTCTTCTTATTGTTGAAACATGCACAGTTATCTGAGATGCCGCAAGGGAGGTCCGCAGATCTCTAGATGTTATGTTTGGGTTGGCTTTTATCTGATTCATTATTTTTATTGTGGCTTTTGGGGATATTTTAGAAGGGCATCCACTTCTAGTCCGAGGTGCTGTCATGTTAAACGCTCTCCATTTGTAAATGCTTTGCCTCACAGTGGACTGATGGAGCTCAAATCTTTTTGAGATGATTTTATAGCCTTCCCCAGACTGATGTGCTCTCACTGCCCTCTTCCTGAGACTCCTCTGAGATCTTTCCTGTCGGCATGGTGTGTGTTGCATTCAGATGTATGGGTTACACCAAATTGACTAAGTTTATTACCTCTATTCATCAGAGTCCCCCCCAAACTTTTTCCTGAAGACCTCTCCTTTAATTGGATCATTTGATACACAATTATTTACCTACCTGATTCTACTTGATGCAACCAATCAATTTATGGTACACTTATTTTTGCACTAATTCCTTTTTCATTTTGTTTTTCTACTACACTCATGATTTCCTCTCAACCAAAATATGGAATTGGTAAATATAAACCTGTTATGTCAGATAAAAAAAGACTTGTTCTGATTAAATAAAGATTTCATGGTAAAAACAAAAAGAAAATCTATAATTGCACAAGGGGTTCACATACTTTCAAGCAGCACTGTATAGTATACAGGAAATACCCAATAGAGGCCAGAGAAGAGAGTCTCCTTATCTCGAGGCACCAATAGCAGAATGCCAGCCAATGGACAGTTTCACTATCTGGCAACCCCTAATGGCAGAATACAAAGCCAATGGAGTCTCACTATCTGGCAATCTGTAATTGGGATGGCAAGTATGCTATCCCGCCAAGTTACGCCTTGGCGGGGGCATGCCCCATACCTATACAGCACCGAGAGTTTGGCACTTTTCAGGGTTCCCCACAGAAATAACCACAACAGCCACGGACACTCAGTCCTTAAAAACATTAAATTCTAGATACTCTGACCCCATTTCAACAGACAAAATTCATAAACAACTTCACATGTCCACACAATAAAGCCCCAAACTAAGGGGATTTTGCGTTTTCTCCTTCTTCTTCCACTTATTCTTCTTCTTCTTCTCATTATTTTTCCTGCCGCCTATCCCACAAACAAAATGTCTCCCCATTGGACATTTTACCAACACCAGCCAATCGATCACCTACACGAGCCAATCAAAAACTCATACACACGCAAAATACCCATACCTTTTTAGTCTGAAACATTTCCAGTCTACACAGCTAGTCAGTTCGTGGCTTAGTCGAAAGCCTCACTGTCTACGGATCATGAAGTTGCCAGTTCAAGCCCAGCCAGAAGCAAGTTTCTTTAATCTGCTTTTTTGTTCACTAATAATTCTCTATTACTTCTCAACAATTTGCTTTTGCACCATATCTACCCGCCGTTCACCGAACGTATACACTGCATTATGACGTACCGTCTGCACGTTCATTTATTAACTGGCTACAATATTGCAAAGCCATATGGACTCAACGGGAGCTCTTCTGTGCTTACTGGCCTGTGTTCTTCTTTAAAACCACGGACAGGTTTGCCAATGATATTTCAGGCATTGCATAGCTATGTCATGGTGGTACACTAACAAAGTCACAGACTAATAAGCCTGAGGTTGAAGGATTGAATCCTGCCTTGCCCTCAGGCAGATATTTTCATATTTTACACTAACGTTTTCTTACACTTATATTTGCTTTACCAAAGGTCACTCACGGCCACCCATATACATTTCATGACGGCAAATGTATTAATTTTATTAAAAATTTACACCAGTTCACCACTGTGCCATTTCTACTAACTATATTTCTTCACTTGACTACTGTACAAAACATTCTTATTAGCAAACGCCATGTTTCTACATTCATGTTACCTCGCCCTGTTCTCTATCTAGCCACATACAAACAATTACTACGTATGTACGGTCTGCAACTCCCCATTAAAACATTACATTTAAAATCATGACCCAATCACAATTATAACTACTAGTACTGAACATGAGAAACACACATCAGTGCAAAAGATTTCCTATGCATTATCACACGTTACTTTACCCACCACTTTAACGACTGATACTTTATACTGTCTGTTATATATTTACCGTTCCATAAGGAAACTCGCTCATGGTCAGTTGAGCTATTTACTCTGCGCTATAGTCTGTGATCATGTCAACCTTCACCTACATGCCCATTCTGCTAAAAACATATTGTTTCAACTACTCAATTTCATAATTTCTCCTGATTTCTCTCGTACTATTGTTATTTTATCATATGCAAAGCTTGCTGGGACATATGCGTCTGCTCCTATTCTCCACTATCAAGTCTTCCAGTTCTACTCACTCCAATTCTCACGTAAGGTGACTGATCTAGTTTAGCAAAACAGCGAAGAGGACTCCTACCTGCAGATAAGCCTATCAAAATGCCTTATAAACCTTACAAACACTAAAACAGAAAACGGAGCAGGACAGAAGGGTACACAAGTTGCGACCTAGGGAGCTCTAATTCTACGGGCTTGCTGATAATTTTGTCAATCAAGGCTCGTTGGATGGCCGTCAAATCCGCGAGTACATACACTGGCCATATTTCACCTGCGTTTCCGATGCGTTTACACTTAGGCCACCGCACCCTTTGTCACAGCCACTGTTTTACATATATAGCATACCGAAACTGCTAAACGGTACACGCTCATCAGACTGTACAAATTCACACAAGGATAGCCATAATCCACAACCGTTTCTTAAAGGGTCACTTCGCATTTCTCACTTTCTCATAACAAAACGCTTTGCAAAAAGAAATGATATCTCATAAAAAACATGATTTCATCGTAGAAAAATGCCAAGTTACTCACACATACAAGACATACACCGTCTGTAACTCATTCATTCAAACTGCCAACATCTAGGCCTGCCATTAAAAATATTGACATCAAAATTAGGCCAAGTTACTGTACTACAAACAATATAGGCTGTCCTGCCTCACCAAAACTAAATAAGCTGTACTCCAAAGCAATGCTACCTCAATTCTTTCAAGTCTCAGGTTAAAGAAACTTGGTCCTGGCTGGGTTCAAACATAGTACCCCAGGGACCATAGATTGTAACCCTGACCACTAGGCCATGAACAGACTAGCTGTCTAGATTAGAAATGTTTCAGACTAAAAAGGTATGGGTATTTTGCATGTGTATGCAAGTTTTTGATTGGCTTGTGTAGGTGAAGGATTGGCTGGTGTCGGTAAAATGTCCAATGGGGAGACATTTTGTTTGTGGGATAGGCGGCAGGAAAAATAAGAATGAGAAGAAGAAGAAGAAGAAGGAGAAAATGCAAAATCCCCTTAGTTTGGGGCTTTATTGTGTGTACATGTGAAGTTGTTTATGAAAGCTGTTTGTTGAAATGGGGTCAGAATGTACAGAATTTAATGTTTTTAAGGGCTGAGTGTCTGTGGCTGTTGTGGTTATTTCTGTGGGGAACCCTGAAAAGTGCCAAACTCTCTGTGCTGTATAGGTATGGGGCATGCCCCGCCAAGGCGTAACTTGGCGGGATGGTATACCTGCCATCCCAATAAGGGCTGTAACTTATCATGAGGAAGTGAATGGGTAAGGCATACTGAAAGTGTGAGATGGTCCAAAGTCCAAAAGTACCTGGGAGTGTTTCAAACTCGAACACCATTTTAAAGACGGACGAGGAAGAAGAGGGAGTAAAAGAAGGAATAAAACTGAAAAAAGAATGGAGTAAGTAGCCTCTTGTGGAGTGGGATGGAGAGAATATAAACTAAAGGTGAAGAGGTGTGGGAAGGAACGGGAATCTTCTAGCATAATCGCATTAACACACCTAATTCAGCAAAACAGGAAACTGACCATAAAATGGCGGTTTTGGTGCAATAGGTTTCTTTTTTTTTTCAAATTTTTCATTTGGGACCAAAAGTAATTAAAAAATAATTTAAATAATTATGTGTTACTTCAGTTTAAAAAAAAAAATAGTTGATGATAATTTTACCTTGTGAGATGTGGCGGTAGTCACAGCCCTAGTAATTTGATTTAAAGAGAAGGCTACATTTTGACACCTGCAACTGTAACATTCAATAACGTTCCAAACTTTTTTCAAACAGTAGTAGTTTTGTCTAACAGACACTGATGTTGCACTGAATAACATAGAAAAAAACAGTTCAGTTGGACATGATGAGCCGTGTGTGGACAGTCTTCACTTTGTTGAAAGGGATGTCAGAATTTAGTTGTCTCTATAATCAAGCAGTTTGGATTTGTGCAGAATGTAGAAATGTAAAATGTGGCAGAATGTACATAACATGGCATGTTACTGTTACAGTTGTTGTGTTAATGCTATTTGGCTAACACAGCAGGTTTAGCTAAAGCACAGTAGGATACTGAGGTCAAACTGGTAATACAGAGCTACACAAGCAATGCAGCATTAGTGTTACAGTTTTATAATTCTCCATAGAGAAGAAGGCTGTACATTCCAATGTTACCTGTTGCCTAGTTAGGTCAGGCGATGGTTCCACTGACAGCACAGAGCAACTGACACATTTTGATTCTTGCAGGGACAACAGCAGTTTCCACAGGACAGACGTTCAACTAAAGAACTAAATTTAACAGAGGTAAGCTCTAGTAGCCCCTTCACATAAGCTGTCTTTCTTTCCATTTGAAAGGGGGACAGTTCACTTTGTCATAGGCTATTCAGTTCAATCTATCATGGGGTATTCAGCTCACTCTGTCATGGGCTATTCAGCTCACTCTGTCATAGGCTATTCAGCTCACTTTGTCATAGGCTATTCAGCTTGCTTTGTCATAGGCTATTCAGCTCACTCTGTCATAGGCTATTCTGTTTACTCTGTTGTCATTGCTTAAGCATTTAAAATTTTTCCCTTTAAATGTTTAGCCATTTTTTTCTGCAGTTGAACATTGTTAAGTATGATGCATTGTTGAAATAATGGCATAAACTTCATCACATAATTTTACTATATGAGTGCCGCAATTCCTTTATCCTGGCCTCCAGGATGACAAACATGAAAATGACAAATAACCTTCCAGGCTGTCTAAAAAAGAAATCAAACAGTCAATGACTGGAAATGTCACATAACCAACATACAGACATCATAATAGCAAACCTTACACCAAAACTTATGAACAAAACCAGTCAGTTAAGAACTGATTATTAAGACACATTGGGAACAACTGGATTTTCTCACATGGCAATAATAGGCCTATGGAAGCCTATATCTCTAGAATAGAGATTTATGGATAGAATAACAGATTTGTTGCACGTGGTGAGCCTTGTGTGGACAGTCTTCACTTTGTGGAAAGTGAAGTCAGAATTTAGTTTTCTCTGTAATCAAGCAGTTTGGATTTGTGCAGAATGTAGAAATGTAAAATGTGGGCAGACTGTACAGTATGTGGCGTGTTACTGTTACAGATTTTGTGTTAATGCTATTTGACTAACACAGCAGGTTTAGCTAAAGCACAGTAGGATACTGAGGTAAAACTGGTAACATGATACACACCCTGCTATTCACACACTACAGTATTTGTGTTATTATAATACACACTTTAGCCACGTTTCCACCACAGGAACTTTACCCCGGGACTAGGAACCTTTTGAGTGCGTTTCGACCGCGGGAACTAGGGTCTAAATTTAGTTCCGGGGGCTTTATTTTACCCCCAAAAAAGTTCCTGCTCGGGGGGTAGTACTTCCAAAAGTACTGGAACCTTTGGGGTGGGGCGCAAGCGCTGAAAATTTCTGATTGGTCGACTACTTGCAGTGTTTTATTTCAACCGCCATGTTTAAAAATCTGCAGCCGCAAACCAATTTATTTTCATAATAACTTCAAATCAAACTTGTATGTTATGCGGCGCAGTAGCCTAGTTTTGGTTATAGCCTGCCAACGTTTTGGAATTATAACGTGTGCTCTTCTATTCTTTTCTTGCTTTAGTATTCATTTTATAAAATGTTAAGCATTCGTGCTGGGACAGCATATTACGTACCAAAACATTCAAACAGATTAATTTGGTTGCTGAATATTTTCTTCTGGATTTTCTTTGTTAGCCCGTTGTAATTGACTCAAAACATTTGATACAGTTATGTGAGGTATGCGGTAGTTCTGCGTAATTCACATTGGTGATACAGTAAAAGCAAACTGGAAATCACCTTCCGCACTTTTTGATTGTAATTAAATCGATAAAAATCAACAAATACAAAAGTAACCATATATAGTCATTGTTGGTAACCCGTTGTATATAAGTGGAATAAACCCCTCCGGGCTGTCCCGGGTTATTAGAAAATAATGTAAGCTACTTCGGTGGTAGTATGGGGTTACAGAAGATATCATAGGACAGATGGACCGATGACAACGTCGCTTTTTCATATGTCAGTGGGCTAATTTGCTTAATCTTTGCGGGACTTTAGACCGCGGTGGAAACGCAGACAACAATGGGCTGAAAGAACCTTTTAGTTCCTTGAAAAGTAGTTCCTGGGACTAAAAGTTCCGGGTACTTTTGGTGGAAACGTGGCTTTTGATATTCACATACTACCGTATTTGTGTTATTATAATACACATCCTGCTATTCACACATTACAGTGTTTCTGTTATTACGATGCACATCCAGTTACTCACTCTCCCACATTCATGATATTTATGTTTTAAAGAGTAACAGAAGGAAAATTTGTCAATATCCAGGCATGAACCCCCAAAAAAAAGCAGTGAGGTAAAGATAAACTCCCAGATGGGAAGAAAAAACATTCAAGCGGTGGCCAGAAAAAAGAAATCTCAGGAAGAATCCAGCTTCAGATGTGCATTCTTACACAATTTGATATTTGAATATTCTTCAGGTTTGATGTATGGATATTCGTTTAACCGTGGCGGCAGTGTAGCACAGTGAGTAAGGAACTGGGCTTGTAACCGAAAGTTCATAGGTTCTATTCCTGGGTAGGACACTGCCATTGTACCCTTGAGCAAGGTACTTAACCTGAATTGCTTCAGTATATATCCAGTTGTATAAATGGATGCAGTGTAAAATGCTATGTAAAAGTTGTGTAAGTCTGCTAAATACCTGTAATGTAATGAAACCGTGAAAATAGATAGCGTGACAGCGTCATCACCAGAACCATAGTTTTTCCTATCACTGCTGATACAGAGTGTCATCTACAGGCTATACTGTAACTATTCTGGCATGTTAGCTTTCAACTCCAAGAATTCTTAAGAGTAACTTTTAAATGGTAACAGAAAAATAATTTAAAACAGAGGAATACCCTTTTAATGCACATAAAAACTCAATCCCCTACAAGTTTTCTCCCCAGTATTTTTGACATGTTGCCAAGCTAACTCAGCAGTGGAGTCTGGAAGAGGCAACACACGCTGGCATTTCCTCATTCACCAATGCGTGAGCGTTGGTTGGCCGTCTCTCCTGCTTTATTTCAGTATTTTTTTTCAATAAGGCAGGATGGGAGATCAGTGAAGAGAACACACAGGCCTGTACACACAGGTGCCCCAGACAGACAGCCTGGTACAGACAGATTTTCTGGCTAATGTAATGAACTGTTCGGCCCAAACTGATACAAATCACAAAAAAATCACTGTGACTGCTGTGGGTGTGCATTTAGGGAGAACTAGAGTGACAGTGGAGGACTTGACAGGGTTCTTGACTCCAGCGATGGCACATGCATCTCAAAGTGGTGATTGACAGTTTAGTTTACAACTGGTGTTTTTTTAAACGTCTCTACTTGTGTTAGGTGGCCAACGGGCAGGGATTTTAAAAATTTGCTTAAGAGTTGCCTGAGTTGTCTGACCTCCTCTGCATTGAAGAAACTTGGCTAACTGCACACCTGCCGTTTGTCCTATCAGGATATAGATCAATGCGGAGGGGCAGACAAGTTGGTCAGGGGGGAGGGTGCTGCACCTTTGTGAATGATGGGTTATCATTTAGAGAGGTGGTTGTACGTGCTGAGAGTGAATGAGTGGTGGTGGAGGTGTGGTTGGGTACAGGGGAACGCTGTAGTGGTGAATTTTTATAACCAGAGTTTGGACCTGTCCCTTTATTACCTTGAAAGAATACTCTTGCTTAGGGCTAATAAGGTGATTTGGAGTGGAGATTTTAATTCCTATAATATACTTGACTAACAGAAATGGTGCTTGTTATGGAGAAATTTATGGATAGCCTGATATTGGTTTGCCTGAATGATGGGTGGGGATACACAGCCTAATGTTATTTCGGGGACATCATCAGTGTTGGACCTTACAGTACCTTAGTGTGCAGCTCTGTGGCTGGTGGGTGTGAATGGAGGTCTGGGAGGATTCAGCTGTAGGGACTGACCGGAGACTGGGAGGTGTTCAGTCAGGTCTGTGAAACTGGAGCAGCACAGATCCAGGTGGTGGGTGATATAGATGATTCAGTAACTGCATCATCTGAAGTCTGTTAGCTGCCTTGTTAGCTGCTGTCTCTTGGTCTGAAGGGGGAAGGATGAGGAAGGTGCTGTGGTGGTCACCGGAAGGTTCTAAGGCTGTTTGAGCACACAGCCACACACTCCAGGTCCTGCACAGGAACCTTCCTCCAGACTGTGTGCTGGAGTATCACAGGGCGAGAGCAGTGGCCAGGAGAGTCATCGAGGCACCAAACAGGAAGTGCTGGAGAGAGTACTGCTCTCGGATAGGCCGGGGCACACAGGCTGGGGAGGTGTGGGGTAAGATTGGGAAAATGACAGGGGTGTCTAAGGCCACTCAAATCCCAGTTTGGGTGGATGGAGATTGTGTTGCCAGGTCTGGGAAAGAGAAGACAAATTTGGAGGAGGACAGACTGAATCGCTGACGAGTTGTCCTGAGCCAGTGGGGGAATGTATGTGAGAAGTGGACGGAGTTTGATAGCATTTCATAACAGCATAGGGTCTGGTGGGGGGGAGGTTGGGCTGGCGTGGTGGTGTCCCCTGTTCCTCCCTGGTTATTCCCACTGCCTGTGGTTGGCATGGGACTGTTAGAATATGTGCATCAGGTTGGAGAATCTATAAAAAAAGATTTTTTATTAGTTTCTGCCAGTTTATACAGACATTTTGGTTTCATCATGTAGAAATGATCTGGTAGAACATGGCCAGCATCCTGCTACACACACCAAAGGAGCGTAGCCTCCCCAGAAAGAAAAGCCTTCAGTCTAGCAGGGCCTCCAAAGACACAAACCACTGTACCAAACCAACTATCCATGTGATCAGGAGAACAATGTATGTGTGCCTGGGCCTGGCAGGCTGTGTGTTAATGTACTTTGAGGCTGTGTGCATCAGTGTGCTGTGAGTGTGTGTGTGTGTGTGTGTGTGTGAGTGTTTGTGTGTGTGTGTGTGTGTGTGTTGCTGGGGCCTGACAGGCTGTGTGTTAATGCACTCTGAGGCTGTGTGCATCAGTGTGCTGTGTGTGTGTGCGTGTGTGTGTGTGTGTGACTGGGGTCTGGCAGGCTGTGTGTTAATGTACGTTGAGGCTGTGTGCATCAGTGTGCTGTGTGTGTGTGTGTGTGTGCGTGAGTGTGTGTGTGTATATGTGTGTGTGTGTGTGTTGCTGGGGCCTGGCAGGCTGTGTGTTAATGTACTCTGAGGCTGTGTGCATCAGTGTGCTGTGTGTGTGTGTGTGTGTGTGTGTGTGAGTGTGTGCATGAGTGTGTGTGTGTGTATGTGTGTGTGTGCGTGAGTGTAGGTGTGTGTGTGTGTGTGTGTCTATGGCTGGGGCCTGGCGGGCTGTGTGTTAATGTACTGTGAGGCTGTGTGCATCAGTATGCTGTGTGTGTCCTCTGCATACAACAATGAGCATCTTCAGTGCGTCGAACAGTGAATTTCTTTGAAATTGCACCTCCATCCTCAAGATAAACGGAATTTAATGAAACCATTATGTACCGTGGCAGGAGCTGGAAATGGCCAAAACTATCAGAGTATTTTTTGACAACTATCAAATCTCTGAGTTTGTTGGAATACTGTAAACACAAAGCAGATGTATTCTGCTACCTGGTGGCCTTGTGATACTACTGCAAGTGACTGAACTCCAAGGTTGAGTTTCAAGGCAGAAGTTCACAGGTTCTCAAGAGTTCACTGAACTGAAAAAAAGTAGAGAATCATCAATGCTGTGCCTCACCTTGTGTGCAAAGTGCAGTGGGTCCATCTTGTTTTTGGAATCCTTGAGTATAAATGACAGCACTCTTCTCTCCAAAAAAACTACTGCAAGTGATGTCAGAGTGATCATGTTGGATTTTTAACACGATTGGACAGTACTATGCTTTAGAAGTATGTGGTCACAGTGCAACATCAATCAATGAAAAAGCACCGATAGACTGTGTGTAATCCCATCTATATATAAACTGTTCTTGATTGTTAAAACATCATCTGGATCATTTGTGAAACAGCAATTTACAGCCATACTGTATCCCCTGCAATGCTTAAAACATGAGAACAACTGTGTGCAACATGAGGTGTACAAATGACAGATGAACACATTAAGGACTGCAGTACTTTCAGGCACTGGCAGTTCAGTTTAAATCTTAATGTTGCAAAGTTTAAATGTCTGGTTTGGCAGGGCATTTTTTGAACATATTTCCAGGAAACATTTAAAGCAGGTACACAAGGTAGACAGGAAAATACCAGGTCAGACAACAGTTTCCCACAGTTACAGATTTTATTACAAGGAGCACCAGAGAGGTACACATGCCACAGCTTGCAGAGGAATTCTTGGAAGTTTGCTAATGCCATACGCCAGTACTTTTATTAACATGAATGAGCTTGTCTAAGTAAATGTTTCCCTGTTTGTAATTACATCAAACACACATTTGATGGAGACAGAACCATGACATGGCCTTATGTTTAATCTTGATGCTTTGCTTTAAAAAAAATTTCACCTTTGTTATGATAACAAGCCAACACATTAAAAGCTAATTTTAACATATACCACATTTCAGCTTGTGCGCATATGTATTCTGTAATGTAATAGAACAGAAAAGCTGTTTTTCATGCCGTAGGAAGACCTTTCATAAGCGGCTCTGACATGCAGTCATACGAGCGCCCAAGGGGGGTCACTAGAGATCAATGAATCACAGATCCCTGTCTGACTGAACCCTCCCGTACCCTGGGCAACACAGGCACCAATCGTACATCTCCCTGTGGAGCTACCGGCCACAGTCAGAACTGTCACGGTCCGGATTCGACCCGAGGCCGTGAGGCTCATTCATGCACCTCAGCGTGGTGCTTTAACCGAATGAGCCATCCAGCAGCCCCAAGCCTAATTTCAATAAAATTACAACCTATCAGCATCCATAAGAAATGCAGACTACCATACAATATGCCAAATAATCACTGAATTGATAAGAACCACTGAAAGCAGGTACATGAGGTAGACATGAAATCATCAGGTCAGATGACATTTTCCCACTGTAACAGACTTTAGTACAATATGCACCAGGGAAATACCCACTACACAGCATGCAGAGGCATTCTCCAAAGACTCACTAAGTTGTTTTAGTCTTGATAGTAGTTGCCAAGCATCACACCTCATAAGGTCACATCTCACAAGCATGGAGGCTCTGTCTGGGGTCACACACGCTTGTTACATCAATAATGAGGCCTCACAGCACACAACACAACAGCACAGTATAGTGCCTGGAATGGGGGTGGTATGTCCCCATTGTGGGTGCCAGAGCTTTTCGGGTCCTCTCAGGAGTGCACTCGGGACGGCCCTGAGCTGCATTCCATCCTCCCCGTAGCTCTCCATCGCTCTTCTCCCTCATCACCATGGTAACAGGGAATGTGGAGACTGGGACAAGGCCACAGGCCTAGGCAGAAGTGGCCTGGAGTGCATACAGAAATACAGAAACATACACTTCCCTTCACTACCTTAAGCCTCCAAGCAGCTGAACACTGCAGAACACAGTCTGAAGTGCATTAATCACTGCAGGTTTCCCACTGAATCAACAGGAACTGAGGTGGAGCAGTGAAAGAATGGACAGTGATTCAATATGTGCAATCGTATAGACATGAAAACTGTTTTTGATCAATAAAACCTAGTCTGGATTATTTGTAAAACATTTTGGTTTAAAGTCACATCTACTGCAATTATTAAGACATGAGAACTCCTGTGGAGTTCTAGAAAAGACTGTTGAAAAAATAGTATTTTAGTTCCTTTAAACAGCCACTAGATGGTAATGGAAGTTCAGTTTCACTCTGAGCTATTGTCTCATGGGCGCTTGCTAGTTTGAACCATAATCTCATGTTTGTGGAAAAAATAAGAGAATCTGCATAACAAGTACATTAAGCAGCAAGAATCATTTTGCGGAGTTCTGAGAGATAGCCTTGTAATAACTTGTCACTAGATGGATTACAGAAGCTTTCTCTGGTCAGCATGAAGTTTGGCTTTTTGTGCATTACTGTTGCACTACGAGTGTCATCAAATTGTTGTTGCAGAAATCATAAATGATTCCATGTTTTCACCTGCGAGCAAGAACATGGACACTGATGTTTCTTAATCTGAAGGGAAACTTTATGTTGTGTAAAATTAGAGATTCCGGGTTGGCTTTTAAACATCTGTAGACAAAATTGTGTAATTATTTCTTTATTAGGAGTATATGGACACAGTGACCCCGTACCCAGAGGAAACCAGCACAAGCACAGGAACTTGCTAGCTCCATGCAGAGAGGACGCAAACCGGGACTCTAACTCTGCTTTTTTTTATCGTCACATAGATTGTTTTGCCGTGTGTGATTTCAGGATTACACTTTTTGCCCAAAAACTGAATTAAAGAGCATCAGTGCTCTTATTTCTCTCTAGGGAGCCACACATAAAACACTAATGTGGGTAAAACCAGACCCAAAGCCAAGCCTCACTGGGGGCTTCAGTCGTTGCAGCCGGGAGAATAGAAGCTAGATGAGAAGGGGTGTTTGGAGGAATAGGAATCTGTAGCTATGATCGCAATAACGCTTAATTTAGTGAAATAAAACAGGTAATAAAATGTCGCCTGAGGAGTAGACGAGGAGTAATATGTTTTTTTCAAATTCCCCATTTGGGACCAAAAACAAACAAAAAAAACCCTTTCAAATAACTTTTAAACATTTTAACGTTTATTTTAGCATTTATTTGGTATTTCATGATAATTTCACCTATTTGGATATGACGGAAGTCACAGGCCTTTCGTCGGCTACATTATGACATCTGCTACTGTAACAAAAACAGACCGAACATTTTAACTGTGTGGTTTGTGAAGTCCAAATGTTATTTTTGCTCTGTATTCACACAGTTTGGATTAAGACAAATTAACTTGATGTCTGCCATGTTAAAGTCGGTGGTCAGTAGTTAATTCACGTATGGAGCTTTTATAGCTGGTCTTCTATCATTTGAAACGAGACATTAGCTCCCGTATACAAGAGCATGCTAAAAAGATGCTTAAAGGATATTCATTTGCATATTTGCTACCCAACTCTGACTAGTTTCAATTCATGAAGACCTAGTGGCCATGTCCTTACCAATTCATTATATTCTTTTGAATTTGCACAAGTTTCAATGATAATAAATTCAACTACTTTAATAGTAGCAAGAACTGAAAAGAACTGCGGTTGTAGTTGCATTAAGACGCCGTTTCTTGTGTGAACCACAAGGTAGCAGTGTCGTGGTCTAGGAAAAACGACAGCAGTCTCTGAGTCCAATCGCCAATCTGTAGAAAAACTACTTCACGAGGGAAAAGATACCACAGCAGCAAGCTCTTCAGAAAAGTTAGACTTTATTAGCGCCGGCGCAACACAAAGCCGGAACAATTCCGCCGAATTGAACCTCGATTGTCAGTTTTACAATCCTTTTATACACAAAATGTACTCCCCAACCTCCATAACCCCTTATGCATTTACGTAGGTCCTGGACACCTGTTCTTCTTGGCACAAAATGATGTTATTATAACCATCTCTTATCTGACCTGTTCGGCACCCGATGTACTTTCTTGGGGCCTAAGAGATAACGTCAGTGTGGAACACCACACCAACTTTCTTTTAAAACCAGTGGTCTTTGTTCTGTACTTTTTCAGTGTGCCTATAAGTCTCAGCTTTCTGTAATTTCTCATTACACATACAAGTTTACATATGGGTCACTGTAAATATTAGTTATTAGTTTTCTAGCATTTTGGCATCAGCGTTTTTGTTAGTCTTGGATTATGGGTTTCTGCTATATTTTGGCAGTATGTGATTAGTTGTTTTGTTTGTGTTCATCTGTTGTAAATCTGATAGAAAGATAGGATATGATTAGTATTTGATTAATATCTTCGGCTCAGTAGGGAGCAGTTTAAGTAAATGTGTAAATAGGATTTCTAAATCTACTGCGTTCATGCTCTTTGTCTACAGTGGATACTGTGGTTTCTTGCGTTTCATAAAGCTTATCTACAACTACTGATAGTAAGATCTCTAAGGCTACTGCGTTCATGCTCTTTGTCTACAGTGGATACTGTGGTTTCTTGCGTTTCAAAAGCTTATCTACAACTACTGATAGTAAGATCTCTAAGGCTACTGTTTTGATTATATGATGCTTATCATGACGCATAGAGGCGTCACCACAGGCGTAAATGCTTATCTAGAATCACTGATAAGGCTATTGTTTTGATTATCTGAGTAGATGTTTATACTTGTGATATCTTATCATGACGCATAGTGACGTCATCGCAGGCGTAAATGCTTATCATGACGCATAGTGACGTCATCACAGGCGTAAATGCTTATCTAGAACTACTGATAAGGCTATTGTTTTGATTATATGAGTAGATGTTTATACTTGTGATATCTTATCATGACGCATCGAGAGTTTTGGAGGACACCTCTGGCCCCACCCTGACAGTGAGGTCATCACAATCAGGGGGCGTCTCAAAAAAATTTCCCCTACATTCCCCCCTTTCGGGGTCAAATATTATGGCCCCGAATAACTCCCCTCACTGTATTCTTATTGGCCTTCTGACCCAACAAAGTTATCGTACACTCCGTTAATTTTCTTTAACATGTTGATTTGTAGCACGATGATTTGCCACAGTTCTCATGGTTGGTGGGCTCCTGGTATATCTTCCACCCAGAGTACGCGGTCTGCGCGTCACTCCACTGGGCTCCTGGTGTTTCTTCCACCCAGAGTACGCGGTCTGCACGTCACTCCACTGGGCTCCTGGTATTTCTTCCAACCAGAGTACGCGGTCTGCACGTCACTCCACTGGAAAGCCGGCTTGCGATTCTTGTACTGGACCCGCAGGGGCACTGTTGATGCTGTTGCTCCCTGGACTGGTATCAGCGCCCGCAGTCCCTCCGCTCTCCCCGTCTCCTCCGGTCTCTGACAGCGTCCCGTCCGCTGGAACCTGGAACCACCGTCTGGCGCCTGACTCCTGTGTTAGTCACCCTGTACGACACCAACTGGATGCCTATAGCCCTGTGGGGAAAGATCTCAAGAGGGGGGGGATACACAACAGCAACACCAGTACCACTATCACTGTTATCCCCACTGCAAGTCTTATTTTTGCCCACCAACTTCCCCCTCGTCCTTTATTCGACAGTTCTTCTTGCCCAACCTCCTTCACTATCTTTCTTAGTGGTTGCGTTTTTTCAGAATACCCTTCCACCCACTCCACGCTAAAACCCGTCATTTCTAAGAATATCATCATTTGTCCCACTGTCTGTGGTTGTGGAACTTTCATTATTGTCTCCAACTGTTTATTTGACATTCTCTTACCGCCAGCCGTGATTACTCTCCCCAAGTACTCCACCTCCTGAGAGTAGAGCTGCAGCTTCTTCCTGGACACTTTGTGTCCCCCCTTTGCCAGTTTCTCCAGCGGTTTCATGCTGTCGCTCATGCACTGCTCTTTTGTGTCTGCACATAGTAACAAGTCATCAACATAATGCAACACCACACTTTTTGAGGGCCAAACCTTGTGAGTCGGGGTCACCAATTTCACTTTCATGTTACGACCATAGTTGGCTTGGTGATTGATTTAAACGTTCTTCTATGCCTATATTTTCTCTAAGATTTTCTCTAGATTTCTCCCGTTTTGTACCCTCTTCCCACGGTACCCTCACCATTTGGGGCTTTCCCCACATCTGAGCAGTTACCATAATTTTGATCATTTTTTGATCTGCTGTGCACCAAATTAAAGAATTTTCTGTTGGCCCGAATTGGAGCTCTCTGCTGCTCTTTTACCATAGGACCTAAGTCCTTAGCTTGGTACCCTGGATTGACTTTTAACGTTATGTGTGGGGCCGCATGTTCTTCCTGAAACCACTGCTCAATCCATGGGGACCTTTCTATGTTTAACGCTGCTCCTTCCTGACCTATCAGGAGCGCAGATGACACCAAATACTGTCTTTCTCCTTTCCCCTCACTCCACTCTCTTTCTAGATCCGGATCCTGGTAGGGATCAAACTTCATTGTACAATGTAAATCATATTCTGTTCTGGCCCAGTTGACTATGGGATCTGCGTCTCAACATATTTTTGCCAAGTGCTCCACACTTGGTCTTTTACTTGTGTCTCAATATCCCCTACCCAATATACATTTGCCCTGTGGAGCTTTTCACTTCCCACATAGTACATTCCTGTTAAATCTATGCCCCCTCCTTCACAATTTAATTTTAGTCCTAAGGCCAGAATTGCATCTCTTCCTAGAAGGCTTATGGGGGAATTTTTGCACACTACTATCTCTAATTTTGCTTCTTTTGCGCCTAATTTTATTAATACCGGTTTTGTAGTCGGGCTTAACGTTGTTTTTCCCGAGAACCCTACTGTTTTAATAACTTCCCCCGACATAGGCAGATGTGACGCATATTCTTTCCTAATGCATGTGCATGTTGCTCCAGTATCTATCATCATGGGGACAATTTTTCCTCCGATTTGTACATTTATTATTGGTTCTTGTTCTGGCCTGTTTGTTATCAGTACATGCTGTCCTACTCCGCCTGGGTTCTCTGGGCACCCCTATTGGGCCCCTTGGTAATTTACAGGTCCCCCACTCTGATATGGGGACCTAGCCTGAGGAAGTGGGGTCAAGTTGGGGTAACTCTGCGATTGCTGAGGCTGATTAGGTACCCAGGTCCCCAGGTTACCTGGATACATCCCTTGAGTGTTTGGACAAACTCTTCTTATATGTCCCTCCTGACCACATCCATAGCAAACTATGGGGCCCTGCCTCTGTTTATTAGGAAAGCCTTGTTGGTTCCAATTTATATTTTGCATGTTATTATTCTGATTCTGCTGCCCTCTCCACTGGGTATTTTGCCCACCATTCCCTGGCCCTCCCCCCATATGATTCCCACCCGGTTGTGTCCCTCCCCCTTTCATATTACCTTGCAGGACCACCGGAGGAGGGATGCCGGAGAAGTTGTAGACCACCGTCGGCCGGGGCACCGTCAGACCACTCCATGGTTCAGGCGTGGGGGCGGCCTCGAAGTCAAAGAATTGTCCATTGTCCATATTCTGCATTTTCACAGATGCCACTTTTTCCGCCTCTTTTTCTTTGGTTTTCAGCTCCTCCAGCTGCAACTGCAGTAGCTTTCTTTGAATGTCTTTTGTTTGATCTTCCAGCTTTTTCCCCTCTTTCCGCTGCCTTTCTACAGCGTGCACCACATGTTCAACAAATTCTCTGTGTGCCATGGTGTTCAGCCCCACCACCTCATCGAGGCGGCGCCCCACTTCCTGTGACATCCCCTCCCGGATGGCTTTGCGGAAGAGGGAGGTCATTATGGGATCGTCCTGCACATCCCTCTCAGTCATCAATCTCCACCTGCGCAACTGCGTTTGGATGTATGTTGTTGGTGGTTCATTTTCTTTTAACGGCGGTCCCGTTAAGGTCATTATGTCCGGTCGTGCAGGATACAGGGCTCGTAAAGCAGCCCAAACAACCCCACGCACGTTATCGAATGGCCCACCGTCCACTGCTGGAGACTGCGCATGGTTTTTGTCAAAGCCAGCCTGTTCAAATATGTCCAGCATTGTTTTCATCCCCACAACCTTCCCCAGGAGAGCCTTCAGGTCACCCACAGCCAGGAGCCGGCCTGTCGTCTCCTCCTCCAGCACCCTGATCCAGTGGCCTGCCCCATTCTGCAACTCAGGGAGATTGGTTATTACATTATACATATCTTGGGTGGACCAGGGAATGTATCGGGGTACACCACCTTCCCTAATCAATAATGGTGCTATGGTATTGGGGCTTTTAGCAGTATGGCTATATCCTTCTGCTGCTGGGTTACGCCGGGTTGGCGGTCTTTTTCTTACGTTTTGATATCGCCCAGCTAAGTCTCCCCCCCCCCTGTGCAGGCTCCTCTCCCTCGTCTGACTCTTCTGCCTCGCTATGACTTGCCTGGCTTGCTTCACTATCGCTTGCCTCATTTTTTTCTGTTGGGGAGAACTCCTCCTCCCCTTTATTATATTCTAGTTTATATTCTATCTGGGGGATTTGTTTTTTATTTGCCGTGCCTTTTGCTAACCTTGGCTTATGCTTATCTCGGGATTCAGTTCCCTCTGTACTTTTTGGCTTCAGCTCCTCCCACCTATTATATGGAAGCTTTTCCCATTTTGTGTTTTCCTGCCCCGCATTTTCGCGTCTTTTATGTGTTTCCCCGTCCCTTTTTGGCCCCACCTGTTCAGGCTTTTCGCTTATTTTAGACGCTCGCTGTTTTTTCTCAGTGTCTCTTATCTCTTTTGCCTTTCTTATTAACCTGCTATGATATTCATCATACTGGTTATATTTTTCTTTTAACAGCTCTTCTAATTCCTCCACTTCTTCATATTCTCCCTTCAGCTCTGCTACCCTTGTTTCTATTTTTTCCTTTTCTTGCTCGAGCCGCGCTCTCTCTATCCCCAGTTGTTCTTCACCTTCCTCGTGTTCTACCCACCCTTTTATTTCCACCTGTCCCTTTACTACCGGATACACTGCAGTTGTTACCGGGCATATTGGATACAAGCCTTTCTCTTTTATTACCGCATGTCTTGGTGATAGTGGGGCATACGGAGGGGGAGTCATTATTTCACTGCAATCCCTTTTTAATCCTACATCTCTTTCTAGGGACGCAGACCTAAACCATCCTAAAATTGTTTTTTCCTGTTCTCTTTTTAGCTTTCTTGTTTCTGACTTGTCTTCTGGTTTATAATTTGCTATTACCCCTCCCATCTGATCGCATATTTCTCTATCAAACGTACCCCCTTTTGGCCATTTTGTCGCTATTCTTTTAGTTCTTTTTGTCCATTTTTCTGATATTTTCTTTATCTCCTGTTCACAATTAGGATGTTTTTCTGTGATTATTTCAACTGGCGTTTTCTCTTCTTTTTCCATTATTTTACGGTTATTCTACTATATTTTATCCCTATTTAACTTTATTCTCAACCAAGGCCACTGCCTTTATTCTATTTCTTGTTATCTAATTGTTATTTTCCAGCCAAGGCTCCCCACGCTTCCCCCAACCTTTGTTTCTACACTTATTTTCTCCCGCAAGCATAAGCAACTAATCAAAGCATAAGCACAGTGTTATCCCTGTTGTTTCTACCCAACAACAGTTTCCAAGACAATTCCGAGACCTGAGCACTTGCAGGCGGCCCTCCAGGACTCTCACCTTCCAAGTCTCTGAGCCCCAACACTCAACAACGGCTTAGTGTAAACCCAATTACAGTCAAAATGCCACAAACACCTGCATCAGTGTAAACTTCGCTAAAGAGATATTGAATTCTCAGTTCCCGTTTCTCACACCTTTGCAACAAATATAGGCCTTTTCCAAAATTGCTTCTCCTCAACAATTCTGTTTCCTAGACAATTCCGAGACCTGAGCACTTGCAGGCGGCCCTCCAGGACTCTCACCTTCCAAGTCTCTGAGCCCCAACACTCAACAACGGCTTAGTGTAAACCCAATTACAGTCAAAATGCCACAAACACCTGCATCAGTGTAAACTTCGCTAAAGAGATATTGAATTCTCAGTTCCCGTTTTCCACACTTTTTGCAACAAATAAAAAGGCCTTTCCGTTTCCAACACTGTTCCGCGCAAGCATAAGCATCTAATCAAGCATAAGCAGCGTTCCCAATGTTGTTGCTAACCAACAACACTTTTCCCAAAATTTTCCAAAAAATAAAAAATTTTATGACGTCCTTTCACTCATACCACACACAATTCACTCACCTCACACCACACCCAATTCACTCACAGTTAGGGCGTACTTTTCTGAAGAGCTCGCCACTTCCCTCCCCTCAATTTTCGGTGTTATTTGGCCGGGTTAGTTATACGAGAGGCTTCCACTCCCAGCGTCAGGGAGAAGAGGTCAGAGGGGACGTTGCCCCAGTCCGAATTAAAGTAGTTAAATACTCTTACCTTTTGATAAGCTGGCCAAGCTTTTCCAGGGACTATCACCCTCTGCCTCTGTCTCCAGGAGCCGGGAGCTTCAGTGATTCCTCTTTCGTATCCCGGACGAGCCCCCAAATGTCGTGGTCTAGGAAAAACGACAGCAGTCTCTGAGTCCAATCGCCAATCTGTAGAAAAACTACTTCACGAGGGAAAAGATACCACAGCAGCAAGCTCTTCAGAAAAGTTAGACTTTATTAGCGCCGGCGCAACACAAAGCCGGAACAATTCCGCCGAATTGAACCTCGATTGTCAGTTTTACAATCCTTTTATACACAAAATGTACTCCCCAACCTCCATAACCCCTTATGCATTTACGTAGGTCCTGGACACCTGTTCTTCTTGGCACAAAATGATGTTATTATAACCATCTCTTATCTGACCTGTTCGGCACCCGATGTACTTTCTTGGGGCCTAAGAGATAACGTCAGTGTGGAACACCACACCAACTTTCTTTTAAAACCAGTGGTCTTTGTTCTGTACTTTTTCAGTGTGCCTATAAGTCTCAGCTTTCTGTAATTTCTCATTACACATACAAGTTTACATATGGGTCACTGTAAATATTAGTTATTAGTTTTCTAGCATTTTGGCATCAGCGTTTTTGTTAGTCTTGGATTATGGGTTTCTGCTATATTTTGGCAGTATGTGATTAGTTGTTTTGTTTGTGTTCATCTGTTGTAAATCTGATAGAAAGATAGGATATGATTAGTATTTGATTAATATCTTCGGCTCAGTAGGGAGCAGTTTAAGTAAATGTGTAAATAGGATTTCTAAATCTACTGCGTTCATGCTCTTTGTCTACAGTGGATACTGTGGTTTCTTGCGTTTCATAAAGCTTATCTACAACTACTGATAGTAAGATCTCTAAGGCTACTGCGTTCATGCTCTTTGTCTACAGTGGATACTGTGGTTTCTTGCTTGCGTTCAAAAGCTTATCTACAACTACTGATAGTAAGATCTCTAAGGCTACTGTTTTGATTATATGATGCTTATCATGACGCATAGAGGCGTCACCACAGGCGTAAATGCTTATCTAGAATCACTGATAAGGCTATTGTTTTGATTATCTGAGTAGATGTTTATACTTGTGATATCTTATCATGACGCATAGTGACGTCATCGCAGGCGTAAATGCTTATCATGACGCATAGTGACGTCATCACAGGCGTAAATGCTTATCTAGAACTACTGATAAGGCTATTGTTTTGATTAAATGAGTAGATGTTTATACTTGTGATATCTTATCATGACGCATCGAGAGTTTTGGAGGACACCTCTGGCCCCACCCTGACAGTGAGGTCATCACAATCAGGGGGCGTCTCAAAAAAATTTCCCCTACAGCAGCATGTAGCTGTGCATGTAGGTCTACTTAAAAGCACGAAAGCGTCTGATTTCAAAGCCACCACGTCAAAGCGAATTTACGTTTTGCCTGAGTTGGATTGAAGTTGAAATTGAAATACAACATAAATTGTACTGCAGCGATTTCGAATCGAATTACAATTACTTAGAAACGGATAATACATGATAAAATGACTTTTATGAAATAAAATTGGACTACTTAAGAAATAATGATCTACTTTCATGAATAATTGATTTGGGACGTTTTTGGATGTTTTCCAAGATTTCTCACGAGCATGTTCGTGTATGTTAAATGCATGTAAGGGGGGTTGTTTATGGGTAAATGTGCGGTCAAAACACTGACTGGAAGCATGGGTAGTTTACGTTGCCATATGTTTTAAAATTTTACATGAAACGCAATAACAGGGATATCAGTCGGCTATAAATTGTCACTAGCATATCGTGTACGCCTACAAGCAAAATACATGCATCTCAGTTATTGACTTGATAGGGGTCACAATTATTGGCACCCTTAAAGATTGTAAAAAATAAAATCTAACAGAGTGAACTGTACACCAGCATGTAGATATGAGATTAAGCTTATCTACACCAGCATGTATAAAAGACATTATGCTGATCTCAGGCCTAAGGAACTGTGTTGTGCTCTTCCATGGCTTGCTGCTTCACTGGAGTATAAAACTGAGGCAACCTGCTTATAAAATCCATTTTTCATCAAAAGCAACAAACTGACAAATGAAGAAAAAAATGGTTGTTGACCTTCAAAAATAAGGAAATGGGTCAAAAGCTAAACAAAGAAATATACGACTTACTATTGTGAGACCAAATATGAATAATTTCAAAACCCCTGGAGTAGTGTTAAACCTGCCCAGTAGAGGGCGTTAATGTATCTTAGTCTCATGCACAGTGAGGTAGATGGTTCAGGGAGCAAATAACAATCCAGTGGCCACAGTTGGAGAATTACAGAACTTGGTTGCATCGGGGGGTCACCAAGTTTCTATTAACTGCTACATTAGATGCTCCAAAATTAGATGCTACCTCCATGCCAAAAGGCTATGTGGAATGGCTTCAGGAAAATGGTTTTACTGGGTGTAATTAAAGAATCTAAATACTCTCCTTTGTCTCATCTACTGTGGTCCTGGGAGATGACATTAGAGCTCTTTGGCCAAGCATAGCTGTTATTTCATTTGTGGCCTTTCTGTTAGCTTGAACTAGTCGGCCCATTCTCCTCTGATCTCTCATTAACAATGTTTTTTGTTTATCTCACCATTTTCTGTAAACTCTCGAGACTGTACTGCATGGAAATCCCAGGAGGGCAGCTGTTTCTGTGATGCTGGAACCACCACATCTGGCACCATCCATCTGGCACAGTCAAAGTCGCTTAGATCACACCTTTTGCCCATTCTAATAGGTAAGGAGCTGGCCTTTTAACCTATAAATCACAGGTTCGAGTCCCAGGTAGGACACTGCCATAGTACCCTTGAGCAAGGTACCTAACCTGCATTACTTCAGTATATATCCAGCTGTATGGATGTAATGTAAAAAAATAGCAGTTTGTACTGTCGCATAGTATATAATAAATAGCAATAACTATATTTGTGACAACAGATAAACATTAAAATCACTGCAAAACGTATCACTTAAGAAAGCCAGTGACACCTGGGATAAAAGAGTGTTTAATCCTGTTTGATTTTAACATAGGGATCCTATTTTAAAATAGGGAGCCTACACCGATCAGCCCAACATTAAACCGCCAAAACCGCTCTGACCCGTCGAGAGTTTTTAAAATCATGTGGAAATAATTCACCCTCTAACAATATCTTGGCTTTTTATAGCCCTGTAGCAAGTAATAATGTAACAAACCACCAACAGTGTAATAATTCCCAATAATGTAATCCATTTCAAATTTTTTATGTAGTAAAAACCAATAATGTAATACGTAGTAGTAGTGTACTTTATTGATCCCCGAGGGGAATTTGCACTGTTGCAGCATAAAAGACAATAAAGTAACACAAATCAGATACAAATTTACAGTAGATACAAATATATACAGAAATACAAATATAACAGAGGACACCTTCAGAGGTGGAGACAGGTCAGAGCTGTTTTGGTGGCCCGAGGGGGACCTACACAATATTAGGTAGGTGGTGTTAATGTTGTGACTGATCGGTGTATATCTGCGCTCTGAAGGAAGTAATACAAACTGATTGAACAGGGGATGCTGGGAATCCCTCAGAATGGACTGGGCCTTCCTTATAGATCCTATCTGATACAGCTGGGAGGGGTCAGCTGTATCAGATGATCCTGCCAGCTAATTTTACAATGTTGGCCAGTCGACTCTTGCACTTAAGATTTAGGTTACCAAACCAGCAGATCATATTAAAGGTTAAAAGAGATTCAATAAAAGACTTATAAAAGATAGTCATCAGCGTTGTGTCCATCTTGAAACTTCGGAGTAATAACTATTAAATGGGGAGAGGAGGTGCTCATGCAACATTGAACAGGTAATTGAAATAAAAGGTTATTGTTGTATGTATTCATATAATCATTTTCTCTCATCCTTCTGAGACAAAGACTTTCATGTTTGTCCTCTGTGGAGGACGTGACATTTCTAGTTGTATCTTCAAGCCTTCATGATAGCTTAACTGTCTCTGTGTCTATAATACATAATGGTCTTTAAATGTCATAAATTTGGATGTGAGATTACATGTTCTTGGACCTGGTGGTCTTTCCGGAGTAAAAAATGTAATGTGTATTTTTTAAAATTGTTGTTATAATAAGTAAAACTGCACTTTATATAGCATTATTCATAACAGATTGTTTTTTAAAATTTTATTTAGTTTGTATTTTTATACATTTTTATTACTATATATATTGTAACACAAAAAAATATAGAAAAAATGTCATTTTGAACCTTTTTTGCCCTGGGTCTCAGGAGGATAAAGCTTAGTTGCTGATATCATTTTAAAATGCTCCAAAACTGCAGACCGCTCTCTGTTCCTGGCTGGTTCCATCTCTGCACAATGTCTCGGATACTTAAAGCAGTCACTGTGACTCACTAGCTCACGACTGACACAAACTGCTTGCTCTGCCCACGAAACCTGCGCCAAAGCTTTGCTTCCTTTGAGTCAGTTACCAAAGCGGTCACATGGTTGTGTGTACCGAATGAAGCTTCGGACGTCTTTGATCACGTGTTTATGGCAGAAACTAATCAAGCCTCGGCACACTGTTTCTAGTGCGCTGTGGTGTTTTTCTGGACACACGCTCCTGAGCTTCAGTATCAAGGGTAACACCACTCCTTTTGAGATGTCTGTATAGTACATGTTCAGGGCCCATTTAAATTCTGCATTACATCCAGTCAAAACTACGCTATATTGTGTGTGTGTGTCTCTGTGTGTCCAAGCGAGTGTTCAGTGTGTGCTCATTTTGTGTGTTTGCAGGCTAATCTGGGTTGGAAGCCGTTTTTGTGTCCAGTCTGGTCTGATGTGTTCCCGTCTCCTTAGATAGGGGGCGCTGTTTCTAAAATGAGTCTCTCAGAGGAGCCAAAGACCAAAGGAGGAACCCTCAGCACTGAGAGGAAGAGGTATAAATGCATTAATCAGATATTTAATGTGCTGTGAGTTAGAGCTGCAGTAAGAGGATGCGTTCAAATTGAAGCTCTGTCTCAATGTGCTGTGAGTTAGAGCTGCAGTAAGTGGATGAATTAAAATTGAAGCTCTATTTCCATGTGCTGTGAGTTAGACCTGCAGTAAGAGGATGAGTTTAACCGGAAGCTGTGTCTCCATGTGCTGTGAGTTAGAGCTGCAGTAAGAGGATGAGTTTAACTGGAAGCTCTGTCTCCATGTGCTGTGAGTTAGAGCTGCAGTAAGAGGATGAGTTTAACTGGAAGCTCTGTCTCCATGTTTTGTCAGTTAGAGCTGTAGTAAGAGGATGCGTTTAACTGGAAGCTCTATGTTTTGTTCACAGGATACAGCACTCATTCGCTGTGAGTTAGAGCTGGAGTAAGAGGATGTCAAGCTCTGTCTCCTTGTTTTGTTCACAGGGTCCAGGTAGAAAGAGCAGGGTCACCTGCACCCAGCTGTCTGTCTATGAAGAGTGAAGAGTCTATGGAGAAGGTACTCAACTTCAGAGGAGAGTTACCAGGTGATTCAAGGTAAATGAACAGGTTCATGTTGACACTTCACAGTTTAATTAAACCAAAATTTCACTGACAACTTTGAAATCTAGGTTGGGTGCCCCGTGTTACATTCACGTGAAGGTGGGTGTATTATGTCATATTCAGCCCAGGTAGCAAACGACTTCAGCCTGGAACTGCACAGATTTCGGCACGACACTGCTGACTTCAAGCCAGAATCAGTGCAGATCCGGCCCAGAGTCACTTGCTATCTGGAAGGTGTAGATAGTGGTGGGGTGTCCTCCTGGCAACTGTAGAGTTGCTGTTTCGAACCTGTGATGGAAATCTACATATGTTGACTTATATCTGGAGAGATGGAGTTGGGTCCGTACACAAAATAAAAAACTCTCATTGGGCTCTTGAGCAAGGCCCTTAACATAAAAACTGCTCCAGAGGCTTTACGCTTCTTCCCACTCTCTCCTCTTTTGCAACTCTTCTCTCTGGCATTTATCCCAGGGTGCCTTTGCAAAAGTTAGATCAGCAGCAAGAGGATGAGTTTAACTGGAAGCTCTGTCTCCATGTGCTGTGAGTTAGAGCTGCAGTAAGAGGATGAGTTTAACCGGAAGCTCTGTCTCCATGTGCTATGAGTTTATGCTGCAGTAAGAGGATGTCAAGCTCTGTCTCCTTGTTTTGTTCACAGGGTCCAGGTAGAAAGAGCAGGGTCACCTGCACCCAGCTGTCTGTCTATGAAGAGTGAAGAGTCAATGGAGAAGGTACTCAACTTCAGAGGAGAGTTACCAGGTGATTCAAGGTAAATGAACAGGTTCATGTTGACACTTCACAGTTTAATTTATCCCAGGTGTCTTTGCATAAGTTAGATCAGCAGTAAGAGGATGAGTTTAACTGGAAGCTCTGTCTCCATGTGCTGTTAATTAGAGCTGCAGTAAGAGGATGAGTTTAACTGGAAGCTCTGTCTCCATGTGCTGTTAGTTAGAGCTGCAGTAAGAGGATGAGTTTAACTGGAAGCTCTGTCTCCATGTGCTGTGAGTTAGAGCTGCAGTAAGAAGATCAGTTTAACTGGAAGCTCTGTCTCCATGTGCTGTGAGTTAGAGCTGCAGTAAGAGGATGAGTTTAACTGGAAGCTCTGTCTCCATGTGCTGTGAGTTAGAGCTGCAGTAAGAGAATGATTTAACTGGAAGCTCTGTCTCCATGTGCTGTGAGTTAGAGCTGCCGTAAGAGTATGAGTTTAACTGGAAGCTCCATGTTTTGTTCCCAGGTTCCAGCAGTCACTGGAGTCCAGATCTTTTGAAGAGAAGAGTTCTGAGAAATGTTCTTTCCCAAACCAGGTGTGAGATCTTTTTTTCTCGTTTTTAACAGTTTATGTCTTTTTTTTGTCCAGTAAATTGAATTTCATTTCAGTATCTATAATGCTTATATAATATAGTGCAAGGGTAATGCCTAACATTGCCCCTAATATAATATTATTCATGGCCATCCAATGTGGAACATCATAAGAACACAAAAAAACAACTTTTTACTTAAACATTTAAAAAATACTTTCAAATTTCATTTCTGATGTGCGTGGAGGCAAGGGCTATATTTTAATGATCTTAGCATATGGTCTAAATTGCAAGGTGCAAGTGCATTTAGAACATGTCCAAACCCACTTTTGCTATTTTAACGGTGGTTAATTTGAGCGCAAAATAAGACACAGAATTCTAAAAGGCGTAACTTACTGCCTTGATTCATAGGTGTTCCTTGTGCATAAACATGTGATAAACCAGTTGACATATCATCTTGCATTTTCACCGTGGTGGATTGCTAATATAATGGCAGATTTAAAAAGACTTAGAAAAGACAGATTTACCTCTGTCATAAAAGACCTGTTTTTGTGCAAGTCCATTAAATTTCTGAGAATTAATTGTGTAATGTGGTGTGTCAGACATGTACATACACAAAGTTTACATACATCTGGGCTAAAGACATTCAAACTAAATTTTTCGCTACTCCACACATTTCATGTTACCATACATTTCCTGTGTTCAGTCAATTAGGGTATCTACTTTATAAGAGGTAGTTTCAAAATAATAGCTAAGAGACAGATTTATTTCAGCTTTTATGTACTATATCAGATTTTCAGTGGGTAAAAAGTTTACATACACTTTGTAGTATTTGGTGGCATTGCATTTTAATTGCTTAATTTGAATCAAATGCTTGGGGTAGCCTTCCACAAGCTTCTCACAATTCTTTGCTGGAATTTTTGCCTATTCCTCCTGACAGAACTGTCAGGTTTGTGGGTCTCCTTGCTCGGACATGCTTTTTCAGTTCAGACCACAAATTTTCTATGGAATTCAGGTCAGGGCTTTGTGATGACCACTCCAGTACTTTCACTTTGTTGTCTTTAAGCTATTTTGTTACAACTTTGGAGGTATGCTTAGGATTATTGTCCTGCTGGAAGACCCATTTGCGACCAAGTTTAAACTGATGTCTTGAGGTGTTGCTTCAGTATCTCTAGATAATCCTCCTTCCTCATCATGCCATATATTTTCTGAAGTGCACCAGTCCCTTTTCCACCTAAACACCCCACAACATGATGCTACCACCCCCATGCTTCATAGTTGGGATGGTGTTCTTCGGATTAAAAGCCTCACCCCTTTCTCTCCAAACATAGCGCTGATCATTATGGCCAAACAGTTCAATTTTTGTTTCATCTGACCAGAGAACACTCCTCCAAAAGGCTTGGTATCCATCCTGGTGATCACCTGCAAACTTCATTCTGGCTTTTTTATGCCAGTCCCGGAGTAGGGGCTTCTTCCTTGCGTGACAGCCTATCAGGTCGTGCCGATGTAGGATTCTCTTAATGGTGGATGTAGATACTTTGGTACATGATGCCTCAAACTCCTTCACCAGTTTCTTTGTTGTTGTCTTGGGGCTCAGTTGAACCTTTCGGACCAAAGTTCGTTCAGCCCTGGGAGTTAATTTGTGTCTCCTTCCTGTCCGTGTGGTCCCACGATTTTTATATTTGCATACAGTTGTTTGTACAGATGCTTGTGGTACCTTTGGTTGTTTGGAAATTGCTCCTAAGGAGGAACTGGAGTTGTGGAGGTCCACTTTTTTTCTAAGGTCTTGGCTGAGTTGATTGAATTTTTCCATGGTATCAAGAGCAAAAAGACAGCGGCTCTAACGGTAGACCACAGGTGCCAATTAACTCCCAATTAACTCCTAATTATAACAACTGGCCATTCTGAAGATTCTAAAAAGTCATTACATCAATTTCTGGAATCTTCTGTTTTAAAATGAACAAAGTAGATGCCCTAATTGACTTGCCAAAAGACATGTATGGTAACATGAAATGTGCAGAGTTGTGAAAAACTGAGTTTGAATATCTGTAGAGTGTATGCTAACTTTTGGCCTTAACTGTAACTCACCATTTGGCTGTTCTCAGCCAGAGGAAGCTTCAAAGTGCTCGGTCAGCATAGCCTGGAGATAAGACAGAGCGTGAACTGGGGGGTTACATCTGAGGTGTGGATGTATGTGTCTGCGTGTGTGTGTGTGTGTGCATGTGTGTGTGTGTGTGTGTGTGTATGTGTGTGTGTGTGTGTCTGTGGGTGTGCGTGTGTGTGTGTGTGTGTGTGTGTGTGTGTGTGTGTGTGTGA
This sequence comes from Anguilla japonica, assembly GCA_025169545.1. Lineage (NCBI taxonomy): Eukaryota > Metazoa > Chordata > Actinopteri > Anguilliformes > Anguillidae > Anguilla > Anguilla japonica. The sequence continues at coordinate 7,868,558 of CM045898.1, read as the reverse complement.
GAGATAGGATGTCCATGCCCCTGCCCCCTCCTCTTTTTCACCACTTAAAATATGTGGCTTTCTTTTAGTTAAGTTTGTTTTTGCATTTTGGATTACTTTGGGACAAAAGCTGTGGTTTGGTATATTCTTTCATTCATTTCTTGTGTGACTGTCCATGTCTGTAACCTTTGTTAATTGCTGAACCTTACCCTTAGATTAGATGTGAATATTTGTTGTAACTTAATACATTTCTTAATTTTCATCTGGTTGTGAGTTGTACATTTTGATAAATGTTGATCCAAACAGTTTGCTCTGCCTATCAACGAATTTGACGATTTAATTGATAATTCATATCTTTGATAATAATTACCAAATTCAATCAAACAAATATATTTTACATGTTAGATAGGTGAGGTGTTTTAACGGTTGATGCACTTGTGTTTGGTATTCAGAGTGCCGGACTCCAAACAAGGGTGTTAATGGTTAAAATGGCTGGATTCTGAAAATTTAACAAATTTAAGTTATTCCTCACCTTGCTGACATTTAATGGAGGTTCCAACCCAGATAGGATTTTGAGCAGACTGCGGTAAATTACATCAACTGTACAATCTCTTGTGAAAAAGTCTCAAAATTAAGTTATTACCAACATTGACAGTCACAAAGGAGAGGAATGAGGGAGTTGCCAGCCTCTGCTACTGATCCCAAAATCTAAATGCGGTATTCGCTGGGCAATGACAATTCACGCACTATATTATATGCATATCTTCAACTGTGTCTTTAACAGATCGCTATTGTCCCCTGACAGCCACCCCTCCATTGGGGATCTCCCTAGAAGACTGCTGGAGTGATAGAGTTGGCCAATATAAAGGAGTCATGTCTTGATCTGGGGCTCCCTTATGGTTCACATATATTATGGCCAAATTTATTTCTTATTACTGTGATTGTCTAACTCAGATATCCAATATTTATTCATTATGACATTATATTTTTTATTGTGTATTCTTGACATACACAATAATAATCATTGACATTGTAATCTTGATATGTTTATGCATGTTTGTGTGCCTGTGTGCGCGTAACAGGCAGGAATGTAGGAGTATATGGTGCTGTCCACCCGCTTATGTAGGTGCACATTTCTGTATTAATATTGTGCCCTTAAAGTAGCAATGCAGTTTTTTAGTTGGTCTTTTCATGCTTTTAACACTTTCAGCTGGATCAAAATCGTAGTAAGTGTATAATTCGTCCAGGTGCGTAGAATTGCCGAAATCCGTCCTGCTAGAGTTAGATAAGTATCTGCGTTCATTTGCTAATTGCATACCGCGTTAGATTTAAACTTTTTTCCCTGTGTGGTTACTGTTCTTTGTTTTTAGGTTGTGTTAGGTTTCTATCTACCACTTTGATTCTTAGAATTGATAGATTGCGATTATTGCACTATTACACACTGTGAACCCGTGTAATCAGCGCGTTATTCGACTCAGGTTTTTCAGTTGCTAATTAGGTACACTCGGAGCGACGCTTGCGTCGCTCCCTCCTAGTTTATGAGCCCGCTCCCCATTCCAGTCTGTGCTCTCCCCTTCAGAAGGCGCTTCCAGCGACGCGGCCCCCCTCGACAACGGAACACCTCTAACCTCTGCTACCCCCCGCTGACCCCCTGTGAGAACTTCACGGTCAAAGGGGGGCTATGGAACTGCCAGTCTGCTACGCGCAAGGCAGACTTCATCTCCGCCTATGCCTCCCTCCTGTCCCTGCAGTTCCTTGCCCTCACAGAGACCTGGATCACACCAGACAACTCTGCCACTCCTGCTGCCCTCTCGTCCTCCTACTCCTTCTCCCACACCCCCCGGCGATCTGGCCGTGGTGGTGGTACTGGTCTACTGATCTCCCCCACCTGGAAATTCTCTGTTCTCCCCCTCCCTGACCTGTCTATATCCACTTTTGAATTCCATCCTGTCTCTATCACCTACCCTGCTAACCTCTATATTATTGTTATTTATCGTCCCCCGGGGCCCCTGGGAAGCTTCCTGGATGAGCTAGACACCCTCCTCAGCTCCTTCCCTGAGGACGGCACCCCGCTGATCCTCCTGGGAGATTTTAACATCCACCTAGAGGCCTCTCAGTCTGCTGCCTTCCTACCACTACTCCACTCCTTTGACCTCTCCCTACAACACTCTCCCCCAACCCACAAGGCAGGCAACCTCCTAGACCTGATCTTCCTGAGGACCTGCTCCAGTTCCAATCTTACGGTTACCCCCCTGCATACGTCTGACCATCACTTCATCTCCTTCTCCCTCCCCCTCTCTCCACATCCTCCCTCTCCTCCTCCCACCCCCATGGTCACTGTCCGCCGTAACCTCCGCTCCCTATCACCCTCTTCTTTGGCTTCCAGAGTGACTGCTTCCCTCCCCCCTCTTCAATCATTTTCCAAGCTCCCCACCAACTCTGCATCCTCCACCCTAACTTCATCTCTCTCCTCAGCACTCGACTCCCTATGCCCCCTTGTCCCGAGGCCAGCACGTTCATCCCCTCCCAGTCCATGGATGTCTGACATCCTACGCACCTCCAGGGCCAGCCTCCGCGCTGCTGAGAGGAAGTGGGCCAAATCCAGGGACCCATCTGACCTCTCAGCCTATCAGTCTCTCCTGACTGTCTGCTGTCACTGCCGCCAAGGCAAAATTCTACCAAACTAAAATTCATAACTCCATCTCTAACCCTCATCAACTTTTCACTATTTTCTCCTCTCTCCTCAGCGTGCCACCTCCTCCACCCCAGTCTTCCTTCACTGCAGATGACTTTGCAGCATTCTTTGATGGAAAGATCGCAGACATCCGCAGCTCCTTTGCCCCCTCTGCGCCCTCCGCGCCCTCCGCCCCCACTGCGCCCTCCGCCCCCTGTCTCTCCACTTTTGCTCTCCTCTCAGACTCTGAAGTTTCCCAGCTTCTGCTCACTCACCGCCCTACCACCTGCGCCCTCGACCCTATCCCCTCATCTCTCCTCCAGGCAATCACACCAGACATCCTCCCTTTTGTCACCTCCCTCGTGAACTCCTCCCTATCTTCTGGATGTTTCCCCTCATCCTTCAAGAGGGCCCACATCACCCCGCTGCTGAAGAAACCCACACTAGATCCTTCAGTCATTCAGAACTACCGCCCGGTATCTCTCCTCCCTTTCCTATCCAAAACACTTGAACGTGCTGCATCCAACCAACTCTCTGCTTTCTTCTCTCGGAACAACCTGCTTGACCCCCACCAGTCTGGCTTCAGGCCTGGCCACTCGACCGAGACTGCACTCCTCTCGGTCAGTGAGTCACTCCATGCCGCACGCGCAGCCTCCCTCTCCTCTGTCCTGATTCTCCTAGACCTCTCCGCTGCATTTGACACCGTGGAGCATTCTATCCTCCTGTCCTCCCTGGCAGCAACAGGGATCTGCGGCTCAGTCCTTGACTGGATTGAGTCTTACCTCTCTGACCGTTCCTTCCAGGTTGCCTGGGCGGGTAAGGTATCACCACCCCGTCCCCTCGCCACCGGAGTTCCCCAGGGCTCAGTCCTCGGTCCCCTTCTCTTTTCATTATACACCAGATCCCTTGGCCCTGTAATATCTGCCCATGGCTTGTCCTACCGCTCATATGCCGACGACACGCAACTCTTTCTCTCCTTCCCCCCATCAGACACACAGGTCCCTGCCCGCATCTCCGCTTGCCTGAGGGACATCCAGAGCTGGATGGACACTCACCACCTGAAGCTCAACCCAGGAAAGACGGAGCTAATCTTATTCCTGCCCTATCCTCTCCCCTCCTTGACTTCTCCATTTCCCTAGGGGACACCTTAGTGACATCATCACCCTGTGCCAAGAATCTCGGGGTGGTGATGGACAACAAGCTGTCCCTCTCCAAGAACATCGCAGCAGTAAGCCGGACATGCAGATTTTTCCTGTATAAACATCCGGAGAATCCGCCCCTTTCTCACCACCTACTCAACCCAGCTCCTGGTCCAAGCAATGGTTCTATCCCGCCTGGACTACTGCAACTCTCTTCTGGCTGGACTACCGGCATCTGCCACCAGACCTCTGCAACTCATCCAGAATGCTGCAGCTCGTCTGGTCTTCAACCTCCCCAGACACTCCCACGTCACGCCCCTGCTCACTACCCTCCACTGGCTGCCTGTTATAGCTCGCATCAAATTTAAAACATTGGTCCTAGCATACCAGGCAGTCAAGGGATCAGCCCCAGCATACCTCCACAAGATATTCAAACCCTACATGCCAACCAGATCCCTCCGTTCTGCTACCTCAGGACGCCTGGCACCTCCCCCTCTTCGCACCTGCACCTCCAGATCACGTCTCCTGTCTGTTCTGGCCCCACGATGGTGGAATGACCTCCCCGTGGAGGTCAGAACAGCTAAGTCACTAACCCATTTCAAACGACAACTGAAGACTCACCTCTTCAGGCTGCACCTCTCCCCTTCCCTCCCTACCCCCCTGTAAATGACTGTAAGCTTAGGGTTGTAACTAGGCAGCTGTTTTGTAGGTGACTTAGGTGCATTAACTGTCTTAATGCAGTGGAGTTTAAAAAAAAAAAAAAAAAAATACAAGCAGTAATTGTTGCCGTTCTCGTTGTATTAGTGTTAATCAGTTTAACCTTCAGGGTCCAAGTTGATCTATGCGGTTGTTCCCTGCACTTGGACCGGTACTTCTCTCTAGGGTTTTCGTCATACTTGTTCCTGGTTATGGTTATACACTTTGATGTACGTCGCTCTGGATAAGAGCGTCTGCCAAATGCCTGTAATGTAATGTAATGTAAAATAGCAGTGCATCTGACCGCACCTGATCTTAAGACCAACCTGCCCAGATGGGTACAAATTCATTTGCTGTTTAAACAGTGACGGCACTGGACAGGAAAATGACAACTTTGTCAGTCTAAAAGTAGCAAAGACACTTGTGTTTGCTTACTGCCACTTTGCACAGAGTGTAAGATTGCCAAAGAGCACCCAATCACCAAGTGGTATAAATGTTTTCCCTGGATTTAAAAATCGGAAATGTTTGGGAAGAAGAGAATCTTTTGTGGAAACAGCAAGTGAAGCTCCTGGCTGTGCAAGAGAAGCGTTAGTGCTAATGCTAATGTGCTGCATTTAACCCCTCAAGACACACCTCAACATCTAATCCAGCTCTGCAGTGCCGTCTGGCCCTTCCTGCCTCACAGAAAGTCCAGATTCCTTTAGCAGGTCCCACAAATGGCAGCAGAGGAAGACTCCAAACTGAGACTTTTAAACAAGAAGCATTCAGCTCACAGATAGCATTTACTCCATTATTCTATGGAAATGCATGATTTAGTACAAGTAGGATCTCGACAAAACCACCAATCAGGAGCAAAAGTCTTCAAATATGAGCGTTTAGCACTGCTGCATGTTTGGTGTCTGGAAGTATTTGTCTCTTTTCTGGCTGTCAGAAACAAGACACAAAATAAGGATCCTGTGCATTTATTTATTTCAGCGACTGTAATACGGAACACCCTGAACATTTTTTTTGGTTCTTCCATTTAAAAAATTTCAAGTAGCTGTTCCCAATAGCACTTTAAAATTTGCTGTACTTTCAAGGTTCTGTGGATTACAAACTCTTTGCTCCGGTGACAATTCTTTTATGTTGGCAGAGAAATGATAAATAAACTGTATGAACTCATATTGAGCTATTCAGCCAACAAAATATATTTAGTTTTACGAACTACATGTCATACTCCATTCGAATACAAAACCAAAATTACCAAGTTCATCTAAGAATTTTACACTGGGCCAACCTAAAATATAAAGGTGTTTATAGGGGGAAAGAACCAAACAAAACAACATTTTTTCATCCATCTGGTCAGGGTTGTGTGGGGGCTGGAGCCAGGCATCGTGTGTGTTGGGTGGGTCCGGCTGGGATTTCTGTAACATTTATTTCATTATTATTTGATAATAATATGATTAATGGTCAATTACGATGAATTGACATATTCACCAACCCACCTCTTCATGTGTTTATTTCACACTGATACAGCACCTCTTCCTATTTATTTCACACTGATACAGCACACCTCTTCATGTGTTTATTTCAGTCTCTGATACAGCACACCTCTTCCTGTTTATTTCACACTGATACAACACACCTCTTCATGTGTTTATTTCAGTCTCTGATACAGCACATCTCTTCCTGTTTATTTCAGTCTCTGATACAGCACACCTCTTCCTGTTTATTTCACACTGATACAACACACCTCTTCATGTGTTTATTTCAGTCTCTGATACAGCACATCTCTTCCTGTTTATTTCAGTCTCTGATACAGCACACCTCTTCTTGTTTATTTCACACTGATACAACACACCTCTTCATGTGTTTATTTCAGTCTCTGATACAGCACACCTCTTCCTGTTTATTTCACACTGATACAACCCACCTCTTCATGTGTTTATTTCAGTCTCTGATACAGCACACCTCTTCCTGTTTATTTCAGTCTCTGATACAGCACACCTCTTCATGTGTTTATTTCAGTCTCTGATACAGCACACCTCTTCATGTGTTTATTTCACACTGATACAGCACACCTCTTCCTGTTTAGTTCAGTCTCTGATACAACACACCTCTTCATCTGTTTAATTCACACAGTGATACAGCACACCTCTTCATGTGTTTATTTCACACTGATACAGCACACCTCTTCATGTGTTTATTTCAGTCTCTCCTGTGCACACTGATGAAGCTGAAGAAGGACAAAAAGTTGAAACTGTTTCAGAGCCATCTGATTCAGGATTGTCCAGAATGCTTAACGAGTCTGTCTGAAGATCCTTCTGTACTGGTTAAATTTATGAAGATGAAGGATTTGTTCAAGAGTCATCAAATTGCTGATTACCCAGAATGCACTGAGAGAGAGCAGGAGGATCCTGAGCCCCTGTACATAGCTGAGAGATGCTGGAGACCTGTGGCAGTGAGAGGTCTCTGAAGATCACACTCCACATCCTGAGGAACATGAAGCAGAAGGATCTCGCCGACTCACTGGAGAGAGGTGAGCAGCACAGTAAGAGTTTTCTCTCATTGCTAATGTGTGTCCATTCAAATGCTGAAATTAGTCATTGCATCCACACTTTCATAATAGTGTTTTACATTGACAAATATTACATATAGAAAATGTCACAACCAATACGCACACAAAGGCATTTAAATTAAACTATAGCAAGAAGCAGTGATTATGGGGGTAAGCAAATGCACATGAGATGAAATGTCCCTGAGGGACAATGTCCCGGAACCAAAAGCAAGTGACTAAACCACTGTCCCATTAGACAGCCTGCCCTGGTGTTGTATCCAGGGCTAAAGAACACACAGGATAAAAATATTAGATTTTAAAATTACCCTGTGACCTTTAAAGACTTTACCACAAGGACACGTCCACAAAATAAACCTGAGAAATGAAGTGTAGAAGGACATTTGAACCCATTTTCAGTTTTTTCCTTCATCTTTATTGTACAAATGCAACAGTATGTACTTTCTTGCTGATTTGTTGTATTTTTGATGGATTATAATTGCAAGTTATGTAATACTGTGTGAGAGGTATGTAACACTGTGAAAGAGGTGTGTAATACTGTGTGAGAGGTGCGTAACACTGTGTGAGAGGTGTGTAACACACTGAGAGAGGTGTGTAATGGTGTGAGAGGTGTGTAACACACTGTGAGAGAGGTGTCTAATACTGTATGAGAGCTGTGTAACACTGTGAGAGAGGTGTGTAACACTGTGAGAGAGGTGTGTAATACTGTGTGAGAGGTGTGTAACACTGTGAGAGAGGTGTGTAATACTGTGTGAGAGGTGTGTAACACTGTGTGTGAGGTGTGTAACACTGTGAGAGAGGTGTGTAATACTGTGTGAGAGGTGTGTAACACTGTGTGTGAGGTGTGTAACACTGTGAGAGAGGTGTGTAATACTGTGTGAGAGGTGTGTAACACTGAGTGATGTGTGTAACACTGTGAGAGCGGTGTGTAATGCTGTGTGAGAGGTGTGTAACACACTGTTTGAGGTATGTAACACTGATATGTGTGAAATACTGTGAAAACTGAATGCATTCATATTTTCTTTAGCTGTTTTTTCTTAAAATCCGTTATTTAGTGGGAAATGTTAATGACATCTTTAAAATGATTATTTCTCATATTTGCTCTCTTCAGATGAATCCATAAAAAGAGCCCAGCAGGAACTGAAAACTCATCTGAAGAAGAAGTTTGAGTGCATATTTGAAGGATTAGCAAAGCAGGGCCACCCAACCCTCCTGAATGAGATCTATACAGAGCTCTACATCACAGAGGGGGGAAGTGTGGGGGTCAATAATGAACATGAGGTCAGACAGATTGAGACAGCATCCAAGAGACAAACCACACAGGAGACTGAAATCCTCTGCAATGACATTTTTAAGCCTTTACCTGGACAAGAGAAACCCATCAGAACTGTGCTTACAAAGGGCATCGCTGGCATTGGGAAAACCATCTCTGTGCAGAAGTTCATTCTGGACTGGGCAGAAGGAAAAGCCAATCAGGATGTTGATTTCATCTTCACTCTCCCTTTCCGAGATCTGAATTTGAAGGAGGAAAGAGCATTCAGTCTGATGCAACTTCTGCAGCACTACTTTCCACAGCTGAAAGAGATCAAAAGTGTTGAAGGTGATGAAGTAAAAGTGGTGTTTATCTTCGATGGTCTAGATGAGTGTCGACTTCCTCTAAATTTCCAAAGCAATAAGAACTGCTGTGATGTAACAGAGTCATCGTCAGTGGATGTGCTGCTGACCAACCTCATTAAGGGGAATCTGCTTCCCTCTGCTCTCCTCTGGATCACATCCCGACCAGCAGCAGCCAGTCAGATCCCTCCTGAGTGTGTCCACCAGGTGACAGAGGTACGAGGGTTCAATGACCCACAGAGGAAGGAGTACTTCAGGAAGAGAATCAGAGATCAGAACCTGGCCAGCAGAATTATCTCACACATAAAGTCATCCAGGAGTCTCTACATCATGTGTCACATACCAGTCTTTTGCTGGATTTCTGCTACTGTTCTGGAGACAATGTTGGGTGAAACAGAGAGTGGAGATCTGCCTAAAACTCTGACTGAAATGTACACACACTTCCTGCTCATTCAGACTAATGTGAAGAATCAGAAGTATCATGGCACTGATGAGACAGACCCAAAGAAGATGTCAGCATCAGATACAGAAATCATCCTGAACCTGGGCCAGCTGGCTTTTCTACAGCTGGAAAAGGGCAATCTGATATTCTATGAAGATGACCTTAGAGAGAGTGGCATTGATGTCAGTGAAGCTTCAGTGTACTCTGGGGTGTGCACAGAGATATTTAAAGAGGAGTGTGGGTTGTATCAGGAGAAGGTCTACTGCTTTGTGCATCTGAGCATTCAGGAGTATCTGGCTGCCTTGTTTGTGTTTCATTCGTGTGTAAATGTGAACAGAAATGTACTCAGAGCAGAAGAATCAAAACCTCACAGTGACGGACTGTCTGAGTTGCTCCAGACTGCAGTGGATAAGGCCTTAGGGAGTAAGAATGGACACCTGGACCTTTTCCTTCGATTCCTTCTTGGCCTCTCTCTGGAGTACATTCAGTCTTTCTTTGGGGGAATAATGACAGGAAGTCGATCTGATGGAGAAAAACACGAAACAAGGCCCAGTTTTACTCTATTTCTCGGTCTATGGGCAGAAAGCGGATCACAGAGCATTGGGAAAACAGTCCAGTACATTAAGATGAAGATCAGAGAGGAATCTTCAGCAGAGAGGACCATCAATCTGTTCCACTGTCTCAATGAACTGAATGACAACTCTCTAGTGGAGGAAATCCAGAATTACCTTAAATCAGGAAAACTTTCTGATACAACGCTGGAACCAGGCCAGTGTTCAGCTCTGGCCTTTGTGTTACTGATGTCAGAGGAGGTCCTGGATGAGTTTGACTTGAAGACCTACAACACGTCAGCAGCAGGTCATCAGAGACTGCTACCAGTAATCAGGAGCTGCAGGAAGGCCAAGTGAGTATTATGTCATTAATAATGTAGATGATTGACCACATTATTTTCCCACTTTCTAATTCTAGTCAGAATAAAGTGCAATAAAATAGTGCAGAAAATTTGGTTAAAAAAGATTTATGATTCAAGATGTTTTAACTTGTGCCCTCATGTAATGTCTTGTATCCAGAACATAAGCAGCATCAAATGCAAAACCTCAGCACTTACCATATATTTTATTTTATTTCCTTTTACTATTTACTGATTTAATACATCTACTAATTATTTGCAAAGATAGAAAATAAATGTGAAATAAATAATGAGTTCATTGATAGGCAGAGTAATGTGATGGATCAACCTTTGTTAGAACATACAATTCAAGCAGATTAAAATGAAGAGATGCTATATTAAGTTACAGTATTATGTAAAGGGGTCCTATTTTGGTGACAGCACAGGCAGAAACACACCTGGGTGCGAGTGGAATCGGTTGTCTCATGTCTTGCAAATAAAATATTTGAATTTTTTCAAATTCACCAGGGTTGTTACTTTTATGGTCTGCAGTTAATCTGGTTGTGTCAACATGGGTTTGTTGGTGCAATTGGGGATGTGTCAATAGAAACATTCAGCACTGTGTTAGTTTGGTGTTGAATAATGTGTTTGCAGTCAAACCAACACATACCAGGTTTTAACTTGTGCTATTTTGGCATTATAACTGTGCCACAGATGTGAATCCATACACACAACATAACATATTTCAGTTTAGCTATTTTAAAGGAAAGCTGTATTCAGTTATGCAGTCCAATGCTGGCTATTTAGGCAGTGGAGTTAACTGTGTAAGCTACTTGAATGAGACAGGTGGGAGACCAGCTTTACACCCCTCAGATAGTGTTTACAATGAGCCCAGAACGCACTGGAAACTTGCTTTTAATCATGTGTTTGGCTGGGCTAGGTCAATGATTGAGTGGACCTTTCGAATGTTGAAAATGCATTTTAGAATTTTGGATGGATTGGGTGGTACATTACTGTACAGCCCTCAGAAAGTCAGTGCATTCTTTGTGGTGTGCTGTGTTCTACACTACATAGCCATATGCCATGGATGTGACATAGACCTCACAGAGGACACATTACAGGACTTTCATACAGAGAGAAGCAGAGTCGCATGTGACAATCACTACAGAGATTTCAGAGCACAGAGTGCACGAGAGAGCAGGGACTGGTTGGCTGTGGAGCCGTTTCACTAGTGAGTGTTCATTCATCTTATCAAGTGAGTGTCTGAAATGGATGACACTTAGTTGAAGTAGATAATTTTTTTTGTTTATTTTAAATAGTGGTATGAAACAAAAATTGACAGCAAAGAAGCAAACAAAAACTATAGTAAATTCAAACTGAATACAGAAATTCAAATAAGATTCTTTCCTGTCCTCTGGTGCACAACCTCGATGCCTGCCTAGCTGAAACAGTAGCGGCAGCAGCAGGATGGAGAGGCCGACTGGAGGCTGTCTCTGCCAGCTGCCTCCTGCTCCTGGCCAGTCTGGGAATATTCTCCCAGCGGAACTGTTCATGGGAACAGAACCATTTATTATGCCTCTTAGCACTGGCATATGAACAGATTAATAAAAATACACTGTTTTTGTTTAAATATTAACAAAATAATGAATCTAAGCTATTCAGTTTCATCTTCATTGATTTGTAGAGGTCCTCAAAATGGGTGTAATTGTTTATAACGTTGGGCAGAGAAAATTCTCCCCTTAGAATAACCAGCATGATGAGGTATATACAGGCGTGTAGCAGTAATCACACACGTACGCACTGCCTAAGAAACCTTTCAACGACTTTATACCAAAGTAATGTTCCTTTTCTAGGTACAAAAACACGGTTTTTGGATGCGGCTCTGGGTTTGTTTGAAATTTGCAAAAGACATTCTGAGCATTACGGTACCACACAACAATTTTGACCTTTAACAGTTGTTCAAACTTTTGTATGTCTGAAAAAGACACCATATCCTGCACGCCCAGGCCTACAGACGTCTGTAAATTTATGGCGTCTTGCTCCACCCGCTCTAACATAAATTCCGGGTTTAACATTTGAGACAAGAAAATGGCAAAGCAGAGGTTATTCTCAGCGTCGTGACTTACAAATAGATGACGTAGTTTTTTTCTTAAAATCTCATTTCTGAGACATGTGGCTATTTTTCTACGGGCACCACCATTTGGGTTTTGAACTATCTGAACCACCAGTTCCAATGTATCATCAGAAAGGATTTCAAAATTGCTCTGAACCAGCTCTTCAACCATTCCCAAAAATGTGTCCAGATCGACACTACCGCCATTAGCAATTATGGACACACCCTCAGACAGGGAGTCACCACGCAACTCCAGCTGAATCACATCATTGGGTCTAGCCAACTGCATAGCTCTACGCAATAAATGATCTAGTAAGTTTAGCAGCACATTATAGAAGTCCTCATAGCTGTTCACGTCGTGTAAGGATGCAAAGTTAAACCGTTGCCTGAATTCGACACAATTAAAGGAGGGCCTTTGCAGCACTACCATGTCAGGACCACAAGTCACCACACCAACATCATCATTACTATTAGCAGCAGCAGCATGCACATCACCAGAACCTTGTGGGTTATCAGCTGTAGGCATTATTGGTAATTCATTAAGATTCCCCCCTTCCTGGTTTAGTCGATCTAAAGCATCATTCAGAAAACCAAAAGAGTCTGCTGCAGGGGTTAGTGCACCATCACCAGCGGTAAGGTTTGCCAAAGCCTCGTTCAACCGATCAAAGTAATCTCCAGCCATTTCATGCATGTCGTTAGTGTCGTGGTTAATATTATTAACAAGTTGTAGCAGATTTGGGTTTATAAAAACATTTTGAATGTTTTCAGCAGCTTCTGGAGTGTTGTTTTGATTTACAGCATTAATTGCATGTAAAATTTGTGAGTTCATGTTCTCTGTGATGTGTGCCTGGCCTAACTGATCTGGTTGTTGCCTCTGTGCCATTTCTAATATTTTTCAAAGATTGTCTGAAACACCTTAAGCCGTTGTTCTGACAAACCAAAATCAGACTCCTTCAACACACAATTTTAATTTTAAACCCTTTTTAAAGACTTAAAAATGAAGTAGCTAGCATCCCATGTTTTCTTTCTGACATGGGGGTGTATAAAAACCCCTATTATCTCTATTATCTGTATTCATTTATAAAACCCTCAACGCACTCTCCTCGTTGGAAAAGCAGGGATGTCTTTGCCATGTGCATGGATTCACAGAGGCTAGAGCATACCATAAACATCCATTTGTACCAACACATGATGTCAATGTAGGCTTTAGCTAAAAATATTTTTAATACAACATTTTATGAAGATCAGTGTAATTATTCAATATGTTTTATACACCTTTTATGGTATCTAATGTGTGCAATCTCCACTTAAACCCCTTGTTAAAGGCTTAAAGATGTGAGTAATATTATGAAAACCTTTTTTTCTTAGACTCTAATCAAGTTGTTTGTAAGAAATGTTTTCTTTCGTACATGGCTGTTGAAAAACTTAAGTTTAGGTCTGTGTCTGTATTCAGAAAAAGAAAAGGCCTATGTGTGCGCACGTGTCTGTGTACTCCCCCGCGCTTCACAGGGCACCCCACCTGTTCCGATACATCCCCACTATGTGTCACTGTGCCTTCTGCATGCATCTCCCGGCGTACAAAACGTCGCCGACTATTGATTGATGGGGCTCTTCGAAACTTTGTGTGGGGGCATTGCTCTAAAGCAACAGTGGCTCCTCCCTAACTCTGTCCATGCTTACCGGCTCGCTGTGACCATTTTGATCCTCGCAACTCAGCTGTGAACATCTACCTAGAGACCCTCCACTTCTGTTTTGTCGCAGGAAATCAGCTAAGTAACTAACTCGTGTGCTTTTTTCTATTTTAGCTTTCTTAAAAACCTCTCTTATACCGCTTTAACACCCCCTGATTCGGCCTGTTAAGACTTTGCATACATGCCTGGGCTCGTTTTCTTTAAACTAACGTCCAAAGCACTGCTTTAAAACGTAGTTACTTACATATTCTCACATATTGTTTTACTGGTAAAGGATAAAAAATTTTTTTAAAAAGTTTCAAGTTGCACAAGCACTTTGCCCCACAAGGAGTGTAGTCACACCAAGCATTCTGAACATTAAAAACATTTTTTATTTTATTTTTATTTATTTTATTTATTTAAAAATTTTTTTTAAAAAATATTTTATCCTCACCATCTGGCAGCCACAACCCCACCCTTTCCCCATCCCCTTATCCCTCACCAACCAAACCATATCAGAGGTCAAAAGGTCAAACTGATCAATCAAATCTTGACAATATGCACATCATAGAAAACCGGACCATATCAGAGGGCAAAATATTAAGGGTGCGGGGCATTAATCAATCATTTTTGACAGGAGGTGCATCATATTTCTCTCTCTGTTGTGCCTTGACTGAGAAAATAGGGCCCAATTAAACATCTAATTTAATAACACAGGCTCAACTACATGATCAAAAACGGTATTAGACAGTCCTGGAAATGAAGTAAAAGATAATCATGAAAGAAATGAATGAAAGACAAAACCAAACCACAGCTTGTCTCTCCCACATTAAAACTGATCAAAGCCAAAGATGCACAGCTGAGAAGCAAGACAAAGCTGAGACACAAGAACAAAGGCTCATGTCTGCTTAACAAGTCAACACTTTAAAGCCTGTATTCAATAAACACTTGTTCTTAACTTGGACTTGGACTAGTAAATGCACTTCACACCTTTTCTTCACAAACTCAGTTTGGTGAATTAGTTATACTTATTCCTGTAATTGCCAAACTGTTTGTGAAGAAAAAAAATTCCTTGCTTTTACTTGTAAGTTTTAATTATAAGAACAAATGTTGTTTGAACCCCTGCCATGTGTTTGAAAGGGGGTTCCCCTTCTCTTCCTGGTCTGTGCATAATAAATTACTGATTAGAAGAGAACAAAGGAGAGACTTATCTATACCCCTTTTTATATTTTACTTTTAAGCCACTTGATAGGTTAACACTTCTTTTCAATGTCATGATTAAAATTATGTTAAGTTTGGTTTGAGAGGGATACGTTTGGTTATGCATTATTATAATATGGATATGATTGTGTTTCTGTATTGGGAGACTAAGTCAGGCAGTAAATGCACCATGTTTAAAGGCCAGTAGTACCACCGTGGTCTCTGCTTTCTGGTATAGGCTGACCCAGAATCTCCAGCATAGTGCCTGTAGATAGAACGAAAATACAAAGGTAGAGGAATTGTAGGATATAATGGGTGCCAGAGTGAAGTCTTCTCATGGAACTGTTAAAGTGACCTCTAACCCCAGTGCCTGTTCTTGAGTTAAATCTGTGGCTCATCTCAGACCAAAGCCTGAGCTGTATAGGGATTTCCTAGAGCCCACAACAGGCTGAATGATGTCTCCTTGGGCAGTACCATCAAATGTATCACTATATCAATGAAATGAACTCAAAGGTATCATTAACAGGAGTTCCTACAGACCTTTGGAATACCTTGTTTCTCTACCTGGTCATATGTAACACCAGAAGAATGGACACACAGCTGGTTATATGTGAACAGATCACTTCCTTGTCTTTCTGCTTCTAAAGTGAATCTACTATTAACTGTAATTTAGCTTGCAATGCTATGGGTAGTTTGTCACAGAAAACCAAAACTAAAGAAACAAACTCACGTGCGTTATCATTTTGCATCTTTGAAAGATGGCAGCTGCAATTCTGGGATGGGAGGGTTAAGCCCAGTGAAAAGATCATAGAAAAAGTAGATGGGCTCTTTGCCCCAATTCAGAGAAATTACAGAATAAAAAAAGGGGACATTTGGGTCAGAATTACTTCCGTAGAACTGTCAGATTTCAGTCCAGAAGGACATCTAATCCTCAGCTCCAAAGTGCTGCAGTTGGAGAGTGTAGCACAGATATCTTCCTCAGAACACTATCAACCTTAAAATCCTCAGTTTCAGTCTTCATCACTGAATTTGTATCATTTGCCATATGTTTTATGTATACCTAATATAATTATAATATATGAGCTCTTCTTTGCAGACTGAACAGCTGTAACCTCACAGAAAAGTCTTGTAATATTGTGGCCTCAGCTCTCCAGTCATCAGACTCACCCCTGAGAGATCTGGACCTCATCTACAATTACCTGGGAGATTCAGGAGTGGAGCTGCTCTGTGCTGGACTGATGAGTCCAAACTGTAAACTACAGAGACTGGGGTGAGTAGTGCTGTGTACTGTGTGACTTTAATGAAAAAGAATTCGTGAGTATGGTTGTGTATGAGTATGTCTGTATTTTTCTCACAAGGAAGAAAACAAATTTACTGTTGCATTTTCAAAGCCTGTAACCTCAATGATTGTGTGAATACGAGTTTGCATATAAGCGTATTGACTGGGGTATGCTCATACACTACATTTCCAAAAGTATGTGGACACCTGAACATCACACCCTTGTTGAACATTTCATTCCAAAACCATGGGCATTAATATGGAGTTGGACTCCCCTTTGCTTCTGTAACTGCCTCCACTCTTCTAGGAAGGCTTTCCAGTAGATTTTGGAACATGGGTGTGTGGATTTGCTTCCATTCAGCTGCAAGAGCATTGAATGAATGAATGAATGAATGAATTTTTATTATTGTGTCATGCATCACATGGATGCGCAGCCCACATGGGCTTATATGACACCAACATTTTACATATAACAGATCCAGAGTAAATCCTAGACCTATTAAAATGCTACAGACACATATCTGGTACATATACCCTGTACACAAGCATATAGTCTCCATAATCAACCCTTCTTATCTTCTTTTCCAAGTTTTTTGCAACATATTCAAAATCATTTCATAAATAATAACACCTCATTAGAGACTAAACAAACAATCCATCTTGCCTTCTTTTCCAGGCTTTTGAAACAAAGTTAGCCAATTTAAAAACGTCAAACTTAAATAGCCATTCCAATTTTTCATCATCCCCCCCCCCAAAACACTTCAGGATTACATACAGACATTTCATGGAAAATTGGTGCTCTTAGATCATCATAATATGTACAGTACAGCATAAAATGGGATTCATTTTCGATTTCACCCAGATCAACAGACATAGTCTTTTCTCTTCAATTACATCATTAAATCTGCCTACTTCAATAGCCGGAGGAAGGATACCGGTTCGTAACTGGGCAACCAGGGACCTTTGGCTTCTGGTTAGGTATGCCATAACATATGGTTCAGGGCCATAGTTTTGCTTAACATGAATATAAGTTCTTAATTTTGGTTTCAGCAATATATCATTAGACCACTTTTCTTCAAAGTTGGATAAAAGCTTATATTTAATCATGTTAATATTACACCTTAAGTTATTTCTGTAAATATATTGTAAATCAGCTTCCTCAAAAATTGCATCAAGTTCTTTAGTCCATGGGGTGCGGTGTAATTTATCCCAAAGAAAGACCTTTTTGGTTATCCTATCCTCTGGCATACTGATCAGGCGGTTCCACAGGCGGACCATCTCACATTTTTGTCGTATAGGACCAGGCACCCACCCCATATCACCCTGAATAGCTAGAACTGGAGCAAATTTATGTACACCCAGAAAACAACGTATGGCTCTGTTCTGAATAGAATTGGCATTTTTGGACTCTTTAAAGCCCCATATGCCAGCAGCATAATTCAGTACAGGAGAAACACAGGCATCATAAAGTTGTGAATATGTTGAGTAACCAAGATCTTTGCACACTTTTAATTTATTAATCACTGAGCCTAACGCTCTCCCAGCCGAAGTCGCTAAGGATTTTATCCCCCCCTCATAGGTCATAAATTCATCCAGAGCAAACCCCAGGTATTTATACACACTAGCATATTCTAGTGGTGATGGTCCAAAAGTGATATTTCGTGTACTTCTTGCTGTACCCTTTTTCCTGAAAGTGAAGCATTAGTGAAGCATTAGTGAGGTTGGGTACTGATGTTTGGCTGAAGGCTTTCTAATTCACCCAAAGGTGTTTGATGAGGTGGAAGTAAGGGCTCTGTGCCAGCCAGACAAACTCTTCCCCACCAAACTCAGCAAACCATTTCTTTATGTGCCTTGCTTTGTGCACTGGAACAGTGTCATGCTGAAACAGGAAATGGCCTTCCCCAAGCTGTTGCCACAAAGTTGAAGCGCACAATTCTCTTGAATGTCATTATATGCTGTAGCATTAAAATTTCCCTTCAGTGGAACTAAGGGGTCTCGCCCAAACCATGAAAAAATAGCTCCAGACCATGATTCTTCCTCCTCTGTACTTTACAGTTGGCATTATTTGGGCTAGTAAAGTTGGCACTATGCATTCCACCAAACCCAGATTCGTCAGTCAGACTGCCAGATAGAGAAGCGTGATTCATCACTCCAGAGAACGCGTTTTCACTGCTCCAGAGTCCAATGGTAGTCTATTTTACACCACTCCAGCCAAGGCTTGGCATTGCGCATGGTGATCTTAGGCTTGTGTACAGCTGCTAGGCCATGGAAGCCCATTTCATGAAGCTCTTGACGATCAGGTCTTGTTCTGATGTTGTTTCTAGAGGTAGTTTGTAACTCTGTAGTGAGTGTTGCAACCATGGAAAGATGATTTTTACACGCTACAAGCTTCAGCACCCCTTTTTGTGAGCTTGTGTGGCCTACCGCTTCGCTGCTGAGCTGTTGTTACTCCCATACCTTTCCACTTCACTATACCAGCTCTTACAGTTGACTGGAGCAGCTCTAGCAGATAAGACATTTGATGAACTGACTTGCCTCAGTCGGAGACTTGAAAAGGTGCTGTGCACCATTGTGAGTGAGCTTCAGCGTGGCTGGGTATATTAGGAACGTCTGGAGACCGCGATCACAGGTTACTGCCAGCAGAGAAGAGAAGGCTCTGTGCCGCTGTGCTGTGTAATCGCTGAAGTCTGGATAAAAACTAATGACTATCCCGTTAAACTTCACTGGTGATTTCCTGGTGGCTTGCAAAATATGCTGTCGATCCGTGTACCCCAGCAGATTAATAATCAATGTTCTAGGCCTATCTGCTGTTTTTGATCAGCCGCCATAGAAACGGTGGGCCCTCATTACTTCTATAGTCCTGTCAGCCAGAGAGGGGAATCACTCTTTGAGGGAATTGGTAAGAAAACCAACCGGGTCGGATCCTTCAGAATTCTCTGGTAGGTTAACAATGTGAAGGTTGCATCACCTGCTCCTATCCTCCAGCTCTGCCATTTTAGCCTCAAGCTGATCCTGTTTGGCCTGGTGCAGCGAGGCAGTGGTTTTGGCTAGTTTAACTTTGGCTTGCAAACGGGCAAGCCTTGAGCTGTGTCTCAAAATATTGTCTGTGTTTTTCTAACACAGCCTCTACAATGGCTGCTAGCATGACACATGATTCCTCATCATGTCCCTTTCTGGGTGAGTCTTGCCTGAAAGAGTCTTTGTTTTTGAAGAAATGGACATATTTTATATATTGGTCAACAGCATCAATGAACTGTACTGGGAGTGAACAGTTAAGTTAGCCATTTGTAATGAAAACAGTTAAATGAAGAGGAGAGAGGGCATGGACCAAAATCACTAGGCAGATAAAGAAAAAGAACACACAAAGAACTTGTGATGCATACCCACAATCCACAAATGAAATGAATTAGGTACCAAGATAATTAAAGGGATATTTCACAAGTAATTTTGTGCAGCTTACGGTACCCCATTGTATTTGGATAGTGTGAATACTAGCAACTAGCTGTCCCTGTTAACCGTTAACAGCATTGCCGTTCCTCCTGGTTGTCCAGCTCCCAGTTCACTCCCATTCATTTTCAGGACCTTCTGAAAGTAATCTTTTTAAAACATAAACTAACTACGAGGGATAATAGATCAATTAAAGAGAGTACTAATGTCGAATGATCCCTGTCCCTGTAGGAATAGGTCACCGGTGAGAAATGGATACAGACTGTCTGATTGATATGGTAAAACATTGACCTGCATAGTAAAATGTTTCAGGCCTGTCACTCATTGCAGTCTTCATCCATCTCCATTTACCTGCTATGAAATCCATACATTTACCCCACTCTCTTTCACACACTGAACTTTTGTTGAAGGCAAGTTTTACTCTTTCATCACACACCGGTTTGTGCTGCAGGATTGTGGTGTTTCTGAAAGGATTGTGAATAAAATGACATTTTATTCTGCTGGTAGCACTGTCGCCTCACAGCAAGAAGGTCCTGGGTTTGAATCCCGGCCTGGGCCTTTCTGTGTGATGTTTGCATGTTCTCCCGTGTTCATGTGGGTTTCCTCTGGGTACTCCGAGTGTGTGTGAATGGTGAGTGAATGTTGTTTGTGCCTTGTGATAGATTGGCGACCTGTCCAGGGTGTATTCATGCCTCTCGCCTTGTGACCCTGACCAGGATAAGCGGGTATAGATAATGGATGGATGGACTTCCACAAACGAGAATGAGAGTCATGCAGCAGCGACTGATTCCAACTTCAGACTCTTGTTCACTGACTCCAGTTCCTAGTGAACGAGTGAGCCATGCAGTGACTGATTCCAACTTCAGACTCTAGTTCCTAGTGAAAGTAATTTCACCTACTGTGCTTTGGATGTGAATTCCTACATGAACCTAGCACAGGCCTATGTTATTATGTGATTCACAGGACTTTCCGAAACATTTATCCAATTTAAAAATGAATAGCCAATATGGGCATTTTTCTGTGCAATTCACTCAATTAGCATTTAGGGGTTAGCTCACAAATAAGTGGTAGGAGGTTGACGACTGAATAATTTGCAATTAGCTGGTGACAACAATATAATCGATAGGCTAATTTTTTTATTTTTTTAAAAACACATTAATTAGCAATGTGGGACAATATCTTATGAATTTGTAGCTTTATCCATGCAGATGTTATTTAGTGGATCAAACAAGTTGTAAAACAGCTAGCCAAAATCTTGATTTTACATTTTAGTTTGTCTAATAGGCCTATTTCACAAGATGGCGACCAAAACCGGATGTAGGGATACTTTGTTTCCGGTTGCCGTTGCTACGGACGCGAGTCCATTTCTGACAGCGAAAAATTGAGCCTAAACAGCGACGTATTCTCACAGTCCCTAATAGCTCTGCCAAAGGTCACTATGTCCGATGTTATCCGCATTGTCGAAGCATTGCCAGTGAATGTTAAGCGGTCTAAACTAGACAAGGGCTATAAATTATTTTTTGAGAAGTTTATAATATTCGGTTATGAAGGTAAGTATAACGTTAGCTCTGGTTCGCCAGAAAGCTAAATAGCTAGCTTGCTAACCACAGCAAGTTAGCCGATTAAAGAGATATTTCACTTCGACATAACATAAATTATTTTCTGGTGGCGACTCCATTGTGTTTTCGTAGCGTGAAGCAACATCTGCTGTCCGTTAACAGCGTATCTGTTCCTCTCGGTTGTCCCGAAAATGAACTATTAGGGAGCCTGACAACTGTGAGGAAAAGCGATTCTGTTAACGTTGACGGTCAGCAGGGGAGGCGCTATGTAAGTACAATGTGTTAGGCTCCACACAATTACTTATGTTATACCGAAGTGAAATATCTCTGAACTAAGTTTTGTACTACCGTTACTATTTTGTGACATGTTGTTTGTGCTGTACTTGTTCTAATAAAGATGTATATTGCTTGTCAAATCGCCTGTGTAATGCAGTGTTCAGTTCACTACCGAGCTGTTTGTTTTCATCGCTGATAAAAACTACGCACACATTTTTAAATCAGCTGATATATCTTAAGTAGGCTTGTCGCGATATCCGTCAATACATTTTGTAATTACAATTAACTAAAATAAACGTGCATCTGCAGTTTCAACATTGAATATCCAAATATGTGCTTGCTAACAAGCTAGCTGGCTAAAACGTAATTTGCTAAATAACATAAAATATAGCTAGCTAACTGATTTTATGACATTCTTCAGTAACAAGTACGACATGACTGAAACCGCGTTAGTGGTGAATGATAAAAAAACAAAAATAAAAAACGAAGGAGTTGGTAGGGGACTCAGACATTTAGATAAATGTATGTGAGGAGAAAAGTTCAGTATCGAGTGTAATCTTATTCATAAAGCAGTAGCTAACTAGCTAGCTATCGTAATGAGTTAGTTTATGTTAGTTTGCAGCATTATGACAGTCATGCTACCTAGCAAGTTTTTTTCTTAGTTTGGAGTAAATCTGTGGGAAAGCTGTGAAAGGGCAAATAAATTATTTTTCGAATTGGTACACAGGGGAACGCTACAAAACAAAAAAAGCTCTTCGTCGCTGCCATTGTTTTGGTGGCTGTTAAGATAACCGGAAATGAGAGACCCCTACATCCGGTTTACGTACCCGGAAATGTGAAATAGGCCTATTCACCATTTGGCTGTTCTGAGCCATAGGAAGCTTCAAAACACTCGGCCAGGACAGCCTAGAGATAAGACAGAGGACAAATTTGGGGGTAGCCATTGGAGGTGTGAATGTGTGTGTCTCTGTGTGAGTGTGGGTCTGCATGTGTGTGTGTGTGTCTGTATGTGTGGGTGTGTGTGTGTCTGTGAGTGAGTGTGGGTCTGCATGTGTGTGTGGGTGTGTGTGTGTGTGTGTCTGTGAGTGAGTGTGGGTCTGCATGTGTGAGTGTGTGTCTGTGAGTGAGTGTGGGTCTGCATGTGTGTGTGTGTGTGTCTGTGAGTGAGTGAGTGAGTGTGTGTGTGTGTGTGTGTGTGTGTGTGTGTGTGTGTGAGTGTGGGTCTGCATGTGTGTGTGTGTGTGTGTGTGTGTGTGTGAGTGTGGGTCTGCATGTGTGTGTGTGTGTGTGTGTGTCAGAGGGGGTGTCCGTTCCCCTCATCCCCTCCCCTCCCACTAGATAAAATATGTGGCTTCCTTGTAGTTAGCATTCTAGCATCTAGGTCTGGTGTCTACATGTCATCTCTGGTTTTTTAAAATATTCTGCTGCCTTTTTGTTTTTAAATTTTGGTCTTGGCACATCCTTAGATTACTTTGGGACAAACACACTGTTGTTTGGTATCTTCTTTCAATCATTCCTCGTGTGAGTGTCCATGTCTATAACCTTTGTTAATTGTTTTAAGGTAGTTGAACCTTGTCTTTAGATTTGATATTTGCTAATAATTACCAAATTAAATCAAATAAATATATTTTACATGTTGGATAAGTGAGGTGTTTCAGCTGTTGACGCACTGTGTTTGGTATTCAGAGTGCCGGATGCCAAACAAGGGTGTTAATGGTTAAAACTGCTGGGTTCAGAAAATTAAACATAGTTCAGATAATCCTCACCTTGCTGAAAGGTTTTACACTCTTTATCTTAGTCAGTGCCTGTCCTAATTTTATGACCTGTAATTCTACTGAATGCCGTGCCTTGCATAACTGCAGCGGGATTGTTGATCTTACTTGCCTTGGCTATATTTGGAACTGTGTTGACTAACTGTTTTGTGTCAGTTTCCTGCATCATATGTCGTGTCTAGGAACCGACAGAATTCTGCGTCCAATCGCCAATCTGTAGAAAACTACTTCACGAGGGAAAAGATACCACAGCAGCAAACTCTTCAGAAAAGTTTAGACTTCATTCGCACTGGTGCAACACAAAGTCGGATCAATTCTGTCGAATTGAACCTCGATTGTCAGTTTTACAGTCCTTTTATACACAAAATGTATTCCACAAACTCCCTGACCCCTTTATACATTCACATAAATCCCAGCCACCTGTTCTTTCATGGCATTACGTAGTGTTATTTCAAACGTCTCTTATCTAACCTACTTGGCACCAAACTGACTTTCTTGGGTCTTAGGAGATACCGACAGTGTGGGAAGCTACCCCAACTTTCTTTTTTTTAAAAGTAGTGCTCTTTTGTTCTGTACCTTTTCTTTCATGGCATTACGTAGTGTTATTTCAATCTAACCTACTTGGCACCAAACTGTCTTTCTTGGATCTTAGGAGATAATATCAGTGTGGGAAGCTACCCCAACTTTCTCTTGAGAACCAGTGGTCTTTGGTTCTGTACTTTTCCCAGTATGCATATAAGTCTCAGCTTTCTGTAATTTTTTCATTAAACATACAAATTTACATATGGGTCACTGTAAAATATTAGTTTTCTATCATTTTTATCTAGAATCAGCATTTGTTAGTTTTGGATTACAGTTCTCTGCTATATTTTGGAGTATATGATTAGTTTTTTTGTTAGTGTTTATCTGTTGAATATTTGTTAATTAATAGGGTATGATTAGTATTTGATTAGTATTTTCTGCTCAGTGACTAGTTCTTTTCTGCTGAGTGAGCAGTTTTTCTGCTGAGTGAGAAAATATGAAAATAGGACTTCTAAGGCTACTGCGTTCTCATGCTTTTTTTCTACAGTGGTTACTGTGGTTTCTTGCGTTCCCATAAGCTCATCTACATCTACTGATATAGGTTTAATGGATTATATATTGATTATATGAGTATATAATTATACTTGTAATATATTTTATCATGAAGCATTGAGAGTTTGGAGGAACCAGTTTGATCAACATTGATGGGAACACCCTAACTTTAACATGTGACGTCATCACAATCATGGGGAGTCTCAAAATTTTCCCTACATTCCCCCCTTTCGGGGTCAAATCTTATGGCCCCGAATAACTCCCCTCACTGTATTCTTATTGGCCTTCTGACCCAACAAAGTTATCATACACTCCTTTAATTTTCTTAACACGTTGATTTGTAGCACGATGATTTGCCACAGTCCTCGTGGTTGGTGGGCTCCTGGTATATCTTCCAACCAGAGTACGCGGTCTGCGCGTCACTCCACTGGGCTCCTGGTATATCTTCCACCCAGAGTACGCGGTCTGCACGTCACTCCACTGGAAAGCCGGCTTGCGATTCTCGTACTGGACCCGCAGGGGCACTGTTGATGCTGTTGCTCCATGGACTGGTATCAGCGCCCGCAGTCCCTCCGCTCTCCCCGTCTCCCTGGACTGTGACAGCGTCCCATCCGCCGGAACCTGGAATCACCGTCTGGCGCCTGACTCCTGTGTTAGTCACCTTATACGACACCAACTGGATGCCTATAGCCCTGTGGGGAGAGGATCTCAAGAGAGGGAGGATACACGACAGCAACACCAGTACCACTATCAGTGTTATCCCCACTGCAAGTCCTATTTTTGCCCGCCAACTTCCCCCTCTTCCTTTATTCGACAGTTTTTCTTGTCCAACCTCCTTCATTATCTTTCTTAGTGGTTGTGTTCTTTCAGAATACCCTTCCACCCAATCCACGCTAAAACCCGTCATTTCTAAGAATGTCATCATTTGTCCCACTGGCTGTGGTTGCGGAACTTTCATTATTGTCTCCAACTGTTTATTTGACATTCTCTTACCGCCAGCCGTGATTACTCTCCCCAAGTACTTCACCTCCTGAGAGTAGAGCTGCAGCTTCTTCCTGGACACCTTGTGTCCCCCCTTTGCCAGTTTCTCCAGCGGTTTCATGCTGTTGCTCATGCACTGCTCTTTTGTGTCTGCACATAGTAATAAGTCATCAACATATTGCAACGCCACACTTTTGAGGTTCAAACCTTTGAGGTTCAAAAAGTCAGGGTCACCAATTTCCGTTTCATGTTGCGACCATAGTTGGCTTGGTAATTGATTTAAACGTTCTTCTATACCCAAATTTTCTCCAGATTTCTCCCATTTTGTACCCTCTTCCCACGGTACCCTCACCATTTGGGGCTTTCCCCACATCTGAGCACTTATCATAATTTTGATCATTTTTTGATCTGCTGTGCTCCAAATTAAAGAATTTTCTGTTGGCCCGAATTGGAGCTCTTCTGCTCTCTTTATTACTTGCCTGGCTTGCTTCACTATCGCTTGCCTCACTTTTTTCTGCTGGGGAGAACTCCTCCTCCCCTTTATTATATTCTAATTTATATTCTATCTGGGGGATTTGCTTTTTATTTGCAGTGCCTTTTATAATGGTGGGGGGGTGTCGGAAAACCAGAAGCGACTAATACAGGGGAACGAAAAGCTAACGCTACAGGAAGCGTTAACCACAAAGTCCCGAAGGACAAAAACTAAACACAAAATAAGATCCTTGGGAGAGCAACTCCCGCACACACAGGCTCATAAACCCAAAATAAAACCTGGAGTAAAAAACGACTCCGAAGGACAACCTTGTCCAGCCGTAAAACTGGCTCGTAAAAAAAGACTACCCGTACAAACCAGGGCGAAAAAGAAAAGAGACCATTGGTACAGAGGCGAAGCTCTGGTACCAAACCCAAAACTGGTCTTACAAAATAAAAAGACAACTGAGTAGCAAAATTACTCAGCGAAAAGAAAAAACCTGAGACGCAGCTCAGAAAGAGACAAACAAAATACAATAAAAAGAAAAGAGACCAGTGGTACAGAGGCGAAGCTCTGGTACCAATCCCAAAACTGGTCTTACAAAAAATAAAAAGACAACTGAGTAGCAAAATTACTCAGCGAAAAGAAAAACCTGAGACGCAGCTCAGAAAGAGACAAACAAAATACAATACCAGGGACAACGTCCCAATACCCAACGGCTCACACGAGCTCAAAATAAAAGTATAAATACCCTAAGGCGTCAGAATGCGCTCACTGCACTAAGAGACTGAACGCCTTTTGCTAACCTTGGCTTATTTTTTGGCTTCAGCTCTTCCCACATGTTATACGGGAGCTTTTCCCATTTCGTGTTTTCCCACCCCGCAGTTTCGCGTCTTTTATGTGTTTCCCCGTCCCTTTTTGACCCCACCTGTTCAGGCTTTTGGCATATTTTAGACTCTCGCTGTTTCTTCTCAGTGTCTCTTATCTCTTTTGCCTTTTTTATTAACCCGCTATGGTACTCATCATACTGGTTATATTTTTCTTTTAACAGCTCTTCTAATTCCTCCACTTCCTTATATTCTCCCCTCAGCTCTGCTACCCTGGTATCTATTTTTTCCTTTTCTTGCTCGAGCTGCGCTCTCTCTATCCCAAGTTGTTCTTCACCTTCCTCATGTTCTACCCACCCCTTTATTTCCACCTGTCCCATTACTACCGGATACACTGCAGATGTTACCGGGCATATTGGATACAAGTCTTTCTCTTTTATTACCGTATGTCTTGGTGACTGTGGGGCATATGGAGGGGGAGTACTTATTTCACTGCAATCCCTTTTTATTCCTACATTTTTTTTTAGGGAACCGGACCTAAACCATCCTAAAATTGTTTTTTCCTGTTCTCTTTTTAGCTTTCTTTTTTCTGACTTGTCTTCTGGTTTATAATTTGCTATTACCCCTCCCATCTGATCGCATATTTGCCTATCAAACGTACCCCCTTTTGGCCATTTAGTCGCCATTCTTTTAGTTCTTTTTGTCCATTTTTTTGATATTTTCTCTATCTCCTGTTCACATTTAGGATATTTTCCCGTGATTATTTCAACTGGCGTTTTCTCTTCTTTTTCCATTATTTTACGGTTACTCTAATACTTTATTATATATTGATTCTATTTAATCTTTATTCTCAACAGAGGCTACTGCTTTTTAATTTATTTCTTATTATTTAACTGTTATTTTCCAGCCCAGGCTAATACTTTTATTCTATTTCTTATTTTCTCCCTTCTTATCTCTTCTACACTCTTGCCGTTCTCCCTTCCACACACTTTATAGTTGTACGTACACACACACACACAAAACAAAATTTTTCTCTCCGTTGCCTCAATATAACGTTATTTCCACGCAAGCATAAGCATCTAATCAAAGCATAAGCACAGCGTTATCAATGTTGTTCCTAACCAACAACACTTTTTCCAACACTTTATCCCAGACCCGAGCTCTTGCAGGCGTTCCCTTTAGGGTTTACTCTCCTTCCAAGTCTCTTGGCACCACTTTAAAACTACAGCATTAGTGTAAACCTCGCAAATGGATATTGAGTCCAGGTTCCAGTTACACTCTTTGCCACACACACCTGCATCAGTGTAAACTTCGCAAAGGGATATTGAGTCCCAGTTCCCGTTCACACTTTTGCAACAAATATAGGCCTAATCAATGTTGTTCCTAACCAACAACACTTTTTCCAACACTTTATATCCCGGACCCGAGCTCTTGCAGGCGTTCCCTTTAGGGTTTACTCTCCTTCCAAGTCTCTTGGCACCACTTTAAAACTACAGCATTAGTGTAAACCTCGCAAATGGATATTGAGTCCAGGTTCCAGTTACACTCTTTGCCACACACACCTGCATCAGTGTAAACTCCGCAAAGGGATATTGAGTCCCAGTTCCCGTTCACACTTTTGCAACAAATATAGGCCTGTTCCAAATTGTTCCTAACCAACAATTCTTTTTCCAACACTTTTCCACGCAAGCATAAGCATCTAATCAAAGCATACGCACAGCTTTATTAATGTTGTTCCTAACCAACAACACTTTTTCCAACACTTTTCTGCAAATAAAATAATTTTATGACGTCCTTTCACTCATACCACACTCAATTCACACTCATACCACACACAATTCACTCACGGTTTGGGGCGTACTTTTCTGAAGAGCTCGCCGCTTCCTTCCCCTCAATTTTCGGTGTTAGTTGCCGGGTTTGTTGTACGAGAGTCTTTCACTCCCGGCATCAGGGAGAAGAGGTCAGAGGGGACAGTGCCCCAGTCCGAAACAATGTAGTTAAATACTCTTACCTTTTGATAAGCTGTCCAGCTCTTTAAAGGGGCTAGCTTCTACCTTCTGATAAGCTGGCCAGCTTTTTTAAGGGGTTAGTACCCTCCGCCTCTGTCTCCAGGAGCCGGGAGCTTCAGTGATTCCTCTTTCGTATCCCGGACGAGCCCCCAAATGTCGTGTCTAGGAACCGACAGAATTCTGCGTCCAATCGCCAATCTGTAGAAAACTACTTCACGAGGGAAAAGATACCACAGCAGCAAACTCTTCAGAAAAGTTTAGACTTCATTCGCACCGGTGCAACACAAAGTCGGATCAATTCCGTCGAATTGAACCTCGATTGTCAGTTTTACAGTCCTTTTATACACAAAATGTATTCCACAAACTCCCTGACCCCTTTATACATTCACATAAATCCCAGCCACCTGTTCTTTCATGGCATTACGTAGTGTTATTTCAAACGTCTCTTATCTAACCTACTTGGCACCAAACTGACTTTCTTGGGTCTTAGGAGATACCGACAGTGTGGGAAGCTACCCCAACTTTCTTTTTTTAAAAAGTAGTGCTCTTTTGTTCTGTACCTTTTCTTTCATGGCATTACGTAGTGTTATTTCAATCTAACCTACTTGGCACCAAACTGTCTTTCTTGGATCTTAGGAGATAATATCAGTGTGGGAAGCTACCCCAACTTTCTCTTGAGAACCAGTGGTCTTTGGTTCTGTACTTTTCCCAGTATGCATATAAGTCTCAGCTTTCTGTAATTTTTTCATTAAACATACAAGTTTACATATGGGTCACTGTAAAATATTAGTTTTCTATCATTTTTATCTAGAATCAGCGTTTTTGTTAGTTTTGGATTACAGTTCTCTGCTATATTTTGGCAGTATATGATTAGTTTTTTTTGTTAGTGTTTATCTGTTGAATATTTGTTAATTAATAGGGTATGATTAGTATTTGATTAGTATTTTCTGCTCAGTGACTAGTTCTTTTCTGCTGAGTGAGCAGTTTTTCTGCTGAGTGAGAAAATATGAAAATAGGACTTCTAAGGCTACTGCGTTCTCATGCTTTTTTTCTACAGTGGTTACTGTGGTTTCTTGCGTTCCCATAAGCTCATCTACAACTACTGATATAGGTTTAATGGATTATATATTGATTATATGAGTATAAAATTATACTTGTAATATATTTTATCATGAAGCATTGAGAGTTTGGAGG